>CM038670.1:17537992-18140559 GCA_021605145.1 Aegilops bicornis | reverse complement strand
ATATCTAGAAATAATTTCAACAACAATGCTTATAGAGGAACTTTTAATCCTAGGCCTTTTCCTAGTAATTCCTCTAACAATTATGGTAATTCCTATGGAAATCAATCTTATAAGAATAATAGGAACATCTCTGATCTTGAGAATAATATTAAAGAATTTATTAACACACAACAAGTTTTCAACACTTCCATAGAAGGAAAGTTGAACAAGATTGATGATTTGTCTAGAATTGTTGATAAAATTGCTCATGATGTGGAAAATCTCAAGATGAAAATTTATGTGCCTAAAGTAGATGAATCAATTAAAGCTCTTTATGTTTATTTGGATGAAAGTAAGAAAAGAAATGCTATGCTTAGAGCTAAAAGAGAATTTTTAGAAAAAGCTTTTTCTAGTGATTATTCTTGCAAAAGTGATGAAGATCTTAAAATGATTGGTATTTCTTCTATTGATACCTTGTTTAGTAAAGTTAAGAATGATGAAAAAGGGACTGGAGAAGAGTCAACTTTAGGTAGAAGGCGTCCCAATATTTTGGAGGATGAAAATCTTGTTGAGAAATTTGATAAAAGTAGGTTTGGAGAGGTCAAAACTTTAGCTAGTGATGTACCCACTCTTTTGGATTACAAAGACTTTAATTATGAAAGTTGTTCTTTGATTGATTGCATTTATTTTTTGCAATCCATGATGAATTCACCCCATGCTTATGAACAAAACAAAGCTTTTACTAAACCACTCAGCATGCAATTTTCTAGGTTCCCACTCATCATGCAATTTTAATCTTGGATTTATTTTCTAAACCACTCAAAGCTTTTACTAAACCACTCATCATGCTTAGAAAAATTATGAATGTTTTTCTTTGTGTGACTTGTGTGCCAGTGTTTCTACAATTCCGAAATCTCTATGTGATGTGCTTGGTCTTACCAATCTTGAAGAATGTTCCTTGAATTTGCACTTGGCGGATTCTACTATTAAAAATCCTATGGGGAGAATTAATGATGTTCTTAAACTTGCAAATAGTAATTATGTGCCCATATATTTTATTGTTCTTGATATTGATTGAGATCCGCCTTGTCCAATTATTCTTGGTAGACCGTTTTTACGCACTATCGGTGCCATGATTGATATGAAAAAAGGTAATATCAAGTTCCAATTTCCTTTGAGGAAGGGTATGCAAAACTTTCCTAGAAAAAAATTAAGGCACCCTATGAATCAATCATGAGGGCATCTTATGGATCTCGAACCAAAGATGACAAAATTTAGACCCTTTCTCTATGCCGAGCTAAGGGCGTAAAACTATGGCGCTTGTTGGGAGGCAACCCAATGAATAAATTTTCTTTTTTCTTTTTGCTTTCTGTTATTGTGTGTTTACACAATTATGCTACTGGTATGATTGTGTTTTTTGTGTTTTAATTAGTGTTAGTGCCAAGTAAAGCCTAGGATCTTCTTGGGTGATAGTTGTTTGATCTTGCTGAAAAAGATGGAAACTTTGCACTCACTAAAATAATTTTCATAAATCACGGAAAATAGCTTTTTCCCTGATTCTTTTTTCAGAAGATTAATATACAAATTACCCTGGTCTTCCTATTTTGGTAGAATTTGTGGAGTTCCAGAAGTATTCGCCAAAGACATATTACTACAGACTGTTCTGTTTTGACAGATTCTGTTTTCTTTGTGTTGTGTGCTTATTTTGATGGCTCTATGGTTTTCTTTGATGAGTTTTTGCCATAGAAAAGTTGGAATACAGTAGATATAATACAAAAACAAAATATGAATTGGATTGATACAGCACTTATAGTAGTGGTTTGCTTTCTTACACTAACGGATGTCGCAAAGGTTTTGTTGAGTTTTGTGTGATTGAAGTTTTCATGTTTTGGGTAATCTTACGATGGATGAAGGAAGGATGCAAGAGCCTAAGCTTGGGGATGCCCCGGCATCCCAAAATATTATCCAATAATAAGCAACCAACTAAGCTTTGGGATGCCCCCGAGTGGCATCCCCGCTTTCTTCCAACAACTATCGGTATTTTACTCGAGACTATATTTTTATTCGTCACATGATATGTGTTTTGCTTGGAGCGTCTTGTATGATATGTGTATTTGCTTGCTTTATTTTGTGTTTTAAGTCATCAATCCTTTCTGGACACACCTATTTGAGAGAGCTAAAATTATATCATGACTTGTTAGAATTGCTCTCTATGCTTAACTTAAATCTTTTATGAGCTAGGACCTGCTCTAGTGCTTCACTTATATCTTTTTGAGCACGGTGTTCTTAGTATTTTTGAAGAAATGATCTCTTGCTTCACTTAGATTTATTTGAGAGTTAGTAAAATTTTGAAGAATTTCTCTCTTGCTTCTCTTAAATTATTTTGAGAGAAAGAAAATTTTCTATGCTCATGATCTTCACTTATATTTGTTTGAGCTTATGAAAAGCAACACATGAAAATTAGTGCCAAAGTGATAGATATACAAGAAGGATAAAGAAAAGAAAATGTCATGAAGATCATTGGACAAAATAAACTTGATTCTTAGTTATAGTTTTGAGATATGATGATGTGATATGTGAGTTATGTTGATGAGTAATTGTGCTCTAGTAAGAATATTGGTGTTAAGGTTTGTGATTCCCTATGCATGCACGAAAATCAATAATCATGCAATCAAAATTATATCCTACTTATGGTGTATTATTCAGTGTTAATTATGCTTAATTCTTGCTTATGAGATTATTCGTTTCTTGGTTGGTCGCTTCTCAATCTTTTTGCTAGCCTTCATTTTGCACCAAGTATGACCTCTACTTGTGCATCCAAAATCCTTTAAACCAGTTTTGCCACATGAGTCCACTATATCTACATATATGCGGTATTCTTTTGCCGTTCTAAGCAAATTTTCATGTGCCATCTCTAATTTTCAAAATAAACTTCTCTTTTGTGTGTTTGTTTCGCTCGCGGAACGGTAACGGGTGGCTAATATTTTCCATGCTAGATGTGTTATTCTCACGATGAGTGTTTATTCACTTGTCATTGCATGAGAGTAAGGCAAAGGTTTTAGGTATGCCCAGTCCCGAAATGCAAGATAATATTTACTTTATGTTGTCAAATAATAAATTTCTTGGAAAGTGTTGGTATGGAGGGGACCCGTGGATATGGTTAGCCATGGAAAGTGAAAGAAATGGTGGAAAAATGAATAAACTTTATTTTCTGTTTTGTAACTGCCTATGGCATATCTAGCATGGAAAGTGTTCGTAGCTCTAAGTCGTTTCCGTTGGTGGGATGGATACACCTCCCAAAATGTTTTTATGTCTAATTTTTCGCTTTGAGCTCTGGCACCTCTACAAATCCCTACATCCCTCTGCGAAGGGCCTTTCTTTTACTTTATCCAAGTTTTATTTTTTGAATTTGAGTCTCCATCTTCTCTCATAAAAAGCACCAACTAGGAGGAAATATGATCATGCTCAAGTATTGGGTGTAGTTAATATTCGAGTGTGTTTCATGAATGGATCAGTGTTTGAGCATGATTGGCTAGGGATAACTTATTTTAGCATTGGTATTTTGAAAGACATGGTTGCTTGTTGATATGCTTGAGTATCTAAATTATTATGTCAAAACTAGACTATTGCTTTGAATCGCATAAAAGTCCAAATGTGTCCATGCTATAAAGAAAAGAATATGATATGACTTGATCAACATCACTCCACATCAAAAATTCTGTTTTTATCACTTACCTACTCGAGGACGAGTAGGCGTTAAGCTTGGGGATGCTGATACGTCTCCAACATATCTATAATTTTTTATTGTTCCATGCTATTTTATTATCAATCTTGGATGTTTTATAATCATTTTATAGTCATTTTATATCATTTTTTGGTACTAATCTATTGACATAGTGCCAAGTGCCAGTGGCTGTTTTTTCCCATGTTTTTTACATCACAGGAAATCAATATCAAACAGAGTCCAAATGCCCCGAAACTATTTTTGTGATTTTTTATGGGCCAGAAGGAAGGCAATGGGCCCTAGTTGCACCTGGGAAGTGCCCCGAGGGGGGAAAAATACACCAGGGTGCGCCAGGAGGCCCAGGCGCGCCCTGGTGGGTTGTGCCCACCTCGGGTGCCCCCCGGACTGCCTCTTTGCTCTATAGATACCCAAATATTCCAGAAACTCTAGGGGAGTCCACGAAATATTCATCCAGCCACCGTAGAGTCCATAGTTAGTAGCTAGATGTCTCTCTCTCTCTCTCTCTATCTCTCTCTCTCTCGCTCATTCTCAATACAATGGTCTCTTGGAGATCCATATGATGTAACTCTTTTGCGGTGTGTTTGTTGGGATCTCATGAACTTTGAGTTTATGATCAATCATATCTTTTTATATCCATGAAAGTTATTTGAGTTTCTTTGATCTCTTATATGCATGATCTCTTATAGCCTCGTATTTCTTCTCCGATATTTGGGTTTTGTTTGGCCAACTTGATCTATTTATCTTGCAATGGGAAGAGGTGCCCGGTAGTGGGTTCGATCTTACGGTGCTTGATCCCAGTGATAGAAGGGGACTGACACGTATGTATCGTTGCCACTAAGGATAAAAAGACAAGATCTATATCTACCGCCATATAGATAAACGGATCTTGTCTACATCATGTCATCGTTCTTATTGCATTATTCCGTTTTTCCATGAACTTAATACACTAGATGCATGCTGGATAGCGGTAGATGTGTGGAGTAATAGTAGTAGATACAGGCAGGAGTCGGTCTACTAATCTTGGACGTGATGCCTATGTAATAATCATTGCCTGGATATCATCATAATTATTTGAAGTTCTATCAATTGCCCAACAATAATTTGTTTACCCACCTTTTGCTATTTTTCTCAAGAGAAGCCACTAGTGAAACCTACGGCCCCCGGGTCTTCTTCTTCATATATTTGCCTTGCGGTCTATTTTTCCTTTGCATTTTTATTCAGATCTATTAAACCCAAAAACACAAAAAATATCTTGCTGCACTTTATTTTATTTGCGATCTATTATTTCAATCTATTACAATTTTCTATCGACTCTGTGCCAATTTCTGGTGTCGTAGCCGAAAGGGATTGACAACCCTTCAACACGTCGGGTTGCGAGTGGCTGTTATTTGTGTGTAGGGGTTGTTTACATTTTGTTGCTTGGTTCTGCTACTGGTTCGATATCTTGGTTTCATTACTGAGGGAAATACCTACCGTTGTTGTGCTACATCATCCTCTCCTCTTGGGAAACACCGACGTTGTCTTGGCAAACACCATCAATTTGCACCTTGTGTCTAATCCAGCATCATTGGGGAACGGGCACCCGGTGTGTAATCCAGCCTCATTTTGGGAACATGATCTCGAGGTTGACCATACTTCCCTCCTCGCAGGAACTGCATCCTGACATGAAGTTACTTCTTTTTTAGATCAATACTCAGAGAAACCCGGATCCATTTAGTAGAAGCCAGATAAACAGGACTCGGAGAAGTGAATTCAAAAGGATAAATATAAAAATAGACTCCAAGGTGAGAACACCCACTTCCTACATCAAGCTAAAAAAAGCATTAGGACGATTAAGACTCTTCTTATTACACATCGAAGAACACGAGACTAAGAGAAACAGAAACTACAACATATACACATAGAAGAACACAAGGCTAAACTAAAGTATTTAAAAGGGTGTTACTTACCAAAGCTCATTTTACAAGTTCGGTGCAACTCCTCTTTAACTTGCCACGTTCCTTGAAGTTTTCCCCAATATCCCGTGTTTGGTCTTCATTGCTCCTCTGCATGTTCGCACTCATGGTTTTTAAAATTTCAACATGGTAAGAAAAATATAGTAATACTCGTGCATCTTGTGCGCAACATTAAAGCACTCATCTGCCATGTTAGAGCATCTCCAACAGAAGCGCAAGACGTGACGTGTTAAAAAAGCATTTACAACACTGGAATAGCCAGTTTTTGCGGGCCGCGGAGTGCTGGCTCCAGCGGCCGCTGCAAAAAAAACTGTGCGCGCGCGCCGCTCCAGCAAATACACCATATTTTTTTCTCCTTTCTACTCTGACTCGGTACACATTCGACTCTGAGTCGATACTGGCATAGATAGATACATAGATAGTTCTCAGCATAGATATAGCATAGATAGATAGAAAAATAGATAGTTCAACTACTCCTCGTCCGACTCCACCTCGGTGATGTCCTCCTCCGACGTCTCAATGTAGGCGTCAAGATACCGATCGTCGTCGGAGTCCCAAGGCGACATAGCTCCTAGCTTGATGTTGAATTGAGCGGTCGCCTTCTACGTATGCCTGTCCTCGCGATAGGCGGCTCGCTCCGCCATCGTCTTCTCCCTCTTCGCCCTCCTTTGCGCATAGAACTCGCGCTCGTTGATGATGTCATGCGGGAAGTGTTGGCACCACAGTGCCATGGCTTCCTATTCCATATCGGCGATGCCGAGACGGTGCTCCCGCCTCTAGTTGTTGCGACGATCCTCTTCGGTGATAAGCCGCGGAGGAGGCGCAAGCTCCTGCACCCGCTCCCATGTCGGCACGTTGGGGAAGTTCATCGCCCTACGAGGCCGCGGCGTTGTACGCGCAGGCGGCCTCGTGGGTGGTGTCAAAAGTGCCAATGCCGAGGCGCATCTCGCGGAACCGGATCTCGGCGAAGAAGCAACCGAAGGGGTGCGCGCGAACGCTGCGGTAGCCCCAAGTTTCCCGGCGGCGCGGCGGCGGCGAGGCGAGAAAGAGCGGGGAGAGAGCCGTGGCGAGGCACAGAGCGTTGGGAGGGCGTTGGATTTTATAAAGCGTGCCGGACATCCCGCGCCAAAACTAGCGCCCGCCCGGCTGCTTTTTCCCACGCGCGCGATCCTTTCCCGACGTCCCTGCTATCTCTACTCTCTTCTCTACTCTTATATATATATTATATATATTATATTATATATTTATTTTTATCACTACTTCTTATATCTTATATATCTCTTATATATATTATATATACATACTATTATAAAAAACAGAGTTAGTGATGATGGTGTGCTTGCCATCCTGCAATATAGGCCGTCCGTTTATATCTGACGGGTAGGAAGGAAACTATGGCAATTTTGCAAAAGAATACCCACACCCCTCTGCACATTTGCAAATAAGGCCTCCCTTGTTCATCCTTTTCTCCCACAAGATAAACTGTCGGATTTCGGGTTTCGGCAGACCCTTGAGGTTCAAACACTGGGGTGGGCACGGAGATCTTTCCCCTACCAGCTCACGCATGAATGGTTAGCGAGGGATCTAAACTAGAAACGATGAACATCACAAGAGACACAGGGTTTATACTGGTTCGGGCCACCGTTGTGGTGTAATACCCTACTCCAGTGTGTGGTGTGGTGGATTGCCTCTAGGGCTGATGATGAACAGTACAAAGGAAGAACAACCTCGTGAGGGCCTGTTCTTGAGCTGGTGCGATGAACTGCTTGGGTGAGTTCGATCGCTTCTCTCTCTCTCTCTCTCTCTCTCTCTCTCTCTCTCTCTCTCTCTGGTCGGTTCAACCCGTCCTCTCTCTGTGATGGCTAGTCCTATTTATAGAGGGAGGCCCTGGGCCTCTTCCCAAATAATGAGCGGGAAGGGCGCCAACAATTGGCCATTTTGAAGGGGAACATCTAGTACACTTATCCTGACTAAAGTCGGTCTTCGGCTGCCAAAGGCTCTGACGGTGACGCCGTCCTGGGCTCCACGATGACCTCCTTCCTGCCGCTCTGCTGGTCTTGGTCTTGTTGCACCGAAGCGGCAACCTTTGCCTGATGCCTTGGCATGTGCTTGCCTCCTTTGCACCAAAGGGGAAATGAGGACACTGCGCAGGCCGGCGCCCGCCTGGCGCCCGCCTGGTCTCAATCGTCATGGCTTGCATCACGGGGCACCCTCGTGAGGTACCCTGCCTTGATCTCTCCGCCTCCTCGTGAGCCTGCCTGACGAGGCTGCTCCTGAGGAAGGTTCCTGTCGTCTGTCCGCCTCACAGGCTTGGCCTCGCATGGGTCTTGAGCTTGAGCTGATGAAGCTAGGCCGTGCTGGCCCCACTTGAGCCACGCCCGCAGGCCGCAGCAGTGCAAGTCTGGGACCCCGTTCCCGAATCGCCGACAAGAGCCCCCAGCCCAAGGCGCGCCGGACTTGGCTTAGCGGAGAAGCAAAGGGGCAAGTGCGAGCGCCATGGGCTAACAGCTCAAGGGCCTTGGGCGCCGTGTGGCGATTGATTGGTCGTGGGCGTCTTCGCTTCCCCACGACGCCTTGGAAACCGTCCTTCTGACAAAAGCGAGGCCCGGGCCAGACTGGGCGCTCGTTCTTTCTCGCCTTGCTCCAGATCCCCTTTCTCGCTCTTCTCCTCCTTGCTTCTGAAATCCTCCAGATCTGTCTCAATCCTTCCACCCTACAAGCCATGGTGCCTCGCAAGACCCCGCCTGAGGCCTGGTACCTTCCGGCTCTGGATCCTCCGACTGTGTCAGAGAAGAATCTCGTCCTTGTGTGCCAGAGGACGGTGGCGCAGGGCAACAAGGGAGCGACTGTGCTCAAGGCCGGCTCCGATCAGCCTGAAGGCCAGGGGAGTACCTTCTACCCGTTCTTTGTGAGCGCCATCATCGCCTGTCTGGTCCCTCCTTTTTCCGAGTTCTTTTTCGCTGTTCTCTGCCAATACAACTTGCAAGCTCTGCATCTCCACCCCAACTCTGTTCTTCTCCTGGCGATTTTCGCCTACTATTGTGAGGCTCACGTTGGGATAAAGCCCTCAGTGGCTTTGCTGGGCCATTACTTTTACCTCCGGGTCTCTCGTGGCTCTATTACTGCATGCGCGAGCTTTGTTGCATATTCCAGCTCCAACTCCATCTCCAAGCCCGGGAAGAGGATCGAAGGCTTCAGGAGCAAGTGGGTCATGGTGGATGTCGGGCGCATCCACCCCCGACTGGCGCTGCCGTCGGGGCAGCCCAAGACCATTGATGCGTGGTCTCACGCGGAGCTCGTCGACTCTCGTGCGAAGATGGTGCTGAAGAGGATAGACGCGGACCTGAGGCCAGGCAGCTTGGGGGCGGCAAAGCTGACCGGGGCCACGCTCTTGAGGGAGTTCCTGGAACACCGGGTGGCTCCGCTCCGGGAGCATTCGCTCCCGTTGTGGAGGCTTGGGGAGGCAGGTGACACCCTTCGCCTGAGCTCCGAGGCCCTCTCTGACGAAGATCTGGCCGCAGCTCTCCATTCCTTGGTCGGGGGAGACGTGGCGAAGCCGGAGGGCGCTCCCGTCCCCATGTTCCTTCGCGACGACTGGGAGCAAGTGGTGAGCGCCATGCCCACCTTCAATGGTGAGGGGCTGGTTCCCGCCGGGGCTCCCGAGGATCTGGCGATGTTGGCAACGGTGAACGTTTCCTCCAGCAAGTCCAGCGGGAGTGAGGAGGAAGAAGAGGAGGTGGAGGAAGAAGAGTCTGACTTCAAGGCGACTGGCGAGGAGTCGGGGGATTCCTTCCCTTGGCGTAGGTCCCACACCCTTCGCTCCATGCCGGACGATGACGAGGCCGGTGCCAGGCGAGGAGGGGAGGATTCTCCCTGGTTTCGAGGAAGGGCAGGTCGGGGCTGGTTCTCCCAGGGTCCGTTCTAACTCTGGGGCGGTCTGAGGCCAGCTCCGGCCTTCCTGACGCGCCCGCTGCTTCCGGGCCTCCCAAGGCTGACCCTAGCTGCAGGCTTTCAGGCTTCAAGTTCGGCCGGAGGCTGCTTGAGCCCGCGGACAGCGGCCAGTAAGTGTTCGATCCGTGTTTTTCTTTGCTTCTGCCGCCGGGGCTTAACGTCTGTATTCTCTTGACCAGGTCGGCACCTGTAGCAAAAAGGCCAAAGGGGGCTTCTGCGGCCCTGCTTGAGGCGGGCTCACTGGGCTGCGTCTGGCTCAAGGGGAAAGGAGGCAGTGAAGCTCGCGCCTCCCTGCCAGTCATCCTCGCGAGCCCAATGAGGGCACTCTGGCGGCGAAGTCGTGGCCCCACTGACTCTGGAGGTGCCTGCGCTTGACGTTGTCGCTGAGGTGCCCAAGGCCCAGGGGGCTCCTCCTTCCCAAGCCGTGATCACGCTGCCGTCTTCTACACCTGCTCCACCGGCTCCAGTCCCTTCTGATCCCTCGGCCATCCTGGACCAGGCTGCCAGCGAACTGAGCCAGCTGCAAGAGGATCTCCGGAATGCTGATCCCCGTCTGGTGGCCGGGCGCCTGGAGCTGGCTTCTGGCTGTGTCTGCTCTGCTGCCTCCGTCCGAGCGGCACTGAACCAAGCCGCATCAGCCTCCAATGGGGAGAAACTAGCCGCCTGCCAGGCCAGGGCCGCTCGTGATGCTGCCAGGGTGACGCCGCGGACGCCCGGGACCACTGCAAGGCGCTGGAGGTCGAGCTGCAAGGCCTGCGTGACGAGCTCGCCAAGGAGGTCCGCAGCCGCCAGGAGAAGGAGAAGGAGATGGAGGCTCGGGAGGCCGCCGTCAGGGACCGGGACGCCGAGCTTGATGGCTGCCGTGGCCGGTTGGAGATGCTGGAACAGTCGCTGAAAGCGGAGAGGATCGAGCTAGACAGGAAGGAAAAGATCCTGGCTGAGGATTGTTTAGGGTTTAGGGTTTAGGGTTTAGGGTTTTTAGGGTTTCTTCGCCAGGTTGGAGGAGAAGGCTCGCGCTGCGCTGAAGACGCTCTATGAGGGTGGCCTGGAGAAGCCATTGGCTGGTGCAGAGTACGGCCCCGCCGAGCTGCTTCCTTTCTTGGTCCGAGCACTTGAAGATGTCGCGGACGGCCTTGGCCCCACGGCCGAGGCCGAGGCGCATGCCCTGTCTTCTGCAGCGCAGACGCGCGTCCTCAGCCACGTCTACCTTCGCGACCCCAGCGTCGACCTTGACGGCCTGCTGGAGCCTGTGAGCGGCGACCTTGCCGCTGCAGCTTCTAAGGCCGTGAAAGGCCGAGCCGAGGCCCTGCTGGGGAAGTTCCGCGCCTTCAGCACCTTGCCTGGGCGTGGTGCCGCCAGCTCCGCAGCCTCGGGAGGTGGGGGCGCCACAGGAGAGTGATCCCTTCGCAGCTTCCGCTCTGTTTTAATTCCCGCAACATGCACCATGCCTCATGGAGGCGTTTAAACTTGTGTTTGGCGTTGTGAAACGACTTGTGGCTTGTAATATTTGCTTTGAATTCGCATTCTTCCCTCCTACTTGCGTGTGTTCTACGTCGTGGGGCCCGACCCTGCGCATACCTCGGCCACATTAGCCCCGACCGGGAGACGGGGACGGGACCAAGGAGTGAGGGGCTACATGGCAAGTTAGGCTCTGAGTCGCGATGCTCAGAGTCCCCCTTGACGCTGAACGACAAGTAGGGACAGGAGGCATATGAGTGGATTGGTCGTTCTACGTCGGCAGGGCCCGGCCCCGCGTATACCTCAGCCGCCGTTAGCCCCGACAGGAGACCAGGACGGGACTAAGGAGTGAGGGGCTACGTGACCAGTTAGGCTACTGAGTCGCGATGCTCAGGAGTCCCCCTTGACGTTCAAACGAATTTTCATACCTTGGCTCCGCCCAGGGAGGCGCGCGACAACCAGGTCCGAGGGACCTGGCTGGGTGGCGTACGTTCGGGCGTGGCCCGGGCGTGGCCCCCGTGTCCAGCCCCCTCACGCGGCACTCCCGAGAGGAGGCGTTGCGATGGCGCCCGGACACCGAGCCTGGGCTCCCCGAGGTTGATCTGGTTGTGAGCCGCCCTCGATTGTTTATCACCGGCTGAGCATAAGCGCTTCCGTGTATGTGTACGGGCATAACCGCTCCTCGGCAAGGTGTCGCCAGCGCGGAGCATGGTGCTTCCACTGGTTCGTGGGAGGGGGCTCCCCTCCGGGAGGAGCCCCCGGGGCGTGTACAGCCCCACCCTGACACGTGGCCGGCACGGTAGGGCTAGGAGAGGTGTATTTGGGCACTCGTGAGCCAGCGCGGGACTCACGAGGCCCTACCTTGAGGCGGGTTGCGCCTGGCTCTGGGCCGTTATCAATGGTGTGTTCCTGCAGGGTTTGAATGCAAATGCTCTACGTCCTCAGGTCCCGGCCCTCGAGCGAGCTCAGCCGCCGCTGGTATGACAGGTCGCGATGCCGTGGGTCAAGGCCAGGGGGTGAGGGCTGGAGAGCCAGTAAGAGCCCGTGAGTCGCGATGCTCAGGTACCCCCCTTTTAACGTGCAAGCGTTTTGCATTAGGGCGGATAGGCCCACGATAGGTAGTAGGCAATAATTGCGTGAATCGGGTTAAGCGCGAAGGAGCAAATCCATCTAGATAGGTGCGAAGAAAGCACACGCCACTGGGTCTGGCCCGAGCAGCTTGGGGATAATGCAGCCCGAGGGGCGCCCCCAACAAGGTAAGTAAAGAACATAAGAAAAACGGATACATGCCACAGGGACGGACCCATGCGGCCTGGGAATGATGCAGCCCGAGGGGCGCTCCCAGCTGAAAGCGGAACTTGGAAAGGTGTCACTTGATATGGTCGGAGATGGTGGGATGTTGAGGTAGCGGATGACGCGTGATGAGGAAGCTGGCCCTCACGAGCCCTCCGGTCCTGGAGCCTCGGGAGGCTCCGGGGGCACGGGGGGTTCCTCGAGAGCCATCTCCATCTCTGCCAGGACCGTGCGTTGCTTGACCACTGAGCCTCCAGAGCGCACCTCAGCAGGCGCTGATGGGCGGCACCCGCGTTCGGCAGGCTGAAAGGCATGCGAACGTAGCTTTGAGGTGGACCCTCTCAACGTCCCACGCGTGAGGGCCAGAGGCCCGGTTGAGCCCTGGTATGTCGATGCAGATTCGCAGCCCAGCATCCTCTCCTGGATGCGGGGCCACGGCGGGCAAGCGGCGACAGCTGCGCATGACTCTTGACTCCTGTAGCTCCTGGGTGTTCCTCGTGATTTAACTCCCCGAGGTTTGGCCCTCCTTGCCTCATTCCTTCCTGAGGAAAACGTGCCTTGAAGCACGCCTCCAAGTGGTGCTCGAGCGCCTCCCTCGTGACCCCGGCTAGGTCGGTGGCTCGCCATGAAAGAGCCCCCGAGCCCCGCCTGAGGAGGGCGCCGGGCATGCCTTCCTATGCGACAGAGGGTGGCGCCCCTTGAACGGGCGCGGGTCCTGTTGCCACGCCTCCGGAGGTGCCTGCCCCACGAGGGCTTGGACCAGGCGAAGCCTTCTTCTTCTTAGGGATCCCCTCGGGAAGTCTCCCGCTCCTGTGATCTGGGTCTTCGATTGCTGCGGCTTGGAAGGCACGCTCAAGGGATCACACTGCATCACTTTTCTCACAAGGCACTATGATGACTCCTCCGCTTCCTGGCATCTTGAGGACATTGTAGCCATGGTGAGTTAATTCCATGAGCTTGGCCAAAGCTGGGTACCCGAGGATGGCATTGTATGGCAGGCGAATGTGGGCGACGTCGAAGTCGATGAGCTCGGTGCGGTAGTTGTTGCGCTGTCCGAAGGTGATGGGAAGGCGAACTTGCCCTATCGGGACGGTGGAGCCATCGGTGACTCCTAAGAAAGGCTTGGTCAGCTGAAGCTGATCGTATGGCACTTGGAGATCGTTGAATGTCTCGACAGACAGGACGTTGAGTCCTGCTCCGCCGTCGATGAGGGTCCTGGTGACTTGCACGTTGCTGATGACTGGTGAGTAAAGCATGGGGAGGACTCCGGCCGTTGCCGCACACTTGAGCTGATCCACTGAGCTGAATGTGATAGCGCACGACGACCACCTGAGAGGGCGTGTGGCCTCAGGCCTGGGGAGGACTGCATTCACCTCGCGAGCAAACTACCTGAAGATGCGCTGAGAGGCCGGGGCCTGAGCCCCACCCGGGATGCAAGCGATCGCGCGCGGCTCCTGGAAGCCCCCAGCCCCCTCGTCCTGATGATTGTCTTCGTACCTCCTTGGCGTCTGCGGCAGAGGTGGGAGCCCTGCTTTGCCTTGAGGGCGATCCTCACGAGGTTGGTCCCTCCAACCTCCCTCGCGAGGCTGGTCCTGCCAGCGGTCCTCGCGAGGTCTGTCACGCCATCCTTGGCGAGGGCCACGGTCTTCCCAGCGACCTGCACCTCTTCCTCCTCCTCGGCCATAGCCCCGATCATTGCGCTCGGGGCATCGGCCGATACGTCCTTCTCGCACGGCCCTGAGCTCCTGGCATTCGTTGGTGCTGTGGGTGTGGAGGTCGTGGTATACGCAGTACCGGCTGCCCATGGATGACTCGGGCTGATCCCTGCCTCGCTTGGTGTCTGGTTCTGCCACGAGCACAGCAGCCCCCTTGCGCTTCACGTCCTTGGCCTTGGGCTTCTTCTCTTCTGGATCGGCAGCCGGGAGCTCGAGGAGGGAGAGGCGCCCTTCCTCAGCCCTGGTGCACTTGGTCGCCAAGTTGTACAGCTCGAGGATGTGCATGTCTTCATGCATTGCTAGCTCCTCCTTCATATTGACGACACGCACGCCATCGGAGAAGGCTGAGATGATGGCTTCCTCAGTCACCTTGGGGATTTTGAGGCGGGCGTTGTTGAAGCGCTGGATGTACTTCTGCAGGGTCTCTCCTGGCTGCTGCTTGATGCGGCGCATGTCGCTCATGGCCGGAGGCCGGTCGCGAGTGCCTTGGAAGTTGGCGATGAAGCGGGTGCGCATCTCGTCCCAGGAGGAGATCGTGCCGGGAGCCAGGTTCTGGAGCCAGGTTCGGGATCCGTCCTTCAGCGCCATGGGGAACCAATTCGCCATGACCTTTTCGTCCCCGTTGGCGGCTTCGATGCCCAGCTCGTAGAGCTGAAGGAACTCCGCGGGTTCGGCGGTGCCGTCGTAACAAGGAGGCAGGTATGGCTAGAACTTGCTGGGCCATGCGACACTGCGTAGCTCGGCGGTGAAGGCGTGGCAGCCTGCAGTGGCCACCGGGGCTCTCTGCTGATGCGGAGCTTGCTCTTGTGGATTCCCGCGCACTGCTGCCTGGAGCAGCGCGGGGTCTTAACTGTGATGGCTGGAGCATGGTCGCGGCGCTCCGGTGCTGGGAGCACGCGAGCACCTTCTTGGGGACGAGGGATCTCCTGGCAACTCCTTTCTTGTTGCGCGGGCGCCGGACGCGAGGGGTCTCGCCCCGGGGCCACGCGCCTTGGAGCCAGGACGCCTTCTTGGGGAGGAGGTGGCGGGGGCACCTCCGACTCCCTGCCTCCCGCGCGGGGTGAAGGGCGAGGCAGCGAGAGGGACGGCGCGGGGGAGCCCCCTGCGGCGCGGACGAGCTCGGCAACGCGGTCGAGCCACTCCTCGTAGACGTCATCGACGGGGCGGTAGCACAGGAGCTCGTTTGCCGTGATGAGCGCGGCTCGAGCCTCCATGGGAGCGTGGTGCGTGTGGGATGAAGAACCAGCAGGGGCGAGCGAAGGAGTGGCGGTGCGGCCTTCTCGCCTCACCGATGGATGCAGGGACGAGGCCTGCTGCTCGTTTCGCTGGGCCGATGGCGGCGTTGGCGGCGGCGACGGGAACGACGGGGTGTCCGACGGAGCCGTCTGGCGACTCGGCGGCGCGAGCAGCCCGGCGCTTCAGCGAGCTTCGGCGGCGTCGACCATGGACACGACGGGAGATCACACGCGACCAGCGGAAGAATGATTCCTGCGCACCACTACCTGGCGCGCCAAATGTCGGATTTCGGGTTCCGTCAGACCCTTGAGGTTCGAACACTGGGGTGCGCACGGAGATCTTTCCCCTACCAACTCACGCGTGAATGGTTAGTGAGGGATCTAAACTAGAAACGATGAACAGCACAAGATACACATGGTTTATACTGGTTCGGGCCACCGTTGTGGTGTAATACCCTACTCCATTGTGTGGTGTGGTGGATTGCCTCTGGGGCTAATGATGAACAGTACAAAGGAAGAACAGCCTCGCGAGGGGCTGTTCTTGAGCTGGTGCGATGAACTGCTTGGGTGAGTTTGATCGCCTCTCTCTCTCTCTCTCTCTCTCTCTCTCTCTCTCTCTGGTCGGTTCAACCCATCCTCTCTCTGTGGTGGCTAGTCCTATATATAGAGGGAGGCCCTGGGCCTCTTCCCAAATAATGAGCGGGAAGGGCGCCAACAATTGGCCATTTTGAAGGGGAACATCTAGTACACTTATCCTGACTAAAGTCGGTCTTCGGCTGCCAAAGGCTCTGACGGTGACGCCGTCCTGGGCTCCACGATGACCTCCTTCGTGCCGCTCTGCTGGTCTTGATCTTGTTGCACCGAAGCGGTAACCTTCGCCTGATGCCTTGGCCTGTGCTTGCCTCCTTTGCACCAACGGGGAAATGAGGACACTGCGTAGGCCGGCGCCCGCCTGGCGCCCGCCTGGTCTCGATCCTCATGGCTTGCGTCACGGGGCACCCTGCCTTGATCTCTCTGCCTCCTCGTGAGCCTGCCTGACGAGGCTGCTCCTGAGGAAGGTTCCTGTCGTCCGCCCCGAGAGGCTTGGCCCCTCGCGAGGGTCTTGAGCTTGAGCTGATGAAGCTGGGATGCGCTGGCCCCCACTTGAGCCACGCCGCAGGCCGCAGGCAGGAAAGTCTGGGGACCCCCATTCCCAGAACACCGACATAAACTACTCATACAAATGCATCTTGATGTTTCGTGCAACGCTTGGGCATCTTGCTAGTTCTAAAAATCTTTCCATTATTTGCCACACTACTGGTTGCAGATGAAGAACCTACCCAAGCACAACGCAATACAGGAGCGACTCACAATTACAAGGTGATATTCTGTTGGACAATGCAAGCTATAACCAATTACTTTACGGGAATAATATCAACCAGGAAAGTTCAAGGGTAGGTATGAACAAAATTGGAACTGTACATGTACTGCTAAGAGATTCAATACACACATTACCAATCGAGGAGGAGTACGATGGTCGCGGCGGCCTCTGTGCATCATGGTCGGCAATGGGAGTCAGTTCATTGTCCACGACGGTGGTGCTTCTGCGCTTGGCGTCGGCTTCCGGGAAGCAGATCCGAGATCGTGGAAGACGGTGCCGGGGAAGAGGCTCCGTGTACGAGGACGACGGTGGACCGGCTCCAGTGCGGCATACGACATCGTCAACGAGGCAGATGCACTGCGCTGGACGAGTGCACCGATTTTGAAGGGGACGAGCACGAAGGCTGCGGTGCCGTGGAGAAGTCTATTTTGCGGTGGGGATAGAAAATGGGGAGTATTCAGGTGTACTACTCTGGGTGCCGGGGTGGGGTTGGCTGGGTAGGGTCAACCTGAAGTTACCAAAACAACCCCTACCAACCATCATTCGTAGGCCTGTTCCGAAGGGTATGATGGTAACTTCGCACTGCTCGAATCAAGGCCGCGGGAGATTTTCACGTCGACCTCAAAATTTTGTGAGACTGAACTCCCCGTTTGGTGTGTTGGGTGATTGGGCTAAGCAACTAGCGAGTAGTACTAGTAGTTAGTTACTAGTAACTACTAATACTCCCTCCATTTTTATTAACTCTGCATATTAGGTTTGGCCGAAGTCAAACTTTCTAAAGTTTGACCAAGTTTATAGAAAATATAAACATTTACCATAACAAATATGTATGACGTGAAAGTACATTATATAATGAATCTAATGGTATTTATTTGTTATTGTATATGTTAATATTTTTTGTTATAAACTTTGTTAGAGTTTACAAAACTTGACTTTGACCAATGCTAATACGCGGACTTAAATAAAAACAGAGGGAGTACACATTTGTTTTCTTAGTTTGTAGTGGAATTAATCATTTGTTGTAATCGCGAAATAAATATATTAGGCTACTGAGTTTGAATGTAATGGTTTTTACAATTCAATAGTTAGAATCATTGTTGAATTCCAAGATGTATACGAGGTCTATAGTACTTCACAATATGCTCAAACTCACATAATCCCAGTCAAATGAAAATCTAAATGCATTTCATAGTTATTACTTTGTAGGATGCAACAAAACCAACCATAACTCTACATGATCCATTATAAAAGCAACATTTTGAATACATCCCAATGTGCGAATGAAACATGTAGAGAGAGCTTGCGAAGATGGAGCAGATAGGGCGGGAAATATTGTGTATATGTGGGCGAGAGAGTAGGAGACAAACCTAACGAGAGAAAGAGAGAAAGAGAGAGGAAGAAGTTAGGTCTGTGAGAAAGATGGAGACTTGTAATATACGTGAGATGCGTGTGCATCCGGATTTTGTACACGTGGAAGGAGAAGAGACAACAAGTTTGATGAGAGAGCTGGAAAAAGATGGAGGAGAGGGGAAGGATCTCGTGGGTTGAGGGATCGATAAATTTGTGTGGGAGAGAGAGGGGGAGGAGTCAGTCAGCCGCATCACATCATCCTGCTTCCAAATGGCTTCGCATTCTCTAGTGCAGTGTGGTCGCCGTCTTCGATCTCCTCGATGCACTCTTTGAAGATTGAGGTGGTGTGCATGCTGGGGTGCAGAGAAGCACAAGCGAGAGTGGTCCCCATATAACCTTGGATGGGGGATGAATTGTGTGCTCAGGGGAGGGGTGTGTGTGTGTGTCAGATATTGAGAGAAATCAAACCTATGGAGAGAATGTTTGTGTATGTGACCGAAAGCTACATGCTAAATAGGGTTTTCACGAAGAGATTGTGCGTGCGAGATAGAGAGCGATGTATGGGCCTTGAGGTGGGCAGGGGCCGGGTGAGGGTGTCAAAATGTGTGCGTTGATGCATGTGTTACATGCGATCATGCGAGGGATGGAGGAATCGAGAGACATGGTTGTTGTGTTACGAATGCTCCTCTCTCTCTCCCTCACACACACAAGTACAAATAGAATACCGTTCTCTCAAGTATACACAACATATCGGCATCTGTCTATGTCTCACTCATGCATGATCATTGGCAAATTCACATCTCTCTATGTCTCTATCACAGGCACACCGTCTCCACATTGCCCTTCCGCCACAACACACATATGGACACATACACGCGTTCTCTCTCAGTCACACACACAGAATCAGTATTAAAAAAAACTAGGGTGCACCTAAAACGTCCAAATCCAAATAAGCACGAACTGAAGCTAAATTCAAATATATGTAAATATTGTAGCGTGAAGAACTTTTCCAAGAAGAAAAAGTAGAGTAATATTCGGGGATTGTTTTCACACACACAAAATGGTTCGGTGGATGTCCTTCGAGCGCGACACGGTAACGCACCGTTCAATCGAACGTGCGGCCGTGGTGCACGTGCTTGCACATGATTCTATGTTGATGATGTGCTAACTAATATAGTAGTATAAGCACTGCCTCACTCTAATGTTTACGTGTACTAGTACGGTGTTCTTTTAAGTTTGACCAACCCTATATAAAACTAAACTAAGCTCCCATACGCGCGCTCATCGATATGCCGCCGCTGGTGTGCATGCCGGCGCCCGCCTGCTCCGGCCGACCATTTCTCGTCCATGACCGTCGTGTCCCCGCCATCCCTGTGCCATGAAGCCGAAGGCTCGCCCGCTCACGTCGTCTGCAGTTCCTCCTCGCTATGTCGCCGCGCTGCCAAGCACGCGAGCAGCTGGTGGAGCCGCGTCTATGCCCGCGGCGTACAAAGAGGAGGATGAGCACGTGCTCCAGCATGCCGGCGAGGAGGAGCTAGTGTGTCAATTGTCGTCTCCGCCCGTGCGGAGGAGGCGCGCATGGTGTCTGTCGCCGCAGAAGCCGGTCACACCCATGCTGAGCCCGCAAAACGAGTGCAGCATAGAATCTACCTTCGAGACCTTGAATGCCACTTGGATCCTGCAATCTGAATGAACAATTTGGGTCATTCGACTCTTGTGAGCCGTTGGATGCAACATGGACGGCCAGAAGGGCTTCTTCAACCTCCGAAATTGATGCACTATTCATCTTCTCTCTCAGGCATCGAGCCGCCAGCCTGCCACACGCCAAACCACCATCAGCCGCCGCCCCGCCCTCCCCCGAACCGCCTGCCACCGACATGCCCCCCACGCCACCTGTTTAACCCTGGGCACGATCCATTTTTTCCGGCGAACAGCATTCCACATCCAACACTCATAAGATAGATCATGGGCACCCTGCCACTCTAATATAGATACTGGGGTAGCTTCTCGGCCATCTTCTCCCTTCGCTCCATCGAACTTCTTTCACAAATCGACTGACCCAAATTATACTACTAGTACATTTTAAGTACAGTAGGAATGCGAAGATACGAAATGTAGTACCAATTACGAGAAGAACAGTAGTAAGACATACTAGTACTACTGTAGATACTAAAGAGTTCAAATAACGAGAAAGAACATAAACATAGTTCTGCTGGGGGCTCAACACAACACACCCCTGAAATAAAACTAAGCAACAAGTCCACTTGACACTGCAAGAACCAGCATGAGCGACGACACTGCCACCTTACTCGGAGTCCGAGTCCACGTCCTCGACTTCATCCTCGTCCCTCTTCTTCTTCCTCTTCGCCGACACTTCTTTGCTTGAACCGGACACTGGGCTCTGCTTCTTCATCCAACCCTTGTAGATATTTAAACAAAGGTAGGCATCCGTTGCTGCATACAAGATGTGATCTTCATCTATTGTCTTTGACTCACATGCACGATGAAACTCCTAGTGAGGTTTCTTCAGTTGAGCATATAAAGGATCAATCATGGCTGCTGCCAGGGTCAGCATTGAAGGCTGAGAGGAGGACACCAGGCTTGCCTTCTGGAGATCTAAGGGCTGGCCTACAACAAGGCCTATCCGACCCAGTACTCTCCTGTCGCTCGTAAAGTCTACAATAAAAAAATTCACTCTTTTGTCCTTGAGGAAGAACTCAAATTCCTGGCACCTAACATCGGCATGGCATATGAGGTAGACCAAGCACACGTTATGTACGCAAACCTAGATCACGGCGGGCTTCTTCTTCTCTGCCTCCTTTAGAAGCTTCTAGCTTTCCAGGATTGTGGTGTACTCAACATCTAGCCCAGCGACCCACTCATCCTTTGAACTTTGGAACATGCATAGGAAGCAAGCAAGACATGCTTCTACCGTCAGGGATCTATGGGCGTATATGACGATGAACTCATCGCTGGTGATGGTTCTAACCTGGTACTCAGTGGCGATCATGGAGATTTGGGAGGCCATGGATTTTGGAGGCGGGTTAGGAGAAGTTGAACTGGTGTAATGTGAAAGGACGGGATGACTGGGAGCAAACTATTGTAAGGTAGAAGACATGGACGAGTAGGGCGTGCGAACGGCGTGGGGTGGTTTGCTTGCCCGGTGGATAAACGGATGCATGCCCCCAAAGAGTTCTCAAGTACTACGCGGGACCCACCAGATGTCATGTCTACTAGACCCATATCGTAGGCCTGACGGTATAGCTTCTGCGTGTTCGCACGCCATGCCAACGCGTGCATGTAACTTCACTTAATTCTGTCAAGCGTCGCGCCTCCCACGACCTTCGCCTCCCTCGCGCGGTCGCGCCCTTTGAGACTTCGGACGGCTATAAATGAGCAATTCTTTGCCTACCCTGCATGCATGATACTCCCTCTGGTCCTTTTTACTCCGCGTAAGATTTGTGTCAAGTCAAAGTTTGCAAAGCTTTTAACCAAATTTACACTAAAAATATCAATATCTACAATACCAAATATATATTTTATGAAACTATGTTTCATAATGAGTATAAAAATATTGATTTGACATTGTGAATGTTGATACATTTTTCTGTAAGTTTGGTCAAAGCAGAGGTACATTGACTTCCGACAAAACTTATATGCACAATGGAGACTAGTTCCTCCGTCCAGGTGTGCGCCATGTCCTATGTAGTCATCACAACAAGGTTAGCTATTAGAGTACTACTACCTCCCTTCTAGTTTAAAGGGATCCATTAAAAAAATCACCTACTCTTACCAAGATAGAGGCGGTGGAATAGTTTTTGTAGTCTGCAAAAGTACTCAATTAATGCCCTCGTTCTTCAAAAAAAATGTGTTTACCAATGCATTATCGCATTGCATGCATGCATGAACACTAGTAAATGACATAGATTTTTACATGCACTAGCAAGATGCCCGTGCGTTGCACGGAACATCAAGATGCATTTGTATGAGTAGTTTATCTTGTGGGAGAAAAGGATGAACGAGGAAGGCCTTATCTGTAAATGTGGAGAGGAGTGTGGGTAAATTGTCATGGTTTCCTTCCTATCCATTAGATATAGATCGGACGACCTATATTGCAGGATAGCAGGCACACCATCATCACCTACTCTGCTTTTTATAAGAGTAGAGAGTAGAGATTAGTTAATATTCTCTTTAGGCTACTCATAGTGGAAAGTATCATATACTAGTATCATGTGCATGATACTAGTGTATAATACGGGACTACCTTTATAGTGCCATGCATGACACAAAGTAGCATAGTATTTAACATGAAACGGTATCTACCTATGTTACTCTAACCCCCCTCTCTTCTTTAATTCTTTGCCACATCAGCTTGTTTGCTATTCCCGTGTGCATGATACCAGCTAAGATACCACATTACCACCACTATGGTCAGCCTTAGTTATCGCATGCAATAATTTTGTGCACCTTGAAATATGAACATGTCTGGGGCGTGTATGTTTTTAATGACTTGAGACTATACCTAGCCCGGCATGCAAGATGACTTATTATGCACTATTCCCCATACCTGCAGGAAGCCCGTTTGTCTCCAAATCTTTTCCTCTCCATGTGTGAAAACAATCTACCTGCTTGACTCTCCTTCTCCCTCCGACAGTCCTACTACTCCACCCCGTGTGGAAAAAAATCTGCATGCAGGACTCTCTTCCCCCCACACTCGTCCAATCCGTTGTGACCATCAATATTTCCACCCCTTCCCTCCCCTGTAATTTACTCCAACAAATATGCCCACGTAGTTGTTACGTTAATCACACAACATATCTTATGGGACGCTGCTTCAGTTACTTAACTGCAGGTGCATTGGGTCAATGACATGTGGGCCCAACAGGCATCTGGCCCACATGTCAGTGATGCAACTGCACCTAGAGTTAAGTCCCTGAAGCTCAGTCCATATCTTACGTAGGTGTGCCATTGCTCGCTATAAATACTGCGCCTCCCACGGCATTGGGAAGAACGCTCATGTTCATCGCTATCTCCTCCCTCGCCCTCTCATGTCGACCACCATGGCATCGCCCCTCCCAAGCCCTAGGCTCCCCTCGCTGCACCACAAGCATGGTCACGTGTCACCGTTCCGTTCCTCGCTGCAACTAGTCAAGGAGGACACGTCGGTGTTCCGCTCCTCGCCGCGACGCGTTGAGGTGGACGTGTCGGTGTTCCCATTCTTGCTAGCATGCGCGTCGGAGGACGCGTCGGCTCCCCACTACGAGGAGAACGTCGGGCTGCCCGCCGAGCCCCCCAGCCTTGAGGAGATTTGGAAAGAAATGGAGGTCACCTTGTGGGAGGCTTTGCCTCCGGCAGAGTGCACCAAAATAGAGGCGGAGAAGAAGGCCGAGGAAGAGAAGCGTGTCGCGAGGCATGCTGCCTGGCAGGCCTATGTCGCGTCTGAGAGAGTCAGGCCTTTGGCTCTTTGGAAGTAGGCTCGTGCGAGGGACATGAGGGTGGCGGAGGATGCCCGTGCCAAAGCCCTGAGTGCAGTCGGGCTCAAGCGCCTCATCTACGCTTGGCCGTACGTGGACCGAGTGCACGCTTCCAGCAAGGAGGAGTAACTGTTGGCGCCGGATCACCACACCATTGAGATCGCGCTCGCCCGCCGGCAAGCCACCAATCAGCACCTCGCAAGTTGCAAGGCTGAGGAAGAGGCATTGTGTCGGCGCATTGGGAAACGGCCACGCACCAGGGCACCCGTGGCGCGCCGCAAGCGCTCCTGCGAGCGCCGTGGCTTTTATTAGGAATAATTTAGTTTCGTAAGGCGATCTCATTAGTTTTGGGACGCAAATGATAAATCCTGAACGTTCATGAATTATTAGCGTCCTTAATTAAGTATGTAAAAGGAAAAGTTTGGAAACCTTGTGTATTCATACGCATTTTGTAAGTACATGCATATAGGACAAACTAACTATATATCACACTACACGTCTCTCTCTATATATGCTTGCAGACTGTGCTACTACTATTACTTATGTACGTGCAAATGCACGTTTTAACATTACGATGCAGTTTTTGTAAAAGTAGAAAAACAGCACTAGTCAAGCTTGTGAAACGATTCAATGCAAAAGAAATGCACAAAATGCTCGTTTGATTGTTTACTTTTAGCTTCCTTCTCTGTGCTTATTTCTCTATCGTACTTTGTACGGAGTATCTCACTGGTCGGGAAGGCATGCAAATTCCCAAACCGCTTCCTACACCCTGTATCGAATATTTTTTGCTAACAAGTTGTGCCGTGCAATTGGAATTCCAACTTGAGTACTACTACTAGGAGTACCAGGGGCCAGTTCTTTTAGGCTTCTAGATTAGTAATCCCATAACTACTACCTCCGTCCTGGTTTATTGGTGCCCATTGTAATCTGTGTCAAATATTGACCATAAATTTAACTAATGAAATGTTTATCCATGTCACCCAAAATTATATAACTTTTGATGACATGCACTAACATTTTATCAGTTAAATCTTTGGTCAAAATTTAGCACAAATTACAATGGTGACTAATAAACTAGGACGGAGGTAGTAGTTTAGAAGCCCAAATGAATGAGTGAGGCAACTTATGTTACTCTCCACTGTCACTAGTCTTATGGGAAAAGCTGGGGAAGAGACGGCTTATTTTTTAAGCCGCCAAAAGAACTGGCCCTAGGAGTAGTAGCTAGGGATACTAGGAGTAGTAGCTAGGGATACTAGGAGTAGTAGCTAGGGATCGAGTGTGCGAGATGAACCGGACAATGTAAATGCAGAGAGATGAAATGCAAAAAAGACGGAGGGATGCGATGGTTGCTTGTCTGTTTATTTTACCAGGCCACTTATTACTGGAAGTGGTAGGGTTTTGTGATATGATGGCTTTACTGCCGCGCCACAAGTGGGGTGAGACTCCCGTGCAGCACCGCCCTCTACACTAGTACTATCTCGGTCGTGGTTTATTAGTCCCCCATTGAATTTGACTGAAGATTTAACTGACAAAATGTTAGTGCATGTCAACAAAAACTATATCGTTGGATTCGTATTTGAACATAGTTTTCAATGATATAATTTTTGGTGACATGCATGAGCATTTATCGTACTATATATAATGTTAGTTAAATTTATGGTCGTACTAATATATAGTAAGGTGCCTTGCGTTGCACGGAACAGTGAAATGCATTGATCGGGGAGTTGTTTATTTAGACAAAGTATGTGGGGGTCATCTCTTGTGTAACGAGTATCAATAGGTTTCTCCGGATATTATTTCTGCTCTAGAGCTCACGAATATCCGGGTGAAATAGATTAAAGAAGTATCGTTTGCAAACAAAAGCGTTCAACTATTCAACCTGCATCCAAAACTTGTGAATAAATAACACTTATTGTGCTTTGCAAGAAATGATCTTTAAGAATTGGTTTTTGAGTATCAATTTTGTTTATTTTTTCTAGACCACCATGAATGTACTCCCTCCGTCTAGGTGAATAAGTCATCTTAAGTTGTGCACCGTGACCAAGAATGAGGGGAAAACGAGAGAACTTAATGTTTATTTGCTAATTAATAGCATTGCATGTAATGAACTAACCATTGCATGTCGTGTTTGGTAGTCTTGAGTCATTGAAAACATGCACGCCCCACATATCTTATTGGTTGATATGTCAAGAAAAAAGAAACAAGGTGGGAGTTAATGCACCACGCCTGAGTGTTTCGGGATTATTTGGTTTTTGTAAGGTGACTTAGAGTGAGTACAATAAGGTATAGTCAGCAGGCTGTAAGAAGTAAAGTATTATTTCTAATGCTTAGTTGGAGGAGAGAGGATAGGAGAGAGAATGTAAGTGGCCTCTCATGCAAGAGTCACCTGCAGCACATGCTCCTAGGCACTACATGTGAGAGTGGAAAGTGGGCCATGTATTAATAAAGTAGCACATACTTATAGCTAATTGTTATACATGTTGGCTATAAGTTGGCTATAGATGACATGGCACTTTCTTATAGTCAATAGTTGGCTATACTATTAAGTATTAACCGTGCTCTTATACACCTAGACGGAGGGATTAAATCAGGATGACTTGGAAGGGGCCAGAGGAGATGTAAGAAATGGTTCATCATAAGTCTTTCACCATTATTGTAGTAAAAATTCTCAATTAATCTCATAAATGGCAAGCGAGAACTCTAACGGAGCAAAAGCATACATGGAAGATTCTAGACTAAACCATAAATGGGTACACTTTTATTCAAGCGCGATACTCTAATAGAGCAAGATCATGCATGTAAGGTTCTATACTATATAAATAAGAAGTCTCCACATGCTTAGACAGCGGATTACATTGAGCGAAGACTAATGATGAACTTTTGACTTGGTAATGCATATGACTAGGTGAACCTCCTTGGAGTCCCCGTGCACCATCTTGGGGTGAAAATCATACCACGCGTCTTCCATGTCCACATTGCCGGGTCGTAGAGGAGAACCCGCAGCCCTTCACTGCCGTGCGCCAAACCCCAATAGTGCGCGGCAGAGATTGGAGTAACTTGGCGCCGGAGGATGCGAGGTTGAAGATAGCTGTGACCCGGATTTTGCGCCCCAGGCTTGCCGGATTAATCAGAGGCGCAGTTGGCGCAGACTTCCTTCGCCAGACGCTTCCCTTGCAGGAGAGGAGGAGGCCTGCTTGGGAGTTCCAAAATGTGGCAGACATTATGAGGTTGCGCCCGGGCCTGAACTGGAATTTCACCGTCTTGGAGTTGGATGCGATGTTGTTGGAGCTGTTCAAGAACGACCCCGATCACCCTGAGTGGTTTAGGTTGCCGAGGGGGGTCGTCCCATTGTGCAACAACTCGGCGCTCGACCGCATCCGCGCCATGATGCCGTTGTGCGATTCCCATGGGATCGTTCCAACTTGGCAGGAGTCCCCCGACGAGGTCGTGCAGCAGTTCTTCGACGACTTGGAAGAAGTGCCGATCCGCTCCGACGAGCAGAAAAGGCTCACTCGCGACACTACCGACGAGGAGATGGCGCGTATTGCCACCAGGGTGGAGGAGGCGGCAGCAGCCGCTGCCGCTGGAGCCTTCGGGTATACCGTGGAGGAGGCGGACGCTGCGAAGGAGGCAAGCCTTGCCGAGCGAAGGGAGATTGCCGGCGAGGACGAGCTTGTCGAGCCCGAGGCCGGGTCGAGTGGACCCGCCGAGGGTGCTTCTTCTCCACCACCCAGCGACTTGCCGCCAAATGGAGCCCCCTGTTCCGCCGGAAGAGGCGCCGCAAGGCCGAGACGAAGTCGGGCGGCAGATCGCCCACAAGAGTTAGCTGCCGCGACTGACGCGCTTACCGGCAAGCGATGTTGCTGCTGAGGCGCCTCACACCGCCGCTGGCTAACCGGGCGGGATCTTCTCGTGCCACCGCCGACGCCCGCCAAGCGGCCAAGAGAGCCCACTCCCCCGCCTCGTCGCACCGGAGGCGAGCCGGAGTTTGACTTCTCTGCGCTCGGCTCCGAGGAGGAAGGCGAAGAGTAAGCTCTTGAGATTGTGCTTGTATTTCTTCAATTTTATTGCTTCATCTTGAATCTGATTTGCTTCGTTCTGGACTCTTTCCTTTTCAGGACGCTGGCCCAGAGAGCGTCGAAGAGGGCCAAGATCCCGACGGTCGTCGTTGAGGACGATTCTCCCGTGGCAACAGGGGACGCGTCTGAGACCCCCTTGCCGGACCCGGCAACCCTTCCTCAGAGCAGCCCCCAGAGTAAGTGTGCGGTTTTCTCCTTACTATTAGGTGTGTAGGGGTGCTCCTTCTTCGTTGATACCTGATTGTTTGCTTGTGTAGGAGCAGAGCAGCCTCATCGGAGGGCTCGAAGCCGCCCGAAATCCTGTCTGCTGCCACTCGCGCCAAGGAGGAATCTCCGGCAAGGGAGCGCCTTCGACAAGGAGGCCACTCCGGCAAGGAGGCTACCCGGCAAGGGACAGCGCCAGTGACCCTCCGGTGGTCGAGGCCATGGCTGCGGATCCCGTTGCAGGTAATTTCCATATACGAAAATCTCCCTTGGGCTTGTTTTCTTTTGTTTATGTTTTTGAACATTTGCTTGACTGCTCTTTCTTTGTCTGACGCAGAGCCGATGGAGGTCGAGGCTGCCGGCGAGGAGGAAGCGCGCGGCAACACCGACGAGGCCGCCGTCGTGGAAGAAGAGGTCGTTGCTGCGGAAGAAGAGGCCGGCGCCGGCGAGCCTGTTGGCGAGAAGGCCACTGAGGCTGCCGACGCAGAGCCGGGCGAGTCGGGCGATCGTGACCGACGGCCCCGAGGCTGCAGGAGCGCCAGCGCTACACCGACAGCCGACTCCCGCCATTGTCACAAGGCCAGTTCGAGGAGCCCCAGCCCGGCGCCTACCAAGGCCGGTGAGGTGTCTTCATCAAACTCCCACGGGAACCGAGCTCCAGGCCGGTCGAGGAGAGACCTTCGACGGCGAGCTACTCGCCTCTGCTGAGCCGACGCTGGTGGACGCGCCAAGCAGCAAAGCTGGCGAAGTTCGAGGAGGAGCAGCTTGAAGAAGCTGCTGTCGCTCTACCGCGCCCGCAAGCCAAGTTGGAGTCCCGGAAGCACTTGTCACGAGGGTAGGAGCGGACATGGAGAAGCGCCAGCAGAAGAGCTCCGGGCGCCAACCAAGAAACTCTCCGCGACGTAGCGTAAGTGCGGGGCAGAAGCCAGAAGAGCGCACGGCCTTCATCCTTGAGAAGGCCGCGGTGAGGAGGAGCAGCGCTGGCTGCCGAGAAGCTCTCCGCGCAGAAAGCGAAATGGCGCAGCGGAAGGTCAACACAGACGATCCACGAAGAAGACCTTGCCGCACGCGAGGAGTCACTTGGCGGGGCGCTTAAGGAAGTGAAGGATGCTGCCGCAGCCGCCGAGGCCGCCAAGGAAGAGTTGAAGGAGAAGGTGGCACAGCTGGAGGCCAGCCTCAAGAAGAGCGGCGAAGAGCTTGCCGCGCTCAAGCATGAGCGTTAGAAGGACGCCTACACTCTTGGCGAGCTGCAGATTCGTCTCGCTGATAGGGGCAAGGAGCTCGACGCCGCCAAGGATTCCAAGGCGGATCTTGAGCTGAAAGCCACCACCCTGACGCAGACGTTGGACGGCGCCAGAGAGCGGGAGGTGGGTTTGTTGGAGACGATCAAGGCCAAGGAGGTGCTGCTAGCGAATGCTGCCTCCACCTGAGCACCTTGAGGGAGAGCGTGGAGCATCGGATCAAGGTCTTGTGGACCTTGCCGCCGACATCCACAACGCAGCTGATGGAGCTGGGATGGCGGACCTTGCATACCTCCGACGAGCATCTCCAACCCAGCGCCAAACTCAGCTTATTCTTCAAAGGCGTGGTGACGGGTCTCCAGCCGGCTCGAGAAGAGGTCCCAAAGCAGCTGGCCGAGGAATCACGCCAGATCTGTGCAGGAGCCCTCGAGAAGGTGTTGATAAAGGTGGCCTTCCGCAATCCGGTCCTCAACCTTAACGGCGTCCTCAGATCCTTGCCGCCAGATGCCAACGTGGAGGAGCTCAAAGCCCTTGTCGCACCCATTGTGGACAAGGTGAACAAGATCAAGCGGATTGATGGCGACCGCGTAGACTAGGTCGCCAATTTTATCTTTCCTTGTCGCCGCCGATCATGTTTAGAACACTTTGTTAGATCAGCGACAAGTTATTTTGTAATATACTCTATCTTAGGCGATCAATGCAACGTTATTTCCTCTACTTGATTCCTTCCATTGTGCGTTTACGCCTTTACGCGTTTGGGGGACTTGTCGGTGCGGGCACCTTTGTCATGAAGGCCGAGTGCGGAACGTCTGACAACTGGCGGTGCCGCCTCCGACAAGCAACCTTGTCGCGACTAGCCGCAGCTCACTTAAGTTGTTGAGCGGACTCGAAACAAAGTAAGGGCGCGACTAGCCTGCGAGTTGGTTCCTCTGCGCACAGGTTTTTCCATACAAAGTACAATCGTTCGAGGAAGATAACTTAAAAATTTAAAAAATTGATTGCTCAAACTTTGGCAACTTAGCTTTTACATCTCTTGCTTCCCGATGAGGTGAAACTTCCTCGGCGGTGCCTGGTCCATAGTATTATCTCCTCCTTCCCCGGGTTAACTTGTGCGAGGGAGCCTTCCTTTCTTTGAGAAAAGAGAAATAAGAGGAAATAAAGTTATGGAGCCCAACGGCTCGATTTTGCTTACCGGGTGTGGTTGCTTGCACAAAGTGTTAGCCAAAACATGCAATAAAATGATGAAAGCATGAATTTGACAAGTTGTGCGCAACACATGAGCTTTATCGATGCATCGGGTCTGCGCCGGCTTTGTACAAAGGATTACATGCAACAGCGGCAAGACTTGTACAAAAGGTGGTTGCTGAACGGGTTCCGGAACCGCGCCCTATGGGTAAAACTTACGAAGATGCTCAATGTTCCAGGAGTTGCTCACCGGGATGCCATCTTCGGTCTCAAAGCGGACAGCGCCAGCCTAGTGACTCGTTTCACCCGATAAAGGGCCTTCCCACTTCGGGCGTCAACTTGTTTGAATTCTTGGCGGCCTGAACGCTACCGAAGAACAAGGTCGCCTTCCTCGAGGCTTCGGCACTAACTTTCTGCGGCTATGGTAGCGACGCAAAGCTTGTCAGAAGCGAGCAGCTCGCGACAAATGCCTGAAGACGATCCTCCTCAAGGAGCAGCGCGTCATCTTGTCGCAGCTGCTCTTGCTCAAGCTCATCATAAGCGAGCACTCGAGGCGATCCGTATTCCGTGGGGAGAACTGCCTCTGCTCCATAGACTAGAGCAAAAGGTGTCCGGCCGGTGGCTCGATTTGGCGTCGTCTGGCGACCAAAGAACCACCGGCAGCTCCTCGATCCAGTTTCTTCCGCACTTGTGCAGCCTGTCGAAAGTCCTGGTCTCGAGCCTGCGCAGCACTTCAGCATTTGCCCTCTCTGCTTGACCGTTGCTTCTCGGGTGAGCAACAGAAGCAAAGCAGACCTTGGCGCCAAGGTCTTGGACGTCTTGCATGAAGGTGCGACTGCGTGAATTGTGTGCCGTTGTCGGTGATGATCCTGTTAGGGATTCGAAGCGGCAAACAATCGACTGAAGAACTTGACCGATCGTGTGCCGTCACCTTTCTCATCGCTTCCACTTCCGGCCACTTTGTGAACTTGTCGATCGATGGCGTACAAGTACTCAAAGCCCCGACAGCTTCGGGGAAGGGGCCGAGGATGTCGAGCCCCAGACCGAAAATGGCCAGGATAAAGGGATCGTCTGGAGAGCTTGAGCTGGCTGGTGTATCTGTTTGGAATGGGCCGCACGCTTCACACTTGGTTACTTGTGCAGTTGCATCACGGAGGGCTGTCGGCCGAAGAAACCTTGCCGAAAGCTTTGTCGGCAAGTGCTCTTGCGCCAATGTGGTGACCACATATGCCACCATGTATCTCTGCCACAGCTTACATCCCATCTTCCACAGGAATACACTTCGATTTCACACCGTTGAGTCTTCTTACATGCAGTATCTTTGTCGACAAACCGGTACATACTTGACCGCCGGGCTACTCTTTCCGCTTCTTCTTGCTCTTGGGAAGTTCTCTGTCTGAAGGAAATGGGTAATCTCTGCTGCGCCCATGCTTTGGAGCTTGCGGCTCGACAACAAGGACTAAAGGCACATCACCTGCTGCGGGAGCATCGGCTTCTCTGGCAAGAACCTGCGGCTCTGCCGAAGCTTGACGCTCCCCGGCAAGCTTGCCGGAGCAAAACTTGTCAAGCGTGCTTCAACAAAACAAACCACAGGGGCTTGTCGGAGCAGATCGCCCCTCAACCTTTATTAGTGTTGATCTTGGGGACCTTCGCATAACGACGGCTTCGGGAAGCTCTGCCGGAAAGTAGTTACCAGAGATCAACTTCCTCTTCTTGCTTTGTCCAGTTGATGGTGTTACGGTTGGTGAGTCGGCTTGAGCACGAAAATCCTCGGTTCCATTGTGCAACTTAAGTGCGGTAGCACTTTGTATGTCGTCGGCAATATCATTCTCGAGCTCTTGGTACATGTTCCATTTGCAAGCCGTCAAAGTGCTCTTCTAGCTTCCTCACTTCATCAACGTAGGCTTCCATCAACGGACTCTGGTAATCTTTGTTCACTTGGCGGACGACAAGTTGCGAGTCACCCCTGACAATAAGCTTTTTGATCCCAAGGTCCACTGCGATCCTGAGACCGGCAAGCAAACCTTCATACTCTGCAGTATTGTTTTTTGCTTGCTCCTTGGGAAAGTGCATCTGTACTACGTACTTGAGGTGCTCTCCGGTGGGTGCGATAAGCAAAGACGCAGCACCGGCGCCTTGCAGCGAGAAGGCACCATCAAAGTACATCACCACTCTTTACTTGCTTCCTTGACAGGAATGCTCGTCTCGGAATCTCTTCATCCGGCGTTGGTGTCCATTCTGCTATGAATTCCGCCAACGCTCGCTTTGGATAGTTGATGTGCTTTCAAACTTGAGACCAAAGCTTGATGGTTCCAATGCCCACTCGACAATCCTGCCCGTTGCTTACGGATTCTCGCAGTATCCTCTTCAGCGGAAAGCGAGTGACAAGCTGTGATCTCATGTGCTTGGAAGTAATGGCGCAGCTTTCTCGAGAGGCCATGAGGAGGCCGAAAAGCAATTTCTGCACACCAGAGTACCTTGACCTAGCCCCCTGCAGGAGGGAACTGACAAAGTAGACTGGGCGCTGCACCATCCTTTTCTGCATCTGGTCATGCGTCTGCGCGGATTCGTCCTTGTCGGGACCAAAGCTTGTTGGCGAAGCCCCACCTTTGTCATTGGATGTGCTTGCCGTGGTTGCTTTGGCTCGTCATCCGCCTCCCTCTCCGCTATTAACGCAGCACTAACCACTTGATTGGTTGCGCTATATATAGCAGCAACTTCTCTTGTGGTTTAGGTGCGACAAGTGTTGGAGTGGAGGACAGTATCTCTTTAAGTCCTGCAGCGCAGCCTCCGCTTCGAGTCCATTTCATTGGACCTGCCTTTTTCAAAATCTTGAAAAAGCGGCAGCGCTCAGCAGACCTAGAAATAAACCTCTTTGAGAGCAGCTACGCAACCGGCAAGTCTTCGTGCGTCCTTGACGCGCTTTGGTGCTTCAATCTGCTCAATGGCCTTGATCTTGTCGGGATTAGCTTCAATCCCTCGTTGAGACCACGAAGAACCCGAGAAGCTTGCGGAAGGGACTCCAAACACGCACTTCTCGGGGTTGAGCTTGAGGTTGATCTTGCGCAGATTTGCAAAGGTCTCTGGCCCAAATCTTGAACCAGAGTTGCTTTGTCCTTGCTTTTGACCACTATGTCATCCATGTAGGCTTCTACATTTACGTGCATTTGTGGCTCAAAAGTGTCATGGACTACCCTTGCAAATGTTGAACCAGCATTCTTCAAACCGAAAGGCATCCGTATGAAATAAAGATATGTGCCACATGGTGTAATGAATGCGGTCTTCTCCTCATCTTCTTCAGCCATGAAGATCTGATGGTATCTCGAGTATGCATCAAGAACGAAAGCAAATCACATCCAGCCGTGGAGTCAACAATCTGGTCAATGCGCGGCAAGGGAAATGGATCTTTGGGACAAGCTTTATTAACATCCGTGAAGTCAATACAAAGTCTCCATTTTCCATTTGCTTTGGCGACTACATGATTGGCCAACCACGTGGGATGGAGCACCCCTCGACAAGGCCTGCTGCTTCCGGTTTCTTGATCTCATCTGCTATGAATTCTTGGCGTTCCACCGCTTGCTTCCCCGACTTTTTTGCTTGATGGGCGTGCATGAGGAAAAAGCGGCCAGGCGGTGCTCAATCACTTTCACAGGAACACCGGGATGTCGACGGTTGCCATGCAAACACGCCGACATTCGCCCAGGAAAGCAACGAGCGCCGCCTTCCTATTTAGGGAGTCGAGAGAGGCACTGATGGTAAAGGTACCACCAGTGCCGTCCTCCTTCGCGGGCACCTTCTTGGTCTTTGGCGGAGCTACCATCTTCTTGCACTTGCCGGTGGAGCTTGGTGGTGCGTCCTCGACGGTAGCGCAGCACTCCGAAGAGGTGCGCTTGCCGGAGTAAGCATCAGAGCTCTTGCGGACTTGGACTTTGTCTTCTTCCCCGGAGCTTCAGCGGCAAGTGTTTGGCAATCTGTCGCGGTGCTGCATCCCGGTAGATCTTGTCGGCACAGATAAGGGCATCCTTCTTGTCGCCATGGGCGGAGATGACGCTTATCGAGCCCGGCATCTTGAGTAAGTTGTAGGCGTAGTGAGAGGCTTCCATGAACTTGGCGAGTCTTTGGGCGGCCAAGTATCCCATTGTAAGGCAATGGGAAATCGGCAATGTCGAATGTGACCCTCTCGGTCCTAAAGTTCAGCTCGCTGCCAAATGTTCTCGGCAACGTAATCTTCCCCTTGGCTTGCTCCTTCCCGGATTGATTCCTTGGAAGGTGCGGTCTCTTCGAGCTTCATTGTCGAGGATTTGAAGCTTCGGAGCACCGCGGAGGAGATCAGATTCAAGCGGCCCGCCGTCAACTAGCATTTTGGTGACCTTGAGGTTGCGGATGGTTGGTGAGACCAACATCGGCAAGCACCCGACCGCAGATTATCGCGATCGGTGGTCCTCAATATCAAAAGCGATAGGCGTCTTTGGACCACTTGAGAGGCTTGCGTGACTCTACGGATGGTTCCGTTGCATTGACCTCCCGCATCCATTGCTTGAGTTGGCGGTGGGAGGTATGCAGGGAAGCACCTCCGTCAACGCAGAGGACCTCTGTGGCTTTCTGAAACTCCTGCTCATCGGCATCGTCGTCTTCCATATCTTCGTCGTCGTCATCATCTTCATCCTTGTCGCGGCCGCGGGGAGGTCTGTCTCCTTGCCGTTGCTTGGCCTTGCTGCGGCGTCCTCCCCGGCCGGGACGTTTCTTGCTTGCTCCCCCAGCACCTTCCTGGGCCTTCTCTTTGTCGCGCCGCTCGTACTCAGCCCTCTGCTGTTCGACAAGCTGCTCGACCTTCTTGCAGCTCTGGAGGTCGTGGCCCTTGGTGCGGTGTATCTTCTTTGTCTTGCTTGCGGAGCCGTCTCCGCTTGTCGGCCGCCGCCACCGGCCCAGTGGTTGGCGTCGTGACAACCTCCTTCTTTGGAGCCACCAGCCTTGGCGTTCTTGTCGCCACCTCCGTTCTTGCCGGACTGCTCAACAGCTAGCACTTCTCTACCTTTCTTCTTCCTGTTGCCTCGCCGGGCCTTTCTTTCTTGGGCGGCCTCCTCCTTGTCGAGATCCTCGCTTACGCATTCTCCCTGAGTCTCCTCCCTTCCTCAGTGCGTGCACACTTGTCGGCCTAGGCGTACAGCTCACTGACTTCCTTGACTTTGCACATCGCCATCTCCTCCCTCATCCTGCGGTTCCGGACATTCTGATGAAACGCTACCGATCACCATGGCGGGGTGGACATCCGGGATGTTGTAGTGCACACGGCTGAATCTCTGAATGAATTTGCGCAGGACTCTCCTTCCTTCCGGCGAGCAAATGAAGGTCACTCTCTTAGCCATGAGGTTTGTGGCCACCGTGAAGGCGCCAACAAACGGATGGCACAGATCTGCCCAAGAGGATATGGAGCTGTCCGGCAAGTGCATGAGCCAAGATCTGGCGTTGGGCTTGAGCACGGCGGGAAGTAGTTGGCGAGGATCTTGTCGTCCCGTCCCCCGCAGCTCGCACCGCGATGGTGTAGATGCTTTGAGGAACTCCGACGGATGCGCCCTGCCATCATACTTCTCCGCACGTCTGGTTTGAAGTTTTTACGGCTGGGCCACTTTGGACTTGCCGCAGCTCACGAGTGAACGCAGGGCAACCTACCGCGTCAGACGCAAGTCGCCGGCTCCTCCGGTAGCGCCGCGTCAACGAAGGCCCAGCGGCTTGTCGGATCGACGTCGCGCTTCTCTCCGGCGCTCGATGCGGGTTCGAGCGTCCTCTTGTTGTCGCTCATGAAGAACTTGGCGCTGATCGCGGCGAGCTCACGGATCCGATGACGCGGTGGAGTCGCTGTCGAGGTGGATCCGGTGAGTCGGTGATCTTGACCTTCGTGGCGGAGAGTGCACGGTGGTTGCGCCTCCGACAGTCTCGTCGCCACCGGCTCGTGCCTTGTCGTCTTGCCGCGGCAATGATGGCGTTGGTTGCCGCGGAGCGTCGCCGTTAGCAAAGCCGATGAGGCTCGGATAGTGGCCCTCCACTCGTCGACCTTGTTGGCCGTTGGAGGGTAGTCGAGGAGCGGTGAGCTCTCGCCAGAGCTTCTGCTGGAGTAGTGGGTGGCATTGGTGAACGGTGCGAGGAGCGGGATATGCTCGGACTTCCAACTACGTTAGAAGGAGCAGCACCCCGTCCGGGCGACCGTATCTCACTCGTGCCAGCATGTTGGCGCGCATGCTGGTCTTGAGGGTCTCGATCCAACGAACGTATCGCATTGTGAACACCGTGACGTTGTTGGTCCCGCGTCTCCTGAGATGGGCGCGGGGGATCTTGTGACGCCGAGGTTTGCGGGGCCTTGTCCTTGGACTTGGCAACGTCGCGAACACCTTCGTCAGCGCCCGTTCCTCCGCCAGCGTCTGCCCCACCACCCGTTTGCTGCGGTGAGGGTGGGTACGACGCGGACGGCTCTGCTGCCGCCGAAGCCTTCTTCTTCGGTGGCATGTTGAGGAAGATGTGGAGGACGCTGCTCGTGTGAACGTCGGATCAGATTCCCACAGCCTCGACGCCCCCTACCTGGCGCGCCAAAGATGTCGGGGAGGCTGATCGTACCCACGAACACCTATGGGGCCGGCGGACCAGGCCCCTTTGTGGTTCGGAGGGGGGCGGAGATCGCAAGAAGAGCGGATCGAGACGAGGCACACGAGCAGTTTACCCAGCTTTGGAGCTCTCCGGAGAGATAAAACTCCTACTGCTGCTTGTTTGATGTATTGTGTTCTTGCTAGGGAGCGATGCGAGCTACAAAACCTAAGCGTATTGCCAGTATCTGGTCTCTAGTGAGTCGAATGAACCGAACCTCGAACCCCTTCCACGTTGCGCATGGGCCTCCTTTTATATGCTCAAGGGGTCTCCGACAGGTGGCAACATAGGCGAGGGTACAAATGTACAAACAGGAGTTGGTACACCTACTCGAACAGTGTACAGTGCAAAATAGCTAACTCTGACGGCAAGGGACAAAAGCAATAAATGCCCGCTGCTGTCGCCCAAACAAAGGCAACAGAGACCGTCAAAAGCGCCACCGCCGCCACGATGGCAAGCTTGTCGGCGCCGCTTATCGCTGCTCTCCGCCGCTGCACAGCCTCTCGACACGCCGCCGCATGGAATGGTCCCATGGCGACACGCTGTCGGGATGAGCTGGAGCGGAGATGGAGAGAGGTTGCTTGCCGCGGCGAATCCTTGTCGCGTCCGGGAGGCTTGTCGCGCTCGAGCCTTCCCGGCAAGCTCCTCTTGCCGGGCCTTATCTTCTGCATGCCTTGAGTGGCCTTCCCGCAAGCTCCTCTTGTCGGGCCTTGTCTTCTTAATCAAATACTTTGTTCTTGAATGGCTCCAAAGGAGCCACGGAGGATCTTGGCGGTGATTTAGGCAAACCCTCGCTGGTGTCAGAATCGTCTGCAGGTATCTAGCACGGGATACTAGGGTACCCCTACTCTAGTACACTGACACTAAGGCGCCTCCCCCCACTTCTAAAACCCAAGAACTAACAATGCCAGAACCAAGCAACGTCCACCGAAAGAGTGGCTGGAATTCGCTCCCCATAGAGGTAATCAAGCTCATTGTTTCGCGTGTGGACAATCTCAGTACCATGTCGCTCACCGCGTGCTCGTCGAGGCTATATCGTTTACCCAAAGCTCTCAGGCCGAAGCTTTTTAAGCCAGTTCCTTGCTTGTTGATGTCACGATCTTGTAAACGGCGTGTTACGCAGCATAACAATCGTAGGGTGGCGAGCATCAACCGCCTTGACTGCGATCCGGTCCCCGTCACCCTCATCTACATTAACGGTGTGTACTGGGTCGGCATGAACACGCCTTGGATGGTGCTCATCGACGGTCGCGGAAGCTAGATGCTCGTGGAGGTCTACACCCGGCAATTTACCCCCCTTCCTTTGATTAAGACTGCACTACTTTGGCACCACGGCCCAGAATACTCGAAATCTTACAGTGGCCAACATGACACCAAGTTTGATTTGCTCAGGCCTGTAATCTGCCAAGTGCCCACAAGATCTACGAATTATAAAGACTTCAGGCTATTCTTCAAACATGGTCTCGCCTATCTGACAGGTCACTACGGTAAGTGGATAAATCTGCACGTCCATCACAGGATCATACATCCTCCATGGTTCTCTGATGCCTTTGAACACAAGGGCTTCATTTACGCTGTGGACTCCTTCTATGGTTGGACATATTGCTGGCCTACTCCAGTCATCGCTACAAACGGTTGTTACAGTAGTATGTTACTTTCCCATGCTATCATGATGGCTTGCTTATATTACTGTCAACATTTACTAAAAAAATATTCATGCTCATAACATGCTGTTCTTAAGATTGACTACAGTACGAGCCCTTTTTTATTTGACTCCAACTTGATATGATGTTGTAGGCCGCCTGGTGTCCCTACCCTTCCTAATCCCAGAACCTTTCAAAGAAAAGCGGCATGGCAGTTGCAGATGGCTCCTAGCTCGATCAGATGATGGTGAACGATTGATGATCGTCCGCACGTACCGGACGTGTTAATTCGCGGAATACAATCACAGTCACTGCAAGGTCTTTGAGCAGGATCCCAGCTTCTCTGGGCCTTTAGGAAATTTTGACTGGAGGCTGGTAGGTAGCCTTGGTACACGCTCTCTGTTTCTCGGACTGAATTGTGCGATTAACTAGGAGATAACCGATGGCAAGGATCATGATGGCAGCGTGGTTTCGTTCACCAGGCAAAACTATGTGTACACAGCGTACCATGCGTCTCTCCATGCACCATACCCTGATATGTGCCGCCACGCTCTACAGCCCAAAGTAGGAGAGAGGGTCGCAAGTATCAGACTTCGACATGCTGGCTTGAGTTTCCCCTGTCAGGCACCCATCTGGTTCAAGCCGCCAGCCAATCTCCACAGCTTAATAAATAGTAACGTCTAATTGAGCCAGTTAGTTAGATGCGTACACTTGGTGTAGTAGGATCTTTATTTAGTTTTATGCATACACTTGTTCTTTTCTGGTATCCCTTTTGTAATGATGGGTAATTTTTGGCTTGGAAGAGAGAGCTACGTCTTTACTCTTACGGCACCTTCTTATCGCTTACATTGCACCCCACAGTTCTGCTGCTATTTTCAATGTACAATCAGTAGTATATTTCGTCTGTTGGTTGAATAAATGTGTTGTTAGAATGACAAACACAATGTTTTGGAAGTCATTGCACAGTCCGATCCTTTGGCGAGTACTATTTTTGGTACGAAACACATTTTCCACTTGTCGATAACATGCAGCCCACTCATGAAGGCCCAATAGAGGAGCCCATAATTAACTGGAAGGGAGGCTCTCACAAGAATCCGACCCAGGTACATGCTCATGGTCCCCTAAACATAAATAAGTAAATAAATAAATAAAGCTAAATGCTCATGCACCAATTCTTTAAATTCACGATTTGAAAAGTCAAATTTTAATAGGAGGATACTATTTCCTATGAGAGTGTCGTTACATTTAGTCGATATTATTCTTAGGCAAAGATAGAGACCAGTCTTCTTTCTCCCACCATTTTCTTCCTACAACAAACGGACCCATGCAAATCGTAGTCAACATTGTAACTAGTTCCGGTCAATTTTTATTTTTCGATAAGAATGCCCAACCCAGCCCAACACATTGGCGACACCAGTTTATCCTCTGCCTTTGGTGCTGGCCACATGGCGCCACCATCCGCCCTGTAAACATAGTGAATCGGGAGAGGACTGTAGTTGTGAGTATGACGGTACGGACCCACCAGGTCCACTCCCCAACACAAGCAAGCGCCTCTTTTACTACTCAGATGCACCCCTCATTTTTTTACTCTAATCCACCATGCTGATATCTAGGACCCACATCATTGTCAACGTATAGTCAATTAATGACATAATTGCACAACTTTTTATGAGGATTTTTTCAGAGGAGCAGGCTATAAACTGGGTTGTGCAGTCTTTGTGGCCCATCTAACAACATGACCAGCCAAGCAGTTTTTTCTTTGGGAAAATAGGTAGCCCGCTATTTCTTTTTGAAGAATGCCCAAGCTAGGCCTATTTGTTTTCTCCGACTTACTAGGCTGCAAATCTTTCAAGACGAGGAGGGATGCACTCCAGCCTGGCCAAAGAGTATGGGCAGTATATCTTAAAAGTAATATCAAAGGGCTTGCAAATTCCAAAAAAATAGCAAATGGGAAATTAGTTTCGTTTTTGTTTTTGTTCTTCACTGACATTTTATATTTCATTGGATTTTAACATGACATAGTACTAATTTATTTTAAAATTTGTTTTAGTATGGCTACTAATTTTTGGATTAAGAATATTTTGTTCCCCAGCAGAAATATGCGAATTTTTAAAATTTCGCACATTTTTTAGTTCAATTTTTTAACCCTGGCACTGACTAGAAAATGGGCAGCAATTCTAAAAATGGAAAATGGGCTGCAATAAATTCCACATGAATTAGCAAATGGGCAGTAAATTATAAAAATAATAGCAAATGGGATGTACACGCTGCAAATTTCGAGGCTGACTTGTTTACGCAAGGCTTTGTTAGTCAACGCACGATTCTAACAGCAGTGACTGTTGGATGTCCATCCAACGACCGATGTGCTTCTTCAATCTCTGATCTTCCAGCTCCAGCCGCCTAAACCAGCGCCGGCGGGATTGCCTGCTCCCTCCTCTTGTGGCTGGCTGTGATGCCTTGCAAGCTTCACCGGCCCACCCTACTCCCTCCGCTGGCTTGGCCATCCCTCTACCCACCCACACCTCCTGTTATTCTCCGGTGACGGCAGCCTCACGCCGCAGCTGAACCAGTCAACCGTCATACTCTCCTCAGCGTGGGCATCCACTGTTGTTTCTTCACCGGCTCTGGGTTGTTCCATTCCTAGGCCACACAGTCGTCCACCGCGTTGGTTCTCTAGGCGTGGCGTGCTCACCATTCAACAAAGGACAGCCATCAGAATAGGGATATACGTGGAGAGGCTGACAGTAGGGACCCCATGGTCCATGGACGCACGCAAGCAACTGCCTCCTTCTTACGCACAAAAAATGAATACCCCCTGCTAGCTAGGACCCACCATAGTGGGAGGCTAACTTGTGGGCCTACTAAGTTGACGCGGACAGAGGGCTTTGTCAACTTAGTCAATATGAACGATTTTAGCTCCAATGACCGTACATTGTCCATCCAACGGCCGTAGTGCTTCTTCAACCTCTCGTCTTCTTGCTCCAGCCGCCCAAACCAGCACCTGTCGTGCCGCCTGCTGTGCTGCCGCGAAGGCCTCACCGCCCCCTACTACTCCCACCGATGGCCAGGCCATCCCTCTACTCACCCACACCCCCTATTATTCTGTGGCGACGACAGCCTCACACCGCAGCCGAACCACTCAACCCTCTGATACGTCTCCAATGTATCTACTTTTCCTAACACTTTTCCTCTTGTTTTGGACTCTAATTTGCATGATTTGAATGAAACTAACCCCGGACTGACCCTGTTTTTAGTAGAACTACCATGGTGTTGTTTTTGTGCAGAAATAAAAGTTCTCAGAATGGAACGAAACTTCGCAAGTATTTTTATATCAATAATAAGAATTTCTGGAGCCAAGACCTGCCAGAGAGGGGCACTGGTGCAAGACAACCCACTGTGGCGCCCCTCTCCTGGCGCGCTTAGGTGGGTTGTACCCACCTGGTGGCCCCGCAGACCCCGATTCCGACACTATAAAATCACATTGTTCCAGAAAAAATTAGGGAGAAAGAATTATTGCGATCCATGAGACGGAGCCGCCGTCACCTCCTGTTCTTCATCGGGAGGCCAGATCTCGAGTCCGTTTGGGGTTCCGGAGAGGGGGATCTTCGTTCTTCATCATCACCAACCCTTCTCCATCGCCAATTCCATGATGTTCCCCACCGGGAGTGAGTAATTCCTACATAGGCTCGCTGGTCAGTGAGGAGTTGGATGAGATTCATCATGTAATTGAGTTGGTTTTGTTAGAGCTTGATCCCTAGTATCCACCATGTTCTTAGATTGATGTTGCTATGACTTTTCTGTGCTTAATGCTTGTCACTTTGGGCCCGGGTGCCATGAACTCAGATCTGAAGCGTTTATGAATTCATCATTATATCCATGTTTTAGATCCGATCTTGCAAGTTATAGTCACCTACTACGTGTTATGATCCGGCAACCCCGGAGTGACAACAACCAGGCCCACTTCCGGTGATGACCGTAGTTTGAGGAGTTCATGTATTCACTATGTGTTAATGCTTTGTTCCGATTCACTATTAAAAGGAGGCCTTAATATCCCTTAATTTCCAATATGGACCCCGCTGCCACGGGAGGGTAGGACAAAAGATGCCATGCAAGTTGTTTTAATAAAGCACGTATGACTATTTATGGAATACATGCCTACATTAGATCGATGAACTGGAGCTAGTGCCGTATCGCCCTAGGTTATAACTGTCACATGATGAATATCATCCAACAAGTCACCGATCCAATGCCTACGAATTTATCTTATATTGTTTCTGCTAAGTTACTACTGCTATCATCACTGTTACACTTGCTACAAAATTACCATTATCACTGTTACTGTTACCGTTCCTGCTGCTACTACTAGCAAAACTATCATATTACTGTGCTACTGATTACTTGCTGCAGATAATTAATCTCCAGGTGTGGTTGAATTGACAACTTAGCTGCTAATACCGTCAAATATTCTTTGGCTCCCCTTGTGTCGAATCTATAAATTTGGGTTGAATACTCTACCCTCGAAAACTGTTGCGATCCGCTATACTTGTGGGTTATCAAGACCTTTTTCTGGCGCTGTTGCCGGGGAGCATAGCTATATTTGTTGAGTCACTTGGGATTATTATCATATTATCACTATGAATAATCTGAAGGATCCAAAGACTAAGATATTTCCCTCAAAGACGAGGGGAGGTAAGGAACTGCCATCCATTTCTGCTTTAGATTCACCTTCTGTTTTGAGCAAACTTGCAACACCACCAAATGCTATCAATTCTAATATGTCGCAAGTTATTGACGAAGCTACTTCTACTATGAATGATGCTTATGATGATTCTAGTACCTTGCTTGATAATGATGGTGTGCCACTTGGTGAATTTCTTGATGAACAAATTGCTAGAGTAATACAACATGATGTTGTTGAAACTGATGATGAGCTTGAAACTGAATCTCCTAAAACACCTACTAGAACTAGCCTTCCTAGATATGAATTGCCTAAGGTACCGGAAGGTTATGTTATGAATGAGGAGAGAACTAGATATATTCTTGCTTTTAAGGATAGAGATGATCTAGAGAAATTACTATGCAAGTATAAAGAAAAATCTCTGAATGCTAGAATGAAATGTGATCCTAAGTTTGCTACTTCACCTATCATTATTGATGATAAGGATTACGAATTCTCTGTCGACCCAGAGTTAATTACTTTAGTTAAATATCATCCTTTCCATGGTTATGAAACTGAAACTGTTGTGGCACATCTTACTAAGTTGAATGATATAGCCACCCTTTTTACTCATTATGAGAAAACTCGCTATTACTTTATTCTTAAATTGTTTCCTTTCTCATTAAAGGGTGATGCTAAAGCTTGGTACAATACTCTTGCTCCAGGTTGTGTGCGTAGTCCCCAGGATATGATTTATTACTTCTCTGAAAAATATTTTCCTGCTCATAAGAAACAAGCTGCCTTACAGAAATATTTAACTTTGTGCAAACTAAAGAAGAGAGTCTCCCATAAGCTTGGGGAGGCTTTGCGATTACTTAATGCTTTGCCTGATCATCCTCTTAAGAAAAATGAAATACTTGATATCTTCTATAATGGACTAACCGATGCTTCTAGGGACTTCCTAGATAGTTGTGCTAGTTTTATTTTCAGGGAACGAACTGTTGGGCAAGCTGAAGAATTATTGAATAACATATTGAAAAATTATGATGATTGGACTATTCCTGAACCACTGGCTAAACCAACTCCAAAGAAGAGGGGTATATTATATCTCAGTCCCAAAGATATGCAAGAGGCAAAGAAATCTATGAAGGAAAAAGGTATTAAAGCTGACGATGTTAAAAATTTACCTCCTATTGAAGAAATACATGGGATTAATACAACACCAATGCCTAAGGTGGTAGAAGGAAATTCTCTTATGAAGTTCAGTGAAAATGATAATCCTCACAATATGCATCCTAGTCAATGCTTTTATGAGTTTGAAAACTATATTAGAAAACAAGATCACTTCAATGCAAGTGTTATGAAACAATTGAAATATAATTCTGATATGATTGCTCGCTTGAGTGACTTGTTATTTAGAATTTAAAATGATGTTAGAGGTGTTGGAAAACATGCTTCTATGGTTCAAACTCAACTAGAACAAGTTGCTAAATCACAAAGAGAATTGCTTGATGAAATGAATCATAATATGCATGACTTTGTTGTTAGATTTGTAACTAGAGGAGGTAAAATGACTCAGGAACCACTTTATCCTGAGGGACACCCAAAAAGAATAGAACAAGATTCACAAAGGAACAACACTAGTGCACCTAGTCCTTCTAAAAGGAAAAAAGAAAAATGATAGGACTTTGCACACTTCTAGTGAACCTGAAATAGAAAAACCTCCTGATAATGAAAATGAAACTTCTATCTCTGATGCTGAAACTCAATCTGGTAATGAACACTCACCTAGTGATAATGAAAAAGATAATGATGAGGTTCATGAAGACACTCAACCAAATAATGAAAAAGAACCAGACAATGATGTTGAGATAGAACCAGAGAAAAGATATGATAAAAGAGACTTTGTGGCTAGGAAACACGGTAAAGAAAGAGAACCGTGGGTTAAAAAACCTATGCCTTTTCCACCCAAGTCAACTAAAAAGAATGATGATGAAGAATTTGAACGCTTTGCTGAAATGCTGAGGCCAGTCTTTTTGCGTACTCGCTTGACTGATATCCTGAAAATGCCTCCTTATGCAAAGTATATGAAAGACATCATCACAAATAAGAGGAAAATACCGGAAGCTGAAATCTCCACTATGCTTGCTAATTATACTTTCAAAGATGGAGTACCTAAAAGACTTGGAGATCCGGGAATACCAACTATACTTTGCTCTATTAAAAAGAATTATGTGAAAACTGCTTTGTGTGATTTAGGTGCCTTTCTCCTTATATAAAAGACTTGACTTGAATAAACTCACACCTACTGAGATATCTTTGCAAATGGCTGACAAATCAACTGCCATACCTATCGGTATCTGTGAGGATGTGCCTGTTGTTGTTGCTAATGTTACTATTTTGACTGACTTTGTTATACTTGAGATGCCCGAGGACGACAACATATCGATTATCCTTGGTAGACCCTGCTTGAATACTGCAGGGGCTGTTATTGATTGCAATAAAAGCAAGGTCACTTTTCATATTAATGGTAATGAGCATACGGTTCACTTTCCAAAGAAACAATTCCAAGTGAATGGTATTAATGTTATTCAAAAATCTCCGACAATCACTATTGGAAGTTTTCAAATACCTCTAGCTATTGTCAAAAAGAAATATGAAATGCTTATTGTTGGGGACATCCATATCCCCATTGAGGTAACTTAGTGATTTATTGAAGTTCTTCGGTTTCAAGCTAATAGAAAGTGGTTGTTAATAAGACCTGATCAACCTTATAAATGCATCATTTTTGAGCGGTATGAAGTTGATGAATTTAGTAAGCACTACTTTCTATCCCTACTTTTTATTCTCTATTTTTATTAGTTAAATAAAATAAAATGCCATGTTTAGTCTGTTTTTCTTGTGCAATAAAAAATGACCCAAAAATAAAAGTTCTCAGAATGCCCCGAAAATTGAACATGATTTTTTTCTGAATGTTTCTGAATTTTTGGTGCAAATAATACCAGAGGGAGGTGCACCAGTGTGGCACAACCCACTGGCGCGCTTAAGACCCCAGGCGCACCCAGGTGGGTTGTGGTCCCCACGTGGGCCCCTCACTTACCTCTTTAGCCCACATCATCACTTACCTCCAGAAAAAAATCCCCATTGGTCTCTCTCTCGTGTTCTTGAGCTCAAACCCGCGGATTTCGATCTCTTTGCTCGAAGCTCCATTTTTGAAACTGTTTCGGAGGATTGTTGCTTGGTATGTGACTCCACCATTTGTCCAATTAGTTTTTATTTTAGTGGCTTATTCCATTGCATGCACCTGCTTTGTTTGATTCTCGCTACTGTATGGATACAGATTATGCATGCACATCATCGCCACAGAACGCTTCAGTGCTGCGGAGGCAAAGACGGGAGGAGCCTCAGCAGTGGGATGAGTGGATGCCTGCGCCTCAAGATCCCTAGTACCCTCCAGGCTACTGATCAACTGCCAAGTTAGGCCAAAAGCCTAAGCTTGGGGGAGTATGTGTTCTCACCGACATTATATTCATGTTCACATATCATTCTATTTGTTGGTGTTCACACTTTTTCATTGTATCATCCATGCTTAGATTTATTTTCTTGATTTCTTCTTGTGTGTTTGAAAAACTTTTGAAAAACCAAAAACATTAGTTTTAGTAATTTACTTTCTATGCATGCTTCATAGTAGCACTAAAAATAAAATCCAAAAAGATTTCCTTGTTCTTCTTTTGCTTGTTGGGAGCTTTCCCGTGTAAATAATTTTTCTCGTTTTTACTTTTTATTTGCTTGTTGAAGAAAACCAAAAACTCCAAAAATATCTCAGTGTGTTTCTCTGAATTTCTTTTCTTTTTATTCGAGTTGCACCAAGGAGAAGACCACGATGAAAATGTTGAGTGGCTCTCATATGAATAACTGTTGAACTAATAAGAGAACATTTTACCTTGTCTTCTCCCGTTGAATAAAATGTTTGCAGATTCCAGCTTAGTCCACAGCACTCTCGCACTATTATTATTTTCATATCATTCAGTCATGCAAGTGAAAGGCAATAATGACGATATCCGATGAACTGGTTGTGGCAGAGAGAAACTGGTATGAACTCGACTTGTTCTGTTTGTGTACATATGTTTAACCTAGTATCCATGATTCAGCCCATTATGATTAAATATGTTTGCAATGACAATTAGAGATTATAGTTTCTCATGCCATGCATAAGTAGCTGGGAGTTGATAATGATTTATCTTGGATATCAACATAGCGTTAAAATGATTGTGTTGTAGTATGATGATATCATATCCTCCTCTGAATGTTCGAGTGGCTTGACTTGGCACATGTTTATGCATCTAGTTGAATCAAAACCAACATAGCCTCTATGATATTTATGTTCATGGTGTCCATATCCTACTCATGCTAGTGTCCAATGTTACTTATGCATAATGCATGGTTATGATCGTTGTTGCTCTCTAGCCGGCCGCTTCTCAGATGAGTCCACCATACCTACCTATATACGGTATTACCCTGCCGTCCTAAGTAAATTTGCATGTGCCACCTCTAAAAACTCCTAAAAATTATCTTTTTTGTGTGCATGGATCGTTCATGGAATGACAAGAGGTGGTCGATATCTTCCATGCTAAGCGGGTTATTCTCAGGTCGAGTGTTTATTCACTCGCCATCGCACGAGAAAATGGGCGGTAATAGGGATGCCCAGTCCCAAACTGCAAACATGAAAAAGAGTTCATCTCTTAAATAATCAAACAAAAACTCCCAATGGAGTCAAAACCTTTACTTTTATCGCTTGGGAACCGCCACTAGCGTGCTTAGCATGGAAGATGTTGATAACTGATGGTCGTGAAGTGAATAAGAAGGGTGCATGTCTCAAAATAATCATTTATCTCCGTTTTAAAATTGAGCTCTGGCACCTCTACAAATCTCTGGTTCCCTCTACGAAGGAACTATCCATTTACTTTTATGTTGTGTCACCACCTTCTAAAACAAGCGCCAGAAACTGAGTAGAACACAGCTATCATGATTTATGCATTGTGTGTACCTAATGTTGGGTGCATCATGACTGGATCTTTTCTACCATGAATTACAATGTTTAGTCGCTGCTTGAACTTTGGAGGTGCTTTGCATTTATGTTTTGCGGTCTCAGAAAGGGCTAGCGAGATACCACTATTGTCATATTATATCATGGTTGTTTTGACAACGTGTTGCTGTTTGAGATATCTTATTATTGCTCGCTAGCAGATTATGTCATTGATATGAGTCATTATAATCTTTAAGAGTTATTGTCGGCATGGTTAGTTATAATGTTGGCTGAAAACCTGGGTGTTGTTTAAGCTTGCAAACAAGAGAAAAAGAGTTCGTAAAAGTTTTTCTTTTTCACTTTCAGTTTATCAACTGAATTGCTTGAGGACAAGCAAAGGTTTAAGCTTGGGGAGTTGATACGTCTCCAACTTATCTACTTTTCCTAACGCTTTTCCTCTTGTTTTGGACTCTAATTTGCATGATTTGAATGAAACTAACACCGGACTGATGCGGTTTTCAGCAGAACTACCATGGTGTTGTTTCTGTGCAGAAATAGAAGTTCTTGGAATGGAACGAAACTTTGCGAGGATTTTTTATATCAATAATAATAATTTCTGGAGCCAAGACCTGCCGGAGAGAGGCACCTGGATGGGCACAACCCACCAGGGCGCGCCCCCCTCTCCTGGCGCGCCCAGGTGGGTTGTCCCCACCTGGTGGCCCCGCAGACCCTGATTATGATGCTATAAAATCACATTATTCCAGAAAAAAATCAGGGAGAAAGAATTATCACTATCCACGAGACGGAGCCGCCGTCACCTCCTGTTCTTCATCGGGAGGCCAGATCTGGAGTCCGTTTCGGGCTCCGGAGAGGGGGACCTTCGTTCTTCATCATCACCAAGGAGTTGGATGAGATTCATCATGTAATCGAGTTTTGTTAGGGCTTGATCCCTAGTATCCACCGTGTTCTTAGATTGATGTTGCTATGACTTTTGCTATGTTTAATGCTTGTCACTTTGGGCCCGGGTGCCATGAACTCAGATCTGAACCGTTTATGAATTCATCATTATATCCATGTTTTAGACCCGATCTTGCAAGTTATAGTCACCTAATACGTGTTATGATCCGGCAACCCCGGTGTGACAACAACCGGGCCCACTCCTGGTGATGACCGTAGTTTGAGGAGTTCATGTATTCACTATGTGTTAATGCTTTGTTCCGGTTCTCTATTAAAAGGAGGCCTTAATATCCCTTAGTTTCCAATATGGACCCCGCTGCCACGGGAGGGTAGGACAAAATATGTCATGCAAGTTCTTTTAATAAAGCATGTATGACTATTTACGGAATACATGCCTACATTATATCGATGAACTGGAGTTAGTGCCGTATCGCCCTAGGTTATAACTGTCACATGATGAATATCATCCAACAAGTCACCAATCCAATGCCTACGAATTTATCTTATATTGTTTCTGCTAAGTTACTACTTCTAACATCACTGTTACACTTGCTACAAAATTACTGCTATCATCAAGTATCATTACTGCTCATGCTGCTACTACTATCAAAACTATCATATTGTTGTGCTACTGATTACTTGCTGCAGATAATTAATCCCCAGGTGTGGTTTAATTGACAACTCAACTGCTAATACATTCAAATATTCTTTGGCTCCCCTTGTGTCGAATCTATAAATTTGGGTTGAATACTCTACCCTCGAAAACTGTTGCGGTCCCCTATACTTGTGGGTTATCACCCTCGTACTCCTCTCTGCGTGGCCATCCACTGTCGCGTCTTCCTCGGCTCCGCATCGTCCCCTTCCTAGGCCTCGCTGTCGTACACCGCCTTGGTGTTCTCGACACGGCATGGTCAATGTGGTCAAGGAACGACTTCCATCAGAAGAGTACTGTACATGGAGAGGCTGACAGCTATGTCCACGGCCGCAGCAAGGAAGTGCAACCTTATTACGCGTAAAATAATGATTCCTCCACCTGATAGCAGGGACCCACAGGATGGGCCACCGTATTTCGCAAAAAAAAGTTTCCCCCTGACTGTTGTGACCCACCGGCTACATCTTCGCACGCAAGGAATTGCATCCATATTACGGGCAAAAAATATGATTCTCCCCCTGACAGTTGGGACCCACCAGCTATATCTTCGCATGCAAGGGAGTGCCTCATTATCCTCCCTGATAGTCGGGACCCACCTGGTCAAAGCGTACGTAGCGTTGTCATTCTGGCCGCAAACATGTACATACAAACTGGTTGATCGGTTTGTCTGCATGTTGTAGCGATGAACCGTGGCCAAGTAAGGAAGGGCACGTGTCGTAGTAGAGGTGCGGACGTAGCATGTCACGCAGTCCCGTCAATATCGTGTACACGTACATAGAGACAGGGTGCAAGACAGTAAGTAAATACAGCCACACACGTACATACAGGCGGGGTCTCGAACGCCTACTCACAGACACGCACGTCTGGCGAGGGCTCGTGTACATGGAGAGGGCAACAAAGAGCAGCGACAACGTCCTGTTCATCGAGAGCCAACCGGCTGGGTCGGAACGGAGAAACAGTGTCCTATTCATCAGGAGGCAACAGACTGGGCCAGAATGCGTCCTGTTCATCGGGAGCCAACCGGCTTGGACGGAATAGCCCAAACGAGGCCTGCGTACCGCAGAACGGAGGAAACGGCCTTGTGTTCGGCTGCCTACGGTCGAAACGGGATCCTGTTCACCGGGAGGGGTTTGGCGTACCACAAAACGGAGGAAATGATCTTCTCTTTGACATCCTACGATAGAAACCGGGTCCTATTGATCGGGAGGGGTGTGGCATACCGCAAAACAGAGGAAACGGACTTCTCTTCGACCTCCTACGGTCGAAACGGGTTGTCCTGTTAATCGGGAGGGGTGTGGCATACCGCAAAATGGGACTCCACGGGCTACTATTCATCCACCGTCTACTGCCTCGCTCCAGCCTCCACGGGCTACTGTTCATCCAACGTCGACCTCCTCCAGCCTCCACCTACGATTTTTCATCCACGGCGTCTCCCTCCTGCCTCCACCAGCTACTATTCATCCGCGGGCTCCTGTTCATCCAGCCTCCACCGCTCCTCCACCGACTACTATTCAACCAGCCCTCTCCACGGGGTCCTGTTCAACCAGCCCTCCACAGGCTACTGTTCACCCAGACCTCCACCAGCTGCTGTTCAACCAGCCCTCCACCGGTTGCTGTTCATCCAGCCCTCCACGGGGTCCTGTTCTTCCACCCCAACCGGCTCGATCGGGGTCTTGTTCATCCAGCGGCAACGGCCTCTACTACCACGGGGTCCTGTTCATCCAATCCCCACCGACAACTGTTCATCCAACCCCCAACAACACTCATCGTTTCATCGAGAGGCAGCAGTTCGACCCGGCTTGATTAGCAACAAGAGCGGGCGAATCGCTCGATTGGGTTCAGTTAACAGCCAGGGATTGATCGATCGCTCGGGTTTCAGTAACGCATAGCCTGCAGTGCAATCGCTCGGGTTCAGTAGGCAAACGCCTCGCTTGGGTTCAGTTAGAGCCTAATTCCTCGCACCCACGCGCGTACATGTACAAGAGAAACGCGCATCGCTCGGTCCCGACCACCCACCGTGACAGGGAACTCCCCGATATTTTCCTCGCCCTCGCTTCTATGACGGTTTTCTCCATCATGGACGGCCCAAAGAATGTCATGCAGCTGCATCTCCGGCCCGCCCAGGATGAAAAGCCCATTTTCTGTCATGATTTTTTGTCATAGAAGTAGGAGCCCACCACATCTATGATGATACCAAGTTTTGTCACACTTATCGTCATAGAAGTGTCATAAGCATGACAGATAAAAAATTTGTTCGTCCCAAAATGTCACGGATGTGTCTTTTTTTGTAGTGTATCATCTACTGCACGGAGAAAATCCCGCCCTTGCATGTTTAATCGGGTTTGTATCAATGGATCATGCGAAACAGCAAAACTATAGTAGTACTACAGTACAAGTAATAGTTCACTGGGCCGCCGTGTCGTGTACTCCTCCGTCATAAGAGTGGAGCGCTCGCTTTCATAAATTTTCTAGTCCCTTTCACCGACATGTGGGACATCAAGCAACCGGGTCCACGTGCCATACCGAAATAATAGTGCAGAGCAACAGGGGTGAAGCACCCCGGTCATGGCACCAGTGTAGTAATGAGCAATGAGGCGTCAAATCACAAAGTTGCACCTTTCCTACAGTTAAGTTGGAGGGATGAAGTGATGCTAAAAAAGAAGTTGGAGGGACAAAGTAACCATCATTTCACTCATTGCTGAATCCGCTTCTCCCTCATCTTCTTCAAGTTAACCACGTGTTGCTTCTGCCGTTGTTCTGCCTCATGTCGGACGCGGCTCGGCTTGGTAAATCATTGACACGTGGGACCACATGTTAGCAAACCGCCTGGGAAACATCCTCTAAAAATAAGAAACATCCCCCACCTTCCTCGCGGCAAAATCACCTCCTTTTTACTAATCTTGATATAATTTTTTAGATCAATATAATTGATATTTGTATAGATAGCACACAGAAGCAAAACCAAGTGGTACGGTTAAGGGCATCCACAATGTGTAGCCAAATGTGAAAATAACTTTTGGCATCGATGGGAACCATCATGGAGGGTGCTCCCAAAGCCAAAAAGAGGGAACCAAAGCTCCCTAATTGATTGATTGAAGGAATAGAAAAATGCATCCTCTCTCCTCTTTCTCCCGTGCTTGGACACATGTACAGTATAGAGCACAAAGTCTACTCCCCTGTCCCTTCTATAACAAATAACAAATCACAAAGTAGTGACGCGTAAAATCACAAAGCACAGATGAATCAACCATCATTTCACTCTTCACCGACTCCACTTCTCCATTGTCTTCTTCGAGAAACCACCTTACCACACTAAGCTATACGGACGATGCTATTGTTTAGTAGTAGTAGTACATTTATGCCTCCTTTGGTTCAACGGACTTCCTGGATGCAAAGAAGGCGGTTTTCTCGGCTTGCAGGCGGCACTTGTGAACGACTTACCGTGGTCTCCCTCAATGGTGTGCTCCATCGAACGCACTTCGCCAAAGCCACAGTGTTCGAGATATTGTCGACGTCACCGCAATGGGGAAGGAAGTCAAATAGTTACTACCTCCATTTTTTTATACAAGGTAGTATCAAGATTACAACTTGCAGAAGGTCACTAACACTAGTCGAGGCAAAATTGATGGGGGTTTCCTCGTACTAGCAACCAAGGACATTAATATACCCTTGCATGCATGTGGAAGTGAGAAGGTTGGTTTGCATGGAGCTGCATTAACCAAGCAATGAGGAGTGAGATGGTTAGCTCTTTGGGCGTTGGAGAAAAAATACGCATTAATTGACACGTCGAACGAGGATTTGTATCGATCAATTCCGCAAAGGAAAACCCCGCCTTTCTTTTTTAACACAAGTAGTACTACGTACTTGTATCATGTTTGGGTCTAGGCCTTGCATTGCCATACTTTGCCACACATTTTTTCCAAGCTTGCCTAAAGTTTTTCAAAATGAAAAGGAGGTACAATTACGCACGACTGTCGCGGTCGCACCGCACCCTCACATAGTTGCTCCTGCACGCTGCAAACCGAACCAAGGGAATGCACCCTCACTGACACGTGCTACTGAATGTGATCAAACCAAACTTTGCTATCCTACCTGCTAACACATAATTTTCGTTCATATAGTATGTTTATCCAACCGCATGTTGGGGAAGATCCGTGTGGTCCGTGCGGTGGTCTGTTGGCGAAGAAGAAGAGGTGAGGAAGAAGAAAGGTTAGGAGACGTAGGATATTCATCCAACTTCCTGAAATGGTTGTGTCGGTGTACTAAAGTAGGGGTACCCTAGTACCCCGAACTTGTGCACGGGCAACAGCGTCCCTCATGGCAAGCCTCGGGCCAAGGCGTCCGCCAAGACCCTCCACCGCCTTTCAGAAGACAAAACCCCGGCAAGAGGAGCTTGCCGGGAAGGCCTCTCTAGGCACGACAAAGTCCCGACAAGAGGGGCTTGTCGGGAATGCCACTCCAGGCACGCAGAAGACAAGGCCCCGGCAAGAGGAGCTTGCCGGGAAGGCTCGGGGCGCGACAAGTCTCCGAGCGCGACAAGGATTCGGCCGTGGCAGGGCGCTTGCCGCGGCATGCAACTTCTCTCCGTCTCCGCTCCAGCTCACCCAGCGACGTGTCGCCATGGGACCGTTCCATGGGCGCGTGTCAGCGGTACATGCAGCCAGCGGAGAGCAGCGATAAGCGGCGCTGACAGGCTCGCCATCGTGGCGGCGGAGGCGCACTGACGGTCTGTTATAATCGCTTTGGGCGACAACGACGGGCATTTATTGCTTTTGTCCCCGCCGCCGAGTTAGGTATTTTGCACTATACACTGCTCAAGTAGGTGTACCAACCCTGTTTTACATTTGTACCCTCGCCTATTTTGCCACCCGTCGGAGACCCTTGAGCATATAAAAGGAGGCCCGAGTGCAACGTGAGGGGTTCAGCCTGCTCAGCTCAAGAGGCTGTTTCGGCCTCAAGGGTTCATTCGACCCACTCGAGACCAGATAGACTCACGCTTAGGTTTCAGAGCTCTCATTGCTCCCTCGGCAAGAACACAATAGATCAAACAAGCAGCGGGAGTTTTATCTCTCCGGAGAGCTCCAAGCTGGGTAAACCGCTTCGTGTGCATCGCCGATCCGCTCTTCAGGCGACCTCCGCCCCCTCCGAACCACAAGGCCCGCTCACGGCCCCATAGGTGTCCGTGGGTACGATCAGCCTCCCGACATCTTCGGGCGCGCCAGTAGGGGTTTATCTCTCCGGAGAGCTCCGGCTGGGTAAACCGCTCGTGTGCATCGCCTCGATCCGCTCTTCGTGCGACCTCCGCCCCCCTCCGAACCACAAGGGGCCCGCTTCGCCGGCCCCATAGGTGTCCGTGGGTACGATCAGCCTCCCCGACATCTCTGGCGCGCCAGGTAGGGGTTTTATCTCTCCGGAGAGCTCCGAAGCTGGGTAAACCGCTCGTGTGCATCGCCTCGATCCGCTCTTCGTGCGACCTCCGCCCCCCTTCGAACCACAAGGGGCCTGCTCCGCCGGCCCCATAGGTGTCCGTGGCTACGACCAGCCTCCCCGACATCTCTGGCGCGCTAGGTAGGGGGCGTCGAGGCCGTGTGAATCCGATCCGGCGTTCACGCGAGCGGCGTCATCAACATCTTCCTCGACATGCCACCGAAGAAGAAGGCTTCTGCGGCAGCAAAGCCGTCCTTGTCGAACCCACCCTCACCACAGCGAACGGGTGGTGGGGCGGACGCTGGCGGAGGGACGGGCGTCGACGAAGGTGCTCGCGACGTTGCCAAGTCCAAGGACAAGGCACCGCAAACCTCGGCGTCCGCGCATCCCCCGCGCCCATCTCAGGAGACGCGGGACCAACAACGTCATGACCTTCACAATGCCATATGTTCGTTGGATCGAGACCCTCAAGACCAGCATGCGCGCCAACATGCTGGCACTAGTGAGATACGGTCGCCCGGACGGGGCGCTGCTCCTTCTAACGTAGTTAGAAGTCCGAGCGTGTCCCGCCTCGCACCGTTCTCCAATGCCGCCCACTACTCCAGCAGAAGCTCTGGCGAGCTCAACTGCTCGACTACCTCCAACGGCCGACAAGGTCGACGAGTGGAGGGCCACTATCGAGCCTCATCGGCTTTGCCAACGGCGACGCCCCGCGGCAACCAACCCCATCGTTGCCGCGGCGAGACGACAAGGCACGAGCCGGTGGCGACGAGACTGTCGGAGGTGCAACCACCGTGCACTCTCCGCCAAGAAGGCCAAGATCGCCGAGCCAACGGATCCATCTCGACAGCGACTCCACCGCGTCGTCGGATCCGCGCACTCGCCGCGACCAGCGCCAAGTTCTTCATGAGCGACAACAAGAGGACGCTCGAACTCGCATCGAGCGCCGAAGAGAAGCACGACGTCAGTCCGACAAGCGCGCTGGGCTTTCGCTGACATGCGCAAGACCGGAGGAGCCAGCGACTTGTCAGACGCGTAGGTTGCCCTGCTGCTCACTCGTGAGCTGCGGCGAGTCCAGTGGCCCAGCCGTAAAAACTTCAAACCAGACGTGCCGGAGAAGTATGATGGCAGGACGCACTGGCCGGAGTTCCTCAAAGATCTACACCATCGCGGTGCAGGCTGCGGGGACGGACGACAAGATCCTCGCCAACTACTTCCCGCCGTGCTCAAGCCCAACGCCGATCTTGGCTCATGCACTTGCCGGACAGCTCCATATCCTCTTGGCAGATCTGTGCCATCGGTTTGTTGGCGCCTTCACAGTGTGGCCACAAACCCCATGGCCAAGAGAGTGACCTTCACTTGCTCGCCGAAGGAAGGAGAGTCCCCGCGAAGTTCATCCACGATTCAGCCGCGTGCACTACAACATCCCAGACGCTCCACCCCGCGGTGATCAGCGCATTTCATCGTAATGTGCGGAACCGCAGGATGAGGGAGGAGATGGCGATGAGCAAAGTCAAGGACGTCGGTGAGCTGTACGCCTTGGCCGACAAGTGTGCACGCTACCGAGGAAGGGAGGAGACTCGAGGAGAGAATGCGAAGCAGGATCTCGACGGTGATGACACCGCCCGGCAAAGAAGGGCCGCGGCGAGGCAACAGGAAGAAGAAAGCGGAGAAGTGCTAGCTGTTGAGCAGTCCGGCAATGGAGGTGGCGACAAGAACGCCAAGGCTGGTGTCTCCGCAAGGATATTGTCACGACGCCAACCACCGGTCGGTGGCAGCCGCCGACAAGGTGACAGCTCCGGCAAGCAGTACTGCAAGATCCACCGCACCAAGGGCCACGACCTCCAGAGCTGCAAGAAAGTCGAGCTGCTTGTCGAACAGCAGAGAGCTGAGTACGAGCGGCGCGACAAGGAGAAGGCCCAGGAAGGTGCTGAGGGAGCAAGCAACAAACGTCCCGGCCGGGGAGGACGCCGCGGCAAAGTCAAGCAGCGACAAGGAGATCGACCTCCCCGCGGCCGCGACAAAGATGAAGATGATGATGACGACGAAGATATGGAGGACGACGACGCCGATGAGCAGGAGTTTCAGAAAGCCACAGAGGTTCTCTGCGTTGACGGGGGTGCTTCCCTGCATACCTCCCACCGCCAACTCAAGCAATGGATGCGGGAGGTCAATGCAGCGGAACCATCCGTGGAGTCACGCAAGCCTCTGAAGTGGTCCAAAGACGCCTATCATTTTTTATATTGAGGACCACCACGATCGCATAATCGCGATCGGGTGCTTGCCGATGTTGGTCTCTCCAACCATCCGCAACCTCAAGGTCACAAAATGTTAGTTGACGGCGGGCGGCTTGAATCTGATCTCCTCCGCGGTGCTCCGAAGCTTCAAATCCTCGACAATGAGCTCGAAGATACCGGAACCTTCCAAGGAATCAATCCGTGAAGGAGCAAGTCAAGGGGAAGATTACGTTGCCGGTCACATTTGGCAGCGAGCTGAACTTCAGGACTGAGAGGGTTACATTTGACGTTGCCGATTTCCCATTGCCTTACAATGGGATACTTGGCCGTCCAGCGCTCGCCAAGTTCATGGCAGCCTCTCACTACGCTTACAACCTTCTCAAGATGCCGGGCCCGATAAGCGTCATCTCTGTCCATGGCGACAAGAAGGATGCCCTTATCCGTGCCGACAAGATCTTCCGGGATGCAGCAGCATGACAGATTGCCGACACTTGCCGCTGAAGCTCCCGGGGAAGAAGACCAAGTCCAAGTCCGCAAGGGCTCGATGCTCACTCCGCAAGCGCACCTCTTCGAGTGCTGCGCTACCGTCGAGGACGCACCATCGAGCTCCACCGGCAAGTGCAAGAAGATGGTGGCTCTACCAAGACCAAGAAGGTGCCCGCCAAGGAGGACGGCGCTGGTGGTACCTTCACCATCGGTGCCTCTCTCGACCCCAAATAGGAAGACGCCTTTCGTTGCTTTCCTCACGGGCGAATGTCGACGATGTTTGCATGGCAACCGTCGATATCCCGGTGTTCCTGTGAAAGTGATTGAGCACCGCCGCCGCTTTGTCCTCATGCGCGCGCCCGTCAAGCAAAAAGTCGAAGCAAGCAAAGGAGCGCCAAGAATTCATAGTCAAGAGATCAAGAAACCGGAAGCAAGCAGCCTTGTCGAGGAGTGCTCCATCCTATGTGGTTGGCCAATCCTCGTAGTCGTATGCAAGAAGGCAAATGGGAAATGGAGACTTTGTATTGACTTCACGGATGTTAATAAAGCTTGTCCCAAAGATCCATTTCCCTTGCCGCGCATTGACCAGATTGTTGACTCCACGGCCGGATGTGATTTGCTTTCGCTTTCTTGATGCATACTCAGATACCATCAGATCTTCATGGCTGAAGAAGATGAAGAGAAGACCGCATTCATCACACCATGTGGCACATACTGTTTCATACGGATGCCTTTCGGTTTGAAGAATGCTAGTTCAACATTTGCAGGGTAGTCCATGACGCTTTTAAGCCGCAAATGCACATAAATGTAGCAACCCTGGTTCAAGATTTGGACGAGACCTTTGCAAATCTCCGCAAGATCAACCTCAAGCTCAACCCCGAGAAGTGCGTGTTTGGAGTCCCTTCCGGCAAGCTTCTCGGGTTCTTCGTGTCTCGGGGATTGAAGCAAATCCCGACAAGATCAAGGCCATTGAGCAGGTTGAAGCACCAAAGCGCGTCAAGGATGTCACGAAGACTTGCGGTTGCGTGGCTGCTCTCAAAGAGGTTTATTTCTAGGTTCTGGCTGAGCGCCTACCGCCATTTTTCAAGATTTTGAAAAGGCAGGTCCAGTAAAATGGACTCCGAAGCGGAGGCTGCGCCGCAGGACTTAAAGAGATACTGTCCTCCACTCCAACACTTGTCGCGCTTAGGCCACAAGAGAAGTTGCTGCTATATATAGCGGCAACCAATCAAGTGGTTAGTGCTGCGTTAGTGGCGGAGAGGGAGGCGGATGACGAGCCAAAGAACCGCGGCAAGCACATCCAAATGACGGGCAGGGGGCTTCGCCGACAAGCTCGGTCCCGACAAGGACGAGTCCACGAAGACGCATGAACAGATCACGAGAAAAAGGATGGTGCAGCGCCAGTCTACTTTGTCGATTCCCTCCTGCAGGGGCTAGGTCAAGGTACTCTGGTGTGCAAAATTGCTTTTCGCCTCCTCATGGCCTCGAGAAAGCTGCGCCATTACTTCCAAGCACATGAGATCACAGTTGTCACTTTCGCTTTCCCTGAAGAGGATACTGCAGAATCCGTGGTTTAAGTGCAGGATTGTCGAGTGGGCACCGGAGCTGTCAAGCTTTGGTCTCAAGTTTGAAAGCACATCAACTATCCAGAGCGAGCATTGGCAGAATTCATAGCGTAATGGACACCAACGCCAGATGAAGAGATTCCGAGACGAGCATTCCGCCAAAGAAGCAAGCAAAGAGTGGCTGATGTACTTTGATGGTGCCTTCTCACGCAAGGCGCCAAGCCGGGCGTCGCTTATCGCACCCACCGGAGAGCACCTCAAGCACGTCGCCCGGATGCACTTTCCCAAGGAGCAAGCGACAAACAATACCGCAGAGTATGAAGGTTTGCTTGCCGGTCTCGTGGATCGCAGTGGACCTTGGGATCAAGAAGCTTATTGTCGTGGGTGACTCGCAACTCGTCGTCCGCCAAGTCAACAAAGATTACCGTAGTCCGTTGATGGAAGCCTACGTTGATGAAGTGAGGAAGCTAGAAGAGCACTTTGACGGCTCGCAAATGGAACACGTTCCAAGAGCTCGTAATGATATTGCCGACGGCTCACAAGTGCGCTGCGCTTAAGTTACCTGTGGAACCAGGGATTTTCGTGCTCAAGCTGACTCGACCAACCGTAACACCATCGACCGGACAGAGCAAGAAGAGGAAGTTGGCCTCTGGTGACTACTTTCCGACGGAGCTTCCCGAAGCCGTCGTTGCAAAGGTCCCCAAGATCAACACCAACAGTGCTGAGGAGCAGTCTGCTCCGACAGACCCCAGGGTTTGTTTCGTTGAAGCAGACGCTCCCGACAAGTCTTGCTCCGGCAAGCTCGTCGGGGAGCATCAAGCTCCGGCAGGGCCCCAGGTCCTCGCCGTGGAAGCTGATGTTCCCGCAGCAGCAGATGTGCCTTTAGTCCTTGTTGTCGAGCCACAGGATCCAGCATGGGCGCAGCAGATTGTCCATTTCCTTCAGACAGGAGAACTTCCCGAAGAGCAGGAAGAAGCGGAAAGAGTACCCCGGCAGTCAAGTATGTACCAGTTTGTCGACAACATACCTGCATGTAAGAAGACTCAACGGTGTGAAATTGAAGTGTATTCCTGTGGAAGATGGATGAAGTCGCTTGGCAGAGATACATGGAGGCATATGTGGTCACCACATTGGCAAGAAGAGCACTTGCCGGCAAAGCTTTCCGGCAAGGTTTCTTCCGCCGACAACCCTCCAGATGCAACCGCACAAGTAACCAAGTGTGAAGCGTGCGGTTCCATTCCAAACAGATACACCAGCCAGCTCAAGCTCTCCAGACGATCCCTTTATCCTCGCCATTTTCGATCCTGGGGCTCGACATCCTCGGCCCCTTCCCCGAAGTTGCCGGGGCTTTGAGTACTTGTACGCCGCCATCGACAAGTTCACAAAGTGGCGGAAGTGGAAGCAGTGAGGAAGGTGACAAGACGGTCGGCGATCAAGTTCTTGGTCGATTGTTTGCCGCTTCGGAATCCCTAACAGGATCATCACCGACAACGGCACTCAATTTACTGAAGTCGCACCTTCATGCAAGACGCCCAAGACCTTGGCGCCAAGGTTCTGCCGCTTCGTTGCTCACCCGAGAAGCAACGGTCAAGCGAGAGGGCAAATGCTGAAGTATCGCGGACTCAAGACCGTAACTTTCGACAAAGTTGCACAAGTGCGGAAGAAATCTGGATCGAGGAGCTGCCGGTGGTTCTTTGGTCGATCGTAACGACGCCAAATCGAGCCATCGCCGTGCACCCTTTGCTCTAGTCTATGGAGCAGAGGGAGTTCTCCCACGGAACTCAGATATCTGGATCGCCTCGAGTACTCGCTTATGATGAGCTTGAGCAAGAGCAGCTGCGACAAGATGACGCTGCTCCTCGAGGAGGATCGTCTTCAGTCATTGTGTGAGCCGCCACATTAAAGCAAGCCCTGCGCCGCTACCATAGCCGCAGGGTTAGTGCCAAGTCTCGAGGAAGGCGACCTTGTTCTTCGATGCGCCAGTCCGCCAAGAATTCAAACAAGTTGACGCCTTGAAGTGGGAAGGCCCTTATCGGGTGAAACGAGTCACTAGGCTCAAGGCCGTCCGCTTTGGAGACCAAAGATGGCATTCCGTGAGCAACTCCTCGAACATTGAGCATCTTCGTAAGTTTTACCCATAAGGCGGCGGTTGTCGGAACCTGCTCGCAACCACCTTTTGTACAAGTCTTGCCGCTGTTGCATGTAATCCTTTGTACAAAGCCGGGCGCAGACCCCGTGCATCAGTAAAGCTCATGCGTTGCGCACAGCTTGTCAAGTTCATGCTTTCATCATTTTATTGCATGCTTTGGCTAACACTTTGTGTAGCAACCATACCCGTAAGCGTAATCGAGCCGATAGGCTCCATAATGTTATTTCCTCTTCTTTTCTTTTCTCAAAGGAAAGAAGGCTCCTCGCGCACAAGTTAACGAGGGGGGAGGAGGAGATAATACTATGGACCAGGCACCGCTCGAGGAAGTTTCACCTCATCGGGAAGCAAGAAACAGAAAAGCTAAGTTGCCAAAGTTTGAGCAATCAGTTTTTAAATTTTTAAGTTATCTTCCTCGAACGATGGTACTTTGTATGGAGAACCTGTGCGCAGAGGAACCAACTCGCCGGCTAGTCGCGCCCTTACTTTGTTTCGAGTCCGCTCAACAACTTAAGTGAGCTGCGGCTAGTCCGCGACAAGGTTGCTTGTCGGTAGCGACCCCGCCAGCAGGCTGCTGAAGTTCCGCACTCGGCAAGGGTGCCTGCACCGGCAAGTTTCCCGGAAAAGCGTAGGGCAATAACGTACAAAGGAAGGAATCAAGTAGAGGAAATAACATTGCATCGATCAATTCAGATCAGTAATAAATTTTTAAAGTTATCTTCCTTGAACGACCACGCTTTGTATGGAAAACCTGTGCGCGGAGGAACCAAATCGTGACTGGTCGCGCCCTTACTTTGTTTCGAGTCCGCTCAACAACTTAAGTGAGCCGCGACTAGTCCGCAACAAGGTTACTTGTCGGTAGCGACCCCGCCAAAGAAGCTGCTGAAGTTCCGTGACTTTCGGCGCCATGGCAAGGGTGCTCGTGACCGCAAGTTTCCCCGAAAAGCGTAGGGTAATAACATACAAAGCCAAGAGTCGAGTAAAGGAAGTAACGTATCAAACGTTGCCCAGAATAAAGTTATATTACAAAAATAACTTATCACGGCACTGGCTGAACCGTTCTCAGAACTGAAATAATAGCGAAGAGGAGAAGAAGGGCGCGCTGGTACCCAAGCCCCGGCAAGCCAGAGTTGCCGGGGGCTGCGGCAAGCCAGAGTTGCCGGGAGCTGCGGCAAGCCAGAGTTGCCGGGGCTGAGATATCAGATAAGCCCTTCGTCCTTTTTCAAGCTTCCATTTTTCATTAAAAACATTCTACTCGGATACAATCCGTGGGGAATGAAAAACATGAAAGGGAAGATTACAAGTATTAAATGCGGATAAGGCCCGAAGGCTTACAAATTAAAAAGATAAGATGCCCGTAATCCTTTTTCTGTCCCTCTCTTCAGGAGGTAGGCCAAGGAGGCGAGAAGGGCAAAAGAAACGCCTAGGCGAGCTACAGTGCGAAGGCACCAAAGGAACATCCCGGAGCTCCCGAGGGCTTGACGGAGATGGCAGCGCCGAAGCGGGTTCGAAGACGGGCGGCAAGACGTCAAGACGCTGTCGAGGGCACTACGCCTCGCATTCGACTTGACGGCCTTGTCGCCATCCCTCTTCCCCTTCCGCAGCCTCCCTACGCCAGTCGCCCAAGGAGCCGGCGACACGGATGATGGGGTCGCCGGTGACGCACGAAGCGGCGCCCGACAACTAATCGGGCCCGCTACCCTCATTGTCGCTGTCACTCTCCTCCTCGTCACTCTCGCTCGAGGGGGAATCTTCGCTGTCGGAGGAGCTATCCACGCGGCACTTCGCCCGAGTGCTGAGATCCCCGAAGACCTTGACGGAGAGGAGATCACCCTCCATTAACTTAAAATGGAGGGTAAATCCCGCCCTCAGGCTGTGGATGCGAGTGAACGTCTTCCACCCACGATCGAGATACATCACATTAGGGGCTGGGAATACAACACGGACTCGCATGCCGCTGATTCCACAGCCCTCATGTGCAGTCTCGTAGTCTCGGCGGATCCGACTCCATCAAGGCCATGAACGGAGCTGGAAGCCGGAGGCGACAACGAGGCGCCTGGCGCAGCCTCGACGAAGAACTCGCAAGGGTCGCCCCCGTATGGACCGCGCAGGAGGGGAACCGGCGGAAGCGGAGACGGCGCGCCTGGCCCGCCTCTTCCCCGAGCGCCTCGACCTCGTCCACGACCTCGCCTCCTCCCTCTTCCTCTTGGGGCTGGCTCTGCCGCCCCGGACGTGGGGTTGGGAGGGGAGCGCTGTCTAGCGGCGACCCTCGCCGCCACCGATGAAGAACCAAGGTTCCTTTTCTCCATGGCGGATGAGAGAAAGGGTAGCAGGAACTGAGGAAAGGAGGAGGTGGGAGAGTGCGGGCTTCTGCGCTCCCCTTCCGCTCTTTTTAAGGAAGCAAGGTGGGGGGCTCGACCGCCCCGCTCGACAAATCAGGGCAAAGGAAGAGCAGGGAATCGGGGCCGACCTGCTGCCTCCGCTCGTAATGGCCCAATTTTCCACTTCCACCGTCCGTGACCCCAAGAGCATGGGAACCACGTGGCGGGGATACAGAACAGAGACGACGGGTGGAGCGACCCCGCACGCCGCCCACTTCCCCCACGACGCCGCAATTGACGCGTGCGTTCACGGAGGGGCGCGCGGCGGATACGGAGTGGGTTTGGTTTGGACCTGTGCCACGCGTGCCTGCTTTTTGGGCCTGGCCCAACAGCGCTTCGGCACCGTATGGCCCTGCACCTGTGGGCTCCTGTCGGTGTACTAAAGTAGGGGTACCCTAGTACCCCGAACTTGTGCACGGGCAGTCGCAGCGTCCCCACGGCAAGCCTCGCCGGGCGTCCGCCAAGACCCTCCTCCGCCTTTCAGAAGACAAAACCCCGGCAAGAGGAGCTTGCCGGGAAGGCCTCTCTAGGCACGACAAAGTCCCGACAAGAGGGGCTTGTCGGGAATGCCACTCCAGGCACGCAGAAGACAAGGCCCCGGCAAGAGGAGCTTGCCGGGAAGGCTCGGGGCGCGACAAGTCTCCGAGCGCGACAAGGATTCGCCGGCAGGCGCTTGCCGCAGCATGCAACTTCTCTCTCTCGCTCCAGCTCACCCAGCGACGTGTCGCCATGGGACCGTTCCATGGGCGCGTGTCAAGCGGCTGTGCAGCCAGCGGAGAGCAGCGATAAGCGGCGCTGACAGGCTCGCCATCGTGGCGAGCAAAGGCGCACCTGACGGTCTCTGTTACACTATTTGGGCGACAACGACGGGCATTTATTGCTTTTGTCCCCTGCCGTCAGAGTTAGGTATTTTGCAATCGCATACCTTTGTTCAAGTAGGTGTACCAACCCCTGTTTTTACATTTGTACCCTCGCCTATGTTGCCACCGTCGGAGACCCCTTGAGCATATAAAGGAGGCCCGAGTGCAACGTGAAGAAGTCTTGATTCCGTTCAGCTTCGATGAGGCGGTTTCGTCTCGTTGGGTTCATTCGACCCACTCGAGACCAGATAGACTCACGCTTAGGTTTCAGAGCTCTCATTGCTCCCCGGCAAGAACACAATAGATCAAACAAGCAGCAGTAGGAGTTTTATCTCTCCGGAGGGCTCCGAAGCTGGGTAAACCGCTCGTGTGCATCGCCTCGATCCGCTCTTCGTGCGACCTCCGCACCCCTCCGAACCACAAGGGGCCCGCTCCGCCCGGCCCCATAGGTGTCCGTGGCACGATCAGCCTCCCGACATCTTCGGGCGCGCTGTAGGGGTTTTATCTCTTCGAGAGCTTGAAGCTGGGTAAACCGCTCGTGTGCATCGCCTCGATCCGCTCTTCGTGCGACCTCCACCCCCCTCCGAACCACAAGGGGCCTGCTCCGCCGGCCCCATAGGTGTCCGTGGGTACGATCAGCCTCCCCGACAGGTTGACTGACCCAAATGATGAAAGTCAGGCGACTTGCATAAATATATGTTTTTACACGGCAAAAGATCCCTAAAAACAACAAAATAAAGAAAAAACTATCACTGTTCGCGGAATGAGACGGCCTCGTCGTCTTTGGCTGTCGACGCGAACCAGCAATAGCTGCCGACATGTGTCTCCGCACCGTGGTTGTTCTCGGCCACCAGCTACTCGTTCACGCCGAGCATGCGGGCGCTCTGCACGGACGTGAGCACCACCCAGTTCACGTCCATGACGTTCAGTTCTGCCTGCAGGAGGGCCTCGATGGCAGCGGCATCTGATGTCGCTTGAACTACGTTGGTATTTCCCCAAAGAGGAACGGATGATGCAACACAACTACGGTAGGTATTTTCCTCAGTGATGAGACCAAGGTTATCGAACCAGTAGGAGAACCAAGCAACACTATGTAAACGGTACCTGCACACAAAGAACAAATACTTGCAACCTGACGTGTTAAAGGGGTTGTCAATCCCTTTCAGGTAGCGCTGGCAAAAATTGTCAAGTTGGCGGGATAAAAAATATGATAGATTGGATAAATAGATCTCGAATAAACGGCAAATAAAAGAAGTAACCAAAAAGTGCAGCAAGGTAGTTTTGGGTTTTTGGAATAATAGATTTGAAAATAAAAGTAGCAAATAATAGATCGGAAAGCAAATATGATGAAGAATAGACCCGGGGGGCGTGTATTTCACTAGTGGCTTCTCTCGAGAAAAATAGCATACGGTGGGTAAACAAATTACTGTTGGGCAATTGATAGAACTTCAAATAATCATGACGATATCCAAGCAATGATCATTATATAGGCATCACGTCCAAGATTAGTAGACCGACTCCTGCCTGCTTCTACTACTATTACTCCACACGTCGATCACTATCTAGCATGCATCTACTGTATTAAGTTCATGGAGAAACGGAGTGATGCAATAAGAACGATGACATGATGTAGGCAAGATCTATTCATGTAGAAATAGACCCCATCTTGTTGTCCTTAATATCAACGATACATACGTGTCATGTCCCCTTCTGTCACTAGGATTGAGCACTGTCAGATCGAACCCATCACAAAGCACCTCTTCCCATGGCAAGAAAAATCGATCTAGTCGGCCTAACTAAACCGAAGATTCGAAGAATAAATACGAGGCTATAAGTAATCATGCATATTAAAGATAAAAGAAACTCAAATAACCTTGATGGATAAACAATAGATCTGATCATAAACTCAAAGTCCCAACAAACACACCGCAAAAAGAGTTACATCAAATAGATCTCCAAGAGACCATTGTATTGAGAATCATAAGAGAGAGAGGAAGCCATCTAGGTACTAAATACGGACCCAAAGGTCTACAATGAATCACTCACGCATCATAAGAGAGAGAGGCACCAATGAGGATGATGAACCCCGCCATGATGGTGTCTAGATTGGATGTGGTGTTTCTGGAACTTGCGGCGGCTGGAATTGTGTTTGGTCGAATCCCCTAGGGTTTTTGGAATATTGGGGTATTTATAGAGCAAAGAGGCAGTGCGGGGGGCCAAAGAGGTGGGCACAACCCACCAGGGCGCGCCTGGGGGTGGGTTCTGCCCCCCTCGGGGCACCCCTCTGGTACTTCTTTGGCCCAAGTTGTTCCTTCTGGTCCAGAAAAATCTCCAAAAAGTTTCGCTGCGTTTGGACTCCGTTTGGTATTGATTTTCTGCGAAGTAAAAAACAAGGAAAAAACAGGAACTGGCACTGGGCACTATGTCAATAGGTTAGTCCCAAAAAAAATATAAAGTCGCTATAAAATGATTATAAAACATCCAAGAATGATAATATAACAGCATGGAACAAGCAAAAATTATAGATACTTTGGAGACATATCAGCATCCCCAAGATTAATTCCTACTCATCCTCGAGTAGGTAAATGATAAAAGCAGAATTTTTTATGTGGAATGCTGCCTAACATGTTCATCACATTTTCTTTTCTTGTAGCATGGGCATTTGGACATTTATATGGTTGAAAGCAATAGTCTAGTTTTGACATGAAGATTTCAATACTCAAGCATATCAACAAGCAACTATGTCTTCCAAAATATCAGCACTAAAGCAAGTTATCCCTAGCCCATTATGCTCAATCATTGATCCATTCATGAAACACACTCGCATATAAGATATACTCAATGCTCAAGTTCGATCATAGTGCCCCTTAGTTGGTGCTTTATAAGAGAAGATGGAGACTCAAAAAAATTGTATAAAGTAAATAGAAAGGCCCTTCACAGAGGGAAGTAGGGATTTGTAGAGGTGTCTGAGCTCAAATTGAAAAAGATAGAGATAAAGCATTTTGGGTGGCATGCTTTTCCTGTCCAAGAAAATGATCGAGTAGTTCCAAATACTTTCCATGCTAGATATATTATAGGCGGTTCCCAAACAGAAAATAAAGTTTGTTCCTTTTTCCACCATACTTTCACATTCCACGGCTAGTCGTATCCACGGGAACCGTCCATACTAACACTATCCAAGGAATTTATTATTTGACAACATAAAGTAAATTAATTTTTCATTTTGTGACTGGGCATCCCTAATAGCTTTGTTGTACTCTCGTGCAATGACAAGTGAATAAGCACTCATCTTGAGAATACCACATCTAGTATGGAAAAATATCACACCCCCTACCGTTTCATGAGCGGTACGAGCACACAAAAAGGAAATTTATTTTGAAAAATAGAGATGGCACATATAAATTTGCTTACAACGGCATGAAAATACCGCATAGAGGTAGGTATAGTGGACTCATATGGCAAAACTAGGTTTAAGGATTTTGGATGCACAAGTAGTATTCCTACTTAGTACAAGTGAAGGCTAGCAAAAAGATTGAGAAGCATCCAACCAAGAAAAGAAAAATCTCATAAGCGAGAATTAAGCATAACTAACACCGAATAATGCACCACAAGTAGGATGTAATTTTATTGCGTAACTATTGACTTTCGTGCTTGCATAGGGAATCAATAACCTTAACACCAATATTCTTACTAAAGCACAATTACTCATCAACATGACTCACATATTATATCATCATATCGCAAAACTATTACAAAGAATCAAGTTTATTTTGTCCAATGATCTTCATGAAAGTTTTTATTATATCCCTCTTGAATATCTATCACTTTGGGAATATTTTCATATATTGCTTTTGATAGCTCAAATAAATCTAAGTGAAGACCATGAGCATAAAAATTTCTTTTCTCAAAATAATATAAGTGAAGCATGAGAGAATTTCTTAAAAAAAACTACTAACTCTCAAATTAATCTAAGTGAAGCATGAGAGCATTTCTTCAAAAAGATTAAAGCACACCGTTCTAAAAAAGATATAAGTTAAGCACTAGAGCAATTCCATAGCTCAAAGAATTTAAGTGAAGCACATAGAGCAATTCTAACAAATCATAACATAATTTTGGCTCTCCCAAATAGGTGTGTTCAGAAAGGATAGATGACACAAATTAAAAGGCAAAACAAGCAAAGACTCATATAACACAAGACGCTCCAAGCAAAACTCATGATATGTTATGAATAAAAATATACCTCAAAGTAAAATACTGATAGCCGTTAGAAGAAAGAGGGGATGCCACTCGGGGGCATCCCCAAGCTTAGTTGCTTATTTCTATTTGGATAATAACTTGGGGTGCCATGGGGCATCCCCAAGCTTAGGCTCTTCTTACTCCTTATTCCTTCATGCATCGTGATCTCACCCAAAGCTTGAAAACTTCAATCACACAAAACTCAACAAAACCTTCATGAGATCCGTTAGTATAAGAAAGAAAATCACTATTCCAAATACTATTGCAAACCCATTCATATTTTATTTTTGAATTATATCTACTGTATTCCAACTTTACCATGGCTTAACCCCCCCCCCCCCCCAAAAAACCGTAGATTCATAAAAATATGCACACAACACAAAGAAAACAGAATCTGTCAAAAACAGAACAGTCTGTAGCAATTTGAAAAATTCATATACTTATCTAACTCCAAAAATTCTGAAAAATTAGGAAGATGTAGGAAATTTTTATATAAATCTCGTGTAAAAAATTCAGAAGCTTTCGTTACTTCTTTGATCTATTAAAATTATTTTACTGGATGGAAAAGTTTCTGTTTTCCAACAAGATCAAATCAACTATCATCCAACATGATCCCAAAGGCTTTGGTTGGCCGAAACACTAATTAGAACATAAAAACACAATCATAATAGATGCATAATTGTGCAAACACTCAAGAACAGAAAGAAAAAGGCAAAAATAAAATTTATTCATTGGGTTGCCTCCCAACAAGCACTATCGTTTTACGCCCCTAGCTAGGCATTTGATAATTTTTAATGATGCTCACATGAAAGATAGCAATTGAAACACGAAGAGAGCATCATGCAGCATGCGAAAAACAAGTTTAATTCTAACATACTTCCTATGCATATGCATTTTATAAGCAAACAATCTATCAAGACAAGCAAAAAACTAGCATATGCAAGGAAGAAGAAAGAAACAATATCAATCTCAACATAACGAGAGGTAAATTCATGACATGGAAATTTGAACAACCATATTTTCCTCTCTCATAATAATTACATGTAGGATCATCATCAAATTCAAAATATAGCTATCAAATAAAATTTTCTCTTCATGATCCACATGCATGCAAAGTTGACACTCTTCCAAAATTGTGGGATTATTTTTAGCTAAAGTTGACACCCTTCCAAACACACTTTAGATATTATCACAAACATATTCATGATGAGGCTTAAATAAATTTTCAAGATCATAAGAATCATTATCACCCCAATCATGATCATTGCAATAAGTAGTAAACATAACAAAATTAGCATCCCCAAGCTTGGGGTTTTGCATATTATTAGCACAATTGACATTAATTGAATTTATAATAACATCATTGCAATCATGCTTTTCATTCAAGGAGCTATTGTGAATCACTTTATAAATTTCTTCTTTTAACACTTCATCACAATTTTCTGATTCACGAATCTCAAGCAAAACTTCATAAAAATAGTCTAGTGAACACAATTCACAAGCAATTGGTTCATTATAATTGGATATTTTAAAAATATTAGCAAGTGGATCAGGATCCATATCAATATTTTTTAGCAGGGAAAGATGCAAGCAAATAGAAGGCTCATGGCACACAAGATCACATCCAAACAAAAGATCAAACGAGGAAAAGGCAAACGGAAAAAGAAGGCAAATTTTTGTGAAGTGGGGGAGATGAAAATGAGAGGCAAATGGCAAATAATGTAAATTGCAAGGAGATGAGATTTGTGATTAGGAACCTGGTAGATGTTGATGATGTCTCCCCGGCAACGGCACCGGAAATTCCTTTTGATGTCACTTGAACTACGATATTCCCCCAAAGAGGAAGGGATGATGCAACACAGCTATGGTAGGTGTTTCCCTCAGTGATGAGACCAAGGTTATTGAACTAGTAGGAGAACCAAGCAACAGTATGTAAATGGTACCTGCACACAAAGAACAAATACTTGCAACCCAACATGTTCATGGGGTTGTCAATCCCTTTCGGGTAACGGTGCCAGAAATTGTCAAGTTGACGGGATAAAAATTATCATAGATTGGATAAATAGATCTCGAATAAATGCGAAATAAATGAAGTAACAAAAAAGTGCAGCAAGTTATTTTGGGGTTTTTGGAATAATAGATCTGAAAATAAAAGTAGCAAATAATAGATCGGAAAGCAAATATGATGAAGAATAGACCCGGGGGCCGTAGATTTCACTAGTGCCTTCTCTCGAGAAAAATAGCATACGGTGGGTAAACAAATTACTGTTGGGCAATTGATAGAACTTCAAATAATCATGACGTTATCCAGGCAATGATCAGTATATAGGCATCACGTCCAAGATTAGTAGACCGACTCCTGCCTGCATCTAGTACTATTACTCCACACATCGACCGCTATCCAGCATGCATCTATTGTATTAAGTTCATGGAGAAACGGAGTAACGCAATATGAAAGATGACATGATGTAGACAAGATCTATTCATGTTGGAATAAACCCCGTCTTGTTATCCTTAATAGCAATGATACATACGTGTCATGTCCCCTTCTGTCACTAGGATTGAGCACTGTAACATCGAATCCATCACAAAGCACCTCTTCCCATGGCAAGAAAAATCGATCTAGTTGGCCTACCTAAACAAAATATTCAAAGAAGAAATACGAGGCTATAAGTAATCATTCATATAAGAGATAAAAGAAACTCAAATAACTTTCATGGATAAAAAATAGATCTGATCATAAACTCAAAGTTCATCGGATCCCAACAAACACACTTAAAAAAGAGTTACATCAAATAGATCTCCAACAGACCATTGTATTGAGAATCATAAGAGAGAGGGGAAGCCATTTAGCTACTAACTACGGACCCGAAGGTCTACAATGAAATACTCACGCATCATCAGCGAGGCACCAATGAGGATGATCAACCCCTTCGTGATGGTGTCTAGTTTGGATCTGGTGTTTCTGGAACTTGCAGCGGCTCAAATTGTGTTTCGTCGACTCCCCTAGGGTTTTTGGAGTATTGGGGTATTTATAGAGCAAAGAGGCGGTGCGGGAGGCCACTGAGGTGGGCACAGCCCACCAGGGCTCACCCTAGTACTTCTTTGGCCCAAGTTGTTCCTTCTAGTCTAGAAAAAATCTCCAAAAAGTTTCGGTGTGTTTGGACTCCATTTGGTATTGATTTTTTGTGAAGTAAAAAACAAGGAAAAAACAGGAACTAGCACTGGGCAGTATGTCAATAGGTTAGTCCCAAAAAATGATATAAAGTTGCTATAAAATGATTGTAAAACATCCAAAAATGATAATATAACAGCATGGAACAAGAAAAAAAATATAGATACGTTGGAGACGTATCAGCATCCGCGCGCTCCATGTCGAGTTGAGCCTCCGCCACCCGGTTCAAGTCCAGGATGTCCGAATCCACCTGCAGGATGGCCTCGATGGAAGCGGCATCCGCGCGCTCCGCGTCAAATTGAGCCTCCGCCACCCGGTTCACGTCCACGACATCCGGTTCCGCCTGCAGGAGGGCCTCGATGGCAGCGGCATCCGCGCGCTCCGCGTTTAGTTGAGCCTCCGCCTCCTGGTCCTCCTTTAGCATCGCCAGGTTGAACCGCTGGTCCACCTGCACCATAGGGGACCCGGACGCCAGCACGAAGTCGACATTAGTCATCTCATACGCATCGGGGGCCTTCCACGCCGCGACCTCCGCCATGAACATTGGATTGGCTTCCTCCTCCTCGGAGCTTGGGTCCAAAGAACTCGGGGATTGGCCCGCCGCAAAGCGAGCTTGGGAACGGAGGTCTGTGGTGCCGACCACCGCCACGATTTCTGTGCGGCGCTCCACTGTCAGCATCTTGTAGCACGTGATCTTGTGGCGCACCATGTCTTTCCGGTGAACTAGAGGACGGCTGATGCGGGCTAGGGTGTCGAAAGGTGGGGGAATGGTCTGGAGAGGAGGTGTGGTTTTGGGGCAGGGGTGATCGGTCGGCAAGTAGCTGGCATAGGCCAAGCAACGAAGGTTCTGGTGTGAATAGTGGTTCCAGTGACGACCGGTCAATTGGTTTTCATTGTGCGGAGTTTGCAAAGCCGGATGGCTGGAGTCTGGAGAGTCGTGGAGTGGGATGGGACCGAAGTTTCGGAGTTTCACGTGGCAGACGTCCGGACCTCCCCACCGTTCCTGTTGATGACGAGGCGGTGACTTCGTAAATCTCAAGATGACTAGCAAGATGCGCGTGCATTGCACGGAACATCAGGATGCATTTTTTTTACAAAACACCTATTGTATTGATCCATGCAGGAGTAATCCCATGTGTAAAAACTAATGATATATCAAGAATTGCATCGAAAAAATGGTATCTCGAGAATTTCATCGAAAAATGATATCTCGAGAAAGATGAGAGATAAGGTGAGGAGGAGTGGGGCGTGGTGGTGATTGGTGGTCGGACTTAGCGGAGGCATGGGGATGGATGACGCCGGCAGCGGCCACCATGCCAGATTGTTCCAGAGGCTTCCTTTCTTAATTACTGAACAATGAAGTTGTGGGAGATAAGGATGAATGACGGAGGTGCGGGTATCCTTTTGCAAAATTGCCATAGTTTGCTTTCTATCCATCTGATATAAATCGGACGGTCTATATTGCAAGATGGCAGGCACACCATCATTACATAGAGTAGAGATAAGAGTAGAGATAGTATATTATAGATACCAGCAAGATGCCCGTGCGTTGCACGGAACATCATGATGCATTTGTATGAGTAGTTTATATTGTGACAGAAAAGGATGAATGAGGGAAGGCCTTATTTGCAAATGTGGAGAGGGGTGTGGGTATATTTTTGCAAAATTTCCATAGTTTCCTTCCTATCCATCAGATATAAATCGGACGGCCAATATTGCAGGATGGCAGGCACACCATCATCACCAACACTGTTTTTATAAGAGTAGAGAGTAGATGACGGCTTAGTCTCTCGAAGGTGCTCATAGGGGTAGGGGTGCGTGTGTGCGTTCATAGGGGTGAGTGTATGTACTATGTTAAAAAAAGGAGTACTCGAAGTATGCAAGTTCATAAGGAACGGATGGTGTACATCACTCTTGTCGTGTTCGCGTTGCACCACGACACGGTGGCCCTGCATGCCGCTCACCGAATAGAACACGCTTCGTCTTGTGTTTTCGCTCCCTTGTGGGACCGCAGTTGAGAGCAAACAGACGTTCCCCCCCCCACCTGCGTCATTTACGGATATGTACTACTAGACTAGAAGAGAGAGAAGTCGGCCGAGTGTTAACGAGGCCATACTGATGCTTGAATTTGGCCGAGAAAACAGGGAAACTGACATGTGGGGCAGACCTGTCGCGATGATGTGGCATAGACTAGTCCAATGGAGGAGCTGGCCCATGACCTCCTCACCACCGGCAACCATTCATGTGGGTCGTGGGGGCCAGCAACGTGGCGCAGCTCCCACAACACCTCTGGACGCGGCGTCTGTGATGAACGACACGCTCATCGCTGTTGGACACGCTCGGCTTCAGGGTGCCGAGTGTGATGCTACCGCTGTGGCACGACCAATAGATCAACACCCGGCTCGTCTAGGATGCACGGGGCACCGACGTGCGCGCGCGCCGCGACGTGTCCATGGAGTGTTCTAGCACGGCCAACTGCATCCCCAGGGCTTGAGACCATGCCGGGTCATCTTTCAATGACATGTGGAATCGCATGTGAGCAAAGGGCATGTCCAACGTTGCCACGCCCGCAGCTGACTACCCTGGCACACAAAAAACCCTCGCGCCATCGCGTGCGTGCGTTCCCAGCCGGCGCCAGCTGCCCGCATTCATGTCGTCCGTCTGTATGCCATCATTAAGCAGGCTCGCTGCACGAGGAGCCAACTCCGATGACTTATTGACACACCCGGATGCTTGGCCTCATTGGAGTGAGCTACTTAAAGCGGCAATGCCCAGCTAAACTCCACACCATAGCGCATCCTCATACCTGGCACCACATCCACCATGACCGCGTGTGGGAATGCTCTGCGGGAGAGCTTGTCTTTGGGGATGAATCTTGAGGTTGCCGCCCTTTCTCAACTCGCCGCCCGCAATGCAATACCGGCATAACTGGATGCGGACGCGACCGCACAAGTGGTGGCCACGCTGGCGGCTGATTACGGGAGCACCACCGGCCATGCGGCCGCCATCTAACGTTCGGTGGTGCATGTGGCAGGTGAAGCGACGGACCTTCCAACATCCATCATCATCAACCTCACATCCACCGGCACAGCCGAGGTCGGGGACTCCTCCGAGGATGAGTAGGGCACGGGAGGCGGCAGGGCATGGTGTGCCAACTGGCCGGTCTGTCTCCCGTGTTCTACTCTTCCTTTCTAGAGACCGCACCTTCACTTCACGGTTCTTGAACCCCGCCACTTTTCATGGAGAAGGCAGATGGAGGACTGTCGGATCACGGGTTCCGGCAAAACCCTCAAGTTTCGAACACTGGGGTGCGCACGAAGATCTCCCCCTACCGATCCACGTCCTAGCTTCGTTAAGATCTCAAGGGCTAACTCGACGAACTCGCAACACAAGGGACACAAGATTTATACTGGTTTGGGCCACCGTTGTGGTGTAATACCCTACTCCAGCGTGGTGGTGGTGGATTGCCTCTTGGGCTGAGGATGAATAGTACAAGGGGAAGAACAGCCTCCTGAGACGAGGTGTTCATGTGCTTGGTGAACTTGTGTGGTTGAGGATGATCTGAGTGATCCGTCCCCGTCTATTGTGGTGGCTAGTCCTATTTATAGAGGCCATGGTCCTCTCCCCAAATATTGAGCGGGAAGGGAGCCAACAATAGCCAATTTGAAAGGGGACAGCTAGTACAGTTTATCCTGACAAAAGTAGTCTTCGCCTGCAAAAGGCTCTGGTGATGATGCCGTCTTGGGCTCCATGGTGACCTCTGTCTTGCCGTCCTGCTTGTCTTGGTCTCGTTGCACTGATATGGAAACCTTTGCTTGACGCCTTGGTACTCCGCGCCTGCACTTGCCTCCTTAGCTGTGCGCTGGCGCCCGCCTGGTCTCGATCGATATGGCTCACGTCACGAGAACCTCGCGAGGTTTGCCTTGCCTTGATCTCTCCGCCCCTCGCGAGCCAGCCTGGTGAGGCCGCTCCCGAAGGTGTCTTGCGACGTCCGCCTCGCGAGGCTTTGCCCCTCGCGAGGGTCTTGAGTGCTTGTTGGTGAAGATGGGACGTACGGGTCCGCTCGCAAAGCCACACCATGGGCCGCAGGCAGGCAAGTCTGGGGACCCCCGTTCCCAGAACACCGACAGTAACCCCCGGGCCCAAGGCGCGCTCAGGCTTAGCTTCGAGGCGAATCCAAAGGTCAAGTGTGGTGCACCGCGGGACCCAATAGCCTGTTGCTACCTCTTGAGCACTGCGTTGGATTTCCCCGAAGAGGAGAGGATGATGCAGCAAAGTAGCGTAAGTATTTCCCTCAGTTTTTGAGAACCAAGGTATCAATCCAGTAGGAGGCTACACACAAGTCCCTCGTACCTACACAAAAACAAAAGCTCAACGCAACCAACGCGATTAGGGGTTGTCAATCCCTTCACGGTCACTTACGAGAGTGAGATCTGATAAAGATGATAGATAATATTTTTCATATTTTTGATATAAAGATGCAAAGTGAAAAGTAAAAGGCAAAGTAAAAAAGCAAAGCAATAATAAAGTGATGGAGATTGATATGATGAGAATAGACCCGGGGGCCATAGGTTTCACTAGTGGCTTCTCTCAAGAGCATAAGTATTCTACGGTGGGTGAACAAATTACTATTGAGCAATTGATGAATTGAGCATAGTTATGAGAATATCTAGGTATGCGATCATGTATATAGGCATCACGTCCGAGACAAGTAGACCGACTCCTGCCTGCATCTACTACTATTACTCCACTCATCGACCGCTATCCAGCATGCATCTAGAGTATTAAGTTAAAAATAGAGTAACGCCTTAAGCAAGATGCCATGATGTAGAGGGATAGTTTCATGCAATATGATAAAACCCCATCTTGTTATCCTCGATGGCAACAATACAATACGTGCCTTGCTGCCCCTATACATCCTTTGGGAAAGGACACATAAGATTGAACCCAAACCTAAGCACTTCTCCCATGGCAAGAAAAACCAATCTAGTAGGCCAAACCAAACTGATAATTGAAGAGACTTGCAAAGATAACCAATCATACATAAAAAGAATTCAGAGAAGATTCAAATATTATTCATAGATAGACTTGATCATAAACCCACAATTCATCGTTCTCAACAAACACACCGCAAAAAGAAGATTACATCGAATAGATCTCCACAAGAGAGGGGGAGAACATTGTATTGATATCCAAAAAGAGAGAATAAGCCATCTAGCTAATAACTATGGACCCGAAGGTCTGAGGTAAACTACTCACACTTCATCAGAAAGGCTACGATGATGTAGAAGCCCTCCGTGATGACGGCCCTCTCTGGCGGAGCTCCGGAACAGGCCCCAAGATGGGATCTCGTGGATACAGAAAGTTGCGGTGGTGGAATTAGGTTTTTGGCTCCCTATCTGATCGTTTGGGGGTACGTAGGTATATATAGGAGGAAGAAGTACGTCGGTGGAGCAACAGGGGCCCACGAGGCAGGGGGCGCGCCCTAGGGGGTGCGCCCACCTTCGTGACCGCCTCTTTTGTTCCTTGGCGTGAGGTCCAAGTCTCTGGATCACGTTCGGTGAGAAAATCATGTTCGAAGGTTTCATTCCGTTTGGACTCCGTTTGATATTCATTTCTCCGAAATCTTTGAAATAGGCAAAAACAGCAATTCTGGGCTGGGCCTCCGGTTAATAGGTTAGTCCCAAAAATAATATAAAAGTGGAAAATATAGCCCAATATAGTCGAAAAAAGTAGATAATATAGCATGGAGCAATCAAAAATTACAGATACGTTGGAGACGTATCAGGCATCCTCAAGCTTAATTCCTGCTCGTCCTCGAGTAGGTAAATGATAAAAGGAGAATTTTTGATGTGGAGTGCTACTTGGCATAATTTCAATGCAAATATTCTTAATTGTGGTATGAATATTCAGATTCGAAAGATTCAAGACAAAAGTTCATATTGACATAAAAATAATAATACTTCAAGCATACTAACTAAGCAATTATGTCTTCTCAAAATAACATGGCCAAAGAAAGTTTATCCCTACAAAATCATATAGTTTAGTCATGCTCCATTTTTGTCACACAAGAATGCTCTCATCATGCATAACCCCGATGACAAGCCAAGCAATTGTTTCATACGTTAGTAATCTCAAACTCATAAACCTTCTTGCAATACATGAGCGTGAGCCATGGATATAGCACTATGGGTGGGATAGAATATAATGATTGGGGGTTATGTGGAGAAGACAAAAAGGAGATGATCTCACATCAACGAGGCTAATCAATGAGCTATGGAGATGTCCATCGATTGATGTTAACAAAAGAAACTAAGTGGGTGTGCATCCAACTTGCTTGCTCACGAAGACCTAGGGCGCTTGAGGATGCCCATTGTTGGAATATACAAGCCAAGTTCTATAATGAAAAATTCCCACTAGTATATGAAATTGACAAAACAAGAGACTCTCTATCATGAAGATTATGGTGCTACTTTGAAGCACAAGTGTGGAAAAAAAGGATAGTAGTATTGCCCCTTTTTATTTATTTTCTTTTTTTTGGGCCTTCCTTTTTTTTGGCCTTTCCCTTTTTTTGGGGACAATACTCTATTGAATGATGATCATCACAATTCTACTTATTTACAACTCAATGATTACAACTCGATACTAGAACAAAGCATGACTCTATATGAATGCCTCCGGCGGTGTACTAGGATATGCAATGAACCAAGAGTGACATGTATGAAAGAATTATGAACGGTGGCTTTGCCATAAATACTATGTCAACTACATGATCATGCTAAAGCAATATGACAATGATGAATGTGTCATGAAGAACGGTATGGTGGAAAGTTGCATGGCAATATATCTCGGAATGGCTATGGAAATGCCATAATAGGTAGGTATGGTGGCTATTTTGAGGAAGATATAAGGAGGTTTATGTGTGAAAGAGCGTATCATATCACGGGTTTTGGATGCACCGGCGAAGTTTGCACCAACTCTCAATGCGAGAAAGGGCAATGCACGGTACCGAAGAAGCTAGCAATGATGGAAGGGTGAGAGTGCGTATAATCCATGGACTCAACATTAGTCATAAAGAACTCATATACTTATTGCAAAAATCTACAGGCCATCAGAAACCAAAGTACTATGCGCATGCTCCTAGGGGGATAGATTGGTAGGAAAAGACCATTGCTCGTCCCTGACCGCCACTCATAAGGAGGACAATCAAATCCTCATGTTTCAAATTTGTTACATAACGTTTACCATATGTGCATGATACGGGACTTGCAAACTACAACACAAGCATTTCTCAAATTCACAACAACTCAACTAGCACGACTTTGATATTATCACCTCCATATCTCAAAACAATTATCAAGCATCAAACTTTTCTTAGTATTCAACGCACTCAAAAGAAAGTTTCACAAATCTTGAATACCAAGCATATTATTATGAAGAAAATTACCATGCTATTAAAGACTCTCAAAATAATCTAAGTGAAGCATGAGAGATCAATAGTTTCTATAAAACAAATCCACCACCGTGCTCTAAAAGATCTAAGTGAAGCACATAGAGCATAATTATCAAGCTCAAAAGATATAAGTGAAGCACATAGAGTATTCTAACAAATTCTAATTCATGTATGGATCTATCAAAAGTTCTTTACAGCAAGGATTATTGTGGCACACTAACAAACAAAGACACAAATAATACAAGACGCTCCAAGCAAAACACATATCATGTGGTGAATAAAAATATAGCTCCAAGTAAAATTACCGATGGACGTAGACGAAAGAGGGGATGCCTTCCGGGGCATCCCCAAGCTTTGACTTTTTGGTGTCCTTGGATTATCTTGGGGGTGCCTTGGGCATCCCCAAGCTTAGGCTCTTTCCACTCCTTGTTCCATAATCCATCAAAAGATTTCACCCAAAACTTGAAAACTTCACATCACAAAACTCAACAGAAAACTCGTGAGCTCCGTTAGAGAAAGAAAACAAAAGACCACTTCAAGGTACTGTAATGAACTCATTCTTTATTTATATTGGTGTTAAACCTAATGTATTCCAACTTCTCTATGGATTATAAACTATTTTACTAGCCATAGATTCATCAAAATAAGCAAACAACACACGATAAACAGAATCTGTCAAAAACAGAACAGTCTGTCGTAATCTGTAACTAACGCAAACTTCTGGAACTCCAAAAATTCAGCCAAAATAGGACGACCTAGACAATTTTTTTTATTGATAATAAGCAATTGGAATCAGTATTTATCACGTTCTTGTGATTTTTAATAATTTGGGCACTGAGCGCAAAGTTTCTGGAAATTACAGCAAGATCAAATAACTATCATCCAAGAAGATCCTATAGGTATAACTTGGCACAAACTCTAATTAAATCACAAAACCACATCCAAACAGAAGGTAGATGGATTATTTATTCCTAAACAGAAACAAAAACATAAAAACTAAAAATAAAATTGGGTTGCCTCCCAACAAGCGCTATCGTTTAACGCCCCTAGCTAGGCATAAAAGCGAGGATAGATCTAGGTATTGCCATCTTGATTCTTAATTCTTTTAGTGATGTTATGTTCGAATCTGGGAGGTTCTTTACGTTTCCCTTCATATTCAGAAATCTTGAGATCTAAGGAATCCAACCGCTTATTGCAAAGAGTAATCAACATATTCATCCGGTGAAGATTTCCGCTAACACTCTTAAGAGGTTCAAGAGACTTTTGTAAGATATTAGTTACTTCGCAAATTTTCACAAAAACTTGCGTTTCCTCTTGGGTATGATGGGACCCCTTTTGTTGAGGTAAAGTTCCTACTATACCTTCTATAATTTCATGCGCGATACTGGGATCAATTTCAATAAAATTGCCTTTGGCAACACAATCCAAAAGTTGTCTATGAGACATATTAAGTCCAATATAAAAGTTGCAAAGCAAAATTCTGAAATTTACTTCTAGTGTGCATTTACGATAAGATTCCATCATTCTAAACCAAGCATCCTTTAAGTTTTCTCCTTGCCTTTGTTTGAAGTGAAGGACTTCAAACTCGAGGGACAAAGCAGCAGAAAGAGGACTAGCCATGACGACAAGGCAAGCAAGAAAAAGGCAAACGGAAAAAGAGAAGGAGAAGGAGATTGGGAAAGAGAGGGCGAATAAAACAGCAAGGGTGAAGTGGGGGAGAGGAAAACGAGAGGCAAATGGCAACTAATGTAATGCGAGAGATAGGGATTGTGATGGGTACTTGGTATGTTGACTTTTGCGCAGACTCCCGCAACGGGCGCGGAAATTCTTCTTGCTACCTCTTGAGCACTGCGTTGGATTTCCCTGAAGAGGCGAGGATGATGCAGCAAACTAGCGTAAGTATTTCCCTCAATTTTTGAGAACCAAGGTATCAATCCAGTAGGAGGCTACACGCAAGTCCCTCGTACCTACACAAAAACAATAGCTCAACGCAACCAACGTGATTAGGGGTTGTCAATCCCTTCACGGTCACTTACGAGAGTGAGATCTGATAGAGATGATAGATAATATTTTTGATATTTTTGATATAAAGATGCAAAGTGAAAAGTAAAAGGCAAAGTAAAAAAGCAAAGCAATAATAAAGTGATGGATATTGATATGATGAGAATAGGCCCGGGGGCCATAGGTTTCACTAGTGGCTTCTCTCAAGAGCATAAGTATTCTACGATGGGTGAACAAATTACTGTTGAGCAATTGACAGAATTGAGCATAGTTATGAGAATATCTAGGTATGATCATGTATATAGGCATCACGTCTGAGACAAGTAGACCGACTCACACTGCATCTACTACTATTACTCCACTCATCGACCGCTATCCAGCATGCATCTAGAGTATTAACTTAAAAACAGAGTAACGCCTTAAGCAAGATGATATGATGTAGAGGGATAGTTTCATGCAATATTATAAAAACCCCATCTTGTTATCCTCAATGGCAACAATATAATACGTGCCTTGCTGCCCCTTCTGTCACTTGAAAGTACACCGCAAGATTGAACCCAAAGCTAAGCACTTCTCCCATGGCAAGAAAAACCAATCTAGTAGGCCAAACCAAACTGATAATTCGAAGAGACTTGCAAAGATAACCAATCATACATAAAAGAATTCAGAGAAGATTCAAATATTATTCATAGATAGACTTGATCATAAACTCACAATTCATCGCTCTCAACAGACACACCGCAAAAAGAAGATTACATCGAATAGATCTCCACAAGAGAGGGGGGGAATATTGTATTGAGATCCAAAAAGAGAGAAGAAGACATCTAGCTAATAACTATGGACCCGAAGGACTTAGGTAAACTACTCGCACTTCATCGGAGAGGCTATGATGATGTAGAAGCCCTCCGTGATGACGGCCCTCTCCGGCGGAGCTCCGAAACAGGCCCCAAGATGGGATCTCGTGGATACAGAAAGTTGCGGCAGTGGAATTAGGTTTTTGGCTCCCTATCTGATCGTTTGGGGGTACGTAGGTATATATAGGAGGAAGAAGTACGTCGGTGGAGCAACAGGGGGCCCACGAGGCAGGGGCGTGCCCTAGGGGGGGCCCACCCTTGTGACCGCCTCTTTTGTTCCTTGGTGTAGGGTCCAAGTCTCCTGGATCACGTTCAGTGAGAAAATCACGTTCCCGAAGGTTTCATTCCGTTTGGACTCCGTTTGATATTATGTTTCTCCGAAATACTGAAATAGGCAAAAAAACAGCAATTCTGGGTTGGGCCTCCGGTTAATAGGTTAGTCCCAAAAATAATATAAAAGTGGAAAATAAAGCCCAATATAGTCCAAAACAGTAGATAATATAGCATGGAGCAATCAAAAATTATAGATACGTTGGAGACGTATCACCTGTGTCGTTGGTCGACGCGTGGCGGTTGATTGGATGTGGGCGTCTCCGCTTCCCCACACTGCCTTGAAATCCGCCTGGCTATGTGGCCACCACAACCTACACAGTTATTCTTCCATCGCCCGTGCCATACTTCCCCAATTCCTCTGCTTCCCCGGGACTCCGCTCCTCTTTCCAATCTGACCTGAGCTCTGCTCACCACATTGCCATGGCGCCGAAACAAGCGGATAAGGGGAAGAAACCTCTGTCTTTGGCCAGTGCGCCTCCGGCCGTTGAGCCTGTAGTTGGACAATCGCTAGTGCTCAACGATGAGGCCATGGGCAAGGTGCGTCCCATGCTCGCCTCCAGTTTCAACGAGTGGGGAAAGACAGCGGCTTGGCCTGTGTCTCATGCTCGCATTGACCGGTCTTCCACCGAGGTCCCAATCTTCATCGATGCCCTCTAGGCCGGCCTGGTCCCTCCTTCCTCCGCCTTCTTCAACGCAGTGCTTGAACACTATCAGATCCACATGCTACATCTTGATCCCCAATACATGACCCTTCTTGCCGTCTTCGCCTTCGTGTGTGAGGCCATGGTGGGCATTGCCCCTTCCATGGCACTTCTTCGCCACTTCTTCTCGTTGCATCTGATTGACCCCCGGCAGAGCTCGGGATGCCTGAGCTTCCAGGCCGTGGCTGCGACGGCAGGCGCGGGGATCGACTTCGAGCTTCCTCCATCCACGAGCAGGTTTCGGACATGGTGGGTATTTGTTGATGTCGGAGTGCTCAGCCCTCTGCTCCATTCTTCGTCGGCGCCCGCCGTCCCCAACTTCGGTTGGCGCCATGAGAAGCTCGCGAGCCCTTGCCTTGTCCCCGTATGGATCAGGCTGAAGAGGCTGAAAGACCTTGGCGTAACTGCGCCTATGGTGGTGAAGGAGTTTGTCCGGCGCCGAGTTGCTCCGCTTCAGCGCCATTCTCGGCCGATGTGGGCCTTGGTCAACAGTGATACGTCTCCAATGTATCTATAATTTTTGGTTGTTCCATGCTATTATATTATCCATTTTGGATGTTTATGGGCTTTATTGTACACTTTTACATTATTTTTGGGACTAACCTATTGACTCAGAGCCCAGTGCCAGTTTCTGGTTTTTCCCTTGTTTCAGTGTTTCGCAGGAAAGGAATATCAAACGGAGTCCAAACGGAATGAAACCTTCGGGAACGTGATTTCTGGAACGAACGTGATCCAGGAGACTTGGAGTTGAAGTCAAGGAAGCTTCGAGGTGGCCACGAGGCAGGGAGGCGCGCCCGCCCCCAGGGTGCGCCCCCACCCTCGTGGGCCCCTCGTGGCTCCCCTGACCGACTTCTTTCGCCTATATATATCCATATACCCTAAAAACATCGGGGAACATAATAGATCAGGAGTTCTGCCGCCACAAGCCTTTGTAGCCACCAAAAACCAATCGGGAACCTGTTCCGGCACCCTGCCGAGTAGTTCGCTCTCGGGGCTGAGGGTATGTACCAGTAGCTATGTGTTTGATCTCTCTCTCATGTTCTTGATTTGGCACAATCTTGATGTATCGCGAGCTTTGCTGTTATAGTTGGATCGTATGATGTTTCTCCCCCTCTACTCTCTTGTAATGGATTGATTTTTCCCTTTGAAGTTATCTTATCGGATTGAGTCTTTAAGGATTTGAGAACACTTGATGTATGTCTTGCATGTGCTTATCTGTGGTGACAATGATATCACGTGATCTACTTGATGTATGTTTTGGTGATCAACTTGCGGGTTCAGTGACCTTGTGAACTTATGCATAGGGGTTGGCTACGTTTTAAATCTTGACTCTCCGGTAGAAACTTTGGGGCACTCTTTAAAGTTCTTTGTGTTGGTTGAATAGATGAATCTGAGATTGTGTGATGCATATCGTATAATCATACCCACGGATACTTGAGGTGACATTGGAGTATCCAGGTGACATTAGGGTTTTGGTTGATTTGTGTCTTAAGGTGTTATTCTAGTATGAACTCTATGATAGATTGAACGGAAAGAATAGCTTCGTGTTATTTTACTACAGACTCTTGAATAGATCGATCGGAAAGGATAACTTTGAGGTGGTTTCGTACCCTACCATAATCTCTTCATTTGTTCTCCGCTATTAGTGACTTTGGAGTGACTATTTGTTGCATGTTGAGGGATAGTTATATGATCCAATTATGTTATTATTGTTGAGAGAACTTGCACTAGTGAAAGTATGAACCCTAGGCCTTGTTTCCTAGCATTGCAATACGTTTACGCTCACTTTTATCATTAGTTACCTTGCTTTTTTTATATTTTCAGATTACAAAAACCTATATCTACCATCCATATCGCACTTGTACAACATCTCTTCGCCGAACTAGTGCACCAATACAATTTACCATTGTATTGGGTGTGTTGTGGACACAAGAGACTCTTTGTTATTTGGTTGCAGGGTTGCTTGAGAGAGACCATCTTCTTCCTACGCCTCCCACGGATTGATAAACCTTAGGTCATCCACTTGAGGGAAATTTGCTACTATCCTACAAACCTCTACACTTGGAGGCCCAACAACGTCTACAAGAAAAAGGTTTTGTAGTAGACATCAAACAGAAAGGACCATATGAGGCTTCAGGAGTTCGGGCTCCCTCTTGAGACGCGGCAAACGGTGCTTGGGGTCTTGGCGTGCGTTCCGTTGCCGGACAACATGCCTGGGAAGAGTTGTTTGTTGTACCGTTGCTCGAACAAGGAGGAATTCGTGGAGCACATGCCTTCCTTTGACAAGTGGGGGATGCACCCTGATGGTTTGGTGGGGCCCCGCGAGAACCCCGTCAATGTGGTTCCCCTATTCGTTGTCGGCGCTGAGCTCACCCTGAGTGTGGATGCAGGGAGGCGAGCACTGTCCTAGGCCGATGACCCTAGTACCGGGGTGCTGATGCCGCCTGGGGTCCCGAGGCATTGTCCTCGGGAGTCCGTGATTCTTGTCCTGGCGCGGCAGCTACGGGGGCGACGCAGCGCGCATCTCCTAAGGCCGAAGCTCCTGAGACCTCGGCAGGTCGCTGCGAGATGGCGCCCGACGACTCTCCTCGGCTCGGCGCCCCTGGGGCTGTCCCTTCGGGCGCTTCTCCTGCTGCACCTCGTGCTGGCTGCCGTGTCCGACGCTTTGGTCGGCTCTGCGTGGACTTCGAGGAGCTCCGTAAGAGGAAGAGGTCCCCGAGCGGCAGCGGTGGCATCTTCGGGCCGTTGAAGCGGAGGAAGTACATCGCTATTGACGAGTAAGTACCGTATCTTTGTGGCTCCTTGAGTGCTGCTTTCCTCCCTCACGTTGGTTCTTCAGGGTCCCTTCCGCCACAGCCGCTGAGTCTCGCGAGAAGCAGTCTCCTCTCTCCTCGTCTCCCCCGCTGACCTTGAGCGCCCCTACCTTTACGCCGCCTTTGGTGCGGGGTCGGTCACAGGGGCGCACTCGCCTCCATGGCGCCTTGAGCTTAAGCCCCTGTCGTCCCTCCTCCATGGCCTTGCCTGGAGCTCAGCATGCGTGCCGAGGGCTCCTCCTCTGATCGTGGACGGCGGCTGGATGGCTTCGTTCCCGGGAGCCTCCTCAAGCAGCGGGCCCCGACCCGTACAGGCCCCTTGTGAGGCCTGGCTGGCCTCCGGAAGTGGGCCAGCCCCGAGCCCCCTGCTGGGAGGGGGTGTGCCGCTTCAGGCCCCGCCTGCAGCCCCCTCGGTGGAGGACAAGATGGGCTGTGCGCTTGAGTTCAAGATCGGACGGAGCGTTGTTCGTCATGAGCTCTTACAAGCGGTGATGGGCGTGATGAACTGACTCGGTGAAGAACTCGCAGGTGTCGATGCACGCCTCGAGGCCGAGGGTCTTCGGTTGGTGGAGGAGCGGCATAAGTTGAAGGTGGCCATCAACCTTGGGCGTCTCCAGCGTGAGCTTGATAACGTGAAGGCTGAAGCTTCTCTCGCAACCTCGCGTGAAGCCTGCTCCCGAACTCTGGAAGAGGCCCGAGAAGCTGACCGCCGCCACGAGGCCGCGCAGAAGTGCATGTGGGAGCTCCAAGCCTGGAGCGCCTCCTTGGAGCGGCAAGTGGAGGCGCGCAGGGCCGCCCTTGCATCGCTGAGGGGGACGCCCGCCGAAGAAGAGATCCGGAGGTGCGAGGAGGCGTTGGCACTGGAAGCCGTGGAGCGTAGCCTCGAGCTTGAGCGACTGGAGACGAGGGAGCGTCAAGTTTCCCAAGTGGAAGATGTCGTTGGTGCTCGCAAGGCCAAGGCCCAGGAGGAGGTCGATCACCGAGTGGCCGAGGTTCGCGCGAGTCTTGAGGGTAGGCATGACCTGAAGTTGAATCTTGCGAAGACGGAGGCTGCGGGTAGGGCCGCTGCCCTTAGGCCCAGGCTAGCTAAGGTGAAGAGGCGCGAGGAGGCCACGGCAGCCACCCTGGTCACGGCACAGGCCGGAATTGGCCTCCGCCAGCGCCAAGCTGCTCTCTCTTCAGAAGCGGGTTGCTGACGCCGAGTCTGTTGCGCGGCAGAACAGGGAGGAAGTGCTCCAGCGGCGGACGCTGGAGCGCGTGCATGCTCATATGCTTCAGGAACTTCAGAACAGGGCCAATACTGCCCTGGGCCACATCTGTGATGAGAATGCCCCTCACCCCCACGTGAACGACTACGCCAACCACCTCCGCTTCTTCGTCGATGTGGTCACGCGCCTGGAGAACTGCTCCGAGAGAGCTCGCTGCTTGTCGAAGAGAGGAGCCCCAGCCTGCTGGGGCGCGCATTCTCCCGTGTCTTCAGCCATCTTTAGAACACCTACCAGGACTTCGACTTTGATGCCGCCATTGTTCCGGTCCCGGAGGCCATCCGAGGCGACCTGGCGCGATGGGTGGAGGATAAGGTGGACACGCTGGTCAGGGCCTTTTCTTCTGATGACGACGTGGTGGTGGTCGCGGAGGACGAAGGCGACATGGTCGATGATGATGTTGACGGCGCCGGAGGAGGCGATGGTGATGCTAGCGATGGTGGCAGCGATGCCAGCGACGGGTCTGAAGGCGATGCGGCGAGAGACATGTCCGACTGATCCCCGCGCTTCCCAGCTATTTATCCTGCACACACAGGCTTGGGCGTGGCCCTAGAGGTTGTAAGAGCATTTTGAGAGGAGAAGCCCCTCGTGTAAACAAACTGCTACCTTTACCTTTTTATGTCAAGCTGAATGTGCGCCTTTGTGAATCCATGAGTCTGGTGGCGAGTTTGCTGTTGCGGCTTACCTTAGCCGTGGTAAGCCCCGAACCGGATCGTGAGGTTGCGAGCTTCCGAGGAACTCCTGAAGGGTCTACTGATTCGCTCGAGAGGGCCTCGCGAGAACCAGGTGCCGATCGTGATATCGGCGTGCGTGGTGCATATGTTGCGCCCAGCCCCGCTCGCGAGGGGCCCGCGAGGGGGAGGCAGCGAGCGCGAGCTTCGGAATAAGGCAAGAACCAGATAGCAAGAAATCGCTCGAACGAGAAAAGGCACCCCCGCGCGTATCAACGAAAATTCGACTTCAACTTAAATCCAAATCCAGAAGGCAAGGCTACAGAAAAGGGATCCAAAGCAAATGGCCGCGTCCGGCACCTAGCCTAGTCTTCTTGTCTTCGATTCTTCTCACCAGCGCAGAGCTAAGTGCTGCCACTAGGACGTGGGAGGGAGCCCCCGAGGCCCGAGGGCGGCACTCCTGAGACTCCGGGGCGTGTACAGCTCCACTTGTTATTACGTGAGAGTGTCACAGGTAGAGATCTTCACAGGCGTGAGCCTTACTTCATATCGCCAGACGAGGGCCCCGCCTTGCGCCTCCCTTGGCCACCGTTGGGGGCGACAGGAAACCAGGACGACACCAAAGGGGCAAAGGGGACGCCAGCGGCACCCTCGGCAACCACGGGTCCTCTACCGGGGGTAGGCTCTGGAGCAACTCCCCGGCAGAGGGCCTACCTTCGGGGGGCGCCTTGCTCCGCGGGGCGCTGGGGTGGGCCTTCGTCCCGGCTTCCTTCCTGCAGTCCCCAGCTTGCCCCCTCTGGCCGGAGGGAGGCTAACGAGTCGGGACCGCTGTCTGCAGCTGCAACCTGATTCTACTGCGCACCATGGTTAGCGTAAGCCTGCTCCTGAGGAATTAGTGGTAACATGTAGTCATTGTCGTTGGCGCGGTTGGTGAGGCTTCCAGATGGCTCCTGGAAGGTGCCGGCTTCTAGCGCCTCCTCCTCCCAGCCCGGCTCGAGGAATGAGCCAGGGTCGTCTTCCAGCATGTACTCCTGGTCCACCATGCGGGGCACATAGGCCTCCGAGGCCGCCGCCTCGAAGACCTCACCGTAGTGCCCCATGCTCCATGTCGCCTGTCCTAGCATGCCGCCTTGAGGATGGTAGGGTTGCATCCCGCCCGGACCATAGGTGGCGGCGCTCGTGCTCGCGCCCAGCAGAGGTAGCGCGGGCGCGAGCTGGCGTACAGCTCCGTTGGTTGCGCCGGTGTCGATGAAGCTTGGTGGTGCGCCTGTGGGCACGCGGGCGCGGCGTGGTCCGCCATGCGACCCGGCCGTAGCTTGTGGCGTGAGCGGAGTACAGAAGGGTGGCGCTCCTGAAGCCGCGGCGTCCAAGAGCTCGGCGACGCGCTCCCGACCACTCTCCATTAACCGGCATCATAGCAGCTCTCCAGCCACTGTGAGCGCGGCCCTCATGTTCGCCTGGTCCCGCCGGGTGTGCGGCACCGTGGCGGCAGTGTGGCTTGAGGCCCTCGCGGCCGCTCGCACTTGTCGTAGAGTAAGAGCACAGGGTGAGTGACCGCGCCGCCCGCGCCCCGCGGTGTTTGGCGGTGCGCGTGCCGCCTGAGGCGTGGGGTTGAGGTCTTCTTGGGCAGACAGCGTCGCCAGGGTCGGCCAGGTCGCCCAGCGGTTGATAGTGGCTCTTGAGTCGCCGGACATCGGAGCCGCGGAGCGCCGAAGGATCAACGAGTGGACCGGCTGGTGGAAGAAGAGCTCCGGCGCACCCCTACCTGGCGCGCCAAATGTCGGATCACAGGTTTCGGCAAAACCCTCAAGGTTCGAACACTGGGGTGCGCACGAATATCTCCCCCTACCGATCCACATCCTAGCTTCGTTAGGATCTCAAGGGCTAACTCGACGAACTCACAACGCAAGGGGCACAAGATTTATACTGGTTTGGGCCACCATTGTGGTGTAATACCCTACTCCAGTGTGGTGGTGGTGGTGGATTGCCTCTTCGGCTGAGGATGAACAGTACAAGGGGAAGAACAGCCTCCTCAGGCGAGGTGTTCTTGTGCTTGGTGAACTTGTGTGGTTGAGGATGATCTGAGTGATCCGTCCCCATCTATGGTGGTGGCTAGTCCTATTTATAGAGGCCCTGGTCCTCTCCCCAAATATTGAGCGGGAAGGGAGCCAACAACGGCCAATTTGAAAGGGGACAGCTAGTATAGCTTATCCTGACAAAAGTAGTCTTCGCCTGCAAAAGGCTCTGGTGATGACACCACTTTGGGCTCCATGGTGACCTTCGTCTTGCTGTCCTGCTGGTCTTGGTCTCGTTGCACTGATATGGAAACCTTTGCTTGACGCCTCGGTACTCCGCGCCTGCGCTTGCCTCCTTAGCACCAAAGAGGAAACAAGGACACTATGCGTGCTAGCGCCCGCCTGGTCTCGATCGTCATGGCTCACATCACGAGAACCTCGCGAGGTTTTCCTTGCCTTGATCTTTCCGCCCCTCGCAAGCCAGCCTGGTGAGTCCCCTCCCGAAGGCGTCTTGCGCCATCCGCCTCGCGAGGCTTGGCCCCTCGCGAGGTCTTGAGTGCTTGTTGGTGAAGATGGGACGTACGGGCCCGCTCGCAAAGCCACGCCATGGGCCGCAGGCAGGCAAGTGTGGGGACCCCCGTTCCCAGACTGCCGATAAGGACGTCGTCACTGATGCGGAAGTACAAAGGGAAGTGGACATCAGTCACCGCCGTAGAATAGGTTTAGGGTCGGGTTTCTTTTCTTTTTCTGTCCTATAAAAGTTCAAAATGTAATGAACCCTGTTTGCATGAATCTCGTCGGGTGTATATGAACTTTCACAATAATAGTACTCCCTCCTTCCATCTATACATGGCCTAAGTTTTGAATCTCTCATACCAAGGTTGTTGCATAAATAAAGGAAAAATATTGGAAATAGTACTTCATTAATTCCTCACACGCAACTTCATCTCCTCCTTTTTCTGCATGCAGCCAACAATAACTCCCCTAGCCCTGCATGCATTGGCCAAAAGAAACAGCTTTGTGGAGAAGAAAGGAGGAGTCGAGGTGAAGCACGCCTAATAACTGATCTGTGCATGCATGCAAATCAATGTTGCCATCATTGCGTTTTCATGAGGACGACCACACGTGGTATGCGAGGGGGAATTAAGTTGGAGATGCATTGGTTAGCTTGTTCAGCCTTGCATAGATGGAAAATGAAAATGGGAGTTAGGACTTATATAGATGGAAGGAGGGAATAAGATATATTGTAGTATGAAAATATATTGAATGATGATTCATTTTTGTGTGTATAAACTTGGTCTAAGGTTTGACCCGAGACAAAGCTAACATGCTAAGTAAATAAACACATAGGTATACAACACAATTTATGTTAGGCACTCCAATAGTGTCGGATTTCGGGTTCCGGCAGACCCTTGAGGTTCGAACACTGGGGTGCGCGCGGAGATCCGACCCTCCACCGTCTCGCACCTCGCCGAATCGCTGGGACCTAAACTACTAAACGGAACAGAACAAGAGACACGAGATTTATACTGGTTCAGGCCACCATTGTGGTGTAATACCTTACTCCAGTGTGTGATGTGGTGGATTGCCTCTTGGGCTGATGAGGAACAATACAAGGAAGAACAGCCTCGCGAGGGTCTGTTCTTGGCAGGTGCGATGAACTGCTAGGTGGTGTTCACTCGCTCTAGCTACTGGTTTCTTGATGAGGATTCGGATCTCTCCGCCCTGGGGGTGGCTACTCCTATTTATAGGCGAAGGCCCTGGGCCTCTTCCCAAATATTGAGCGGGAAGGGCGCCAACAATTGGCCATTTTGAAGGGGAACAGCGGGTACACTTATCCTGACTAAAGTTGGTCCTCGCCTGCCAAAGGCTCTGGTGATGACGCCTGCTTGGGCTCCATGATGACTCCCTTCCAGCCGTTGGGCTGGTCTTGGTCTTGTTGCACCAAAACGGATACCTTTGCTTGATGCTCTCGCTTGCGCTTGCTCCCTTTGCACCAAAGAGGAAAGGAGGACACTGCGCGGGCTGGCGCCCGACTGACGCCCTTGGTCGTCATGGCTTGCGTCATGGGCACCTCACGAGGGACCCTGCCTTGAACTCTCCGCCTCCTCATGAGCCAGCCTGACGAGGCCGTGCCTGAGGAAGCTCCTTGTCGTCCGCCCCGCGAGGCTTGGCCCCTCACGAGGGAATTGAGCTTGCGTTGATGAAGATGGGCCGTGCTGGGCCTCCTTTGAGCCACGCCGCAGGCCGCAGGCAGGCAAGTCTGGGGACCCCCGTTCCCAGAACGCCGACAGTAGCCCCCGGGCCCACGGCGCGCCCGAACTTGGCCGAGCAGAGAGGCGAAAGGGCAAGTGCGAAGCGCCGCGGGCCCTAACAGCCTGCGGCCTTGGGCGACGCGTGGCGGTTGATTGGACGCGTGCGCACTGCTTCCCCATGATGCCTCGGTAACCACCCGGATTCGACAAGTCCCTGCATGCAGAGTCGGTCATGATTACCGGTGATCGTGGAGGCCGATGGTTAGCCTTCGCCGGCTATAAGTACGGAACGGCGCGCGCCCTTCCATCCTATCCTTTCTTGTCTCTCCTTCTTCTCCATGGCTCCACCAAGGAAGTTCTCGGCCGCAGAGAAGGGGAAGGGTCGTCAGGTTGAGTCTTCCTCTCCTCCGCCTAAGCGTGGTCGAGGTCGCCCTCGCAAGCATCCCGTGGCCTCCACAGCGGTCCCCCGCGGTCGTGGGGGAGGCTCTCAGCGTGGCGACAAGCGGATGGCCATGGTCGGAGGGCGTGCCCCAGCCACGCGTCCCCCGAGGCCGCGCCTCCATGCTGCTGAAGCACTGCCGGAGTTCATGGTGAGGGCGGAGGAGCCGTCCGACGTCCGGCTTCAGCTCCCGTGCTTCCTCCTGGGTGAGCTCCCGGTGGCGCCCGGGGTGGCCTCTGGCTCCAGGCGGATGGCTGCTGCAGCCGGGCTTCGTGGGCTTCTCTGGAGGTCTCTGCTGCAGGGAACCTGTTCCTGACCCGCGGCTGGCAGACGTTCGCTCGCGCGCGTGGTCTTCGCCGCCGGTGCTCCCTGCACTTCAAGTATGACGGCGACGCCACCCTCTACGTGAGGGTGTTCGGGGAAGACGGTCGCCGCATGGGGTGCTGCCCTGAAGATGACGACATGGCCGAGGACTCAGCCCGGCGTGGATGGACAGGCGCGGCGGCTGGCGGTGCCCTTGACTCCTCATGCTTCACCAGCTCTTCTTGGTGGTGATTCTTCCAAAGCGGCCAGGCCCATGCCCCATGCGCGCGCTTGGGGGGTGGCAGCGGGTCCGCTTGCCGCCGCGCCCCGATGAAGCGCGAGAGGGAGTCCGCCTGAGCTCCGGAGACGGCTCGAGCCTTCCAAGAGGGCCGGCACGGGGCGTGCTTCACCTGCTTTTGTCCTTTTCCCTTCTTTTCTCCTGCGCAAAATGGCAACAATGTGTGGCCCCGTGGGGGTGCGTTTAGGTTAACGCCGTTAATTATTGTACCGCTTTTGTTATCCTGATACTGTTCCTTTCTGTTGTACACCCATTCGCAAGTGAACTCCAGTCGTGGCCGCGGGGGCGACCGATCCAGGCCTTGTGTTCGCGTTGTGCTGCCCGTGAGGCATGGTCAGGAGGGTGCTCGGTGTGGACCAGGGGCCGTGAAAACTTGAGCGATAGGGGCAGGAAACGCTATGCGGGGGCTCAGAGGCTTCTGCCTCGCGAGTCCCCACGCAAGAGAAATCGAGGTAGGAGAGCGAAAAGGATCGAAGAACCACGGACCAAAAGATGGCGATAGTTTCGATAAAAACTCCAAATGGGAATAACTAGTCAACTACAGAAAGCAAATGAAAAGGCCGCGTCCGGCACCTAATCTAGTCTTCGACGTCTTCTCACCAGCGCGGAGCTAAGTGCTGCCACTGGGCGTGGGAGGGAGCCCCAGGGCCTGAGGCCGGCACTCCTGAGACTCCGGGCGTGTACAGCCCCAACTCATTATTACGTGAGAGTGTCACGGGCGACGAGCTTCACAGGCGTTGGCCCTCTTCACAGGCTCAGGGCCTTTCTTCTGGGAAGCGAGCTTCACGGGCGTTGGCCCTCTTCACGAGCTCCGGGCCCTTTCTAGAACGCGACAACTTCACAGGCGTTCGCCTTCTTCACAGGCTCTGGGCCTTTCTTCTGGGAAGCAAGCTTCATGGGCGTTGGCCCTCTTCACGGGCTCCGGGCCCTTTCCAGAACGCGACAGCTTCACAGGCGTTCGCCTTCTTCACAGGCTTTGGGCCTTTCTTCTGGGAAGCAAGCTTCACGGGTGTTGGCCCTCTTCACGGGCTCGGGCCCTTTCCGAACACGACAGCTTCACAGTGCGTTCGCCTTCTTCATGTGCTCTGGGCCTTTCTCAAAAAGATGAGCTTCACAGGCATTCGCCTTCTTCACGAACCTTTGGGCCTTTTCCAAAAGAATGAGCTTCACGGGCATTCGCCTTCTTCACGTGCCTTTGGGCCTTTTAGGGGTAAAACCTCCGGAGGTGCTGGATGTTCCACGCGTTACGTATAGGTACTCCCTCTTGAGTCTCCAAGCGCCGCGGAGCCAGTGCACGGAAACATGAACAACCTTGAACGGGCCCTCCCACATGGGAGAGCTTATGCAGTCCCTCCTGGAGAGGACCTGCTGAGCACGAGGTCCCCTACCTCGAGAGTTACAGGCGGATGTTGCGGCGGTGGTATCGGCGGAGTGCCTGCTGGTACCTTGCCGCTTTCATGGCGCAGCTTCTCGACGGCGCTCCTCCCCCAGCACGAGGGCCGTCCCCGCATGGCGTCCTGCAGCGTTTCATCGAACGCCAGGACCCGCGCGGATTGACGCTTGACCTCGTGAGGGAGGACCGCTTCGGCTCCGTAGACCAGGAAGAAGGGGGTCTCTCCAGTTGGCTTGGTTGCGGTTGTGCGGATGGACCACAACACGGACGGAAGCTCGTCATACCAGCCTCTGCCGCAGGCCTCCGCTTTCTTTTTGAACGCCCCGGTCTTGAGGCCTCTCGGGACCTCTGCATTGGCCCGCTTCGGCCTGTCCATTGCTGCGAAGTGCGCCACGAAGCATAGCATATCTGCGTCCCAAGGTTAGCGCGAAAGACGCTTTAAAAAGGTTCTTGGTGAACTGCGAACCATTGTCGGTGATGATGCGGTTCGGCACTCGAACCGTCTCACGATGCCCTTGATGAACTTGGACCACGTAACCGGCGGGGATGGTGCGGACGGCCTCGACTTCGCCCACTTGGTGAATTTGTCCACGGCGGCGTAGAGGTAGCGATAGCCCCTGGCGCCCGAGGAAAAGGGCCGGGATGTCCAAATTTCTGCACCGCGAATGGCCAAGTGAGGGGATGGTTTGCAGACCTCCTGGCTGGTGGTGGATCTGCTTGGCATGGAATTGGCAAGCCTCGCAAGCCTTCACGCAGTTCAACAGCGTCATTGGCCTTGATCGGCCAATAGAAACCGGCTGTGGAACGCCTTGCCGACGAGGGCCCGTGACGGCGAATGGTGCCTACAATCTCCACCATGTATATCTGCTGCCAGTTCCTTCCCTGTTCCTGGTGATGCGGTAGCGAGGGATACGTCTGCTCGGTCGCTTTCGGTAGAGCTCTCCATCCATGATGTTGTATGTCGTGGCTTGCCGCGCCACACGCCTCTGCCTCCTCCTCCTTCTCCGCAAAGTTCCATGCGTTAAGTAACTCTTGAGCTCCGTGATCCAGCACCCTCCACGAGGTTCCATCGTTAGGAGCAGGCGTGCTCGAGGTCGAACCCGCAGTTTGGGGCTCCCGAGGCAGCGGTGAGGGAGCTCCACCCGAGGCTGTGCTATGCTTGATAACTTGGCGGGCTGAGGGCTTGAAGAGCCGTTCCTCAAAGACACCCGGCTCTGGGGTAACCTCCTGGAGGCTCGTTTGGCGATGTCGTCGGCCTCTTGATTGGTGCCAGAGGGCACGTGGCTGCAGCTCCAACCCCAGGCTGTCTCTCCATCCTGCGGACCTCCGCAAGGTAGGCCTCCATGTGTTCATCTCTTGGCTCGTACACCTTGTTGGAGAAATTGACGAGGAGCTGCGAATCGCCCTTGATGGTGGCGCTTCACCCCTAGGGCAGCGGCAGCCTTCGGACTCCGCTTCATCGCCCTCGTGATTCTGCTATATTGTTGGAGACCTTCTCGCCTGCTGGAGAAGCGAGCTGCACGGCATAGTAGAGCTTGTCTGGCGGGAGATATGAGCATCGCCCAGCCCCAGCGCCCTGACTAGAGAACGCTCCGTCGAAGTACATGACCCAACCTTCCGGGCGCTTTCGCTCGGGAGAGGGATCGATCCTCGCCGCCCCGAGGCCGGTGCTTCTGTCCATTCGCCATGAAATCTGCCAGTGGCCCCCTTGATGCCTCTGGTTGTGTTGAACGCGAGCTGGAATGCTTGCAGCTCTAGGGTCCACTCGGCGACCCGTCCGGCCGAGTTGGGGCTCCTGAGCACCCTCTCCAGGGGGTATGCCGAGACAACCTTGATTGGATGACCCTGGAAGTAGTGCCGCAGCTTGCGTGAAGCCACCAACAGCGCGAGGAGGAGCTTCTGCGGCATGGGGTACCGTGCCCTCGCATCCCGTAACACTGTGCTGACGAAGTACACCGGGTGCTCGACAAGGCTAGGGGCGTCGGTGCTGGTGGCGTCTTCCGGAAGCTGTGGTGCCTCCCGAGGTGACGGCGCCTCCAGAAGCTGGGTGCTTGGATGGAGGGCCTCTCCCGCCCTTGGTGTGCTCTCTGCGGCCGGTGATCTTCTTCCGTTGCGGTGTCAAGCTTCTGAAGTTCCTTCGATTCGGCCTTGCCTTAGCTCGGGTGGCCGCCGTGGTCTTGGCTCGACGCCTCCTCCCTAACTGCCACTGTGGTTGCGCTAGCGGAGTAGGGAGTGGCGGCGAGGTGGAGTACCAAGGGCTCTCGAGGCCTTGAGGCCACCATCACTGGAGGGCTGGTCAGGTACCTCTTGAGGTCTTGGAACGCTTTCTCGGCCTCTTCAGTCCATTCGAAGGGCCCCTTTTTCTTCATTAGCTGGAAGAAAGGCAGCGCCCGCTCCCCCAATCGGGAGATGAAACAGCCCAGCGCCGTTACGCGCCCCGTGAGCTTCTGCATTTCCCTGAGGGTCTTTGGTGGGCTCATGTCCTCAACCGCCTTGAACTTTTCTAGGTTGGCCTCGATGCCTCGGTGGGACACGAGGAAACCCAGGAGCTTGCCCGAGGGAACTCCAAACACACACTTCTCCGGGTTGAGTCGCAGGCTCACTGCGTTGAGGCTCGCGAAGGTTTCTTCCAGGTCTTGTATCAAGGTCTTGGCCTCGCGAGACTTCACCATGATGTCGTCGACGTAAGCCTCCACATTCTTCCCGAGCTGTGGCCCCAATGTGATGTGCATGAGCCGCTGGAAGGTTGCCCCCGTGTTGCGCAGCCCGAATGGCATGCATGTATAGCAGTACACTCCACATGGGGTTAAGAAGGCCGTCTTTTCCACGTCTTCCACCGCCATCTTGATTTGGTGATACCCGGAAAAGGCGTCCAAGAAGCATAACAGGTCACACTCGGCGGTGGAATCGACGATCTGGTCGATGCGAGGGAGCGGGAATGGATCTTGCGGGCATGCTTTGTCGAGGTTGGTGAAGTCGACACACATGCGCTCCTTTCCTCCCTTCTTTGGCACCACCACGGGGTTGGCCAGCCAATCTGGGTATCGGACCTCGCGAATATCCCCCGCGACTTCTAGCTTGCGGGTCTCTTGGACGATGAAGGCCTGCTTTTCAGTGGACTGCCTTCTCGCCTTCTGCTTCCACGGGGCCGCGTTGGGGCTACGTTGAGGTGGTGCTCGATTACGCCTCGTGGGATCCCGCCCAGCTGATCGGGCTCCCAGGCGAACACCTTCTTGTTTGCATGCAGGAACTTGAACAGGGCTTCCTCCTGTTCGGGCTCGAGGTTGGCGCCTATGGTGAAGGTGGCGTTTGTGGACCCGTCCTCGTCGGCAGTGTATCCGCTTAGTCTCCGCCTTGTCTTGGTGAACAATCGCTTCTTCTTGGTCGGCGCAACCCCTTGGGCTTGAGGGCTTCCGCATCGGCGGGCTGCGCCGCGACGCCGCCTTAAGGGCGAGCCTGGCGCCGCGGCAAGACCTTCGGTATCCCCGTGCACGGTGAGGACGCCGCTGCTCCCGGGCATCTTCATGAGGTTGTACCCCGGGTGGGTTGCAGCCATGAATTTGGCCAATGCTGGATAGCCAAGGATGGCATTGTAGGGGAGGCCGACGGGGCGATGTCGAAGTCGACCAGTTCGTCGCGGAAGTTGTCATAGGTGCCGAAGGTCACCGGAGCCGGATTTGCCCCAAGGAGCTGGATGACCCTCCTCCCTACGCGAAAAAAAGGCCGGTGGGCTGCGGCGCTCCTTGGAAATGTGAGAGGAGGTTGAAGGCCTCGACTGAGAATGCGTTGAGGCCGGCGCCGCCGTCGATGAGGGTCTTGGTGACGGCAACCTGGCAGATGGTGGGTGTGCAGAGCATGGGGAGCGCACCCGAGCCGGCCGAGTTGGTGGGGTGGTCCCGAGAGTCGAAGGTCAGCCTGGCCGACGGCTCCGTCCAGCCCGAGGGAGCCCCCTGCCGCGTGGAGGCGGCGCCGACCCGGCGGACGAATGTCTTGACATGGCGGCTGGAAGGCGGCGCTGCGAGCCGCCAGAGGGCCGCATGACGACCGGGGAACCCGGCGACGGGCGGGTGACGAGGAAGCTGCGCGGCTCCTCCCTAGAGGTCGCCGAGGAGCGCAGGGATGATGCTTGCCGCCCGTTCCCCGCCGGCCCGGTGGCGGTGTTGACAGCGGGCGGTGAGGAACGACGAGGGCGCCCGTCGTCGGAAGCCGTCCGGCCGACATGGGAGGCGAGGGTGGTTCGGCGCTTCGGCCTTGAGCTCGGCGAGCATCGGTTTTACATGGTTCTGCGGTGGTCGGGGAAGAACGAGGCGACGAAAGGCAGATTCCGGCGCACCCCTACCTGGCGCGCCAAATGTCGGATTTCGGGTTCCGGCAGACCCTTGAGGTTCGAACACTAGGGTGCACACGGAGATCCGACCCTCCACAGTCTCGCACCTCGCCGAATAGCTGGGACCTAAACTACTAAACGGAACAGCACAAGAGACACGAGATTTATACTGGTTCAGGCCACCATTGTGGTGTAATACCTTACTCTAGTGTGTGATGTGGTGGATTGCCTCTTGGGCTGATGAGGAACAATACAAGGAAAAACAGCCTCGCGAGGGTCTGTTCTTGGCAGGTGCGATGAACTGCTAGGTGGTGTTCAGTCGCTCTAGCTACCGGTTTCTTGATGAGGATTCGGATCTCTCCGCCCTGGGGATGGCTACTCCTATTTATAGGCGAAGGCCCTGGGCCTCTTCCCAAATATTGAGCGGTAAGGGCGCGAACAATTGGCCATTTTGAAGGGGAACAGCGGGTACACTTATCTGACTAAATTTGGTCCTCGCTTTGCCAAAGGCTCTGGTGATGACGCCCGCTTGGGCTCCACGATGACTCCCTTCCAGCCGTTGGGCTGGTCTTGGTCTTGTTGCACGAAGCGGATGCCTTTGCTTGATGCTCTCGCTGCGCTTGCTCCCTTTGCACCAAAGAGGAAAGGAGGACATCAGGCGGGAATTTGGCGTCGATCGGCGCCCTTGGTAAATCATGGCTGCGTCATGGGCACCTCATGAGGTACCCTGCATTGAACTCTCCGCCTCCTCATGAGCCAGCCTGACGAGGCCGTGCCTGAGGAAGCTCCTTGTCGTCCGCCCCGCGAGGCTTGGCCCCTCGCGAGGGTCTTGAGCTTGCATTGATGAAGATGGGCCGTGCTGGGCCTCCTTCGAGCCACGCCGCAGGCCGCAGGCAGGCAAGTCTGGGGACCCCCGTTCCCAGAACGCCGACAAATAGTACGTCCACTACACATTCAAGCATCTCACATCTTTCTCTCGCTCTGTCTAGCAAACAAACTAAGCCTTGTCCTAAAAAATAAAGTTCTAAAAACCAACTAAGCCAACCTCCCAACATATCGCACGGGAAAAGACCCGGCCGTGCCGTTTTAGTCTTGATTACCGGATTACTAGTAGTAGTATCGATGGATCGCGCGAAGAACCAAGTTTAAAAGGAAAAGGGCGGTACACTCATAGCACGCTTGTGCGGTCGCATTGCACCCCTCACACGGTCGGTTCTGCACACGGCTCCCGCAAACGGAACACGCTTCAGCTTGCCTCTTCACTAACACGTGGGGCCGCATTTGGAGAAACCGACCATGCGCCAAACTCCCACGCCCACAACGCGAAAATTCCCCCCAAATCCCAATTCAACTACCCTTCGGTCAACTAGCCAATAATATTCCCCAGACCCCCTCCCCCCGGCCCCTCCACTCCATTCGCTCGGCCAAAACCGCCCTCCCAGCTGTGCTGATACGTCGGTGCCGCGGTTCGTCGAGGGGACGCACGGCGATCATCTCGCTCCCACAGTACACTCTCGTAGACTGTCGTCCTCTAGCCGTGCCGCCACCGTTGTCGACGTTCTTGTGGAGACACACGACGGTCAACTTCTCCCACGATACACGCATTCTAGAGTGAGGCCCCGTGCATGTCGGAGTAGCGCTGAATGTTAGGTGACAGACGCTGCTAATCTCACTGTTTGCCGAAATAGTTTACAGTCAATATGCTCTGCTTAAGAAGCTTCCTTGCCCTGTTCTGCACTCAATCTGCTTAGCTGAGATGGCATGCCATGCCCGATTAGTTGCTAAAATATCCTGCCATATATTTATTGTGAAGTAGATTGCCATGGTCTAGTAGCCAATCTGTTAGGTGAAATAGCTCGACACCGTTTTATACTCGATCTTTGTCGCTGAGATGGCCTTCGATGGTTGTGTACTTGGCCTCATTGACTGTTGAAATAGCCTGCCATAATTTAGCACTCAAATTTGTTTGCTGAATTAACTTTACATATATTTCGTTACTTAGATCTGCTTGTCCAAATATATTGCCATAGCTTTAGACATCGACCTAGGTATTTTTTTGGACTTCGTAAAAAAGCATATATTTTTTCCTGTAATATCTAGTAGAAGAACTAATTTGTATGTCTAACAGATGGACATTACTTGGATAACTTCTGCTCGAAGATTCTCCACTTCATATGTCGAGGGGGTTGAAAACTTCATGAACTTTATCAGAGCTGAGTACGGTGGTCCGAAACCATATGTGCCCTGCCCGTGTAGCAATTGTATGAATTCAGTTACAAGACCCCAGTCAACCGTGCAAGATCATCTACACTTGTATGGGATGTCGGTCACATATATTAGGTGGATTCATCATGGTGAAGTTGTGAACGTCAATGTTACTGACTATGTGGAAGCAGCAGATCACCATGTTGATCTGCTTGATGCTCAGGTGGAAGAGTAGGAGGAGGAGGTGGTGGCGGTGGAGCCAGAGAGTTTGACTAACATTGAAACAATGCTACGAAATGCTCGCACATTTCATGAACTTTCACCTGCAGAAGAAATACGGTGGGCCCGCATGTTGGAACATTGCAACGTGGCAGTCACCCGAGGAAATAAGTTGTCAGTATTCTCAGCTATGGCCACCTTTCTTCGGGTGAGGACATCTGAGCGAATGACCAACAAATCATTTGATGCGATGTTGGCTGCTTTTTGCAAGTCTTCCCCAGATGCGTCTGAGCTGCCACACACCTATAGTAAAATGAAGAATTTCCTTCGTGCAGTTGGAATTGGATATGATATGATCCATGTTTGTAAGAATAATTGTGTTATGTTCCAGAAGGATTATGCCAACTTAAGTGAATGCCCAAAATGCAAATCATCAAGATGGAAAGATGGCGATGCTGTGAAGAGGATTCTGCCGGATCACGGGTTCCGGCAAAACCCTTGAGGTCCGAACTCTGGGGTGCGCGCGAAGTTCTCCCCCTTACCGATCCACGTCCTAGCTTGCTAAGATCTCGCGGACGAACTCGACAAACTCACAACACAAGGGACACAAGATTTATACTGGTTCGGGCCACAGTTGTGGTGTAATACCCTACTCCGGTGTGGCGGTGGTGGATTGCCTCTTGGGCTGATGATGAACAGTACAAGGGGAAGGACAGCCTCCTGAGGTTGAGGTGTTCTTGTGCTTGGCGAACTTGTGTGTGTGAGTACTCGATCGGCTCAGGCTTTCATCCCGTCTTTTGTTGCTGCCTACTGTGGTGGCTAGTCCTACTTATATAGGCCCTGGTCCTCTCCCCAAATATTGAGCGGGAAGGGAGCCAACAACGGCCGATTTGAAAGGGGACAACTAGTACAGCTTATCCTAACAAAAGCGGTCTTCGCCTGCCAAAGGCTCTGGTGGTGACGTCGCCTTGGGCTCCATGGTGACCTCCGTCTTGCCGTCCTGCTGGTCTTGGTATCATTGCACCGATATGGAAACCTTTGCTTGATGCTGAGGGAGTCCTGGACTAAGGGGTCCTCGGGCGTCCGGCCTGTTATTCATTGGGACGGACTGATGGGTTGTGAAGACATGAAGACCGAAGACCATACTCGTGTCCGGATTGGACTTTCCTTGGTGTGGAAGGCAAGCTAGGCGACCAGCTGTGAAGATTCCTTCTTATGTAACCGACTCCATGTAACCCTAGATCTCTCCGGTGTCTATATAAACCGGAGAGCATAGTCCGGATAGGACACATTCATTACCATATACACATAGGCTAGACTTCTAGGGTTTAGCCATTACGATCTCGTGGTAGATCAACTCTTGTAATACTAATATTCATCAAGATCAATCAAGCATGAAGTAGGGTATTACCTCCATAGAGAGGGCCCAAACCTGGTAAATATCGTTTCCCCCGTCTCCTGTTACCATCGATCCTAGATGCACAGTTCGGGACCCCCTACCCGAGATCCGCCGGTTTTGACACCGACATTGGTGATTTCATTGAGAGTTCCACTGTGTTGTCGACAAAAGGTTCGATGGCCCCTTCGATCATCGATGATCACGTCGTCCAGGGAGAAACCTTTCTCCCGGACAAATTTTTGTGTTCGGCGGCATCGTACTGCGGGCCAACTCGCTTGGCCATCTGGAGCAGATCGACAGCTATGCCCCTAGCCATTAGGTCAAATTCGGAAGTTTGAACTATGTTGCGGACATCCCTGGAGACTTGATCTTCGACGGATTCAAGACCGCGGCAATCACTCCCACCGCTCCGATGGACATGGCTTAAACCTATCATCGGGCCGCATCTAGGAGATAGCTCCTGCAGCAACTCTGGCATTAGATCTGGAGCAGATCAAGTCATCCTAGGATGGGAAGCTCAACCCCATCATGGGGGCTACCGATTCTGTGGTGTTGGAGCCGCACACAGATTCTACTGAGTATGATAGCCGCATCAGCGGAACCCGGACTTCGCCCTCGGGCGACAGTTCCGAACCCTGTGAGTCCGCAGATACCGAACTCGATCGGTTATCGATCTTTAATTTTAGCGCAGCAGACGTCTTCCAACACTCGCCCATGGGCGATGTACTAAACTCACTAAAAACCTATCTCTGACAGGCGACTCACCACCGAACTATGTTCGGTTCGAGCTTACGGCTGATGATGGAGAATTTTGCTCCCCACCCGCCACCCACTTCATAGCCTCTATCGAAGACCCAACCAACACGCCTAACCTCGGCCCCGAAGACACCGACGGTATGGACGACGATGAGGGGCAAGGCCAGAGCTCACTACTTGCTAGACGCGGGATGGCCACTTCATGGTACGACGTGTGTATGATAGACACACACAACGACGCCTTCGACGATGACAAGGAGGACCCAGTTGAGGATAAACCTCCTGGTGAACAGTCCGTACACCGGCACGCCCTGCGCCGCTCTAAGTCACGATGCTCAAGAGAAAATAATACCAGCACCGAAGAAGACAACACTCCAGACGATGAAGATCATGTTAAGGTAGGATCCGAACAGGAGGAACGGGAAGGCGGGCAAGACAGCCCCGATGAACAGGCAACATATGGAGACTCGGAGGATAGCAATTTCCTCCCACTCTCCGAGGAAGAGGAGATCCTCGACAACGAGGATTTAATCGTTAATAAGGAACCTCTCGAGCTGGAGAGTTTCAAACGCCGGCTTATAGCCACCGCAAGGAGCCTAAGGAAGAAGCAGCTGCAGCTTCAAGCAAGCCAAGATTTGCTCAATGATAGATGGACCGAGGTCTTGGCCGCCGAAGAATACGGCCTTAGTAGCCCAGACACAAGCCACCCCTAGGGTACGTGGCTCCCTCAACACGATGGCAGGGCGTTGGAGCCCACACCACCATCGAACAATGCGGCGGGCCGACCACAGTTTGGTCCAGACAAAGCAGCAGCCCAAGCAGAGCAACATACCAACCCATCCAGCCGTCAAAACAAGAACAAAATAGCTCGAGTGAACACTCGCGACATCAACCAAGACCCGGAGGATAGAGCAGGGCGCACAAGATCGATGTACAGATCACGGAGATACACCCCGACCGACGATGATGGTCACCCATTTGGACACTACAGAGCCGACCATGCCTGGTACGAACTCCGTAATCGGAGTCCACCGGAGGTGCTTCATAGTGTGGCCCAATATAGAGGAGCCGCACACCCTCTCTGCTTCACTGCCGAGGTAATGAAGCATGAATTTCCAGAAGGTTTTTAACCCATTAACATCGAATCATACGATAAAACAACATATCCTGCGGTATGGATTGAGGATTACCTCCTCCATATCCACATGGCTCGCAGAGACGACCTTCATGCCATTAAATACATACCTCTCAAGCTTAAAGGGCCAGCTCGGTACTGGCTAAACAGTTTGCCAGAAAATTCTATTGGTAGTTGGGAAGATTTGGAAGACGCCTTTCGAGACAACTTCCAAGGAACATATGTCCTGCCACTAGATGCTGATGACTTAAGTCATATTGTCCAGAAGCCCGGCGAGTCGGCCAGGGAGCTCTGGACGAGGTTCTTAGTCAAAAAGAACCAAATTCTCGACTATCCGAACGCAGAAGCCCTCGCAGCCTTCAAACACGGCGTCCAGGATGAATGGCTAGCACGTCACCTCGGCCAAGAAGGACCCAAAGCCATGACAACCCTTACCGCTCTAATGACTCTCTTTTGTGCGGGAGAAGACAACTGGCTCGCTCGTAAAAGCAACAACGCCAGCAACCCGGGCACTTCCAAAATTTGAGACGGCAACGGCAAGCCACGACGAACCGAACACAACAGTCACAATAATACTGAAAGATTACACGATACAGCGGTCAAAGCCGGATTCCACAATCCGAAACCCGGTCAATGGAAGAATCCACTAAAGGCAAACCAGGATGGATCATCCACCCTTGACAGAATATTGGACCAACCTTGTCAGATTCACGGTCACCCTGATAAGCCAGCTAACCATACCAACAGAAACTATTGGGTCCTTAAGCAGGCAGGCAAGCTTAACGCCGACAGCAAGGGGAGGAGGCCACCAAGCGATAAATATGACGGAGCAGCTCGCCAGCCGAACATCAGGGGCCAGAAGCAGTTTCCCTCCGAAGTTTGACCACTCCCAGAACGGAAATAGCAGGTCGGCTTCCGCCACCCACCTACCATACCGGCGAGATTCACACCACGCGTACATCACTACGCACTCAAGATACCATGGGCATCGGCGGAAACACAATATGGACAACCCTGCAGGAATCCCCGTAACGTTTTTTATCTGTTTTTCTTATTTTTCTGTATCATTTCTTAAAAACAGGTGACCAACACGATAGCATATAAAAATGGACTCTATCAGAGTTCGGATCCGTACACTCACCTAAGGGGCTACTTCCGTTAAGGATTCCCCTCCCCGAGGACGGGCGGCGCAGACGTGCGACAGGAGATCCAAAATAACTTTTTGTAGACCGCACTCCTTATTCCGAGCCTGTACTATGCCCTTTTTCCTCTGTTCCCGACCCTGAGCATGTCAAATAGCCGGGCTTGTGGTTCCTTTTTTATTATTTTATATATACATAAATTCGTCATTGGCGTATTGCTCCGCTCCTAGTAAACCTCGTCCGAACTAACCTTTCATACTCTTTCAAAAATGTGTGTGGACTTAACGGCTGCGTTAAAAATGCACCTTGCCATAACCTGCCAGGGGCTCGTTAAGGGAACAAACGAGTTGCCAACAAAAGTCTAAACAACTCTATAGCGTACTTCGGTGTCGCAAGTTTGGCCTTATATGCATCAGTTCCGAATCATTGTCTTTGGTCAATAGTTGGGTTGCCCGGTGTCAGTGTCAAAGCCTGCGGATCTCGGGTAGGGGGTCCCGAACTGTGCGTCTAGGCGGATGGTAACAGGAGACAAGGGACATGATGTTTTTACCCAGGTTCGGGCCCTCTCGATGGAGGTAAAACCCTATTCCTGCTTGATTAATATTGATGATATGGGTAGTACAAGAGTAGATCTACCAAGAGATCAGAGAGGCTAAACCCTAGAAGCTAGCCTATGGTATGATTGTTGTTCGTCCTACGGACTAAAACTCTCCGGTTTATATAGACTCAGGAGAGGGCTAGGGTTACACAGAGTCGGTTACAACGGAAGGAGATCTACATATTTGTATCGCCAAGCTTGCCTTCCACGCCAAGGAAAGTCCCATCCGGACACGGGACGAAGTCTTCAATCTTGTATCTTCATAGTCCAGGAGTCCGGCCAAAGGTTATAGTCCGGCTATCCGGACACCCCCTAATCCAGACTCCTCGGTAGCCCCCTAACCAGGCTTCAATGATGACGAGTCTCACAAGGCAGATTGTCTTCGGCATTGCAAGGCGGGTTCCTCCTCCAAATACTTCATAGAAGATTTTGAACACAAGGATAGTGTCCGGCTCTGCAACATAAGTTCCACATACCACCATAGAGAGAATAATATTTACACAAATCCAATATGCTGACGTATTCCGCAGCATGACATCACACCGCGGCCAAGCCTTTATTCGAATCGTTTTACTGTCCCACTTTGGCGCGTTTAGCGAGGCGATTTCCTTGGCACGTCTTGTCGAAGCAGAGATCGTGTCCCCTTATTCCGGGATTATCATCAATACGGTCGTGGGTAACCCAATCGTGCCTGTTGGTATGTCTCCTCAATCGGCGCAGCCCCAAACGGTCACGGGGAGGGCTCTTGGTATTCAACCTCTTTATAAAGAGACCGAGGCTCTACGCCTTTCTTTCAATCTCAATCGAATCCGCCTCTCACCTTGAGTTCCAACACCCAAAAGCTCCAGATTCAGGCGCTTTGGACCTTCGACGATGTCCGGCTCCGACCCTCAAGGCCGGTGGATGCCTTCCTCCGCTACGGAAGAAGACGTGCTAAAGCTAAGACATGACAGGCATCTAACCGGCGAACTCTCGCATAGGCTGCCTGCTCAAGGGCAGGTTATTCCCACTCCCAAGCCTGGTGAGAGCGTGGTGTTCGCGTCTCACTTCCTTCGGGGGCTAGGCTTCCTGACGGACCCCTTCGTGAGGGGGCTCATGTTTTATTATGGGTTAGAATTTCACAACTTGGCTCCAGAGTCCATCCTCCACATCTCATCGTTCATTGTCGTGTGCGAAGCCTTCCTTCCTCTCAGATACTCCTCACTTGGATTGTGGCTTAAGACCTTCAAAGTAGAGCCAAGATGATCGAGGGCAGCACGCAGTCTTGGAGGTGTCTTGTCATAAGCAAGAATGCCGACGCCCATGGCCCGAGGGCTCTTTTCAAGAGGAGTTCAGCTTATGGCAATGAGAGTGGTTTTTATATCACAGCTCCTGAGGGGCACCAAGTGGGTGGCGCCTCCACCGCCTTCGCCGGGTCCCCCACCACAGCTAGCGCCATGGGTCAATAGAGGGTTTAACCGAGGGCCGCCCAAGGACGTGCCCTTGTTGCAGGGGCCGCATTCGAGATCTCCTAGAAAGAGACATCAATCTGAGTCGTAGTGACGCTGGTCATGTTGATTCGCCGTGCTCGCCTCGCAAACGCCGCCTCCGCTGTGGGAGTTTAATCCGAGGGACCACGAGCCCTCCAACATTTTATGGGCGCGACGCCCATGGAGATGTACAAATTGTTCTTCGGATCACAAGCAATGTGTCCGGACTCGACCGAGGACGCAGGTCTGAGCTGCAATCGCTCGGATACTCAAGTAGCCCTGTACCCGGACACGCTATCCGTATATTTATCATAAAATTGCCCTTAAAAGAGTTGTTCCTTGAACATGAGTGGATAGCGAAAGCAAAGCTAATCAGGTGTCCGGCCCCCCTCCCTGAGACCACGCCAGATCCCGTGTTAACCAGGATGCTGGAGGTTGCGCCTTTGGAAGAAGGCGAAGGGGGGAACAAGGAAGCTACCGCCTCTCCGAAGGAGGCTGTCAGGAAAGGAGGAATCGAGAATTCCTCTATCCCGGGGAAGAAGAGGAGCGCCTCTGAAGACCCGGAGACCATGATCTCAAAGCGGGGGAAGAAATCTTCGTCAGAGGGTCCTAAGCCGGGGGATGCCTCGGCCGCACTATGCCCCCAAGGGGATCATCCCTCCACCGAGCCGTAAGTAGAGAGGGGAGTTTTAAAATAAGAGACACCCCTGTTCTATTTTTTAGGAAGATAACCGAAATTTTACCTTGTAGTTCGGATCTCAGCCCTTCTCAGCAGAGCTCATCTTCAGGGGATCTTCGTCCGGAGATGATGGAGAGCGGAACGCCTCCCCCTGCCGTACCGCCTTGCGAGGCGGGCGACCCTAAGGTGTCGTCACGGAGGGTTTCTCCGAATCCGGCAGGGCCGGAAGGCAATCGTATGGCCCCCCAAGGTCCTCCGAGTTCGGCCTTTGAAAAAGGCCATCGGACGAGTCCGGCACCGTCCGGTGCGCTGTGATCGGAGGAGTCAAGGATCTGCTTTCGAGGCGAGAGTCTATCTCGGAAGAACACCGTGCGTTGATGGGTACGGTGATTGAAAGGATTTCATCCATGGAGAGCGGGTTGTACGAGGCCGTCAGAGTTTATCGACGGTGTGTTTTGAGGTACGTGAAATGATGTACCTTTTGACAGCTCCGCATATATAAAATGCGCCTGTAGAGTAGCCCCTAAAACTCGGTGCGTTGTCCAAAAATGACGGTAGCGCCGAGGATCATAATCCCAGGTATAATATGTCGCCTTCAGATGTAGGTGGCAAAGTGTTCGTGGCTAGCCGGAGTGATGAATTTGCCGAGCTAAAGCGGCAACTTGACGTGGCAGATGCCGACATCGCGCTTGTCAACAAGCGGCTTGACGAGGCACAAGGTATGTAATTTCTCCGAAGACACCTGGTAAGAGGAGCTTGATGCCCGTATCTTACAACATGTGTGCTTGATGCAGATGGCGCCGCTGCCATGGAGAACCTTCAGGCGGATCTTGCCAGAGCCAAGGAGCAGGCCAGGAAAGCGATGCGGCTGCCTTAAAAGGCGGTCAAGAGCTGAAAGCCGAACAGGCTGCTCAACGCCAAAGCAAGAAGGAAATGGCCGAGATGGCTGTGAAGTTGAAGAATGCTGCCGATCACGCAAGCTTCTTGAAAAAGAAGATTGGGCGGAATGTATGATTCAAGAAGGCCACTACCGAGGCCAACGATGCTCGCTCTGCGATGAGAGCTATGAAGGAGGAGCTACGTCAGGCCGGATATATCGCGGCTGGAAAGCCCTTTATGCTGCTGAAGAAGTTCGGGGATCCTAAATGTGCTCCATTGGACCGGCTATGGACTGCGGCGGACACTTATCTGGACTTGGCGGCGAGTGCCGCGGATGCGGCCGAACACTTCTGAGATCAAAAGGATCACGAAGTGGAAAAGCTTTTCTGGTCGTAGTTCCACAATCCAGAGCGCCCACTTCCATTAATCGATCATTTGGTCGCATGGGCGGAGCTGAATAGGTTATCCGGACTTGCCATGAAGTATGTCGTGAGTCATCTATGGCCGGAAAGGCCCGAGCCGAAGAGTTATTTTAGCTTGGTGCAGCAGTTCCTTGGTGCGGTGCCGCATATCAATGCAATGAAAATGTCAGCGTGCATAGAGGGTGCGCGGATGGCTCTTGCCCGTGTCAAGACATACTGGGCGGAGATGAAGGCCGTCGCTGTTGCATCCCAAGATTCGGACGGGAGCCGAGTACCTGCCTAGCACTATTTTCAGGAAGTTCTGCAGGGCGCTCGTTTAATAGAGACGCGATTAACTCGAAGGATATTATGTTCGAATAACATGTATTATTGTAAAACAATGTTTTGGGGGAATATAAAAGCTTTTTATACTTGTGCCTTCAAGAATTAAAATACCTCCTATGCGGCCGTTAATGTATATGTATATATAACCTGAAAGATGGCAGTCTTCGGCTTCAGCCCCCACTCATATAATGCGGGGGTGTTCGCAAAAGGCGCATTTGCACACTTGATCCAATGTCTTGGTCCTATTAAGGAGGTGGTAGCGCAGCGAACTAGGCAACCGGACTATAATGCTTTATCACTTTCACTTAGCCATAGGAGTTTGACAGTGGGGCTACTATATAGCCCCTAGGGGCACCGCGCTCACCCGCATTCGGGGCGCGTGTGTGCCTGGCCGGGAAACGGCCCTTCGTTAATGCGGAGGAATCCTAAAGATTCCGGTGGGTCATCAAGTGGTTGACCAGTCTCACCCTATATCATGACAGTCAGTTTTTGGCTTTCTCTCGAGGTGCTACTTTGGCGAACCGGGGGGCACAATCATGATAGTTCCTCACAGTGCCGCCTTAGCCGATAGAGCGGAACGTAAGGCAGCAAAACACAGGAGCCGGGCAAACCCAACATTTGACCAAAGACATGATTCGGAGCTGATGCATATAAGGCCAAACTTCATGACGCCAACACACTCCCTAAGGTATTCGGTCTTTATGAAAACGGGTTGAACAACGCCCTTGGTAATAAGCCCACGGTGTCGAGTGCAGCATAAAAAATTCGGCGTGGCCACATGCCAAGACGCCAGACCTCCTCCTTGGTTATATCACGAAACCGGGGATGTGTATCAACAAGAGACAGTAAAAAAGGTTTACGCAGGTCTTAATCTAAAAAGAATCCTTGAACGGGTCCCTACTGCATGTCTCATACTGTGTCTCCGCGCAGCCGTATCCTGGACGGGTGTAGCACGGTGTTCATCTGTAAAAGAGAGGAACTTAGTTGAAAAAGATCGTGCGAAAATATACGTTATATTAAATAAACAAAGTATAATTCAAAAAATGAATAAAATTGAGCTTTATTTTCTCTTGTTGTACATGCGCGGAGCCCCTTGTACGGGGGTATGCGGCTAGTAAGCCCTTGTATGTTTACGCCGGACTCGTCTAGCCATGTCCGGAGTCTGAACGACCTGTTTCGGTGCTTTGATTAGTGAAGCCGGTTTAGTGTGTGGCTATCGAGGCAGCTGCACAATCTTCCGCGCTCAAGGAACACTCGATATTTCCCTTTAATGAGATGATGCCTCGCGGACCGGGCATTTTAAGTGTAAGAGATGCATAATGCGATATTGCGTTAAAGCGGGCGAAAGCTTCACGTCCCAGTAGTGCTTGGTAGCTACTTGTAAATGGGGCGATGTGGAAGGTTAGATTTTCACGGTGGAAGTTGTCGGGGGAGCCGAACATAACTTCTAGCAGGAGAGAGCCCGTACAATGGGCATCTGGGCCTGGCGTTACCCCTTGAAAGGAAGTATTGCTATGGTGAATTTTTGTTGGGTCTATCCCCATTTTGCGGATTGTGTCTTGATATAGCAGGTTTAGATCATCGCCGTCCATTAGGACTTGTGTAAAGTGGAGTCCGGCCAATTATCGGATCTCATATCAAGGCAGCCCAGCCTGCATTCCGGATACTTCTAGAGTAATCCTGATGGTCGAAGGTGATTGGTTTTAACAACCCGATGGCGGGACTCCTCTGGATAGGCCGTATGATAGCGTGTCTCTATAGGCGCCCAATTGCTTTTCCCTTTTGTCACAAGAAGTGAGTTTACTGTTTTGACTTCTTGTGGGAAACTCTTTTGTTTTCCGATGCTCTGCTTGTGGGGTTCATCATCGTCCTCGCTTGGTGTGTCGAGCCCCTTGTGTTCGGCGTTGAGTTTGCCGGATTGCTTGCAGACCCAACAATCTCTGTGGGTATGGTTTGCAGGCTTCCCCGGAGTACTGTGGATTTGGCATATCTTGTCCAAGATTTGGTTTAAGTTAGATAGCTCGTCCCTGTTATCCTTGAGGGGCAGCTTTTTCTGATTCTGCCGAGAGCTTTTGAATCCGGCGTTGACTGTCGTGCTCTTCGGGCTGTTTCCCTTGGTCCGGCGCTGGTCCTTGCTGCGTCGCGGTTTCCTGTTTCCATCCCTAACTTCGGATGTACTTGGGTCGCTAGTACTGCATCTTGCCAACCAGCTATCCTCTCGTGCGCAAAAGCGGGTCATGAGGCTTGTTAATGCGGCCATTGTTCTTGGCTTTTCTTGGCCGAGTTGTCTGGCGAGCATTCGTCTCGGACGCTGTGTTTGAAAGCTGCTAAGGCTTCGGCGTCCGGACAGTTGACTATCTGGTTCTTTTTAGTAAGGAATATGTTCTAGAATTTCCGGGCTGACTCTCCGGGTTGTTGAGTTATGTGACTTAAATCGTCTGCATCCGGAGGTCGGACATAGGTCCCTTGAAAATTTGCCCAAAAAGCATCCTCGAGCTCTTCCCAACTTCCAATGGTATTTTCGGGAAGGCTTTTAAGCCAATGCCGGGCTGGCCCTTTGAGCTTGAGGGGTAAGTATTTTATGGCGTGGAGGTCATCTCCTCTAGCCATGTGTATGTGGAGGATGTAATCCTCAACCTAGAACTGTGGTCTGTTGTTCCGTCAGATGCCTCTATGTTTACGGGCTTGAATCAGCTGAAATTCATGATCCAAAGCACCTCATCGATGAAACATAGGGTGTGCTACACCCCTATATTTGGGTGTACCGTGATGTTCGGATACTTGATGCGTTGCATTGCTTACTAGAGCTTGCTTTCTTGGCCCGTAGATAGATCTGGCTGGCCATCTTTTGATGCGAATCCTTGTGCAGATCGCGTGCCGGCTTGTGTGCGGCGCCCTTTGCCGCTCTATTTTGGCCATGGGGTTGTTCACCCGACCGGGTGGCTTCCTTATTTTTTGATTGTGGGGGCTCTAAGGCCTCCTCATCAAATTCCGGCAGTAATTTTCGCTCGATAGTTTCTTGTGTGGCGTATGCCGCCAGATTTGTCTCATGTGTTGAGTACTTTGCTCCATCTCGATTCTGAGTCGTCTTCCGCTGTCTTGAGCTTCCGCTGCTTTTTCAGGCTACGCTGCAGTGGTGACGAGCCTTTTGTGGAGGTTCTTCCGCTCCAAAGAACTTGTCCGTGTGAGGTCGTCCGGATCATTATTTTCGCCGGGACGGGTTGTTTGGTTTGTTCATCCAAGTTGCCCTGTTCGGACGGTTGCTCGATGGCATGTTAAATGCCGTCCGCCAGATCACCTCGCTACGTGGCTGGGCACAGATGGCCGCTGTCTCTGTCGAGGTGGGGTTTGGAGCAAGCGCCACGCCGCCACTTTGACTGCTTTTCAAGGAACGATCCTCGTTCGCCCCTTTGTTCCCTCGCCGTCGTTTCTTTTTAGGTGTGTCCACCATGTATACATCGTGAGATGAGGTGGTTGTCCGGTGCCCTATAGGCGCTTGGTTCCTGTTCGTCTCCTACATCGCCGTCCATACCATCGATGTCTTGAAGTCAAGTCGAGCATGTCGGTTAACTCATCGGCGGTGGCTCTGAAGTGGGTGGTGGGTGGGCTCTGAATTTCTTCGTCATCCGTATCACAACCTTGCTGACCATAGTCCGGCCAGGGCTCTCCTGATAAAGAGAGAGACTTTAGTGAATTCAAAATGTCGCCGAAGGGCGAGTGCTGAAAGATGTCCGCGGTGGCGAACTCCATGACCGGCGCCCAATCGGATTCGATTGGCAGGGCCGCGGAAGGTTCGGAGTCCGGAGAGGAGTCTGGCACCTTGGAGTCACGAGCTTCGCAGAGGACAAAGCTGGTGTTCGGCTCGATCGCCGTAGAGATTGCAGCCCCCAAGGCGGTGTCCAGCCACCCATCCTCGATCGGCGCACTCGGCTCCGAGCTAAGGGTCGGAGCGGACACGGGTGCGGCCCCCAGGGCACTGTTCGGTGGCAGAGCTAAATCGTGCCCATCGAGACAGTGCGGCTCGCTCGGCTGTGGCTCGGATCCGTCGAAGATCAAGTCTCCGCGGACGTCAGCTGTGTAGTTTAATCTTCCAAATCTGACCTGATGGCGGGGCGAAGCTTCGATCTGCTCCAGGATGGCCAAGGGTTAATTGGCCCTTGATGCAAAAGCCGAGAAGTACGAAGATCTGTCCGGGAGAAAAGTCTCACCGGACCGTATCGGCTGTCGATGATTGGAGGAGCCATCGGGCCTAAAGATGACGACAGAGGAACTCTCAATGAAAGCACCAATGTCGGTGTCAAAGCGGCGGATCTCGGGTAGGGGTCCCGGAATCATGCGTCTAGGCGGATGGTAACAGGAGACAAGGGACACGATGTTTTTACCTGTGTTCGGGCCCTCTCGATGGAGGTAAAACCCTACTCTCGCTTGATTAATATTGATGATATGGGTAGTACAAGAGTAGATCTACCACGAGATCAGAGAGGCTAAACCCTAGAAGCTAGCCTATGGTATGATTGTTGTTCGTCCTACGGATTAAAACTCTCCGGTTTATATAGACACCGGAGAGGGCTAGGGTTACACAGTGTCGGCGTTCTGGGAACGGGGGTACCCAGACTTGCCTGCCTGCGGCCTGCGGAATGGCTCAAGGGGTGGACCAGTACGGCCCATCTTCATCAGCACAAGCTCAAGGCCCTCGCGAGGGGCCAAGCCTCGCGGGGCGGACGACATGAAGTTTCCTCGGGCACGGCCTCGTCAGGCTGGCTCGTGAGGAGGCGGAGAGATCAAGGCGGGGTACCTCACGAGGTGCCCATGACGCAAGCCATGACGACCAAAGAGGCGCAGGCGGGCGCCAGGCCCATGTGATGTCCTCATTTCCTCTTTGGTGCAAAGGGGAAAGTGCAGGCGAGCATCAAGCAAAGGCACCTGCTTCGGTGCAACAAGACCAAGACCGTCGCCAGAACGGCAGGAAGGAGGTCATCGTGGAGCCCAAGCAGGCGTCACCACGGAGCCTTTGATAGGCGAGGACCAACTTTAGTCAGGATAAGTGTACTAGATGTTCCCCTTCAAAATGGCCAATTGTTGGCGCCCTTCCCGCTCAATATTTGGGAAGAGGCCCAGGGCCCTTGCCTATAAGTAGAGCTAGCCACCACAGTAGAGGCATCGAATCTGAGCTCGACCCACAGTAGGAAGAAGGAACCGGACCTCTCATCTTAGCTTGATCCAATCCGATCGAGAGCCTAGCCACAAGAACACCTCACCCTCGCGAGGCTATTCTTCCTTGTATTGTTCATTACCAACCCAAGAGGCAATCCACCACACCACACACTGGAGTAGGGTGTTACACCACAATGGTGGCCCGAACCAGTATAAACCTTGTGTCTCTTGTGTTGTTCCCTTGGTAGTTTAGATCCTAGCGAGGCGACGAGGCGCAGGTAGGTAGGGGGTGAGATCTCCGCGTGCACCCCAGAGTTCAAACCTAGAGGGTCTGCCGGAACCCGAAATCCGACATTTAAGCGCGCGCCGGAGTAAGGGTGCACCGGAATCCGTCTTCCGCTGCCCTGTTCTTCGCCGCCCATCGCATCCATGTCAAACGCTCGTCGGGCCCGCGCTGAGCGCCGGCCACTCTTGCTACGCCGCCAGACGGCCCCGTCAGCAATTACGCCCCGCCGTTCCCGTCGCTTTGCCGTCAGCGCTGCCACGGACCGGCGAGAACGAGCAGCAAGCATCGCCCCAAAGATCCGTCCGTAAGGCGAGACGGTCGTATCGCTACTCCTTCACTCGCCCCAAATGGTTTCGCCGTCTACGCGCTCCGCGCGCCCATGGAGGCTTTCGGGCAGCGCTCGCCATCGCGGCAAACAAGCTCCTGCGCTACCGCCTGTCGACGACGCTTCACGGAGAGTGGCTCGACCGCGTTGCCGAAGCTCGTCCGGCGCGCAGGGAATCCCCCACGCCGTCCTACTTGTTACGCGCCCGCCACGCGCTCGATGAAGCTCGGGCGCCTCGCTGGCTCCCCCCTCAAGAAGGCGCTTTGGCCCCAAGGCACGTGGGCCTCGGGCGGAACCCACTCCGTCGGCACCAGTAGCAAAGAAGAGCAGAGCTGTCAAGAGGTCCCTCGCCCCAAGAAGCTGCCCGAGTGCTCCTCGCGCCGTCTGGCCACGACCGCGCCTCTGCTCCAAAGACGCTGAAGACCCCGCTTCCCAGCAGCGGCAAGATGGGGACCCGAAGACCAGGCTCTTCGTCACCAAAGGCCCCTGTGGCCACAGCAGCCGCCGCCTTCACCACCAAGTTGCCGCGTGGCGTAACCGGCAAGTTCAAGCCAGACACTGCCTCCTCGCTTCTAGCAGCACGGCCGACCCAGCTGAGTTCCTCCAGCTCACGAAGCTGGGCATCGAAGCCGCCAACGGGACGAGAAGGTCATGGCGAACTGGTTTCCCATGGCACTCAAGGACGGGCCCGCACTGGCTCCTGAACTGGCTCCTGCACGATTCTCCTCTGGACGAGATGCGCACCCGCTTCATTGCCAACTTCCAGGTATTTCGTGACCGGCCTCCTGCCGTGGCGACATTTACGCGCCAGATCAAAGCGGCTGGGGGAGACCCTGCGTAAGTACATCCAAAGACTTCAACAATGCACGCCTCAAGATTCCCAAGGTGACTGAGGAGGCCATCATCTCAACCATCTCCGACGGTGTGCGTGATGTCAAGATGAAGGAGGAGCTGGCGATGCATGAAGATCTGTGGCACATCCTTGGAGCTGTTCAACTTGGCGCCAAGTGCGCCAGTGGTCGAGGAAGGACGCCTTTCCCTCCTCGAGCTGCCAGCCGCAGACCCAGAAGAGAAGAAGCCGAAGGCCAAGGACGTGAAGCGCAAGGGGGCTGCCGTGCTCGCAGCAGAACCAGATACCAAGCAAGGCAGAGATCAGCCCGAGTCTTCCAAGGGCAGCCGGTACTGTGTGTACCACGACCTCCATACCCACAACACCAACGAATGTCAAGAGCTCCGAGCCGTGCGAGAAAGGAGAATCGGTCGATGCCCCGACCGAAATGATCGATGCTACGGCCAAGGAGGAGGAAGAAACGCAGGACGCTGGGAAGACTGTGGCCCTCGCCAAGGGTGGTGTGACCGACCTCGCGAGGATCGCTGGCGGGATCAGCCTCGCGAGGGAGGCTGGAGGGATCAGCCTCGCGAGGATCACCCGCAAGGAAATGCAGGCCTCCCTCCTCTGCCGCCGCAGCCAAGGAGAAACGAGGACCATCATCGGGGCCGAGGGGTTTGGGGGCTTCAGGAGCCGCGCGATCGCTTGCATCTGGGCGGAGCTCGAGCCCCACCTCTCAACGCATCTTCAAGCAGTTCACCCTTGAAGTGAATGCAGTCCTCCCAAGCTCGAAGCCACGCGCCCTCTCGGGTGGTCGTGCGCCATCACGTTCGCTCAAAGAGATCAGCTCAAATGGCAGCCACGGCAGGAGTCCTCCCGATTCTTTGTTCCCCAATCATCGACACGTGCAAGTCACCAGGACCCTCATCGATGGCGGAGCAGGGCTCAATGTCCCGTCCAGAGACGTTCAACAATCTCCAAGTGCCTTACAATCAGCTTCACCAACCAAGCCTTTCTCTGGAGTCACCGATGGCTCCACAGTTCCGATTGGGCAGGTCCGCCTCCTGTCACCTTTCGGGTGCTGTGACAACTACCGCACCGAGCTCATCGACTTTGATGTCGCCCACATTCGCCTGCCATACAATGCCATCCTCGGGTACCCAGCTCTGGCCAAGTTCATGGATGTGACTCATCACGGCTACAACGTCCTCAAGATGCCAGGAAGCGGCGGAGTCATCACGGTGCCTTGTGAAGAGAGAGACGCAGTGTGCTCCCTGGAGCGAGCTTTTCAAGCCGTGTCACTTGAAGACCCAGATCGCAGGAGTGGGAGGCTCCCCGAGACTGCTCCCAAGAAGAAGAAGACATCACCAGGCCCGACCCCTCAGAAGGCAGGCCCCTCAGGGTCCGTGCCTGTTCAGGGGGCACCTCCTTCTGTCGCATAGGAAGGCGCGCCCGGCGCCCTCCTCAAGCAAGGCTCGGGGGCTCTCTCCTGGAGGGCCACCGACCTTGCTAAGGTCACGAGGGAGGCGCTTGGGCACCACTTGGAGGCGTGTTTTAAAGCATGTTTCCCTCAGGAAGGAGCGAGGCAAAGAGGGCCAAACCCTCAGGAGTTCGTCAGCCAGATCATTCAGGAGCTGCAGGAGTCAAGAGTCATGAGTGGCAGCCGCCACTTACCCGCCGTAGCTCCCCATCCAGGCGAGGATGGTGGGATGCGCGTCTGCATCAACATACCAGGGCTCAACCGAGCCGCCTCGAGCGCTCGGCCCTCATACGCTGGGCGCTGCGAAGGTCCACCCCACAGCTACGTCAGATGCCTCTACAACAGGCCGTAACACGGCCGCCACACGCCCGGCGCCTCATGGGGAGCATCCTGGAGGCTCAAGAGGCCAGGCGTCCCGCAGTCCTAGCGGAGATGGAGATGGTCGCGAGGAGCCACCGGCGCCTCCCGAGCCTCACGAGGCTCCCCGGGCCTGGGGCTCGTGAAGATCGGCTTCCGCAGCCCACGACGTCTGCTACTTCAGCATCCCTTCGTCTTCAACGTTATCAGGTGACATCCTTCAAGTTTCATTTCCAGCTGGGAGCGCCCCCCAGGGCTGCATCATTCCCAGGCCGCGTGGGTCCGTCCCTGCGGCGTGTATCCCTTTTACTTCATGTTCCTAGCTTACCTTATCGGGGGCACCCCTCGGGCTGCATCATCCCCAAGTCGCTCGGGCCAGACCAAGCGACGTCTGCCTTCCCTGCACCTATCTAAATGAACTTGCTCCTTCGTGATTAACGTGCTTGACCTAGTTACCCGCTCAACTGGCACCAACTGATGGAGCTGCTCCCCAACGGCACGACGCTTGCGCATGGTTCCGTCCCTACAATGACGACAAACCTAAATGGCTGAGCTCTGGCCGCGGAAGCCCGCACGGGCGCCACCTCGTCGAGCCTTGATGCCTCGTCACCCCTCCGAAGCAACCAATGGCTGACCGTCGCTTGTCATAGCGGACTCTTGTTCTTCTTGTGGTGAGCCTGCAGGATCCCTTCAAGGCGCAGTGCCAGGCGAGGCCCTCACGGCGTCTTCTTCACTCTCGCCCGCGCGAACCGCTTGCACGTTAAAGGGGGGTACTTGAGCATCGCGACTCATGGGCTCCTACTGGCTCTCCAGCCCTCATCCTCTGGCCTTGTCCACGGCATCGCGACCTGGCATACCAGCGACGGCTGAGACCCGCTCGAGGGCCAGGACCCGAGGACGTAGAGCAGAAAGGGGAGCAAAGGCGAGAGGGAAGAGGCACGCGGGGACCTCGCTAGGCAACCCCTCGCCTGCCAATGCGCGGACCTAACGTCGCACCAGGAAGTGGTTCCTGACTCCCGAGATAAGTCACCCTCCGGAAACACCAGCTATCGCAGCACCGACCTTGCACCTAATGCAATCCCGTGTTAGCAACGTCGCGCTCCTTTCTCACCGAATGATGGCTGCTTGAGCGCTAAAGGGGACCTCCTGAGCATCGCGACTCAGGGGCTCTTACTGGACCCCGGGCCGCTCACCTCCTGGCCTTGACCACGGCATCGCGACCTGGCATACCAGCGACGGCTGAAGCCTGCCTTGGGACCAGGACCTGTCGGCGCAGAGCACCAAGCCCTCGTGAGGTTCGAAAGGGGGAACTAAGCTAAGACGGAATGAGCATCTCACACTACTTCACGACAAGATCATATTAACAAACAGAACCACAGGCACCTTACAAGCCCCCACGGGGCGCGCTTTTCGATTCCTTGCAGGGAACAGAGGGAGCAGATCCTAAAGAACGCTAACTACACGCGCCTCCGCGAGAGACGCCATCATCAACAGTGGGCCGTCAGGCACCGACGCAAACCTCATCCAGATCACAGGCGGCGGCGGCCTGACGAGCCCGCCCTGCTCCGAGAGCGGCGCAAGCTCGGGGGCTCGTAGCTGAGTCGCGAAGAGCTCGGTGGAGTCGCTGGATCCTCCGACGCCTCCGCCGCCTGAGGAGCTGCTGAGGGAGCGATCGGCGAGCCTGGTCCTCGCCGCGGCAGGGCCCCGACCACCTCTCTCAGGGCAGCACTCCGGCCAGGCGTCCTTCGCGTCGAAGACCTTGAAGAGCATCATGGAAGCACCGCCCGTACTCCAGTGGATCGCGAGGGCGCCTCGTCAAGAACCGGGCGATCTCGCCCCAGCCTCGAGTCATGAAGACCTTGCCCGGAGCAACGACAGCGACCTCCGCTTCGGTCGCGAGGGTGCTGCAGCCGGCGTGCTGCAACCAGAGCTCCAAATATCCCCCCTACGGCACCACGAAGGCGAAGGAGGGAGGAAGGCGGATCCAAGACTAAGGAGGCATGGAGGCATGGAGCACAAACTCTCGGGAGGAGCCCTCGGCATGGACTCCAGGAGGGACAATGCGCACCACCGTGACCCGCCGACGCCGACGGCGGCGTCGCCCATGGCGCTCGACGTCAACTCCTTTAGGGCCCTCAAAGTGGGCGTACAAGGGCAGCGGGAACCCTGGCAGCAGCCGCTCACACCAGGGCCTCGACACCTCCTGCCGGGCGCCCTCATCTCGACGGCATAGGGCTAGCCGTTTCTTGGTGAGCGGGTGGGACCCTCTCGGGGAGCCTTTCCCTTCTCTTCCACGGAGAACCGGCGGATCGGAGCCATTGCCGCAAAGTGGAGCAAGGACGGAGAAGAGGGAGAAGCAATAAGAGATGGACTGGAAGGGCACGCGCCGTTCCGTACTTATGGCCGGGGAAGGCCAACCATCGACCTCCACGATAGCAGGTAATCAAGACCCGCTTTGCATGCAGGGACTTGTCAATTTGTGCAGTCGCCGAGGCGTCATGGGGAAGCAGGGGAGCCCACGTCCAATCAACCGCCACGCTGGCGCTCGAGGGGCTGCGCTGTTAGGGCCCGTGGCGCCAGACTGCCCTTCGCTTCTCTGCTAAGCCAAGTCCAGCGCCTTGGGCCGGGGAACTCTTGTCGGCGTTCTTGGAGCAGGGGTACCCAGACTGCCTGTCTGCGGCTGCGGCGTGGCTCAAGGGTGGCCCAAGACGGCCCATCTTCATCGGCACAAGCTCAAGACCCTCGCGATGGGCCAAGCCTCATGGGCGGACGACATGAAGCTTCCTCGGGCACGGCCTCGTCGGTAGCTCACGAGGCCGGAGAGATCAAGGCGGGTACCTCACGAGGTGCCCATGACGCATAACCATGTGAACAAGGGCGCGGTGAGGCGCCGACCTCTGTGATGTCCTCATTTCCTCTTTGGTGCAAAGGGGCCAAGCCTTGACGAGAGCATCAAGCAAAGGCACCCATTTCGGTGCAACAAGACCAAGACCGTCATAGGGCGGGAAGGAGGTCATCGTGGAGCCCAAGCCAAGGCGTCACCACCAGAGCCTTTGACAGGTGAGGACCAACTTTAGTCAGGATAAGTGTACTAGATGTTCCCCTTCAAAATGGCCAATTGTTGGCGCCCTTCCCGCTCAATATTTGGGAAGAGGCCCAGGGCCCTTGCCTATAACTAGAGCTAGCCACCACAGTAGAGGCATCGAATCTGAGCTCGACCCACAGTAGGAAGAAGGATCCGGACCTCTCATCTTAGCTTGATCCAATCCAATCCAGAGCCTAGCCACAAGAACACCTCACCCTCGCGAGGCTGTTCTTCCTTGTATTGTTCATTACCAGCCCAAGAGGCAGTCCACCACACCACACACTGGAGTAGGGTGTTACACCACAATGGTGGCCCGAACCAGTATAAACCTTGTGTCTCTTGTGTTGTTCCCTTGGTAGTTTAGATCCTAGCGAGGCGACGCGACGCAGGTAGGTAGGGGGTGAGATCTCCGCGTGCATCCCAGAGTTCGAACCTAGAGGGTCTGCCGGAACCCAAAATCTGACACACAGAGTCGGTTTCAATGGGAGGAGATCTACATATCCGTATCGCCAAGCTTGCCTTCCACGCCAAGGAAAGTCCCATCCGCACATGGGATGAAGTCTTCAATCTTGTATCTTCATAGTCTAGGAGTCCGGCCAAAGGTTATAGTCCGGCTATCCGGACACCCCCTAATCGAGGACTCCCTCACCCGGCTCCTGTGCTTGCTACCCTACGTTCCGCTCTATCGGCTAGGGTAGTAAAGGGAGAACTACTGCGATTGTGCCCTGGCCTAAACTGGATGAGCACCTCAGTAGAGAAAGCCGAAAACTGATTGTCATGATGCGGCGAGAGCTGGTCAACCACTTGACGACTTATTGGAATCTTTAGCGATTTTCCGTGTAACACGAGGGATCTTTTTCAGATTAGATTTGCAAGGCACCATACGCCGCATACATACCAGGGGCTATGTCGTAGCCCCACCATAAAACTCACATGGCTAAGTGAAAGTGTTAACGCCTTATAGTCCGATTGCCTGGTTCGCCGCATTATCACCTCCTTTGTGGACCAAGACATTGGATAAAGAGTGATTAAATGCTTTTCCGAACACCCATGTACTTCCTACGAGGGGGCTGAAGCCGACGACTTGAAAACTTTCAGATTATATTAAAACGGCCCTATGGGAGGAATTCAAGCTTTTGAACAACAATATAAAAATAGATCAATTATAAAATTGTCTTTTACAATTCTAAATACACCTCACTCGAACATTATGTTCTTCAAGCATTGACCCTCTATCAGGCGGGCGGCTTCCAGGACGTCTTCAAAATAATGCTCCAGCTCATTGCGGTCCTTGCCCTTGGCGGACTCTTCGCTGCAACGTCGACGGCCTTCATCTTCTCCCAGAACGTCTTGACTTGGGCAAAGGCCATCCATGCACCCTCAATGCACGCCGACCGCTTCACAGCATCGATACGCAGCACCGCATCAACAAGATGCCGCGCCAGGCCAAAGTAGCTCTTGGGAACAGGACCATTTGGCCACAACCGGATTATGACGTTCTTCATGGCGTCGCCGGATATCCTATGAAGCTTCGGCCTTTGGGACATCTGTTCATTCAGCAACAGAGGGCGCTTTGATGCGCCAAATTGTGACCAGAAAAGCTTCTCCGTTGCATATCCCTCTTGTGCGTGGTAAAATTGCGCCGCCTCGGAAGAACTCTTCGGCAAGTCCAAAAATTCAGCCGGAGAACTCCAGACCTGGTTTAGCTGAGCATAGTCCGGATCGCCAAACTTGGTCTGAAGCAAAAAGGGCTTACCGGCCACTATCTCCTTAGCTTTGCCGAATCTCTTCACGAGCTGCCCTAGATTCAGACCGAGCTTCACTGCGCCTCTCGTCTGACCTTATCAAGCTCAGCCATTTTGGCTTTATTCTCTTTCTCAAGGAATTCACGGTAATTTGGCGGTATTCTTCAATTCAAGCGCCAGTGCGGATATTTTCTCCTCACTTTGGTGCCGAGCTGCTTGTTCGGCTCTTAGATCAGCCGATGCCTTCTCGGCAGCCACATCACTACACCGGGCCCGCTCCTTGGCCCAGGCTAGCTCCGCCCGAAGAGCTTCAATGGCGGCAGCACCATCTGCAATCATGTGCATTTCATATAAAACCCTTTTCGGTGTCAAGCCTACATTACAAGCACATTGGTGTAAGGAATGCCCGAAATATATACCTTGCGAGTCGTCAAGACGCCTGTTGATCAATGCAATGTCATCTTCTGCAATATCCAGCTTTCGCTGCAGTTCGGCCACTTCCTTATTTCTGGTAGCCGCAGAAGGGGAGGCAGCCTGTATCCCAAAGTTTATATCAAGGTTAGTAACTGAACATATATTTTTGATCCTCCGATCGCTTCCTTCGGAAGGCAATCCGAGTATCAGGGGCTACTGCATATACAACAGGTGCATTCTGTCAATATTATTCAATTGGCAAAACTACATCACAAACCTCAAAACCTCTTAGAAGGCTCGAGAAGGCCTCGTTCAATCCGCTTTTTGTGGATAGAACCTTTTTGACCACCATAACCATCAAGGCACGGTGCTTCTCTAAGATGGACGCTCGTTGCAGCATGTCCGTCAGCATTTCCGGCGCTCCGGGGTCTTCGGAAACCGCCGCCGGAGTATGGCATTCCTTTGAAGGAATCTGCTTACTTACCCCCAGAATCGTCTCCGGCCGTAAGCCGGATGGTTCGGGGCCGTCATTCTTGATTCCCGAACCCTGAGTGACAGAGGCACCACCTTCGGGTAAAGCCTTCTTCGTTTCCTGCACGGCTTGACGATCGGAAGGAGCCCTTCGGGACGATACCTCAGTATCATCCCCCCTGTTGGGCGAAGAGGCCGGAGATGGTGTGTCACTCTCCATCATCTCCGGAAGAAGGTCTCCCAAAGAGGAGGACGATTGAGAGACACCAGGTGTTAGCCTGCGTGGATGTGCGATGATTACTTCACTAATAGGAAAAGAATGAGGTACGTTTAAAGTGCCCCAGCCTCACTTACGGTTTGGCCAAAGGTTCGTCCTCGCCAGAAGGCCTTACGGCAGCATCGCTCGCCCGGCTCAAACTGCCTGACGATGGCATTTTTCTTCTCCTGGAAGGCTCCCCCTCCTGATCTTCAGAAGCAACCCTCTTTTTGCCATGGAGAGCTTCCTCCGCACCTTTGCCCTTTGGCAAAATAGTTTCGGTTTCCTCAAACACGGCGTCTAATTCGTCCTCAGGGCGGGTATCACCTTCAGGCTCCCCGCTCTCATCCCCCTCTACAGACACCTGGTACGGTGTGGGAATCAGCATTATCGTCAGCAGGGCAGTCGTAGAGTCTTCGGGAAGGGGCGCCGGACACCAGATTAATACCGCTTTCTTTATCCAGTCCTGCATAGGGACGGATTTTTCAATGTCTTGTCAAGAGATGCTTGAATGGAAGGTGTTCAGAGTTTGAGTACTTACCGCAGTGTCCAGATGATTGCAGTCAAGGCCGACATCTTCGGTGGTGTCCGGCCATTGCTCTCGCTCCCCAAAATATAATTTCCACATTCCATCATGCGTGGTGCCGAAGAAGTGTTGAAGAGGCCGCCGCCCTTCTGGATTAAACTCCCACATACGGAGAGGCCGCCGCTGACATGGCATGGTCCGACGAACTAGCATTACTTGAACGATGTTCACAAGGCCGATGCCCTTTTCGGTAAGGCTTCGGATGCGACCTTGCAGAGTCTGCACTTCACTGACGGATCCCCAGTCCAGTCCCTTATTGATCCATGAAGCAAGCTGAATTGGAGGGTCGGGTCAGAACGCAGGCGTAGCCGCCCACTTAGAGCCTCGCGGCTCGTCGATATAAAACCACCCCTGTTGCCATAGGTCAGAAGACTTGGCGAAAGATCCTTCAAACCAAACCGCGCTGGCGAGCTTGCCTATTGTAACACTGTCGCACTCTGCTTGCTCCTCCTCTGTCACCTGCGGCCTCACGTCAAAGGTCTTGAGCCACAAACCAAAGTGCGGAGGAGTCCGGAGGAAGGCCTCACACGTGACGACAAATGTCGAGATGAGGAGAATAGAGTCCGGGGCCAGATCGTGAAAGTCTAGCCCATAGTAGAACATGAGCCCCCGGACGAAGGGGTTAAGCCGAACCCTAACCCATTGAGGAACTGGGACACAAACACTACCCTATCACTGGATTTGGGGGTAGGAACAACCTGCCCCTATGCAGGAAGCCGATGAAGGATTTCTGGGGTCAGATACCTCGCTGCGTGGAGCTTCGCAATATCCTCCTCAATGACAGAAGAAGCCACCCACCGGCCTTGATGGCTTGATCTGGACATGATTAGGGCTGGTGGCGACGGGAACCCGAGGGTTGAAACTTGGGGTGGCTAGGGTTGAGGAAGAAGCAAGCGCAAAGGAAGAAGACGAGTCTGGGACCCTATATAAAGACCCCAAATACTAAGCGTATCCACCTGGGTCTCGAAACTTACCTATCTCCAGAGAGTTGTACCCAGGGGACGGTTGGGTTACCCACGCCTGCATTAATGAAAATCCCGTGAATAAGGGGACGTGATCTCTGCCTTGGCAAGACGTGCCGAAAAAACCGCGTCCCGAGACATGGGGCGATGTGCCAGCCAATGGCTGGAAATAGTAACCAGGCAGGCGTGATGCGATGTCATAAACAGTTATCAACAAATTAGACTCGTGGGATATTGTATTTCCTGCAATTATATACACAGGTCTGGATATATCTACTACATCCGAAGACTATTCTGGAGTTCGGAAGGAGGGAACCCGCCTTGCAATGCCGAAGACAATCTATGCGCCGGACTCCTCGTCATTGAAGCCAGGTTCAGGGGCTACTGAGGGAGTCCTGGACTAAGGGGTCCTCGGGTGTCCGGCCTGTTATTCATTGGGCCAGACTGATGGGTTGTGAAGACATAAAGACCGAAGACCATACTAGTGTCCGGATTGGACTTTCCTTGGCGTGGAAGGCAAGCTAGGCGACCAGCTGTGAAGATTCCTTCTTATGTATCCAACTCCATGTAACCCTAGATCTCTCCGGTGTCTATATAAACCGGAGAGCATAGTCCGGATAGGACACATTCATTACCATATACACATAGGCTAGACTTCTAGGGTTTAGCCAGTACGATCTCGTGGTAGATCAACTCTTGTAATACTCATATTCATCAAGATCAATCAAGCAGGATGTAGGGTATTACCTCCATGGAGAGGGCCCGAACTTGGGTAAACATCGTGTCCCCCGTCTCCTGATACCATCGATCCTAGAAGCACAGTTCGGGACCCCCTACCCGAGATCCGCCAGTTTTGACACCGACAGATGCCTCGGAACTCCGTGCCTGCACTTGCCTCCTTTGCACCAAAGAGGAAACAAGGATGCTGCGCCCGCCTGGCGCCCGCCTGGTCTCGATCGCTCACGTCACGAGAACCTCACGAGGTTTGCCCTGCCTTGATCTCTCTGCTCCTCGCGAGCCAATCTGGTGAGGCCGCTCCTGAGGTCTTGTGTCGTTCGCCTCGCGAGGCTTGGCCCCTTGCGAGGGTCTTGAATGCCTTGTGGATGAAGATGGGCCTTACAGGCCTGCTAGCACAGCCACGCCGTGGGCCGCAGGCAGGCAAGTCTGGGGACCCCCATTCCCAGAACGCCGACAGTAGCCCCCGGGCCCAAGGCACGCTCGGGCTTGGCTTCGAGGCGAAGCCAAAGGTCAAGTACGGAGTGCCGCGGGCCCCAATAGCCTGCGGCCTTGGTCGACACGTGGCGGTTGATTGGACGTGGGCGTCTCCGCTTTCCCACGATGCCTCGGCAACTGCCCGACTCGACAAAAGGCTGGCGCAAATAGTGCTTGCCTTCATTGCTTCTCTTTGCCTTGCTCAGATCCCCTTTCTTGCGCCGTGCCTCCGAAGTCCCCAGATCTGCTTCCATCCTCCTTCGCTCCAGCGAACATTGGCGCCGTGCAAGGTCAAGCCCTCCTCGTCACCGGCCTGGTACGAACCTGCTCTTGACGCGCCCAATGTCTCAGAGAAGAACCTCGCCGCCACGCGCTTGCTGACAACGGAGGATAGCAACGAGAGGGGGAAGACGGAGCTCCGGGTTGCCTCTGACGTGCCAGAGCCCGAGGGAAGCACGTTCTTCCCCTTCTTCACGAGCAGCATCGCCGCGTGGTTGGTTCCCCCCTTCTCTGACTTCTTCTACGAGGTCCTCGGCCACTACGGGCTGCAGGTGCTGCATCTCTTCATCCCAACTCCATCCTTCTCCTGTCCATCTTCGCCTACTATTGCGAGGCGTATCTGGGCATAATGTCGTCCGTGGCTCTGCTGTGCCACTTCTTCTTCCTCCGTGTCAGTGAGGGCCATATCTCCGGGTGCGCCAATTTAATTGTGGCCGGCAAGGCCAACTCGACCTCGAACACCGGGAAGAAGGCCGACAACCTCAGGGCCAAATTGGTCATGATGGGCGCCAAGTGCGTCCACCCGCGCTTGGCGCTGCCAACAGAGATGCCCCAGTCCGACAAGGGGTGGTCTCGTGCAGAGCTCACTGACGAGCGGGCGTCGTCGGTGTTGGAGCTGAAGAAGGCCGACCTGAAGCCGGATAATGTGAGCGCGGCCAAGGTGACGGGAGCCATGCTCCTGAGGGAATTCTTGACGCTGCGTGTTGCTCCTCTTCAGGCGCGTGCGTGCCCCTTGTGGAGACTTGGAGATGAAGAAGACAAGATTCGCATGAGCTCGATGGCCTTGCCCGATGACGAGCTATCCGCAGTCTTGCGCCTCTTGGTCTGGGACAACCAAGAGTACCCACCGAGCGCCTTTGTTCCTTTGTTCCGCTGCACGGACTGGGAGCAGATCGTGGCCGCCCGGCCGACTTTTGACGCGCGCGGGCTGGTGCCACCGGCGCCTACCCGGGCCTCTGCAGCGCCGAAGCCGATGGAGTTGTCTTTCGATGAGTCCCATGGGGAGGAAGAGGAGGAGAAGGAAGACTCGGAGGTGACCCCCGAAGAGATGGGGGAGACCTCCCCCTTGAGCAAAGCTCACATCCACGGCGCCCTTCCTGACGATGCCGAGGTCGACGCCTGCCAGGAGGAGGGAGAGCTGCCCATTATCCCGACGAGGGGCAGGTCGTCGCTAGATTCTCGAGGTGCTGCCTCCGCCTTGACGGCATATGGAGCTTCCTCTGGCCCTTCTGCTGCGCCGTCTTCTGCTCCCGGGTTCCGTGTGCCCACTCCTCAGGCTCCGAAGCTTTCAGGCTTCAGGCTCCCCAATCGCAGGGTGGACTATGCCGCGGTGGATCAGTAAACGCCTCGAGCTTCGTCTTGTTCCTGCTCGTACTTGCTATTTTCTGACGTTCATCCTTGGTTGATCAGGCCGATGCCTTCGGCGAAGAAAAGGAAGGAGGATACAGCGGCCGCGCCCCCTTCTGCGGACAAAGGAGGCGACAACACTCGCACCTCCCCAGCCTGGTCACCCTCGCGAGGCCAAGAGGAGCATCGTCGGGAGGAGTCAGCCCCCGTGGCCCCACTGGCTCCGGAAGTGTCGGCGCCTGGCTCAGCTGATGAGGTCCCAAAGGCTCAGGAGCCCTTGATCTCCAGGCTCTGGTGACAACGCCGCCCCCTCTTCCTGCTGTGCCTCTGGCCCCAGGTTCTTTTGCTACCTCTGCCATCTTGAAGCGCGTCCTTTCAGTGATGGCCCAGCTGCGGGAAGATCTCCTAGGCGCGGACCCATGCCTGGTAGCTGGGCTCCTGGAGCTGGCATCCGGCTGGCTTCAGTCTGACGCGGCGGTTCGAGCGTCACTGAGCCAGGCCGAGGCGGCCTCCGAGAAGGAGAAGTAGGCCGCCGCTAAAGTTGCTACCGATCGCGAGGCGGCACTGAAGGACACCGAGGCCGCCCGTGACCGTTGCTGAGAGCTGGAGGATAAGCTGAAGAGCCTGCACTACCAGCACGCAGAAGAAGCACGTGGCCGCCAGGCGAAGGAGGAGGAGATGAGGGCCCGGGAGGATGTCATCAAGGGCCGCAACGCCGAGCTGGGGGAGCTGGCGAAGGCGCAGGTCAGGAGCGCAGCCGGCTGGAGGAGTTGGAGCGGAAGCCGAAGGCGAAGGAGGCCGATCTTGACGCCAAGGCGAAGGTCCTGGCTGAAGACCATGTGGCCTTCTCGCTTCTCGAGGAGAGGTCCCACGTGGCACTAAAGTCACTATACGAGAAGGGCTTGGAGAGGCCGCTGACCACCAATGAGGATGGCCCTGCTCAGCTGCTTCCCTACTTGGTGAAGGCACTTGAAGAAGTCGTGGAGGGCATCGGTCCCATGGCTGAGGCAGAGGCTCGTGTCCTTTCTTCTTCAGCAGCAGCGTGTCTTCAGCCATCTGCACCTTCGTGACCCGGTGCTCGTCTTGACGAGCTCTTTGGAGCCTATGGTGATGAACCTTGCATGGCTGCCGCCATGCGCCGTGAAAGGTCAAGTGGAGGCCCTGCTGAAGAAGTTTTGTGGCTTCGTCCTCGCGCCCTCGACCGGCGATGCCACCGATCCTGCGGCCCCGGCTGACGGTGCAGGCGAAGGCGACGCCACCAAGGGAGGAGCACCTTCTGCGGGTGATGGCGGTGCCCAGGGGTGACTTGCTTGCGGCTGCTTCCCTGCTTTATTCCTGCAACACGCATCATGCCTCGTGGAGGCGTTTAAACTCATGCTTGGTATTTAGGAGAATGATATGGCTTGTAATATTTGCTTCGAGATTTTGCGATTTTCTTCCTATTTTCTTTGTGTTCTGCGTCGGCAGAGCCCGGCCCCGCGCATACCTCAACCGCCGTTGTGCCGACCGGAGACCAGGACGGACCAAGGAGTGAGGGGCTACGTGACCAGTTAGGCTCCTGAGTCGCGATGCTCAGGAGTCCCCCTTGACGCGCAAACAGCTTGTAGGAAGAATACACGAGGATAGGTTAATGTTCTATGTCGTGAGCCCGACCGGCCGCGCATACCTCAATCACGCCGTTGGGCGGCCAGGAGACAGGGGCGGACCAAGGAGTGAGGGGCTACGTGACTAGTTAGGCTCCTGAGTCGCGATGCTCAGGAGTCCCCCTTGACGTGAAAACAATCTCCATACCTTTGCCCTCGCCGAGGCTCAGCTCGGGAGGGGCGTGTGACGACCAGGTCCGAGGGACCTGGCTTGGATGGCGTACACTTGGGCGTGACCCGAGCGCAGCCCCCGTGCCCGGCCCCCATGCGACTCTCCCGAGGGGAGGCGTTGCGGTGAGGCCAGACACTAAGCTCTGGGCTCCCTGAGGTTGGTACGGCCGTGAGGCCGACCTCAGTTGTTTATCACCAGCGCGGAGCGTAGTGCTTCCGCTTGTGCACGGGCATAGCCGCTCCTCAGCAGTGTTGACAGCCAGCACGGAGCATGGTGCTTCCACTGGGGCGTGGGAGGGGGACTCCCTACTACGGAGAGCCCCTGGGGCGTGTGCAGCCCCGCCCTGACACGTGGCTTGCACGGCAGGGCTAGACAAGGTGTATCTGGGCACTCGTGAGCGTAGCAGGACTCACGAGGCCCCTACCTCAAGCGGGTTCTTTGGTCTTGGTTCTTGTTCGCTGTGTTAGTCCTACGAGGTGGTCAGGCAACCTGCGCCGAACGAATCTCCTAGGGTTATCATGTGAGAAAGCCAAGCACCAACGGCCCCAGGAGGTAACGTGAACGGGGCCGGCCCGCCTGACAGAGCTCAGTCGTTGGATTTATTGACGCTGCAGGGACGGACTCGAGCACAGACGCCGTGCCTAACCTACTCACACGAAGGATCCTGAAGAAAGACGGCCGGCGCGCGGCTCCCATGATGGGTGACGATCGAGCAGGTAATAGTCATACATAGATTAGGCATGGAAAGCAAACTGGCTTAGGTAAATGCAGGGAAGATACATGCCACCGGGTCCGGCCCGAGCGGCTTGGGGATGATGCAGCCCGAGGGGCGCCCCCAGCAAGGTAAGCTAAATACATAAGAAAAAGAGGGTACATGCCATAGGGACGGACCCACGCGGCCTGGGAATGATGCATCCCGAGGGGCGCTCCCGGCTAAATAAACTTGGAAAATGTCACTTGGTTCTGTTGATGAAGAGATGTCGGGGCATCTGAAGGTACGCGACGAAGGAGTTGCTCCTCATGAGCCATCGGGGCCCTGAGCCTCGGGAAGCTCTGGGGGTCCAGGTGGTTCCTTGAGGACCGTCTCCATCTCCGCCAGGATGGCGTGATGCCTGGCCTCCTGAGCCGCCAGGATGCTTTCTGCGCAGTTGCGCCGATAAGTGATCGCCACGCTTCAGCGAGCCAAAAGGCATGCGAACGTAGCTGTGCGGTGGACCCTCGCAGCGGCCCACGCGTGAAGGCCAGAAAGGCTCCTGAGATGCGGCCCTGTTGAGCCCTAGGATGTTGATGCAGACACACAGCCCAACATCCTCGCCTGGATGGAGAGCTGCCCTTCGTGATCGGCGGTCGCCGCGCATGGCCCTTGCGTCTTGCAGTTCCCGAGTGGTCCTGGTGATGAACTCCTGAGCTGTGGGCGCTCCTCACCCTGTGTCCTCCTGAGGGAAACGTGTCGTGAAGCACGCCTCCAAGTGGTGCCTGAGCGCCTCCCTCGTGATGTTGGCAAGGTCTGAGGCCCTCCAGAAGAGAGCCCCCGAGCCCTACCCGAGAAGGGCGCCGGGCAAGCCTTCCTATGCGATGGAGGGAGGCACCCCTGGCGCGGGCGCTGATCATGACAAGGTTCCAGTTGCGACGCCACCCTCCTGAGGTCCTGCACGGCGCGGCTGATTCTTCTTCTTGGGGGTGGCCTCAGGAGGGCACTCGTCCTTGCTGTCGGGGTCGTCGATTGCTGCAGCTTGGAAGGCACGCTCAAGGGAGCACACCGCATCTCTTTCTTCGCATGGGACCGTGATGATTCTGCCGCTTCCCGGCATCTTGAGGACATTGTAGCCGTGATGGGTCACCGCCATGAACTTGGCCAGGGCTGGATACCCGAGGATGGCATTGTACGGCAGACGGATGTGCGCGACATCGAAGTCGATGAGTTTGGTGCGGTAGTTCTTGCGTTCTCCAAAGGTGACAGGGAGGCGGACCAGCCCTATCGGTGTGTGGTGAGGTCGTCGGTCACTCCTGAGAAAGGCTTGGTGGGCTGAAGCTGATCATACGGCAGTTGGAGGTTGTCGAACGTGTCGACGGACAGGACATTGAGCCCTGCGCCGCTGTCGATGAAGTTCTTGGTAACTTGCACATTGCTGATGACTTGGGAGCAAAGCATCGGGAGGGCGCATGTGGTAGCCGCGCACTCGAGCTGATCCGCCGAACTGAAGGTGATGGCGCACTTGGACCACCTGAGTGGGCGTGTGGCCTCAAGCTTTGGGAGGACTGCATTCACTTCATGAGCAAACTGTTTGAAGATACGCTGCGAGGCTGGGGCCTGAGCTCCACCCAAGATGCAGGCGATAGCACGTGGCTCCTAGAAGCCCCCAGCCCCCTCGTCTTGATGGTGGTCGTCATTTCTTCTGGGTGGTGGCGGTAGTGGAGGAAGGCCAGCGTTGCCCTGAGGACGATCCTCACGAGGCTGGTCCCTCCAAGCGCCCTCACGAGGCTGATCCTGCCAGCGGTCCTCACGAGGCCGGTCGCGCCACTCCTGGCGCGAGCCACGGTCGTCCCAGCATCCGCCACCACGTCCTCCTCCTCGGCCGTAGCCCCGGTCATTGCGCTCGGGGCGTCGACCAAAGTGTCCTTCTCGAATGGCTCTGAGCTCTTAACAGTCGCTGGTGTTGTGGGTATGCAGGTTATGGAAGCCGCAGAACGATCGGCTACTCTTGGATGACTCGGGTTGATCTCCGTTGCGCTTGGTGTCCGGCTCCGCCACGAGCACGGCCGCTCCCTTGCGCTTCACGTCCTCGGCCTTGGCTTTCTTCTCCTCCGGGTCCGCAACCAGGAGCTCAAGGAGGGAGAGGCGCCCTTTCTCAGCTCTTGCGCACATGGTCGCCAGGTTGAACAACTCCAGGGATGTGCACAGCTCCTAGTGGATAGTGATCTCCTCCTTCATCTTGACGTCACGGACGCCATCGGAGAACGCGGAGATGATGGCCTCGTCCGTTACCTTGGGGATCTTGAGACGAACGTTGTTGAAGTCTTTGGATGTATACGGAGGGTCTCTCTGGTTGTTGCTTGGCCTTGGCGCAGGTCACCTGGCCGGTGGGCGATCGCGAAGTGCCACGGAAGTTGGCGACGGCAAGTGGTCGCGCATCTCGTCGGAGGAGATCGAGCCGGAGGCAGGTTCAGAGAGCCTGAGCAGGCGCGCCGTCTTTGAGCGCCATAGGGAACCAGTTCGCCATGACTTTCTCATCGCCGTTGGCCACATCAATGCTCAGCTCGTAGAGCTGCAGGAACTCCGCGGGGTCGGGGGTGCTGTCGTAGCGAGGAGGCAAATCTGGCTTGAACTTGGCTAGGTGACGCTACGCAGCTTGGGGGTGAAGGCGCGGCAGCCGGCCGTGGTCACTGGGGCCCGCCTTGGAGGTGGAGCTTCGTCTTGGAGCCCACGTGCCGCCACGACAAGCGGCGCTGGGCCTTGCCACAGCAAACGATCCTGGCGCGGTGGTGCGAGGAGTGGCAGAGCGTTCTCTTGCGGTCGAGGGACTTCTTGACAGCTTCTCTCTTCATGCGCGGGCGCCAGACGCGGTGGGTCGCGCCGTGGAGCCGCACGCCATGGTGCCAGGGCGCCGTCTTGGTGTAGAGGTGGTGGAGGCGCTCCGTGAGCTACATCGCCCGTAGCTGGCGGAGGGCGAGGCAGTGAGATGGACGGCGCGGTAGAGCCCCCTGCGGCACTGATGAGCTCGGCGATGCGGTCAAGCCAGTCCTCATAGAGGTCGTCGACCGGACGGTAGTGCAGGAGCTCGTGCACCACGAGGAGCACGGCCCGCGCGTCCGTGGGAGCGCGACGAGCGTGGGACGACGAACCAGCGGGAGTCGGCGATGGAGTGGCGGTGCGGCCGTCCTGTCGCACCGAGGGGTGCAACGAGGACGCTTGCTGCTCGTTCCCCACCGGGCCGGTGCGGCGTTGGCGGCAGGCGACGGAGAATGACGGGGTGGCCCGGCGACACGGGCCGTCTGAGCAACGCGGGTGGCGAGGGCAACCCGGCGCTTGGCGCGGGCGCGGCGTGCGTCCGCCATGGAGACGATGAAGCGACGTGACGTGGAATGACGGAAGGGAAGCTTCGGCGCACCCCTGCCTGGCACACCAAATGTCAGATCACGGTTTCCAGCAAAACCCTTTAGGTTCGAACTCTGGGGTGCGCGCAAAGTTCTCCCCGCTATCGATCCACGTCCTAGCTTGCTAAGATCTCACGGACGAACTCGACAAACTCACAACACAAGGGACACAAGATTTATACTGGTTCGGGCCACCGTTGTGGTGTAATACCCTACTCCAGTGTGGTGGTGGTGGATTGCCTCTTGGGCTGATGATGAACATTACAAGGGGAAGGACAGCCTCCTGAGGTTGAGGTGTTCTTGTGCTTGGCGAACTTGTGTGTGTGAGTACTCGATCGGCTCAGGCTTGCTTCCCTTTTTTGTTGTTGCCTACTATGGTGGCTAGTCCTACTTATATAGGCCCTATTCCTCTCCCAAAATATTGAGCGGGAAGGAAGCCAACAACGGCCGATTTGAAAGGGGACACCTAGTACAGCTTATCCTGACAAAAGCGGTCTTCGCCTGCCAAAGGCTCTGGTGGTGACGTCGCCTTGGGCTCCATGGTGACCTCCATCTTGCCGTCCTGCTGGTCTTGGTCTCGTTGCACTGATATGGAAACCTTTGCTTGATGCCTTGGTACTCCACGCCTGCGCTTGCCTCCTTTGCACCAAAGAGGAAACAAGAACGCTGCGCACGCTGGCGCCCGCCTGGTCTCAATCGTCATGGCTCACGTCACGAGAACCTCGTGAGGTTTGCCCTACCCTGATCTCTCCACTCCTCGCGAGCCAACCTAGTGAGGCCGCTCCCGAGGTCTTGTGTCGTTCGCCTCGCGAGGCTTGGCCCCTCGCGAGGGTCTTGAATGCCTTGTGGATGAATATGGGCCGTACAGGCCTGCTAGCACAGCCACGCCATGGGCCGCAGGCAGGCAAGTCTGGGGACCCCCATTCCCAGAACGCCGACATATTCCTCATAATGTTCTGAGACATTTTCCAATTATACCAAGATTGCAGAGGTTGTTTCAAGATGCTGAAACAAGAGAGGATGTACTATGGCATTCTAGGAACCAGGAGTACAGAGATCAGAATGTAATGAGCCATCCATCTCCTGGTAGTGACTGGAAAAGCTTCAATTAGGAACACAAAAAGTTTGCTACTGACCCGAGAAACATTAGACTTGGCTTAGCTACAGATGGATTTAACCCATTTGGCCACCAGAGCGCCACATATAGCATGTGGTCAGTGCTTGTTATCTCTTACAACATGCCACCAAATGTCTGCACCAAACATTCAAACTACATGATGGCCTTTCTCATCCCAGGTCCGAGAAGTCCTGGAAAGGATTTTGATTTATTCATGGAGCCTCCTGTGGAGGAACTTCAACAGCTATGGAGGGTGTTCTTACTCGAGACATATTATAGCAGCCCACCAGCTGATTTCTTTCTGTGTGTTGTTATAATTTGGTGCATCCATGATTATCTGGCTTTGGACACTATGTCAGGGCGAACAGCACATGGTTACAATGCATGTGTTCTTTGTGACAAGAATCCGCCATCATATGCAATACTTAGCAAGATCTGTTACATTGGACACCGCCATTTCCTTGCCATGGACAAGCCATGTCCTACAAAATACCAAAGACATGTTTTCAATGCAAAGCATGAAAACATTGATGCGCCAAAGAGGCTCACCGGCGATGAGTTGAAAGTGGAATTAGAGAAGGTCAGGCATATTACACCAGGAAACCATCCTGATAATGGTAGCGGGAAAAGGAAGCATGGCAGGGCAGAAGAGAGATTATTATTTACCCGCAAGTCCACTTTGTGGGACTTGGAGTATTGGAAAGATTTAGATCTGTGGCATAATCTTGATGTGATGCACATCGAGAAAAATATATGTGACAACATTATCAGCACACTTCTTAATATTGAAGGAAAGTCGAAAGATACCTTAAAAACTAGGATTGATTTAACACACCCGGGTATCAGAAAGGATTTGCATTTGGAAGATGAAGGTGCACCACGGGATATGGCACCAGCTGTGTACATCTTGGACAAGGTAAAAAGAAAAGAATTCTGCAAGGTCCTGTCACGTGAGAGATTCCCACATGGATTTTCTTCCAACCCTGAAATGAGAGTCAGTGCAGATGGGAAAAAGGTACAATGGTTGAAAACTCATGACTGCCACGTACTACTTCAAAGGGTTTTACCTGTTATCCTTAGAGGATTGGGCCGTCCTGACTTATATAGAGCAGTTGCAGAGTTGGGACAATTCTTTAGGGAACTCTGTAGTAAAAATATTAGGATAGATGCTTTGGAGCGTCTTAGAGACAAGATACCAACTATCCTATCCGACCTTGAGAAGATATATCCTCCAGCCTTCTTTGATGTGATGGTGCATTTGGCTGTTCATCTACCTGATGAGGCACTACTTAGAGGTCCAGTACAGTATGGCTGGATGTACCCTATTGAAATGCGGCTAGGCACTTTCAAGGGCTATACTAGGAATAGAGCTAAACCAGAGGGTTCCTTTGCAGAGGCCTATATTGCTACAGAAGCATTGATATTCTGCTCAAAATACATTGAAACAGCTTATCAGCTTAGCAAAGAGGTGGGTGAAGACAATCCTGAGCTCAATGTTTTCGATTGTTACATTAGGAAGTTCTGAGGAAGAGTCGACAAGACAACAAACCTAAAGATTTTGACAAAATGGTTTGGTATGTGTTGAATAATTGTCCTGAGATTCTACCTTATATCGAGTAAGGGCTAAGTGCTGCAACTTATACATCGTAATCTACTAAACTTGTTGTACATTCTTATATTTAGATGTTTGACGCGATCACTATGTTGTGCAGCATCTACAAAAAGGAGTTACTGCCACAAAATCTAAGAAACATTGACAAACTGGTTATGGCAGGATTTGCGAAATGGTTCAAAAGCCATGTAAGCTTTTGGATTGCACTGTCAGTTTTTTTAATATATTGAGTACATAAGATGATCAGCTTGTCTATTTTCTAACCATAGGTTAAGAAGATGCAGGAGGATGGGCAGGCAGTTAATGATGCCCTTTACACACTAGTAATGGGTCCTGATACTCGGGTAAGACATTATGAATCTTGCGTTGTTGGAGATGTGCACTACAACACCCTTGCACGCGACAAAGGCGGGAAGACACAAAACAGTTCCGTCATGAGCACGGATACGTACGGCAAAGAGACAACTAAAATGTATGCTAACATAACGGACAATATTCAGTTGCAGTATATCTGTAGTTTCGAGGTTCATCGGTGTGTGGTTCTGTTGTGCTGTCATTGCTATAACCTATTTTCTAGGATCGCAAAATCCAGAGCTGATGATTATTTCAAATCCATCAATGTCAAGGCGGCGTACCAGACCGACGAGCCTTTTATTTTGGAAAATCAAGCAACACAAATATTTTTCTTGGAAGACACATATGCATGTAGCGTTGACTGGAGAGTATTGCAAAGGTTTGAGCAGAGGAATTCGTTTAATGAACTTGCATACCAAGATGATGCTTACACTACTCCTGATGAAGAAGATTCCACAGATGTTCCTAATATCTTTGAGAACCATCACGTCAATGACGCTGGTGAAAAGATTGCATGTTGGGCTATGGACATACGAGAGTTGATCAATAAGACGCCAACGTTCGAGGACATTGAGGATGAAGAAGAAGATGACACTGGGGGAATTACGATTCAGACTGATACACATGGCGAAGATGTTGACGATGCTACCATGGATGATGATTAGATTGCTTCTGTCATATTTGCCTGTGAGAAGACGAGTTTTTATCTACTATGTGAAATTGTGTTTGCTATGACAACTGAAACCTGATGAAGTTGGTGTTTAGTATTTTGCTGTGAGAACATCACTTATTATGTATGTCGATTTGTGTTTGGTGATTGTATGACAACTAAAACATGATGGCATTGTTGTTTAGTTGTACTCATATTTGGCTATGAAACTTGTATTTGATGACATAGTTTGTTGTTGGACTGCAATTTTCTCAATGTCTTTGCATGGGAACAAAGCTGACCCGACAGGGCCCCTGCCAATTTATTTATTTATTAGCAAAAGGGTCTCTGCTATTTATTTATTTATGAGCAAAAGGGGATACCCCCCGATTTCCGTTAATAAAAAGCATTAAATGCTCACAACACTACGCCCGCCTGCTAAACAGGTTTCATTCATTACTAGTTTCAGCAAAGTGCTCATGTCATAGCCATTGAATACATCACGAGTGCTACATACACTGCAAATAAAGAGACAATCATCCTACAGAGCACAACGATCTAGCCAATTATCTTCACAAGCTCTTTCATATCCTCATTGCTGTCAAGGTCGTTCAGCGGCTATTGCTTGACCATGATCAGATAAACTACATCCTGCATCTTCCTCTTCTGTCGTTCCTTTAGTTACTTGTCCAACACCCCAACCTGCTGGTATTGGGATTCCTTGGCTAACCAAATAATTAGCGTAGTTCCATTCCCCCACATCAGCAACTTCCCAGAAATACAAATCACACGAATCTTCCCTTTTCTGCATGAATCAAATTGGAAGATCATCAACGAAACTATTTAAAAAAATCAGCAACTGAAAGCAGGCAAAAAACACTGAAACATATTATTACCCCATGATTCAGGCATTTGTAGAAGACTCGGCCAGGGTTGAGGATTGTAGTTGAGACGCGCCGGATGACTCTGCATGATTTGCAACAGTGGCACCACACCAACGGTAGCGGGTTGCGATGAGCAACCGGCTGCGGTGAGTGTGCCGGCGGGGGTGTGATGAGACCCACAAGGGATGGTACGGGTGGTGACTTGGCGCATATTTGGTTGTTGCCTGCTTAAGAGTGGGTGGACGAGCCGCCAGCGGACATGGTTGATGCGGCCAGAGCTTCTGATGCTAGGCAGAGTAACTAGAAAAGAGGAGAAGCGGACGTTGGATATGCCAGTTTCATTACTTGCAGAGTAGCATAGCACTATATATAGTCATAGTCTAGGTTTGGATTCGAACCAGCTACAGGAGCACGTATCTATTTTTTATAAAACTCTCCAATGTCTCTTTACTAGTACACTTACTTGTTCTGTATGCCTTCTCAAGTCTTTGATTTTCAGGAATGTTATGTGGCGATCGTTCCCTAGGAGGAGGACGGAAAACGAACGCATTTTCCTGGCAGTTTTAGTTGCGACGCAAGATCAAACGGTGGAAGTTTCGGGAATGTTATCTGGCGAACGAGCCAGTTTTTCTTTTCTTCCTATAAAAAAGTTTGCTACTTGGTGTCGTCTTAGTCAACAAACGATTGTTCCAACCTTGACCATTGGACTGACATTCAATGTCTATCGTGTTTCTTCAGTCTCTTCTTCCTCCAACCGCTAAAGCCAAACCAGCGCCGGCGGGACCGCCTGCTCCCGTCTCCCACGGCTAGTTGTGCTGCCGCGCATGCATCGCGACCACATCGCACCCTAAAACTCTGCGCATCTTCCCTGGCTCATGTTCCTTCCTGTCTGAGGCCTCACCATCATCCTCCGCCTTCTTCGCTCGCCGCGGCGCCGTCCTCCAGTGTTGTCAACATGGTCAACAACTAAGAGGAATAAGGAGATAATTGTACATGCTGAGGATGACAGTAGGGACCCACCAGGATCATGGCGATGAGCAAGCAAGTGCCTCCTTTATTACAAGAAAACGGTTCTTCCTAATGGTTTCCTAACATCCGGGTCGCACGCCAATCGCTTCACGTAGTCAATAAGCGAGATAACTGCACAAGGAGCTGCTGACACCCGGGACCCAGCAGCTCACGCAATATTAATTTTCTGTTTTCGGGACGGAGCAGGGTATCAACTGGATTGTGCGGGGGTTGTGGCCCGTCTAGCCCAGGATTTTATTTCATATATGTTTACCACATAACCAGCCCAGTTTTGTTTTTTTATTTCTAAAAATGGCTAGCCCAGCTATTTTGTTTTTTGCAGAATAACCAACGGAGGCCTACGTGATTTTCTACGCCCCGCTGGGCGTGAAATCTTTCAAGACGAGGAGGGATGCATCCGGCTTGCCCAGAAAATGGGCTATAAGTAATAAGAAATGGGATGTCAAATGAAAAATACAGCAAACATGCAATTAGTTCCGAATTATTTTTCTTTCCGATTTTGATATTTTAAATTTCATTGTTTCTGTGCAGGTTAAATTTCATTGGATTTTACATTAAGGTATGTTTATTTTTTAAATTAATTTGAATCTGGCTAGAAATTTCGGGCTGTATGCTATTTAGGACAGATTCGGAGACTGACTTGTGGGTTTACAAGGTTGACGTGTACGAAAGGCTTTGTCAACTTAGTCCACAAACAATTCTAGCAGCAGTGACCGTTGGATTGTTAATCCAACGACCGTGCTTCTTCTTCAACATCTGGTCTTCTTGCTCCAGCTGCCCAAACCAGCGCCGGCCGTACTACCTGCTTATGCTTCCCGTGGCTAGCTATGCTACCGGTAGGCCTAACCGCCCCACACTACTCCCATCGCCGGCCTGGCCATCCCTCTACACACCCACATTTCCTGTTCTTCTCCGACAATGGTAGAAGGACTAGTAAACCCTCGTACTCCCCTCCGTGTGGGAAACAGCTGCCGAGACTTCTCCGGCTCCGGGTCGTTCCCTTCCTAGGCCTCGTCGTCATCCACCGCCCTGGTGCTCTCGGTGCGGCGTGGTCAAATATGGAGAGGATGAAAGCTCGGTCCACGGCCGCATGCAAGGAAGTGCCTCCTTATTACACGCAAGATAATGATTCCTCCACCTGACAGCAGGGACCCACCTGAAGCTCCTCTGTATTTCATGAAAAAAAGTGTGACGCCCTCGATTCAATCGTACACAAATCATACACGCAAATGTGTACGATCAAGATCAAGGACTCACGGGAAGATATCACAACACAACTCTAGACACAAACTAAAATAATACAAGCTTTATGTTACAAGCCGAGGCCTCGAGGGCTCGAATACATAAGCTCGAATACACAAGAGTCGGTATAAGCAACAATATCTGAGTACAGACATGAGTTAGACAAGTTTGCCTTAAGAAGGCTAGCACAAAAGCAACAACGATCGAAAAGGCAATGCCTCCTACCTGGGAGCCTCCTAACTACTCCTGGTCATCGGCGGCCTCCACGTAGTAGTAAGCATCGGCGGTGGCATCTGGCTCCTGGGCTCCGTCATCTGGTTGCATCATCCGAGAAGAATGGAAAAGGGGAAAAAGAGGGAGCAAAGCAACCGTGAGTACTCATCCAAAGTACTCGCAAGCAAGGATCTACACTACATATGCAACATTATCAAAGGAAGGCTGTATATGTGGACTGTGCTGCAGAATTGCCAGAATAGAGAGAAGGCCTAGTCCTATCGAAGACTAGCATCTTCTGGAAACCACCATCTTGCAGCAAATAGGAGGAAATAGAGTAGCGCAAAGTAAGGTAGAAGTAGTGTTATCAACCTCGGCCGGAGATCCTTTCTCGACTCCCTGCGAGAAAGAAATCCCAGAGCCATACTATCGATTATCATCACAATCCAATTCTCATCGCAATCCATTGCTCATATCCATGTCTCATCTCAAGTATCCGATTCTAGTTGTATCGATCGGGATACAACTCCAAGTGTCCGTTATCGTAGGACAGGCTATTGATAGATGTTTTCTTCCTGCAGGGTGCACCAACTTACCCACCACGCTCGATTAACTCCGGCGGACACACTTTCTGGGTCATGCCCGGCCTCGGCCAAACAATACGCCGCAACCCGACCTAGGCTTAATAGAGAGGCCAAAGACGCGGACTAAACCTATGCCCCCAGGGGTCATGGGCCATCTCCCCGGAAACTCCTGCACGTTGCGAGGGCGGCCGGTGAGCAGACCTAGCTACCTCCTTCAATAAGGCAGGCGCTTACGCAGTCCAACCCGCCGCGCGCCGCTCAGTCGCTGACGTCTATTAAGCTTCGGCTGATGTATACGACGCAGAATGCCCATACTATGCCCACGTGATGGTTAGTGCTATTAGGCCAGAGGCCCCTCGGATCAAATATCCAAATCGTAGTGGATTAGGAACACGCGGTAACAAGCACAGACTCACGAAAGATGTGACCCCATTGCCCCGTCTCGAGGACTTGCGGCAAGGGCTAGGAATGCCCGGCCATGCCTCGTAATTATCTCGCGGGCACCCTCCAGGTCAACCCGTCTCCACATCACTCGCAATTAAGCTCGCGCGGGTACCCCTCGTGGTCGACCCGTCTTTCCAAGTAACAGTGGTAAAGTCCAAGTATCTGTGTGTCCAAACATCAAGGGGAAAACCCGAGGAATCACCCCCGATGAATTCCACTAGATGTAATCATCAAGGTGAACGTAAGAGGAATCACCCTCGAGGTCCACACTTGAGGGGTCGCCGCACAGTCGTATCGGAAGTGGTTAAGGAGGAAATCACCCTCGATGACCACGACCGAATAACTACACTACAGGTTAACATCGGAAGTCTTGATGAGGTCTCACCCTCGGTACTCGATAGTAACCCAAAGAGTGTCGAGCAACTAAGGGAAGTGATGTGCGGTGTCGGGCCTGGTCTTCGATCCCGTTGATCGGGTCTTCCGATTATCCAAGAGGCGGTCGGAGATGAGTGGGGGTCACTGATGGATCTCTAGCCAACCTATACTAAGCAGTTTAGGATAAGCAGGTAAGGTACAACAACAGATACAAAAAATAGGCTATGCATCAGAATAGGAGCAATCAATAACAATAGCAAAATCTAATGCAAGCATGAGAGAATGGAATGGGTGATATCGGGATGATCAAAGGGGGGGCTTGCCCGGTGGCTCACGGCAAGGAGGGGGTCGTTGTCGACGACGTAGTCGATCACCGGGGCATCAGCGGCCTCGGGGTCTACCGGAGAGAAGAGGGGGAAGAAACAGTAAATACATAGCAAACAGAGGTATCACTAAGCATGACATGACGATACGTAGCGCTAGGCGTGCTCTAACACGGTACTACACGCTATGCATTTAAAGGGGAAACATCCGAGGATGAATTCCCGGCATTAGGTGGATTCCGGACAAAGGAAAAGAGGGGGAAAGTTCCATGTTCAGTATGCTAGGGGCATGTGACAGATGAACGGACCATGTATTCGGATTCGTTGGATTTTTCTGAGCAACTTTCATATAGAAAACATTTTCATCCGAGGCACGGTTTATTTTCTATGAATTTCTAAATATTTAAACATTTTCTGAAATTATTAAAATTAACAGAAAAGGAATATGACATCAAGATGACGCAGCGTCTTGATGACGCCGGCAGTCATCGAGACTTCACGACCAGGTCAAACCTGACTGTGGGTCGATGGGACCCACATGTCACCTCTCATTAGTCTAACGGTGTATTAAACTAACTAATCTATGTTAATTAGCCATCGGACCCCACTGTCATAGACTAATTAGCTAAACTAATTAGTTTTAATTATTAAAACAGTTTCGTTAGAGGAATAAGCGGCGGGGCCAGCGTGTCGTGATTGGGGCCCGCCCGGTCAGCCTGATTGAGTCAACAGAGTCAAGAGGGGGGCCACGCGGCGCCACGTCGGTCGCCGGCGACGGAGCGGCTCCGACGACCAAAGCAACGGCGGCGCCTCGCCGGAGTTGACCGGAGCCGCGCTATAGGGGGCCTTCGGACCTGCGGCTTGGACCTAAAGTGCGGCCGGTGCAGCCGCTGCGTTAGTGACGACGACCGGCCTCGGGGACGACCGGAGTATCGCCGGTGGCGAGTGGAGGCGACAGCGGCGATCGGGAGCGCATCGGGAAAAGCCTACGGGGTGGTTAAAACGAGCGCCGTGACGCGTGTTCGAACGAGGGGAGCCGCACGCATCCAACATCGGCGGTCCCGAGTGCTGGGATGGCCTAGAGCCACGGCAGCACTGACCGGAGCGGCGCCGAAGTTCGGACGTCGACGGATTCGAGCGTCCAGGGCACGGCAAGGGTGGCGGAGGGGTGCCTTGAGCAGCTAGGAGCTCCAGGAGCTCGGTGGTGGCGCTAGCGCGGCGCTAGGAGCATCAGGGCGACTGCAATGAGTTTAACGACGGAGCTCGTCTCGGCCATGGCCGAATTCGACGCCGGCGTTCGTTAGAGTAGAGGAAGAAGAAGAGGTCGCCAAGGCCATTGTGGGGGCTCTGGCTTGGTCTGCAGTGGTCGAGGAAGACTTTCATGGGTACGACGGCGCTGGGGAATCGTCGGAGAGGGACGGGACAGCGGTGGTCATGGTCAAGACCTGGCCAGACGGCGAGGGGCACGCCGGGCGAGGCAGATCTGGAGGAGGGGAGCGAGTGTGCGAGGATAGGGACTAGCGAGTGGAGGGGGAGGCAGGGCAAGTGGGAGGCGAGGGGCCGAGGCGCCGGGCGGTGGAGGCCTTATCCTCTCGTCGGGCATCGCCGGGCGAGGTGGTTTGATGGCGACCGTGCCCATGATCGCTCGAACAGGAAGGCGACCGGGGGAGCGTGGGAGGCTGGGCTGGCCAGCTGGAGTGGGCCAGTTGGCTCAGGTGGGCCGAAGCCTGAGTGAGGCAGAGGGCCTCTCTCTCCCCTCTACTTCTCATTTTCCCTTTTTTGTTGTTTTTCTTTTTCTTTTCCAGCAGCTTTTGCATTTTCTTTTAGCCACAATTGACTTTGCAAAATTATGCCACTGGCCAAAACAATCTCAAAGAATTAAAGTGCACTGCCTCAAAAAGGTTGGGAGGCTTTTGGAATAGTTGCCAATTTTATAAATTAAAAAGGTCATTTAATTTATTGCTTAGGTCCTGTTATAAGTAGTTTAGGCCACTTAAACCCTTGCAAAAATGTTGGTTCACCACCAATATTACTGTAAGAATACTTTCCACATGATGAACATTTTAGTTTTCATGTTTGAGCATTTTGAATTTCACACGAATTTGAATTTGAATTCAACTGGAATGTGAAAGAGCATGAGACAATAATGATCGTGCACATGTTTAGCAAAACAATTAACTTAACCCTGTGGGTTCTTTGTAGCATCATTACACCGGGGTGTTACAACTCTCCTCCTCTAAAAGAAATTCTCGTCCGAGAATTAAGAGGTAGAAGGGAACAGGTCGGGTATTCAAAGACGGAGGTTATCCTCGCGTTCCCAAGTGGCTTCATCCTTAGAATGATTTGACCATTGCACCTTGAGGAACTTGGTAACCTTCGGCGTGTTCGACGCTCACTTCTCCAAGAATGCGAATCGGATGCTCCTTGTATGTGAGATCATCTTGAATTTCAATCAATTCGGATCCACTTCACGTTCCGGATCCTTGAAGCATCGACGAAGTTGCGACACATGGAAGACGTCATGAACATGAGAGAACTGAGGTGGCAACTCAAGTTGATAAGCCACCAGCCCACGACGGGCCAGAATGCGGAAAGGACCAATGTAGCGCAGAGCCAGCTTGCCCTTGACTCCGAACCGATGAGTGCCTCTCAAAGGAGTGACACGCAGATAAGCTTGTTCACCAGGTTGATAAGTTGAACCCCAGTGTTTCCGGTCATAGTTGCTCTTACGGCGGACTGGGCCGCCTTGAGATTATCCGGACAATGCGAACCTGCTCTTCAGCTTGTTGAATAATGTTCGGACCAATGAGTGCCCATTCCCCAGTTTCTGACCAATTAAGGGGGTTCGGCACTTACGTCCATAGAGCACTTCGAAGGGTGCCATCTTCAAGCTGGCTTGATAGCTGTTGTTATAAGAGAACTCCGCATAAGGGAGAGATTCTTCCCACTTCTTGCCGAAAGAAATAACACAAGCTCGAAGCATGTCTTCAAGAATTTGATTGACTCGCCGACTTGGCCTTGGGATTGGGGATGATAAGCGGCGCTCGGGTAATATGAGTTCCCATTGCCTCTTTGAAACTATCCCGAACTTTGAAGTGAATAAACTGCCACGGTCTGGCCGATCTCCTTCGAATGCCATGGAGTGACACAATTACGAGATATACAAGTTTGCTAATTGACTAGCGTGATTGTCTCCTTGATCGCGTAAAGTGAGCAACTTTCGAGAATTGGTCGATGACAACAAAGATAGCATCGTTACCTTTACGAGACTTGGGAAGGCTCGTGGCGAAATCCATTTGGATCTTATCCCACTTCCATTCGTGGAATCGGAAGCGGTTGTAGAAGTCCAGCCGGTTTCGATGTTACGCTTTTGACGTGACGGCAAGCGTCACATTCTTCGATATATCGAGCAATGTCTTGCTTCATTTTAGACCACCAAAGATTTCCGACGGATGTCTAGATACATCTTGGTACTTCCGGATGAATAGAGAGGGGTGTCATGCGCTTCTTTTCATCACATTCTCTCATCATAAGCTCGAACCGGGGTACTACAATGCGATCTACGAAGTATAAGGTTCCATCTTCACCAAGTGAGAAATCTCTAGATTTCTCTAAGGCAAGATCCTTTTCATCAAATCAATGTGAGCATCTTTGGCTTGAGCAGACTTAATTGCTTCTAGAAGAGTTGGTTCCAAAGACAAGGTTATTCAGAGAACCTGTGGAACTAGTTGAAGGTTTAGCTTGCATAGCTCTTCATAAAGGCGGGTTGAGCTTTGTAGACCATGTGATTATTGCAATAAGACTTGCGGCTCAGGGCATCGGCCATTACATTAGCCTTACCAGGGGTATAAGATATACCGCAGTTGTAGTCCGCAATAGCTTCCATCCACCGCTGCTGACGGAGGTTCAGATCTGGTTGAGTAAACATGTACTTCAGACTCGATGATCGGTGAAGATCTCGCGAACGACACGAGAAGGTACTGTCGCCATAGTTTCAGTGCAAAGATAACTGCTGCAAGCTCAAGGTCATGAACCAGGTAGTTTTCCTCGTGAAGACGCACTTGAAGGGAAGCATAAGCAATCACCCTGCGCTCTTGCATTAGAACACAGCCTAATCCTTGACGTGAAGTGTCACAATAGATGACGAAGTCCTTGCGAGAATCAGGAGGAGCAAGCACTGGGGCAGAAGTCAGCTTGTCCTTGAGTGCCTGGAAACTTTCCTGACATTTGTCTGTCCAAATAACTTAACGCCTTTGTGAAGCAGATTAGTACGTGGCTTGGCGATCTTGGAGAAATTCTCAACAAAGCGGCGACAATAGCTGGCTAGTCCGAGAAAGCTTCGACTTGCTTGACAGTCTTAGGAGGGGTCGATCAAGAATAGCCTGAACGCAGCCTCGAGTTGACGGCAATACCATCCTTGGAGATAACATGACCAAGGTAGGTGACTTCGGGTAACCAGAATTCACACTTGGAATACTTGGCATAAAGTTGATGCTCTCGAAGCTTCTCCAGAACAAGACGAAGATGTTTAGCATGTTCTTCTTTATTCTTCGAATATACCAGTATATCATCCAGATAGACTACGACAAACTTGTCGAGGTAATCCATGAATATATAGTTCATCAGACGAGAGAATGTAGCTGGAGCATTGGTTAAACCGAATGACATGACGGTGTACTCGTAAGAACCATAACGAGTGACGAAGGCGGTCTTTGGAATATCCTCTTCACGAACACGGATCTGGTGGTAACCCAACCTCAAGTCGATTTTAGAGAATATCGATGATCCAGCTAGTTGATCATACAGATCATTGATCCGAGGAAGGGGATATTTGTTCTGAATTGTAGCTTGGTTGATAGGACGATAGTCTTGGACCAAACGGTTCGTACCGTCCTTCTTCTTGACAAAGAGAGAAGGTGCTCCCCAAGCAGAGGAACTTGGACGAATGAAACCACTGCGAAGAGATTTGTCAATTTCCTCCTTCAGTTCAAGGAGCTCATGAGGCGGCATCTTGTAGGGCCGTTTGGCGATAGGAACGGTGCCTGGTTTCAAATCGATGACGAACTCAACAGCCCGGGCAGGGGGTATTCCTGGAAGTTCTTCCGAAATACGCCTTGGAAGTCACGAACAACTGGAATCTTTTCAATTCCCTCAAGAGGTGCCGCGTTCAACGCATTCAAAGCATAAAGTCGAAGCTTGACATTTTGAACCGTGACGAGCATTGTAGCTTACTATCTCATCTGAAGGGTGCAGAAGGTGGACGGTTTTAGTGGCACAAACGATAGAAGCCGTATGTGCTTTCAACCAATCCATTCCTAGAATGAGGTCAATATTGGAAGACTTCAGAATAATGGGAGAGGTATGGAACTCTAATCCTTCAATCTCAATGAGGATGTTGTGGCTAACCATGGTGGTTCGTCATTGGCCCATGAAGTGTTTACCACAAATGGAATGTGCATCTCTTCAGATTTAATGCCATGCCCGAATGCAAAATCTTGACATGAATGAATGTGATGCTCCTGAATCGAATAAAGCGAAGCCGGTACTGAATTAACAAGGAGAGTACCCATCACAGTGGCAGGCTGGTCTTGAACTTCATTCAGATCAACATGATTAGCCTGACCACGACCATAAGGTCTGGCATTGTTGTTATGGGGTTGATTGTTACGGTCGATCGAAGATGAGCCGGTGATTCTCGATTACGAGGGCATTTCCTGGAGCGGTGACCTGGAAGGCCACACTTGAAGCATAGACCATATTGGGATTGGGAGCAGAAGCTTGGGGTGGTACAGCCTGAAGGGGCTGCCTCTGCGGTGGAGGAGGCAGACGAGGTGCAACATAGGACTGTCTTGGTGCAGGTGCAGTTGGACGATACATGCTGTGGGGAATCCATATCCGACGCTCATACCGACGGGCCCGAAGATGAGCCAAAGTCGCGACTACGCCTAAAGGGATCCTGGTGTTCTGAAGACCCGATCTCAACCTGAATAGCCTTGTTCACCAAGGTGGCAAAGTCGGCAAAGTCATGAACGAGCAATGCTAGCTTGATATCGTGGTGAAGTCCATCACGAAACTTCTCTTGCTTACGAGCATCGGTTGCAATGTCTTCTTCAAAGATAACGTGACAAGTCCAGAAATTCCCGTTGATAAGCATCTATAGACTTGTTGCCTTGGGTGAGGTTGCGGAACTCTCGCTTCTTCCTGTCCATGGTTCCCTAAGGAATGAAACGGGCACGGAAGGCAGCTTGGAAATCCGGCCAAGTAATGATCGTTCCAGCAGGTAGGGTACGCCTGTGGTTGTCCCACCATTGAGCAGCAGGACCCTTGAGGAAGAAGGATGCGAAGGTGACATAGTGGCGGGGGCAACACTAGCAGACTCCATTTCATATGTGATGTCGCGAGCCACCATCAGCATCAAGGGGTTGAGTTGAGCTGCGGTAAATAGTCGGGTTGAGGCGCATGAAGTCCTGCAGAGTTACTGGGGTTGGCTGTTGATTCATGTTCGGACGAGGAAACTGAGCCATCATTCCTGCAGAGTTACTGGGGTTGGCTGTTGATTCATGTTCGGACGAGGAAACTGAGCCATCATTCCTTCCATGAACTGGCGGTTCAGCTCAAATTGTTGCAAGATTCCAAAGAAAGAATTCGGGCGGTGGTGGATCATTGGCACCACGGCCACGACCAGCGGGTCTAACCATCCTGCTAACATGTAACAGGGGGTAGTTCAGCATTGAGCATTTGCAAAGACAAGGATCATTCATGATGAAACATGCATAAGGAAAGATGTACGATGGATTCCACTTCGTAGTCAACACGACAGGTGTGTGTAATATTCAAGAGGCTATTCTAAGGAATAACTATGGCTTTATCCAACTTCGGGGTGAATGTGGTCACGGGATCCTAATGTTAGTAAATTCATTTAACCCGAGTAGAAGAGAGTTCAGAGTCCCAGAGTATAGACGAGGAGTAAAAGATGCTACTACCACCCAATGGCGACGTGGGACCGTAAGCCACATGTACCAATGTTAGTAAAAGTTTTTCGGTGACTAGACTCAACTTCGCCAAGGAGTTGGAAAGGGGCTACCTACAGGCAAATGGCTCGATACCAACTTGTGACGCCCTCGATTCAATCATACACTAATCATACACGCAAATGTGTACGATCAATATCAAGGACTCACGGGAAGATATCACAACACAACTCTAGACACAAACTAAAATAATACAAGCTTTATGTTACAAGCCAGGGGCCTCGAGGGCTCGAATACATAAGCTTCGAATACACAAGAGTCGGGCCGGAAGCAACAATATCTGAGTACAGACATGAGTTAGACAAGTTTGCCTTAAGAAGGCTATCACAAAAGCAACAACGATCGAAAAGGCAAGGCCTCCTGCCTGGGAGCCTCCTAACTACTCCTGGTCATCGGCGGCCTCCACGTAGTAGTAAGCATCGGCGGTGGCATCGGGCTCCTGGGCTCCGTCATCTGGTTGCATCATCCGAGAAGAATGGAAAAGGGGAAAAAGAGGGAGCAAAGCAACCGTGAGTACTCATCCAAAGTACTCGCAAGCAAGGATCTACACTACATATGCAACATTATCAAAGGAAGGCTGTATATGTGGACTGGGCTGCAGAATTGCCAGAATAGAGAGAAGGCCTAGTCCTATCAAAGACTAGCATCTTCTGGAAACCACCATCTTGCAGCAAATAGGAGGAAATAGAGTAGCGCAAAGTAAGGTAGAAGTAGTGTTATCAACCTCGTGGGAGATCCTTTCTCGACTCCCTGCGAGGAAGAAATCCCAGAGCCATACTATCCAGTTATCATCACAATCCAATTCTCATCGCAATCCATTTCTCATATCCATGTCTCATCTCAAGTATCCAGTTCTAGTTGTATCGATCGGGATACAACTCCAAGTGTCCGTTACCGTAGGACAGGCTATCGATAGATGTTTTCTTCCCTGTAGGGGTGCACCAACTGTCACAGCCCTAGAATTGTTTGACATTAGTTGCATTAAGGCATTCATGTCATCATGTTAATTTTCTCAGAAAGTTGAAATGGGGATTGTTGAAACCCTAGCACCAATTGAATTCAACTAGGTTCAATAAAAATATTCTTCAATGAACCCAAAATGCCTTTGGAAATGATCATGATTTTTGATAAAGGTAAAAACCTCTTCCAAAAAATATGAGCATATTTCTTTGCAATTTATGGATTTTTGAATTAATTCATGAAGTATTTGAATTTGGGCATTTGAATGCTATAAATAATTTAAATGCTCGAATAATTCTGAAACTAAATGTGGGCTGTTGCATATATTTCAGAGGGTGCCCACAATTATTTTCAGGATTTTTAGAAGTGCCCTGGTATTTTTAATAAAGCCCTAAAGCTACAGAATATTAGAAAACAGAAAAACAAAATAGAAAAAAACCCTACTCGACCTACAGCGCCCAACCGCCCAGCTTCTCTTCCCCCCTCCCCTCGGCCCAGGCGGCCCACCACCGCCTCCTTCCTGTCAGCCTTCCTCCTCTGCCCGGAGGCAGGCGCGTGCCGCGCACCGCCGTGCCTGCCACCTCCTGCTTCCCGCCACCTCCACCTTCCCGGCCCTCCTAGACGACGCCACGGAGAGCCACGCAGCCCCCTGGCTCTCTCTCACTCTCTCCCGACCCCTTCCCCCTCCTCTGCTCTCTCTCCCGTACGCACCCGAGACCGCCGACGAGAACCACCGCGGCCACCGTGCTCCCCTTGCCCTCTGCCCTATCCAACGGGTCTGCCTCGGCCGTGAAGCACCAAGATGAAGCACGCATGCAGGGACGCTCAACGACGCCATCGTCTTCGTCTTCCTCGTTGAGTACCGCGGATCTCCACCGTTGATGTGCCGCCGTCCGAAGCTTCCCGAGCCCGCTTCTATGGCCACTGCAATTGTGAGGCCACGATCCTTTTCCCCTAACCCCATGCTCGATTGCCTCCTCTAACCGCTTAACCACCTTGCAGGCGCTCTCGCCGCGGCTATGGCGCCACCATGCCACAATGCTGTAGCTCGGCCCGAGCCCATAAGCACGCCAAAGACACTCCCAGAGCACGTAGCACCCTTCGTCTTCCCCTTTTGAGCACCGTAGCATCGACACCATCCGGCGCCCGAACTCCGGCCGCCATGCAGCTCGCTTCCGTGAACACCGCCACCCCGCACCTCCCGCTAGTCTCCTTAGATGCGCCTTGCCCAAGGCCACGTAGGGCCCCTCCGCCTCTCTTTTGGTCACCGGAGGAGGAAATCCGCACCCTCCGTGCGTCTCGGCTCCGCCCGGCGACGAGTCATGGGTCAACTCCGGCGAAGTTGACCGGGTTTGGCCTAGTTTGACCCCCTCTGGGTCACTTACATGTGGGCCCATGCCTCACTGACCCTTTTTAGTTAGGACAAAATTAGAACTAACAGCCTCTGTTAATTAACTAGGACACTGACACGTGGGTCCCAGCGTCAGAGTTAACCTGGACAGCGACCCAGTTGTCCGCTGACGTCACGCCTATGTCAGGCTGACGCAATAATTAGGTTTCTAGATTTAATTTAATTCAGTAAATTCCAGAAAATACTCTAAACTTCTAAAAATCATATAAATTCAACCGTAACTCGTATGTAAATAATTTATATATGAAAAATGATCAGAAAAATATGAAGAATCTGTTTATGCCATGATCATGCATGTTTGAACAAGTTAACATCACTGAATAGGATGAATCATGATTAGGGTAATTTATGAAATAACATTTGGAGTTGGAAGTCAACCTTGTTTGAATTCCACTTCAACTAACTTGGATTATTATTGCACTAGGTAAATTCAGTACCTTAACATGATCATGCATCATATATGTGCATTGCATTGATTGTGTTCTCTCTTGTTTGCCGGTAATTGTCCCCTCCCGGTAGACGATGTACCGACGATGATTATTCGATGACACCGATGAAGAACTATTATCTTCGAAGTGCTGTGCAAGCAAAACCCCTTGTTCATTCCGATACAATCCCACTCTCTCGCTCCTGCTCTATTTTACTGCATTAGGACAACAACGACTCATGTGTTACTTGCGGTAGTGGCTGAACCCCTTGATCCTTTGCATGACCTGTCATTCCACATTAATTAGATGAAACCCACTAGCATGAGTAGGAATTGTTTGAGCCATGTTGTGCCTACTCATTTATGCTTGTTGTCATGCACACTCGCTTAGAGTTGAGTCAGTCTGATTCATCGGGAATGAATTGGAATGGTTGTGTGAACATGTCCTATTATGTGAGGGCTAAGTGTGTGAACACGATTTGGTAAAGGTAGCGGTGAGAGGCCATGTAGGAGTACATGGTGGGTTGTCCCATTGCAGCCGTCCTCAGGAACTGAGATCTGTGTTTGTGATCCATGAAACAGTTACTACCACGCATTGGGCCCGAAACCAATGGACCCTCTCGGCTTCTTAACCACCCTTGTCCTCGGTCCGGAGTTGCAAGTAGTTTACGGTGTTTGTAGCATCTTGGGGGCCGCACGCATAGCTGACCGTAGGGGTGGGTTGTGTTGCGGTAGGCTGCAAATGTTGATGTACCGATTCGCCCGTTTGGTGTCTCGGGAACCCTGCACACATCGTTCGGGCTGTATGGGAAACCTCGGCCGGACTCCTGCGGATGGAACCCGAATAGGCGATAAACTGGACTTGGGACTTGTGTGTTTAGGTAGGCCGTGGCCGACACCCGCGTTGGGCTTCCGCTTGAAGGTTGCCGAGTACATGTCGTGTAAGCGGTAAGTGGTGAGAGCGTGTGTGAAGAAGTACACCCTGCAGGGTTTAATATGATCTATTGAATAGCCGTGTCCACGGAAAAGGACTTCTGGGTTGCCTATATCGGTTCATAGACAAGTGAAAGTGGATACCCTAAAATGCGCCAAGATAAGTGTGAGTGCTATGGATGGCGTTCTCGTAGGAAGACGGGAGCGGGTCCATAGTGGTGTATTGATATGGTGAATATGTGGACTCGTGTGCGCCACTTCAAAGGAGTTACTTGCAGTCGTAGTTCAGGATAGCCACCGAGTCAAAGCTGGCTTGCTGCTTGGTCAAACTCCACCACCCCTTTTGATAATGATGCATATGTAGCTAGTTACGATGTAAGTCTTCTTTGATGCGTTTGTACTCACGTTTGCCTATTTTATGTTTTGCAGAGAGACCTTAGTCTCGCTAGTAGTTCCGCTTGGACTTCGACGGTTAGCTTGATACCTCAGCTACGATCTTGTGCCTTCGGCAGGATCTGATAGATAGTCAGGCTTCTCAGCCCTTTTCATTTATAGTTATGCGTGCTCGGACATGATTAGCTTCCGCTTGTGCTTTGACTTGTATGCTTTCGAGTGTTGGGTCATGAGACCCATGTTTGTAATATCTCGCTCTTGGAGCCTAATGAATAATATTTGAGTCGTAGAGTTATGTTGTGATGCCATGTTGTATCTACGCATATTGAGCATAATGTGTGTATGTTTGAAATGCTTGGTATGTGTGGGATCCGACAAACTAGTTGTTTATCCTTGGCAGCCTCTCATATGGGGAAATGTAGTCTCGTGCTTCTGAGCGATAGTAGTCCGCTTCTGACCCGGTTCACCGGAGTCCTGCTAGCCCAAAGCACTCTGCTTGGACACTTGGTGGCGGCATGTGTTTCACTTCGTTCCTATGTCTGTCCCTTCGGGAAATGTCACCTTGGGCGTTATTCGAGTCCTGCCTAGCCTGCTACAGCCCGGGATACCGGAGTCCTGTTAGCCCAAGTGCTACAGCCGAATATATACGTTGATGACCGACATGCTCGATGTGATTCATGTATGCCTCGTTCCCATAGGTTAGCGCCGCTTTGGGTTCACGACTAGCCATGTCGGCCCTGGTTCTTTGTCATATGGATGCTAGCGACACTATCATATACGTGAGCCAAAAGACGCAAACGGTCCCGGGACATGGTAAGGCGACACCGTGGGAATACCGTGCGTGAGGCCGCAAAGTGATATGATGTGATACATGCTAGGTCGGTGTGACTTAGGATCGGGGTCCCGACAGCGTTGGTATCGAGCCTGTTGCTGTCAGAGGATTACCAAGCCAAACTGGTGAAGTTGTGTCTAGAAATGCTTTAGTTATATAAGGGAATTGTTTGTGGAAGGGAACGTAAGGCTCTTTTTACTCCTTATACCTCATGGCCTTCTGATCTGAGTCATCCTTTTCTCTTCTACGGGGTTTAAGAACTAGGCTTCTCATCTATCTATCAGGATGACGTGTTACTAATCCATAGACCTATAAGATTATTGGTTTTAAATTCCCAGTTCAGTTCCTACTACTTCTGTATGATAACTGTTGATCTCGAGAATCTTGTTATGATGTTGTTGAGTGGTTATGCCACCATTTCTGCAGGATGTCTCAAATCATTTTGAGCATTTACAGCCGTTATCTTTGTCGAATCATCCCAGGTCTCTAAATAGTCTGATGCATTTGCAAATCCTTTCCTTCCGCTTCCAATGTCCTTTTGGTCGAATAAGCACACTAACCCGGTCGGTTGAGGTACTCTGTTGCCTCGACACATATGTTGGGACTATTATTATGACCCTAAGTGTTTAGGAAGTCACCTAGCAATTTAGCAATGCTTTTGTATCCCCAAAGGTGATGATTACGGCCATCATTTTCGAAAGCATCCCGTGATGCCATTTAGTAGTAGGTATTCTACTCACGGGTTACGAACCCGAGATTCATCCTACTTCATGTTGTTAGTATTGCTAGTGCCTTTAGGATATTAGTAACCTTTGCGATAGTCCTCGAGGTGCGTGGTATATCCTTCTTCCAAATACCATGAACCACTTATGGCAGAAGTTTATTGAACCAAAAGATCACAACTGAGTGCTCTTGAGGAGTACTCCATTCATGTTGTGAATCTGCCAATTCTACCTTTCTGCATGGGTTATCCGGAAGAAATGTTGAGTTTGCTCGACATACTAATCCATGTATCCACAACTCAGGAAGTTATATGTTCCTCTGAGTTGCTCTCTTCAGTTGCATTCTGACCTTCATCTATCAATTGATAGTCAGGAGTAGGCGTGCACTCGTCATCGATGCATTTTGTCCTTGTGGTCCGTCAAGCCATTCTATTCCAGAATGACTAGGAGAAACAAACTCCAGTACCTCATCCATTTCTAGGATTGGGTCAAAGTAGTTGTATCCCGCAGATCAAAATGCCAATTCAGCTTTTGATTCTGTTCTACCTTGAAGTATTGCCATCTTATGTCAAGAATGTCATGGGAATTGCACAACCTCCTAGGAATTCTTGATGCAGTGGTACTTCTCACCATCATTGTTCATTCCTCGGTTCCGTGCTGTTGTAACCGGAATGCCGGCAAGTGAATTGTGATGTGCGAAATCAATACTCCGAGCCACTCGTTGCTTGGTAGTAAATGGACAATATTCTCATCCTTAGCGTGTTGGTTATTAAATCATCATCCTAAGATAGATTGTGCTACCTAGTCCTTATTTTCGGTGCACTCTTGATTGATGAGTTAGGATCTTATCAAGTCCTCACTCATTTGATAATATCGTCTTGCCCTCAAAAGCAAGATTGCTCTCGAGCTTAGTAACATACCGATTGGTTCGTGACTTTCCAAATATCCTCTTGGAAGTGTTACCGGGTTGTTTCCTGACTATTATGTTGAGCTCGTGATCAAGTTGGTTTCTTGTGAACCACCCTTCTCCAAGAATCTGTGTTGGATATCCCTAAGCTAGTTGGTTAAGCTAGACAACAACTTGGAGAGTTGGAAGATAAAAGCTTGTCCAACTTAGCTCGTTCAAAAGGGATATTCTTGTGTAGTGTGTGTTGAAGAAAGATGATATCTTCACCGATTGGTCCCTCGTGATCGATTCTTTGGACCTATTGTCTTATCAATTCGTTGACTTGGGTATGGGCCATTGTCAAGTCAAATCAGTACCAACGGTGCTCGTAATGTTGTCTTACTCGTGGTTGATCCCTCGAGCATACACCATTATATCTTTTGGTCTGACCAATGCTATCAACGTGTTCACATGATGGTGGAAGTCCAGTGATATGGAAATTCCGATGAGTTGCTGTTGAGCCCATCAGTAGCATTTTGTCTCCCCCATGAGTCGTGTTGAACATCAACCTAGTGTTGGAAATTGTGTAAGCATTTCTTCGTGTGCCGTTCATGAAGCCTATGCTTGGATGGAAGAAGTGACTTCCTCGAACTCACGTGCATTTAATGTAAGTTGTCGCCGTGGATTCAAGAAGGTTTGTTTTGCCTCCTGTGGAATCATCCCAAGTCCGTCATGCATGTGCAAAGTATTCTATGGTTTGATAGACTGATCATCTTCATTCCGTATGTATCCCTAGCACACCAAGCCACTGATTGATTTGTTCAAGGAAAGGAAGTTCCTTCTTAAGAGCATGCCTTATGCAAGGACTTCAATATCCTCGATTATGGTTCCCCACGAACTCGGTAGTGTTTTATTATAAGACTACCATGTGGTCATGCTTGTCTAGGACAACGTGTTCACATGTTTGTAGCAAAACCAGCTCATGTTTTGGAGCTTGCTATCGTAGTTCATATCCCGAGAATCTCGCAACGCCATCTCGTCAATTGTGTTGCAACCCTTCCTTTTCGAGACATGATGAGTCTGAAATATCCTAACACCAACCAGATCTGAATCTCAGGCAGATATGATGGTTGGAACATTCAAACGATTGCATTTCGTTCCCAGCTTGCACCGTCCTTATGCCATTTCACTATGGGCTGCCTTCGTAGTAATTTCTGTTCAAGATCATCCTCAGAAGTGGACTTACCCTAGGCCCCCTCCACCTCCGATGATAAGCAAAAATCATCCATTGTGTTGTCTTCAACAAGGTAGTCTACATCATGCATTTTAGTCCGGGTGTACCATTCCTTTGCACTCCGCCAAACGATCATTGTGAATTGCCTTAGGCTAGTATGAAGAGTTTCAATGATCTCTGTATCAAAAGTAATTCTTTTTGCCACTTAAGGGAATAGTTCCTCGCGTCACCTCCCCTGAGGTGCCCCGCTATTGAATCATGGCAAATATTTTCTCACCACCTTGACACCATCCACCATCTTTCTAAGCGTGGAATTGTTGCCACCAATCAAACCCGTTGTTGTTCTTCCATTCCTCTCGATGTATTTTGCGTCTCAACTCGAGATGTGTCACCGTCTCAGTCCGTGAGTTGATCATGTTACTTGATCTTCGCGAAGGTCGAATCATGTAGGGTTTTCCCCTTCTTTCTGTTGTCGTGTCGGGTGAAGATCTCGAAGACGTCAAGACCAAGAAGATGGAGTGAACCAACATCTTCGAGAAGGCAATTGGATCATGGAGATTGTGATAGTTGTGACTTCCCTTCTCTCTCTTACCTCACGTCTTGAATCTCGGGGCGAGATTCTTGTTTAGTGGGGGTGAGTTGTCACAGCCCTAGAATTGTTTGACATTAGTTGCATTAAGGCATACATGTCATCATGTTAATTTTCTCGAGAAAAGTTGAAATGGGGATTGTTGAAACCCTAGCACCAATTGAATTCAACTAGGTTCAATAAAAATATTCTTCAATGAACCCAAAATGCCTTTGGAAATGATCATGATTTTGATAAAGGTAAAACCTCTGCCAAAAATGATGAGCATATTTCTTGGCCATTTATGGATTTTTGAATTAATTCATGAAGTATTTGAATTTGGGCATTTGAATGCTATAAATAATTTAAATGCTCGAATAATTCTGAAACTAAATGTGGGCTGTTGCATATATTTCAGAGGGTGCCCACAATTATTTTCAGGATTTTTAGAAGTGCCCTGGTATTTTTAATAAAGCCCTAAAGCTACAGAATATTAGAAAACAGAAAAACAAAATAGAAAAAAACCCTACCTGACCTACCTGGCGCCCAACCGGCCCAGCTTCTCTTCCCCCTCCCCTCGGCGGCCCAGCCCACCACCGCCTCCTTCCTGTCGCCTTCCTCCTCTGCCAGGAGGACGGGCGCGTGCCCGACGCGCGCACCGCCGCGCCCGGCCACCTCCTGCTTCCCCGGCCACCTCCTGCTTCCCCGGCCCTCCTAGACGACGCCACGGAGAGCCACGCAGCCCCCTGGCTCTCTCACTCTCTCCGACCCCTTCCCCTCCTCTCTCGCTTCTCTCCCAGACGCACCGAGACCGCCGACGAGAACCACCGCTGCCACCGTGCTCCCTTGCCCTCTGCCCTATCCAACGGAGTGCCTCGGCGCCGTGAAGCACCAAGATGAAGCACGTGCCCACGGACGCTCAAACGACGCCATCGTCTTCGTCTTCCTCGTTGAGTACCGCGGATCTCCACCGTTGATGTGCCGCCGTCAAGCTTCCCGAGCCCGCTTCTATGGCCACTGCAACGCTGTGAGGCCACGATCCTTTTCCCCTAACCCCATGCTCGATTGCCTCCTCTAACCGCTTAACCACCTTGCCGGCGCTCCTCGCCACGGCTATGGCGCCACCATGACCCACGACTGTAGCTTCGCGTCCCGAGCCCATAAGCACGCCAAGACACTCCTGTGAGCACGTAGCACCCTTCGTCTTCCCTTTTGAGCACCGTAGCATCGACACCATCCGCGCCCGAACTCCGGCCGCCACAGCTCGCTTCCGTGAACACCGGCCACCCCGCACCTCCCGCTAGTCTCCTTAGATGCGCGCAGCCCGGCGTCCACGTAGGGCCCCTCCGCCTCTCTTTTGGTCACCGAGGAGGAAATCCGCACCCTCCGTCGTCTCTGCTCCGCCCGGCGATGAGTCAGCGGTCAACTCCGGCGAGTTGACCCGGGTTTGGCCTAGTTTGACCCCCTCTGGTCACTTACATGTGGGCCCATGCCTCACCGACCCTTTTTAGTTAGGACAAAATTAGAACTAACGACCTCTGTTAATTAACTAGGACAACGACACGTGGGTCCCAGCGTCAGAGTTGACCTGGACAGCGACCCAGTTGACCGCTGACGTCACGCCTATGTCAGGCTGACGCAATAATTAGGTTTCTAGATTTAATTTAATTCAGTAAATTCCAGAAAATACTCTAAACTTCTAAAAATCATATAAATTCAACCGTAACTCGGATGGAAATAATTTATATATGAAAAATGATCAGAAAAATATGAAGAATCTGTTTATGCCATGATCATGCATGTTTGAACAAGTTAACATCACTGAATAGGATGAATCATGATTAGGGTAATTTATGAAATAACATTTGGAGTTGGAATTCAACCTTGTTTGAATTCCACTTCAACTAACTTGGATTATTATTGCACTAGGTAAATTCAGTACCTTAACATGATCATGCATCATATATGTGCATTGCATTGATTGTGTTCTCTCTTGTTTGCCGGTAATTGTCCCTCCCGTGAGACGATGTAAAGCGATGATTATTCGATGACACCGATGAAGAACTATTATCTTCAGAAGTGCCAGGCAAGCAAAACCCCCTTGTTCATTCCGATACAATCCCACTCTCTCGCTCCTGCTCTATTTTACTGCATTAGGACAACAACGACTCATGTGTTACTTGCAGCGGTAGCTGAACCCCTTGATCCTTTGCATGACCTGTCATTCCACAAGTAATTAGATGAAACCCACTAGCATGAGTAGGAAATTGTTTGAGCCATGTTGTGCCTACTCATTTATGCTTGTTGTCATGCACTCTTTGCTTAGAGTTGAGTCAGGTCTGATTCATCGGGAATGAATTGGAATGGTTGTGTGAACATGTCCTATTATGTGAGGGCTAAGTGTGTGAACACGATTTGGTAAAGGTAGCGGTGAGAGGCCATGTAGGAGTACATGGTGGGTTGTCCCATTGCAGCCGTCCTCAGGAACTGAGATCTGTGTTTGTGATCCATGAAACAGTTACTACCACGCATTGGGCCCGAAACCAATGGACCCTCTCGGCTTCTTAACCACCCTTGTCCTCAGTCCGGGAGTTGCAAGTAGTTTCTGGTGTTTGTAGCATCTTTGGGGGCCGCACGCATAGCCGACCGTAGGGGTGGGTTGTGTTGCGGTAGGCACCGTGGGTGTACCGATTCGCCGTTTGGTGTCTCGGGAACCCTGCACACATCGTTCGGGGCTGTATGGGAAACCTCGGCCGGACTCCCTGCGGATGGAACCCGGATAGGCGATAAACCTGGACTTGGGACTTGTGTGTTTAGGTAGGCCGTGGCCGACACCCACGTTGGGCTTCCGCTTGAAGGTTGCCGAGTACATGTCGTGTAAACGGCGGTAAGTGGTGAGCGTGTGTGAAGAAGTACACCCTGCAGGGTTTAATATGATCTATTCGAATAGCCGTGTCCACGGAAAAGGACTTCAGGTTGCCTATATCGGTTCATAGACAAGTGAAAGTGGATACCCTAAAATGCGCAAGATAAGTGTGAGTGCTATGGATGGCGTTCTCGTAGGGAAGGCGGGAGGCGGGTCCATAGTGGTGTATTGATATGGTGAATATGTGGACTCGTGTGCGCCACTTCAAAGGAGTTACTTGCGATTTAGTTCGGGATAGCCACCGAGTCAAAGCTGGCTTGCCGCGGTCAAACTCCACCACCCCTTTTGATAATGATGCATATGTAGCTAGTTTACGATGTAAGTCTTCTTGAGTACGTTTGTACTCACGTTTGCCTATTTTATGTTTTGCGAGAGACCTTAGTCTCGCTAGTAGTTCCGCTTGGACTTCGACGGTTAGCTTGATACCTCATTTACGATCTTGTGCCTTGGCAGATCGATAGATAGTCGGGCTTCTCAGCCCTTTTCATTTATAGTTGTACGTGCTCGAGACATGATTAGCTTCCGCTTGTGCTTTGACTTGTATGCTCGAGTGTTGGGTCATGAGACCCATGTTTGTAATATCTCGCTCTTGAGCCTAATGAATAATATTTGAGTCGAGAGTTATGTTGTGATGCCATGTTGTATCTACGCATATTGAGCATAATGTGTGTATGTTTGAAATGCTTGGTATGTGTGGGATCCGACAAACTAGTTGTTTATCCTTGGCAGCCTCTCATATGGGGAAATGTAGTCTCGTGCTTCCGGCGATAGTAGTCCGCTTCTGCCCAGTTCACCGGAGTCTCGCTAGCCCAAAGACTACCGCTGCTTGGACACTTGATCGGCCGCATGTGTTTCGCCGTTCCTATGTCCGTCCCTTCGGGAAATGTCACCTTGGCGTTATTCGAGTCCCGCTTAGCTGCTACAGCTCGGGATACCGGAGTCCTGTTAGCCAGTGCTACAGCCGAATATATACGTTGATGACCGACATGCTCGATGTGATTCATGTATGCCTGTTCCCATAGGTTAGCGCCGCTTTGGGTTCACGACTAGCCATGTCGGCCCGGGTTCTTTGTCATGTGGATGCTAGCGACACTGTCATATACGTGAGCCAAAAGACGCAAACGGTCCCGGGACATGGTAAGGCGACACCCGTGGGAATACCGTGCGTGAGGCCGCAAAGTGATATGATGTGTTACATGCTAGGTCGGTGTGACTTAGGATCGGGGTCCTGACAGCGTTGGTATCAGAGCCCCGATCGCTCAGAGGATTACCAAGCCAAACTGGTCGAAGTTGTGTCTAGAAATGCTTTAGTTATATAAGGGAATTGTTTGTGGAAGGAACGTAAGGCTCTTTTTTTACTCCTTATACCTCATGGCCTTCGATCTGAGTCATCCTTTTCTCTTCTACGGGGTTTAAGAACTAGGCTTCTCATCTATCTATCAGGATGACGTGTTACTAATCCATAGACCTATAAGATTATTGGTTTTAAATTCCCAGTTCAGTTCCTACTACTTCTGTATGATAACTGTTGATCTCAGAATCTTGTTATGATGTTGTTGAGTGGTTATGCCACCATTTCTGCAGGATGTCTCAAATCATTTTGAGCATTTACAGCCGTTATGCTGTCCGAATCATCCCAGGTCTCTAAATAGTCTGATGCATTTGCAAATCCTTTCCTTCCGTTTCCAATGTCCTTTTGGTCAGAATAAGCACACTAACCAGTCGGTTGAGGTACTCTGTTGCCTCGACACATATGTTGGGACTATTATTATGACCCTAAGTGTTTAGGAAGTCACCTAGCAATTTAGCAATGCTTTTGTATCCCCAGTGTGATGATTCTGGCCATCATTTTCGAAAGCATCCCGTGATGCCATTTAGTAGTAGGTATTCTACTCCTGGGTTACGAACCGAGATTCATCCTACTTCATGTTGTTAGTATTGCTAGTGCCTTTAGGATATTAGTAACCTTTGCGATAGTCCTCGAGGTCTGTGGTATATCCTTCTTCCAAATACCATGAACCACTTATGGCGTAAGTTTATTGAACCAAAAGATCACAACCAGAGTGCTCTTGAGGAGTACTCCATTCATGTTGTGAATCGCCAATTCTACCTTTCTGCATGGGTTATCCGGAAGAAATGTTGAGTTTGCTCGACATACTAATCCATGTATCCACAACTCAGGAAGTTATATGTTCCTCTGAATTGCTCTCTTCAGTTGCATTCTGACCTTCATCTATCAATTGATAGTCAGGAGTAGGCGTGCACTCGTCATCGATGCATTTTGTCCTTGTGGTCTGTCAAGCCATTCTATTCCAGAATGACTAGGAGAAACAAACTCCAGTACCTCATCCATTTCTAGGATTGGGTCAAAGTAGTTGTATCCCGCAGATCAAAATGCCAATTCAGCTTTTGATTCTGTTCTACCACAAGTATTGCCATCTTATGTCAAGAATGTCATGGGAATTGCACAACCTCCTAGGAATTCTTGATGCAGTGGTACTTCTCACCATCATTGTTCATTCCTCGGTTCCGTGTTGTTGTAACCGGAATGCCGGCAAGTGAATTGTGATGTGCGAAATCAATACTCCGAGCCACTCGTTGCTTGGTAGTAAATGGACAATATTCTCATCCTTAGCGTGTTGGTTATTAAATCATCATCCTAAGATAGATTGTGCTACCTAGTCCTTATTTTCGGTGCACTCTTCGATTGATGAGTTAGGATCTTATCAAGTCCTCACTCATTTGATAATATCGTCTTGCCCTCAAAAGCAAGATTGCTCTCGAGCTTAGTAACATACCGGTGGTTCGTGACTTTCCAAATATCCTCTTGGAAGTGTTACCGGGTTGTTTCCTGACTATTATGTTGAGCTCGTGATCAAGTTGGTTTCTTGTGAACCACCCTTCTCCAAGAATCGTGTTGGATATCCCTAAGCTAGTTGGTTAAGCTAGACAACAACTTGGAGAGTTGGAAGATAAAAGCTTGTCCAACTTAGCTCGTTCAAAAGGGATATTCTTGTGTAGTGTGTGTTGAAGAAAGATGATATCTTCACCGATTGGTCCCTCGTGATCGATTCTTTGGACCTATTGTCTTATCAATTCGTTGACTTGGGTATGGGCCATTGTCAAGTCAAATCGGTACCAACGATTGCTCGTAATGTTGTCTTACTCGTGGTTGATCCCTCGAGCATACACCATTATATCTTTTGGTCCGACCAATGCTATCAACGTGTTCACATGATGGTGGAAGTCCAAAGTGATATGGAAATTCCGATGAGTTGTTGAGCCCATCGGTAGCATTTTGTCTCCCCATGAGTCGTGTTGAACATCAACCTAGTGTTGGAAATTGTGTAAGCATTTCTTCGTGTGCCGTTCATGAAGCCTATGCTTGGATGGAAGAAGTGACTTCCTCGAACTCACGTGCATTTAATGTAAGTTGTCGCCGTGGATTCAAGAAGGTTTGTTTTGCCTCTGTGGAATCATCCCAAGTCCGTCATGCATGTGCAAAGTATTCTATGGTTTGATAGACTGATCATCTTCATTCCGTATGTATCCCTAGCACACCAAGCCAGCGATTGATTTGTTCAAGGAAAGGAAGTTCCTTCTTAAGAGCATGCCTTATGCAAGGACTTCAATATCCTCGATTATGGTTCCCCACGAACTCGGTAGTGTTTTATTATAAGACTACCATGTGGTCATGCTTGTCTAGGACAACGTGTTCACATGTTTGTAGCAAAACCAGCTCATGTTTTGGAGCTTGCTATCGTAGTTCATATCCCGAGAATCTCATAGCGCCATCTCGTCGAATTGTGTTGCAACCCTTCCTTTTCGGACATGATGAGTCCGAAATATCCTAACACCAACCAGATCTGAATCTCGGGCAGATATGATGGTTGGAACATTCGAACAGTTGCATTTCGTTCCCAGCTTGCACCGTCCTTATGCCATTTCACTATGGGCTGCCTTCGTAGTAATTTCTGTTCAAGATCATCCTCAAAAGTGGACTTACCCTAGGCCCCCTCCACCTCCGATGATAAGCAAAAATCATCCATTGCGTTGTCTTCAACAAGGTAGTCTACATCATCCATTTTAGTCCGGGTGTACCATTCCTTTGCACTCCGCCAAACGATCATTGTGAATTGCCTTAGGCTAGTATGAAGAGTTTCAATGATCTCTGTATCAAAAGTAATTCTTTTTGCCACTTAAGGGAATAGTTCCTCGCGTCACCTCCCCTGAGGTGCCCCGCTATTGAATCATGGCAAATATTTTCTCACCACCTTGACACCATCCACCATCTTTCTAAGCGTGGAATTGTTGCCACCAATCAAACCCCGTTGTTGTTCTTCCATTCCTCTCGATGTATTTTGCGTCTCAACTCGAGATGTGTCACCGTCTCAGTCCGTGAGTTGATCATGTTACTTGATCTTCGCGAAGGTCGAATCATGTAGGGTTTTCCCCTTCTTTACATTGTCGTGTCGGGTGAAGATCTCGAAGACGTCAAGACCAAGAAGATGGAGTGAACCAACATCTTCGAGAAGGCAATTGGATCATAGAGATTGTGATAGTTTGTGACTTCCCTTCTCTCTCTTACCTCACGTCTTGAATCTCGGCGAGATTCTTGTTTAGTGGGGGTGAGTTGTCACAGCCCTAGAATTGTTTGACATTAGTTGCATTAAGGCATTCATGTCATCATGTTAATTTTCTCAGAAAGTTGAAATGGGGATTGTTGAAACCCTAGCACCAGTTGATATGGTGAATATGTGGACTCGTGTGCGCCACTTCAAAGGAGTTACTTGCAGTCGTAGTTCAAGATAGCCACCGAGTCAAAGCTGGCTTGCTGCAGTCAAACTCCACCACCCCCTTTGATAATGATGCATATGTAGCTAGTTACGATGTAAGTCTTCTGAAATGCGTTTGTACTCACGTTTGCCTATTTTATGTTTTGCAGAGAGACCTTAGTCTCGCTAGTAGTTCCGCTTGGACTTGACGGTTAGCTTGATACCTCGGCTACGATCTTGTGCCTTGGCGAGATCGATAGATAGTCAGGCTTCTCGGCCCTTTTCATTTATAGTTATGCGTGCTCGGACATGATTAGCTTCCGCTTGTGCTTTGACTTGTATGCTTCGAGTGTTGGGTCATGAGACCCATGTTTGTAATATCTCGCTCTTGAGCCTAATGAATAATATTTGAGTCGTAGAGTTATGTTGTGATGCCATGTTGTATCTACGCATATTGAGCATAATGTGTGTATGTTTGAAATGCTTGGTATGTGTGGGATCCGACAAACTAGTTGTTTATCCTTGGCAGCCTCTCATATGGGGAAATGTAGTCTCGTGCTTCTGAGCGATAGTAGTCCGCTTCTTGCCGGTTCACGGAGTCTCGCTAGCCCAAAGACTACTGCTTGGACACTTGGTAGCGGCATGTGTTTCACTTCGTTCCTATATACGTCCCTTTGGGGAAATGTCACGTGGCGTTATTCGAGTCCCGCTTAGCTGCTACATGTACCGGGATACCGGAGTCCTCATAGCCCAAAGTGCTACAGCCCGAATATATACGTTGATGACCGACATGCTCGATGTGATTCATGTATGCCTGTTCCCATAGGTTAAGCGCCGCTTTGGGTTCCACGACTAGCCATGTCGGCCCGGGTTCTTTGTCATATGGATGCTAGCGACACTATCATATACGTGAGCCAAAAGACGCAAACGGTCCGGGACATGGTAAGCGACACCTGTGGAATTCCGTGCGTGAGGCCGCAAAGTGATATGATGTGTTACATGCTAGGTCGGTGTGACTTAGGATCGGGGTCCCGACACCAACTTACCCACCACGCTCGATTAACTCCGGCCGGACACACTTTCCTGGGTCATGCCCGGCCTCGGCCAAACAATACGCCGCAACCCGACCTAGGCTTAATAGAGAGGCCAGCACGCCGGACTAAACCTATGCCCTCAGGGGTCATGGGCCATCTCCCGAAAACTCCGGCCGCGTTGCGAGGCGGCGGTGAGCAGAACCTAGCTACCTCCTTCAACAAGGCAGCGCCACGCGGTCCAACCCGGCGCGGCCTTCGATCGTCAGCGTCTATTAAGCTTCGGTGATGTATACAACGCAGAACGCCCATACTATGCCCACGTGATGGTTAGTGCTATCGGGCCGAGGCCCTCGGATCAAATATCCAAATCGTGAGTGGATTAGGAGCAGCGGTAACAAGCACAGACTCACGAAAGATGTGACGCCGTTGCCCGTCTCGAGGACTTGCGGCAAGGTCTAGGAATGCCCGCCACGCCTCGTAATTATCTCGCGGGCACCCTCCGTGTCAACCCGTCTCCACATCACTCGCAATTAAGCTCGCGGGTACCCCTCGTGGTCGAATTCGTCTTTCCAAGTAACGATGGTAAAGTCCAAGTATCCGTGTGTCCAAACATCAAGGGAAAACCGAGGAATCACCCCCGATGAATTCCACTAGATGTAATCATCAAGGTGAACGTAAGAGGAATCACCCTCGAGGTCCACACTTGAGGGGTTGCACGACAGAGTCGTATCGGAAGTGGTTAAGGAGGAAATCACCCTCGATGACCACGACCGAATAACTACACTGCTGAGGTTAACATCGAAGTCTTGATGAGGTCTCACCCTCGGTACTCGATAGTAACCTAGTAGTGTCGAGCAACTAAGGGAAGTGATGTGCGGTGTCGGGGCTGGTCTTCGATCCCGTTGATCGGGTCTTCGATTATCCAATGAGGCGGTGGGGCAGTGGGGGTCATCGATGGATCTCTAGCCAACCTATACTAAGCGCTTTAGGATAAGCGGTAAGGTACAACAACAGATACAAAAATAGGCTATGCATCGAATAGGAGCAATCAATAACAATAGCAAAATCTAATGCAAGCATGAGAGAATGGAATGGGTGATATCGGGATGATCAAAGGGGGCTTGCACGGTGGCTCGGCAAGGAGGGCGTCGTTGTCGGCGTAGTCGATCAACTGGGGCATCGGCTGACCTCGGGGTCTCTGAGAGAAGAGGGGGAAGGAACAGTAAATACATAGCAAACAGAGGTATCACTAAGCCTGACATGACGATGCGTAGTGCTAGGCGTGCTCTAAAGCGGTACTACACGTTGCAGACGAAAGGGGGAAACATCCGAGGATGAATTCCCGGCGTTAGGTGGATTGCGGACAAAGGAAAAGAGGGGGGAAGTTCCATGTTCAGCATGCTAGGGGCATGTGACAGATGAACGAACCACGTATTCAGATTCGTTGGATTTTTCTGAGCAACTTTCATATAGAAAACATTTTCATCCGAGGCACGGTTTATTTTCTATGAATTTCTAAATATTTAAACATTTTCTGAAATTATTAAAATTAACGGAAAAGGAATATGACATCAGCATGACATGCTGATGACATCAGCAGTCATCAGACTCGCTGACCAGGTCAAACCTGACCTGTGGGTCCAGTGGGACCCACATGTCAGCCTTTGTTAGTCTAACAGTGTATTAAACTAACTAATCTATGTTAATTAGCTACTGGACCCCACCTGTCATAGACTAATTAGCTAAACTAATTAGTCTTAATTATTAAAACAGTTTAGTTAGAGTAATAAGCGGCGGGACCCGCGTGTCAGCGGTTGGGGCCGCCAGTCAAGACAGATTAGCCGAGTCAGGGGGGCCACGTGGCGCCACGTCCGGTCATCAGCTGACGGCGGCTTCGACGACCAAAGCAACGGCGGCGCCGGGAGTTGGCGGAGCCGCGCCACGTGGGGCCTTCGGACTGCGGCTTGGACCTAAGGGTGCGGCGGTGCCGACACGATGAGACGACGACCGGCCTCGGGGGCGACCGGAGTATCGCCCGGTGGCAGTGGAGGCGGCAGCGCGATCGGGAGCGCATCGGGAAAAGCCTACGGGGTGGTTAAAACGAGCGCCGTGACGCGCGTTCGAACGAGGGGAGCCGCACGCATCCAACATCGCGGTCCCGAGTGCTGGGATGGCCTAGAGCCACGGCAGCGCTGACCGGAGCGGCGCCGGAGTTCGGACGTTGACGGATTCGAGCGTCCAGGCCACGGCAAGGGTGGCGGAGGGGTGCATTGAGCAGCTAGGAGCTCCAGGAGCTCGGTGGTGGCGCTAGCGCGGCGCTAGGAGCATCAGGGCGACTGCAATGAGTTCAACGACGGAGCTCGTCTCGGCCATGGCGGGCCCAGCCGCTCCGGGCGCGTATGGAAGCAAAAGAGAGGGGGGAAGTGTAGCTCACAGTGAGCCTGCAGATGTGCTCAGTGGGCTCGGGGAAGGCGCGAGGTGGCCGAATTCGGCGCCGGCGTTAAATCGAGATGAGGAAGAAGAAGAGGTCGCCCGGCCGCTGTGGGGCTCTGGCTTGGTCCGGTGGTCGAGGAAGACTTCACGGGGTACGACGGCGCTCGGGGAATCGTCGGAGAGGGACGGGGACAGCGGTGGCCGCTGTCAGCACGGCGGACGGTGCAGGGCACGTCGGCGAGGCAGATCTGGAGGAGGGGAGCGAGTGTGCGAGGGATAGGGACTAGCGCGAGTGGAGGGGGAGGCAGGGCAAGTGGGAGGCGAGGGGGCCGAGGCATCGGGGCGGTGGAGGCCTTATCCTCTCGTCGGGCATCGCCGGCGAGGTGGTTTGATGGCGACCGTGCCCGCGGTCGGTCGAACAGGAAGGCGACCGGGGGAGCGTGGGAGGCTGGGCTGGCCAGCTGGAGTGGGCCAGTTGGCTCAGGTGGGCCGAAGCCTGAGTGAGGCAGAGGGCCTCTCTCTCCCTCTACTTCTCATTTTCCCTTTTTTGTTGTTTTCTTTTTCTTTTCCGGCAGCTTTTGCATTTTCTTTTAGCCACAATTGACTTTGCAAAATTATGCCACCGCCAAAACAATCTCAAAGAATTAAAGTGCACTTTGCTTCAAAAGGTTGGGAGGTTTTGGAATAGTTGCCAATTTTATAAATTAAAAAGGGCATTTAATTTATTGCTTAGGTCCTTTGTTATAAGTAGTTTAGGCCACTTAAACCCTTGCAAAAATGTTGGTTCACCACCAATATTACGGAAGAATACTTTCCACATGATGAACATTTTAGTTTTCATGTTTGAGCATTTTGAATTTCACAATCGAATTTGAATTTGAATTCAACTGGAATGTGAAAGAGCATGAGACAATAATGATCAGGCACATGTTTAGCAAAACAATTAACTTAACCCCAGGGGTTACTGTAGCATCATTACACCGGGGGTGTTACAAAAAGTTCCTCCCGCTAACAGCTCGGACCAACCAGCTATATCTTCGCACGCAAGAAAGTGCTTCCTTATTACATACAAAAAAATGAATAGCCCCGCTGCTAGATGAGACCCACCATATTTGGAGGCTGACTTTGTGGGCCTACTAAGTAGACGCGGACGTAGGGTTTTGTCAACTTAGTCAATATAAATGATTCTAGCTGCGGTGACCGTATGATGTCCCTCCAATGGCCATAGTGCTTCTTCAACCTCTGGTCTTCTTGCTCCAGCCGCCCAAACCATCGCGGGTCGTGCCTCCTGCTCTTGCCTCCCGTGGCCGGTTGTGCTGCCACGTAGGCCTCACCGCCCCTCCTACTCCAACCGCTGGCCAGGCCATCCCTCTGCTCACCCACAACCCTTGTTATTCTGCGATGACGGCAGCCTCACACCACAGCCGAACCAGTCAACCCTCATACTATCCTCCCGCGTGGGCATGCACTGTCGCATCTTCCCCAGCTCCGTGTCGTCCCCTTCCTAGGCCTCGCCATCGTCCATCGCCTTGGTGCTCTTGGCGCAGCGTGGTCAACATGGTCAAGGAACAACTTCCATCAGAAGAGGACTGTACGTGGAGAGGCTGACAGGTGGGTCCAGGGCCGCAACAAGTAAGTGCCTCCTTATTACGCGTAAAATAAGTATTCCTGCACTGGACCGCGGGGACCCATCGGAAGGGCCTCTGTATTTTACAGAAAAAAATGTTTCCCCTGACAGCTGGGACTCACCAGTTATATCTTCACACGCAAGGAAGTGCCTCTTTATCTAGCTGGGACCCACCCGGTCGAACCGTACGTAGGGTTGTCCATCTGGTCGCGAATGTGTACGTACATACTGGTCGATCGATCTCTCTGCAACGATGAACCGTGGCCGAGCAAGCAACGGCATGTGTAGTAGTAGAGCCCCTGACGTAACAGTTCAGACAATCCTGTCAAAATTGTGTACATGTACGTACAACCATATGCCAAAAAATACGGCCACGTACGTACATATGAGCAGGGTCTTGAACGTCTACTCGCGCATAAGTACGGCCAGGGCACGTGTACATGGAGAGGCAATGGAAGGCAGCAATGGCGTCCTGTTCATCGGGCAGCCAACCGGCTGGGTCGGAACGGAGAAACAGTGTCCTGCTCATCGGGAGGCAACAGACTGGGCAGAATGCATCCTGTTCAACGGGAGCCAACCGGCTTGGATGGAACAGCCGAAACGGGGTCTGGTGTACCGCAGTACGGAGGAAACGGGCTTGTGTTCGAGCTCCTATGGTCGAAACGGGGTGCTATTGATCGGGAGGGGTGTGGCGTACCGCAAAACGGAGGAAACAGACTTGTGTTGGAGCGCGACGGTTAAAACGGGGTTCCTGTTCATCGAGAGGGGTGCGGCGTACCGCAAAACGGGACTCCATGGGCTACTGTTCACCCACCGTCGACTTCCCTCAGCCTCCACCTGCACTGTTCATCCACCACGTCTTCCTCCTGCCTCCACCAGATATTCTTCATCCACGGGCTACTGTTCATCCAGCCCTCCACCGGCTACTGTTCAACCAGCCCTCCACGGGGTCCTGTTCATCCACCCCAACTAGTTTGGCTGTGGCGGCCTCTTCTCGGGGTCATGTTCATCCAGCGGCAACGACCTACTACCACGGGGTCCTGTTCATCCAACCCCCACCGGGAACTGTTCATCCAACCCGAACCACGTACGTCTCGACTCGTTCAACCAACCCCCACGTTCACTGTTCATCAAGAGGCAACAGGTTCGATCGGCTTCAGTAAGCAACAACAGCAGCAGTGATTGATCGATCAGGTTCAGTTAGCAGCAGTAGCGAAGGAATCGCTCAGCTTCAGTTAACAGCCAAGGGATCGATCGCTCGGGTTCAGTAACGTAGCTATTGCGAACGCCTCGCTCGGGTTCAGTTAGAGCCCAATGCCTCGCACACACACGCGTATGTACGTATACGAGAGAAACATGCATCGCTCGGCCCCGACCACCCACCGTAACCGGGAACTCCCAAAAAATTTCCTCACCCTTGCTTCTACCACGATTTTTTCTGTCATGGACGGCCCAAAAAATGTCATGGACGTGCGTCTCTGGCCAACCCAGGACGAAAAGCCCATTTTCTGTCATGATTTTTTGTCATAGAAGTAGGAGCCCACCACATCTATGATGATACCGGATTTTATCACAATTATCATCCTAAAAGTGTCATAAGCATGCAGGAAAAAAATTCGTTCAGGCCAAAATGTCACGGATGTGCCTTTTTTTTAGTGAATACAATGGTAAGTTGTATAGGTGCACTAGTTTGGCGAAGAGATGGTGATACAAGTGTAATATGGATAGTAGATATAGGTTTTTTAATCTAAAAATATAAAAACAGCAAGGTAGCAAGTGATAAAAGTGAGCACAAACGGTATTGCGATGCTTGAAAACAAGGCCTAGGGTTCATACTTTCACTAGTGCAAAATCTCTCAACAATGATAACATAATTGGATCATATAACAATCCCTCAATGTGCAACAAAGAATCACTCCAAAGTTCCTATAGCGGAGAACATAAGATGAAATTATTTGTAGGGTACGAAACCACCTCAAAGTTATTCTTTCTGATCAATCCATTGAGATATTCCTAGAAGTGTCACAAACAGCCCTAGAGTTCATACTAAAATAACACCATATGATACACATCAACCAACTCTAATGTCACCTAGATACTGCAATGTCACCACAAGTATCCGTGAGTTGATTATACGATATGCATCAAACAACTTCAGATTCATAATATTCAATCCAAGACAAAGAATTTCAAAGAGTACCTCAAGATTTCATTGGAGAAAGGAATATGAAAACGCATATCAACCCCTATGCATAGATTACCCCAATGTCACCATGGGAATCCGCAAGTTGATAACCGAAACATACACCAAGTGAATCAATAGAACATCCATTGTCACCATGGATATCCCATCACAAGAGATACATCAAGTGCTCTCACATCCAAAAGATTCAATCCGACATAACTAAACCTCATAGGAAAAGATTCAATTCATCACAAGAAGGTAGAGAGGGAAGAACACCATAAGATCCAAATATATTAACAAAGCTCGCGGTACATCAAGATCATGCCAAATCAAGAACACGAGAGAGAGAGAGAGAGAGAGAGATCAAACACATAGCTACTGGTACATACCCTCAGCCCCGAGGGTGAACTACACCCTCCTCATAATGGAGACCGTTGGGATGATAAAGATGGCCTCCGATGATGATTTTCCCCTCCGTCAGGGTGCCGGAATGGGGTCCCGACTGAGTTTTTGTGGATACAGGGGCTTGCTGTCGGGGAAACGACACCTATGGGATCACAAACAATCCCTTCTACGGTTGACAGGGCGCGGGGCTGTGGGAAGAGCGGGATTAGAAGATCAACGCGGGGGAGTTTATCCAGGTTCGGGCCGCAAGCGATGCGTAACACCCTACTCCTGCTGGTGTATGTTTATCTGGTGTTCTTGGACTTTCTACAGAGCATGCAGGGTCCAAAAAGTTTAAATCCTCTCTCAGTATGCTGCGGGCCTCCTTTTATAGTCAAAGGGGCTGCCATAGTGGCACACAGGAGGTGGAAAGTTGTATAGTGTACAAGCTTATCGCCTGACATCACAGGACAAAATGCATTAAATGTGCTACTTAGGTGTCCTCTTACTTTATCGGGGACGTCAACGAAGCCCGTCCCGTCTGTCGCCGCGTCGCCTTGCTCCGACACGGGTCCAGGCCAACGAGGCATGCAGCGCCATGTAGGCTGGCAGGCTGCTGAGCTAGTGTGGTGGCAGGGTCTTCACGAAGATCTGCATGCCACCACGCAGGTGCTTGACTAGTTGGCTTAGGAGCCACGTACTGCCACGTGGGTACTTGCTTAGTTGGTGGGTCGGCCGCTGAGCTGGAGCAGCGACGGGGCAGTAAGGTCTAGCCGCGGTCTTGCTGATATTCCCGGCAAGGGTCTTGCCGGGGCCTTGCAGGCGCCCTCGGCAAGAGTCTTGCCGGGGCCTCGTGGGTATCTTCGGCAGGAGCCTTGCCAGGGCATCCTCGGCAAGGAGCCCCACTGTTGTCTTGTCTTCTGGTTCCTATCTAGGCCTTGCAGGCCCTTTGTCTTCACAAAGATCTGCATGTCACTATGCAGGCCCCTCCCGAGCCTTGGTTCCAATGTTGTCCATGGTGTCGCAACTCTCAGGCTCAAGGGTGGTGGCCTTGCTGGTGTTGGGGTGAGTTGGCCCGGCAAGGCTCTTGTCGGGGCTGCGTAGGCCACTTCGGCAAGGGTCTTGCCGGGGGGAGCCCATCTTGTTGCCTCGTCGTCCGCGCCCCTGGTTAGAGCGCGGCTCTGGTGGTCTTGTACTCTTGCTTCCTTCCTCTGCCCCGCTAGGTGTGGCCGTAGGTGCGGCTCTAACTGCCCGTGCACAAGTAAAGGGGTACAAAGAGGGCCCCTACTTTTGTACACCAACAGGACCCCCCGGGCCTGGGCCACACATAAGCGCGAAATGTTGTTGGGCTAGGGCCAGAACGGTGCACGTGCACGCGGGGCTGAGTTTTACCGCAGTAACTTCCCTCGCCAGTTGCTCTTCCCCACGACCCGTGTTGAATGCGTGACGTGGGGTTCGTGCGTGGGGCCGTTGTTGCACGCCTGCGTCACATCGTGGTAAATGGTAAAGAGGCGGCCCGCGCCTTCCCCATAAAAAGGAAAAAACCGCAGGCGCGCTGCTCATTTACCCTCTGCGCCTTTCTTAATCTTGGAACCGTCGCCCCCTTCTTCCTCAATCTCTTGCTTTTGCTCGCCGCCGCCGCGCCCTCATTGCCCTCAATCCTCCCTCCCCTCTCAGTTGCCATGGCGCCCAAGAAAGGCAAGGGGCGGCCAAGGACGTCGAGGAGAAGGAGGCGCCGGAGAGCGAGTTGGCGGGTCTACAAACATAGCTCGCCTACTTCCCCGCGACGGTCGATGCGGTCCATCTTAGGGACTACTTCAGGTCCCTGTGGGGGAGGGAGACGACGGGGCACCCCGCCACGCGCATCGTCCCTGCCGATTTCTCCAAGGCCGGCCCAAATCGGTACCCCTTCTTTGTTGACTACTTCTCTTGCGGGCTATGCCCCCCTTTCTCTGATTTCTTCAACGATGTCATGCACACATATGGATTCCGTCTTCTGGACCTTACGCCGAATGCCGTGGCGTGCATGGCCTTCTTTGCCCATCTCTGCGAGGGCTTCGCCAGAGTGCTCCCCAGCACGGCGCTCTTCTGCCACTACTTCTATCCTCACATCCAGGCAGGGGGCGCCATCTCCGGCTGCATCACCTGGATCTCGAGGTCTCAGGAGAAGGGAACGTATCCGGAGGGCGCCCAGAAGGAGAGGTGGGACGAGTCGCGGAGCTGGTGGTGATGGATCGAGGAGGGGGATCCACGGGAGTTCTGTCGGGTCCGCCGGAGTCCGCCGGTCCGCTGCAAGGACTGGAGCGACCTTGACGCCAATGACAAGAAGCTCTCAGTCGCCACCACCAAGATCCTTCACCTCACCGAGGTCGGGCTCACCCTCGAGATGATTGGAGCTGATTTCATCCGCCGCCAGATTGCCCCACTGCACAACAAGGGGAGGCCGACCTGGGACTATAGGAATGCGGCTGATATCATGAGGCTCCGCCCCGGTTTGAAGCAAAACTTTACGGTGATGGGGCACGCCCACTTTTGCCAGAGGCTCTTCCAGCTCAAGGTGTGTGACGACGGCAGGGCCGAGAAGGCCGGCAAGGCCGTCAAAGGCGTCTCTGTTTGGGTTGCCGGCGGGAGTGGTCCCGTTGATCAACAACTCTGGTCAGATCACCATCATCGCCATGACGCCGGACTTCAACGCGCACAGCCTCGATCCGCTCTGGGACGAGCCGGAAGCGGAGGAGGTGCAGGCGTTCTTCGACAACTTGTCGGAGAATTATGTTCGCGACGAGCTGGTGCTCATCCGCGACACCACCAAGGAGGAGCTGGACTACATCGCCGCCAGGGCAGCGGAGGCAGCACTCGCCAAGGAGGCTGGCAGCGTCGGCGCCGTGGAGGACGAGGCTGATGCAGCCGCAGAGGAGAAGGAGCTCGCACAGTGGGCGGAGTCTGTCGGGGAGGCCAACGGCACCGGCGCCGGGGCCCCCCTCGTCGAAGACGTGGTCGAGGAGTTGGTTGAAGAAGAGGTCGAGGCTGATGACCCCTCGGCCACGGGGAAGAGGCGCGTCCTGCAATGGGCCAGCTCCGGGGAGCCGGACCGGCCCGGTAGGACCGCGCAGCGGCAAAAGATCCAGGAGCAGTCCGTGTGCCAGACGAGAGCCGCGACGAAGAAAGCCGTGGCAGCGAAGAAGGCGGTGAAAACCGCGGTAGCGAAGAAGAATGTGGCCGCTTCCTCCTCATCCAAGCGGCACCAGACTCCATCCCCTTCTCCTCCTCCCTCGGACAGCACCCTGGAGGCCGAGTTCGACCTCGGGTCTTTTAGCCCGAAGAAGAAGAGGCAGCCAGTGGAGGAGGAGGTAGAGGACGAGTAAGTATTTCTCCCCCCCCCTATCATCTCCTGACCTCACGCCTATGTCATCTTCCTTTGACTTGATGTTATCTTTACAGGGACACGGAGACGTTGGCCCAGAGGGTGGCGAAGAGGGCCAGGGCCTTGACGAGCGACAAGCCCCCAGCCGGCGCTCCGCACACGCCGGTGGTGGTGATCAGCCCGCACAACAGTCACTGGCGCAGCCCCCCTTTAGCCCCCAGCGTGAGTTCATTACTCACTCCTTCACTCATGAGCATTGGGGTGTGAATTATTGATGCTGACCCTGCCGGGGTTGGAGGAGGAGAGCGGCAGTAGGAGGAGCCGCCGAGGGCCACTCCCAACACGCCGCCCCCATCGACCACGCCGCCTAGAGGGGCGTCCCCGGCAAGGCCATCCACCACCGAGCCCACGCATATGGAGGAGGAGGAGGCGAGCTTAGGTGCCGGTGGTTCCGTCCCGGCAACGAATGTTGGCGGGGAGGGCGCCACTTCTTCTCAGCCCGGCGTGGGTAAGTCATTTGCTTCCCGTCCCTGTTCTTTCTCTTGTTCTAAGTTTTGATCTTGGCCTCGCCTCATTCTTCTTATCGGCTTCCATTCCCTCCCTCGGCGGACCAGGAGGACATCGACACCGTCATCGAGGAGGTCACCAAGGACACCGAGGACGAGGCCGACAAGATCGCTGCCGAGGAGGCTGCCAAGACCGCCGCTGAGGAGGCCGCCAAGGCCGCTGCCGAAGAGGTCGGCAAGGCCGACGCCGGGGAGGCTAGCAAGGGGCTTGCCGGGGAGGAGGGGGCCGACGACTAACCTTCCTCTCCTACAGCCCCTGCCCCGGGCAAGTACTTGAAGGTGGGCGACGACCTGTTCGTCCACCTCCCAGGGACGGCAAGCACCAGAGCGTCAGCCGAAGGGGAGGTGTTTGATGATGAGGTGCTTGCCACTGCCGGGCTCCAGGTTGTTGACGAACTGAGCGCCGGTGGCAGCGGTTCCCAAGAGGAGCAGCTTCTCCGGGCCATGAGCGTCAACTTCCAGAAGCTCCAGGCGCTCCACTGTGCCCGCCTAGACAAGGCGAGCAGGATGGCGGCAGCGGATAAGGCGGAGGCGGATCTTGAGGAGCGCGTCGTTCAGACGCAGGCCTGGTTCCGCGAGGCTCGGGAAGGACTGAAGGCTGCCCAGGACGAGCTGGCTGAGCGCAAACGGGAGCTCATCCTGAAGCAGGCTGATGTCGAGAAGGCCCAGGAGGTGGCGAAGGAACAGGCCGCCAAGGACGATGCCGCTCGGCAACAGCACCAGGCTCTATTGAACTCCTAGGAGGAGGAGCTTGCTGCCCGTGAGGTCGTAAAGACTTTTTTTACGCGACAGGAAAAAGTGACTACGAATTCCCCTTTTTGTTTGTGAATCCCTGTTTGTATCCTTTGAGCGCACGCCCATTAAGTAGCGATCAAATCAAGGAAATCGATCAAACGATCCCCGTGCTAGCCCAAATCATGATCTTCACCAACTTGGATTTGGTTCTCTCACGAAAATCGCACTCACCGCCACACTCCATGGCAAGGATGCAGAGGTTGAGAAGCCTGTCGTGCAGCAGACCCAGGAGTTGGAGCAGAGGCACAAGGAGGCACTCGATGCTCAGGCCCTAGTCTTTGCCGGCAAGGTGAAGGAGCTGGAGCTGGAGCGGGAGGAGCTGAAGGGGAAGGTCTTGGAGCTGACGGAGGAGCAGGACACGGCCAACGGTGCTTTGGCGGATGCGCAATCTGCAGTCCTCGGAAAGGCCGAGCTACTCTCCAAGGCCAACGACTCCATCAATGACCTGAAGCTGAAGCTGGATGGCCTGGAGGGGACGCTTTCGGAGGTCAGGGCCCGAGAGGAGACCCTAATAAAGACCCTCGAGACCGAAAAGCGGTTGCGGGGTGACGACGCCACTGCCCACAAGGAGTACGTGGATGGCATCAATCTCTGGATCAGACGTCTAGTCGACGTCGCAGTGAGGCTCACCGCGCAGCTAGCTGCCATGGGCCTGCCGGATGTCAGGTACTCCCAAGAGCCGAACGTGAGCCCCAATGCCAGGCTGACCCTGTTCTTCGAGGGAGTCCTCGGAGCCCTGGAGTGGCTCTGAACCAACCGATCGACCTCCCTGGCCAATGAGGCCCGGAAGCTTTGCCAGGGCACCCTGACCAAGGTCCTCACCATGGTGGCGTACTGGAACCCCAACCTCGACTTCGCCGATGCGCTGGAGAGCTTGCCGGAGGGCATGGACCTCGCGGCGCTCGAGGAGTGTATCGAGCCCATCATCAGTTGCGTCGACGGAGTCCAGAGGGTGGAGGGCCAGCGCCGGGACTAGGCACCCCGTTTCTCATCGCCGCTGCGGGTTCATGGCCAAGACAATTTTATCTTAAGTTAGAACCGCATCAACAATTGATGTAATATAACTTTGCGGTACTTTGAAATGATGTATGCTATTTTCCTGTTCGATCGTTCTTGGTATGTACGCCCTACGCTTAGTTGGACAGTCTTGCCGGCGCGTAAACCCAAGCCGCAGCGCTTTGAGGACGGATCCTTATCGGCCTGCCGGGTGTGCTTGCTGCTGGGCAAACCACCTTACCGCTCTCAAAGACAAATTACCGAACTGTTGAGCGGACTCAAAACAGAACAAGGGCGTCGCCAATAGCGGATAGGCCACCCTGCCGTTCTAAACGCGGCCGCTTGAACTGTTGAGCAGACTCGAAATAGAACAAGGGCGTTGCCAATAGCGGGAGGGTCCCATCGCGTGCAGGTTTTCCATACAAAGAGCGAGATCTTTCGAGGGAAATAACTTTATAAAAAAGGGAATTACTCAAAGTTTTGCGCGACTTAACTTTTCCGCCACCACGCGGGTGGTTGTTGTGGCTGCAGGTGACACTGCCTCGCCTGGCTAATGGCATCAGAGCATGGCTGATTGATGCTGCCTTCTTCCTTGAAGCCGTCACGATGACGTAACCAACGTGCTCGCTTCTCGACCAGATTTCCACAGCTGCGCCCCCTACCTGGCGCACCAAAGATGTCAGGGAAACGACACCTATGGGATCACAAAGAATCCCTTATACTGTTGACAGGGCGCGGGGCTGTGGGAAGAGCGGGATTAGAAGATCAACACTGGGGAGTTTATCCAGGTTTGGGCCGCAAGCGATGCGTAACACCCTACTCCTGCTGGTGTATGTTTATCTGGTGTTCTTGGACTTGCTACAGAGCGTGCAGGGTCCAAAAAGTTTGAATCCTCTCTCAGTACGCCGCGGGCCTCCTTTTATAGTCAAAGGGGCTGCCACAGTGGCGCACAGGAGGTGGAAAGTTGTACAGTGCACAAGCTTATCGCCTGACATCACAGTGCAAAACACATTAAATGCGCTACTTAGGTGTCCTCTTACTTTATCGGGGACGGCGACGAAGCCCGTCCTGTCTGTCGCCACTTCGCCTTGCTCTGACACGCGTCCAGGCCAACGAGGCATGCAGCGCCATGTAGGCTGGCACGCTGCTGAGTTGGTGCGGTGGCAGGGTCTTCACGTAGATCTGCATGCCACCACGCAGGTGCTTGACTAGTTGGCTTAGGAGCCATGTACTACCACGTGGGTACTTGCTTAGTTGGTGGGTCGGCCGCTGAGTTGGGGCGGCGACGGGGCGGCAAGGTCTTGCCGCGGTCTTGCTGGTATTCCCGGCAAGGGTCTTGTCGGGGCCTTGCGGGCGCCCTCGGCAAGAATCTTGCCAGGGCCTCGTGGGTATCTTCGGCAGGAGCCTTGCCGGGGCCTCGTGGGCATCCTCGGCAAGGAGCCCCGCTGTTGTCTTGTCTTCTGGTTCTTATCTAGGCCTTGCAGGCCCTTTGTCTTCACAAAGATCTGCATGTCACTACGCAGGCCCCTCCCGAGCCTTGGTTCCAATGTTGTCCATGGTGTCGGAACTCTCAGGCTCAAGGGTGGTGCCCTTGCTGGTGTTGGGGTGAGTTGCCCCGGCAAGGCTCTTGCCGGGGCTGCATAGGCCGCTCCGGCAAGGGTCTTGCCGGGGGAAGCCCATCTTGTTGCCTCGTCCTCTGCGCCCCTGGTTGGAGCGCTGCTCTGGTGGTCTTGTACTCTTGCTTCCTTCCTCTGCCCCGCTAGGTGTGGCCGTAGGTGCAGCTCTAACTGCCCGTGCACAAGTAAAGGGTTACAAAGAAGGCCCCTACTTTTGTACACCAACACTTACGGTGGCGGAACTTCTCATCGAGGGTTCTTTTTTATGTTTGGGGGTATTTATAGGAATTTTTTCATCGGTATCACGCCAGGAGGGGTGCTCGAGGGGCCCACAAGCTCGGGGGCGCGCCCCAGGCTTGTGGCTCCCTCGGCCACTTCCTGGCCTAGCTCCGGTGCTTCGGGGGTCTCTTTTGGTCATACAAAATCACCGTAAATTTTCATCCTATTCCGAGAATTTATATTTCTGCACAAAAAATGATACCATGGTAGTTCTGTTGAAAACAACGTCAGTCCAGGTTAGTTCTAATCAAATCATACCAAAACTATGTAAATTTGTTGTAGATATGGCATGAATACTTCATAAATTATAGATACGTTGGAGACGTATTAGCCTGCTACACACTTCCCTTGAAGAATAATAGTGTGTCATCCACGAAGAGGAGATGAGATATTCCTGGAGCTCTTCTAGTAATATTTAACGGGGATAGATCACTCACAACAATACCCTTGTTGAAAAGAGTAGAGAGACCGTCAACCACAAAAAGGAATAAGTATGGGGATAATGGATCACCTTGTCGTAGCTCACAGGATGGTACAAATGAATCTAAAATGACTCCATTGAATTTTATTGAATATCTCACCAAGGTAACACATGACATAATCCAGTTAACCCGCCGATGAGGGAAGCCAAGTTTTGGCATCATTTGCTTCAGGTAATTCCAATCAACCCTACCATAAGCTTTTGAGAGGTCTAACTTGTACGCACAAAAACTCTTTGCGTGATCCTTCTCCTCTTGATATGGTGAATACACTCAAATGCAATTAAATAGTTATCTGTGATCATACGCCCCGATATAGAAGCACTCTGCGTTGGTGAAATAATACCGTCAAGCACCGGTCTCAACATGTTAACCAAACATTTTGAGATCTATTTTGTTTTGACCATTATCATCTTTGATCTTCATAGTATCACGTAAAACACTTTGTTCCAAGGGAGGGCGATAACCACAAGGATACAATGGTCAATTATGTATACGGGGAACAAAAGGGACATTACTAGACATGCGCATGTTTGTAAAAAAATAAATTTTGGCTAGGTTGAGAGATTTATATGAATTTGCAGGGCTTGATGATGTATGATTTAATTTTTTGAGCTACCCATGCCAGCATAATGTATTCGGAGACAGACTTTGAGTTTTATTAAGTTGGTGCCGCAAATGTAAGGATCGATGAAACCAACGTCCGCTGTAATGTACTTGGCCTCTTTTATATGGAAAAGATTTCATAGTATGATCATGGACATGTCTAATTTCCTAGGTTAAACAAATGCCACAAGTCCGAGTACTCAACATTAAATTTATCATCTCAAGAATTATGATAGAAGTGAAAAACCATCAGGCACCAGGACTAGGAAGTTGTCTTGGTATCCCTTGGGTTCACTGCATTGTATCATCTATCATGTATGCTTGATGCAGAGTTAGTCCCTCCCTCTCAAGGGTCTGAATAGCATCCCTATCAAGCATCAACTCACCTCTAGTGTATTTTGCAGGACACCCTAACCTCATTCTTGAAGACATACCGACTTTCAATGCCAACCATATTTTTTCTTGCTGGTGTCGCCCCATTGGCATCAGCTTCTTTCATTGCATTGACGGTGATCCATAGCGGTAGGAGACAAACCCTTTAAGGCGGTGTTCTCAAAGTTATCCACGTAATCAATCTCCATATCGATGACTGATCTCGCAACTCATAAAATGTGGCGTGGTCTTCACTATCTCCTGGACGAGAAGGCTGGCTCGGTGTGTTGCTATATTGTCCCTGCAGAAAACTTTGGGGAGAGGACATCCCTTCAAGAATTATGTCTTTTTCGGCCAAAGGATCAACTTATTGATGCACCGTCTAAGCTTCGTGGACGTGTCTTCAAGTGCTTCGGGCACTAAAAACTTCTCCCAGCCTGGTTCTACTATATCCACCCGCACACGCACCATCGCCATATCCGGCCTTATAGTCTTATGGTGCACATGGCCCCCTTTTATAGTTGGGATGATTTGGGCATATGCGCAAGCGGGGTCCATGACAGGTGGTGTGTGGTATATGTAAGCCAACATTTAGTTCTGACTCGTGATACAAAATTATAGCATTTCTTAAGATCTATGAATCAAAATGATGCAAAAGGGTTGTAATAAGGGTGTGTTGCTATGTAGTAGTGAATCTTACTATTAAATTGTTCATGGGGTGTGGACCTATGTGGCCTTCATGACAGAGATGTGGCTACTTTGCCATCCGGTGTGTGGAGGAGAAATAGGTTCTGGATTGAATCCACCTAGCAAAATCCTCGTATTCGGTGCATGGCGGAGAAAAGATGGACGAGACAGAGTCTGAAATGAAGAGGAGAAGCAGGTCCCAATGCCGAAGATTGAAGTCTGCACCACTACGCTTTCGTAGATCTGAGTCACCGATGTCGACCATGGCGATAAGACGATAACTGTGGATGGATTTGTCTAGTGCTAGAGGTGAGCGAGTAAATGGGGGTGGGTGATGCTAGATTTCACCCATCTCGCGCCAATGGATTTTCATCTCCTGCCATATTTTTGTCCATTTCCCCTGCACCATCATGTACACCATGCCTCCCTTTTGCGCTCAACCAGTCTAGCTCGCTAAAAACCTCCAATTCGAGCATTCCTAACATGCCAGGCTCTGGGATGCTTTAAGGTTCGTGCACGTGCAAGCCAGCCGCCATGTACGCTACCAAACATGTTTTTCTTACACCCAGTGGGCCTGTTTGGGGGTGATGCGGGCTACCAAACGACTCCGTATTGATGTATGCAGAAAACATGCATGTCCTTATAGCTTCTACGCTTGCTCGCGTGAAAGAGAAACTAATATTGTAGTCATATACTACGGTGCTACTAGGGTTATAGTTTTATTTTATTTATATGCGGTGATTCTAATTGGTGGATTAATTTGGTATTCGATCTTGTCCAATGAGCTAAATTAATAGGATGATCCTATTCGATAAGCTCAGAAAATACCGGATAATCCACATCTGCCGGATATTACCGATACCATACTCACTGGATATCTCGTTGACCAAATCTGTATCTGCATCCATATATGGCGGATTCGTGCAAAGTACATACCATATCCTTAAAAATGGATGTGGATGCAGATTCTAAACAGAAATTGCCCGTGACATGTGGCGACAGCTGGCGCGCCACTTGGCAGTCGCATGTGTGACCCAAGAACCATTGAAAGGATCGATATGGTTGACTAGATGGGGGGTGAATAGGCAACTACCAATTTTTAGATTTTCTTAATTAATTAGAGTTAGCAAGAAATAGGTTATCTAGATATGCAACTAGGTGAACAACCTATATGATGCTAGCAATAACAGCACCACAAGCAAGCAAGATAAACAACACAAGTAAAGCTTGCACAAAGTAAAGGTAAGAGATAACCACAAGTGGATTCGCGGGAGACGAGGATGTGTTACCGAAGTTCCTTCCCTTTGAGAGGAAATGCGTCCCGTTGGAGGCGGTGTGGAGGCACAATGCTCCCCAAGAAGCCATTAGGGCCACTGTATTCTCCTCACACCCTCACACAATACTAGATGTCGTGATTCCACTAGTGGTGCCCTTGAAGGCGGCGATCAGACCTTTACAAACAAGGTTGGGGCTCTCTCCACAACCGAATTGGAGGCTCCCAACACCACCACGAAGCTTCACCATAATGGAATGTGGCTCCGAGGTGACCTCAACCGTCTAGGGTGCTCAAACACCCAAGAGTAACAAGATCCGCAAGAGATTAGTGGGGGGAATCAAATTTCTCTTGATGGAAGTGTAGATCTAGGTCTTCTCAAGCAATCCTTAAAGAATCAACAAGTTTGATTGGCTAGGGAGAGAGATCGGGCAAGAATGAGCTTGTGAGCAACAATGGAGCTTGGGGCACGAAGACATAAGTCAACTTGGGGAAGATGACTCCTTTCTATAGTGGGGGAAGAAAACCAACCGTTATGCACTCACAGCCCGTGCACAAGCGGTAGTACCGCCAGCGAGTTGTACTTCCTCTGTCACTGAAGATTTTTGCCTTTGCGTTCAAATTAGCATGTCAGGGAGGGTTGGTGCCACCAGAGTGGTACCACCACTCCCGCCAGCAGTACTTCCGCTTGGTGTTGAACAACAGCTGGAATCCGCGGTAGTAGAGGAAGACAAGGCGGTAGTACTATCGTTCTCCACTACCGCTCTATTTTCGCTCATGTGATAGAGATTTCTAGAAGACATAAAACAAGTGGTACTCAGTGCGGTAGAAGATCCCGGTAGTTCCCCGGAGCGGTACTACCGCCCGGGGGAGCGGTACTTCCGCTTGTCTATTGGTGCCCAGTAAACCTACGGTAGTAGAGTGGTAGTCAGAGCTGCGGTACCGCTGAAGCGGTACTACCGCGCTGAACTTCCGCTCTACTACCACCCATTTATAGGATGCACAAAATAAGCGGAAGTGAGGGTAGCACTGTTCTGCGGCAGTACCGTTGCAGCAGTACTACCGCTGAGCAGAGCGGTACTATCATTGTTGTTCTGAAAAACTCAAGTATAAGGAAGGACAAGCTCAAATGACGGAAAAGATCGAGGATGCAAAGAGATAGTGTACATGTTGATTCCACCCAAACTTTTCTGAAGCGGATCGCCTCTTAATAGTACGGTGTTCATACGACTCAAATCCACCGAAAATGAAACGAAGGAAAAACACCATCTTCACAATAGCTCCGAGTGGCACGAATCGTCTTGTGGCATATGATAGCTTATCTGAAATGCTCAATGCACACGATTAGTCCATGAAAGCATTGTCATCAATCACCAAAACCACTAAGGAAGAAATATGGCCTAACAGCCGTTCGCAACCCAAACAAGAGGATGCCCTCTTGTTAGTTGCTCCCCAAGAAGAGAAGTGACCGTGTCCCGCTTAGTGAAAGACAGCGGGTGCGCTCACCTCAAGCATCAACATAAATGGGCCGACGAGGTAGCTTCCAGTTCCATGTTAGTTAGTTTTGCCCTCGCTTTTAATTTTGTTCATTTCTTCTGTTCTTCTTATTTTTGTAAATATTATCAATACACATATTCCGAAACATAAAATTAACTAAAAATATATTAAAAACCATGAATTTCAAACTATGTTAACCCAGTATAAAAAATATTAGCTTAATTCAAAAACAACGTTGATAGCAATAAAAAATGCTTCTCACATTTGAGAAAATGTTAACGACTTAAAACAAATTGACATTAAAAAATGTTTATACAAGGTAATAAAAAAATTACCATTCAAAAGATATTTAGGTTACACTTTAAAATATATTCATGACATTATTTAAAAATATTTATACAATTTTAATTTTTTGGCTTAGTTTAAAATATTTAAATCATTCAGAAAAAAGTTTCAACAAGTATTTGAAAAATGTTTAACATGTATCCAAGAAAATGTTCTAAAACATGTGCTTCAAAAAATGTTAATCATGTATTTGAACTTTTTTAAACATGTATAAATGTGTACGAAAAATATAGACTTGTGTTAAAAAAAGTAAAGAAAATAAAAAGGAAAGAAACAATTGTTCACATAGTTTTAAAAAATGTTTATTGCCATTTAAAATGTTAAACATGTACTTAAAAAATCAAATAATTTATGTTCATACAAATATTTAAAAAAGAGTCAGCAATGATCAAAATGTTCCACGTGTACAATAAAAATGTACATTGTGTAAAAGTAGACAATTGGATTATCGGAATTGTGTAAAAATGTTTATTGAACAAGTTTTCAAGGCCTCACAATCAATCGAGATCTTCAATTTGAAATTGGGTCACCCGATTTTGACCTGGTCGATAATTTCTCAAGGAGTTCCCTCATTAAATTCTTTTCATTCACTATGTCCCCAAATTTTGAAGCTCTCGCATTCAATTGAGGCCTCACAACCAATTGGGCTCTTGAATTTGGAATTGGGTCACGCAATTTTGAGTGGTCAATAATTTCTCAAGGAACTCTCTCATTAATTTATTTAATTCATTATGCTCCTTAATTTTAAAGCTCCCCCATTCAGTTGAGCTATTCAGTTTTGGGTTTGGTTCACAATTTTGTCCGGGTTAATGATTTTTCGTATCAATCGATAACAACCGGCCTACAAAAACATATCAATCCCGGGCATCCCTCTCAGCACCTAAAAAAAGAACTGTCAGCATGTGACTCGGTAGCACCAATATAGTACATGCAAACACAGACGTAAAAAAATTCCAAACATAAGTATGAGTTGATTAGCAGATAACATCCAATCACACCGCGGAAGGTCCAGCAGAAACAACATATTATAAACAAAACAAAAACACACTCTATCGTCTCCCCACTCACCAAACACAATAGCCCCTCTGTTCCAAAATACATGGTGTATTAGTTTATTGAAAGTCAAATTTCTTTAACTTTGACTAAGTTGGAAGCCAAAAAATAGCAAAAATATGCAATAGTAAGTAAATAAAATGTGAAAATTCATTTCATGACTAATCTAATGATACAGATTTGATGCTATGTATAATGATATATACATACTCTCCTTTGCTAGTCGTTGGAACGATAACTAATTCGGATAGTTTCATGCAAGTGCTACACAACCACGTTCGGCTTGCAAGCATCAAACATGGGAGGTCTAAACCAGGATATGTTGCGTCTTGTTGGGGGTGGGCGGGGGCAGCGAGAATTTGGCCCGACCCTTTACACCGTAGAGAGGTAGCCATTTTTTTTGAAATGTTTGCATTTTAAAACTTAGTTCAAAATTTCAAAAAAGGTTTGTGTTAAAAGTTTTGTTCAGAAATTTAAAAATATTCAGGAATTGAAAATAATAATCATATTTTTCTAAAAATTATTGCATTTTTTGAAAAATGTTTGTGCATTTAAAAAATTTGTAAAAATTTCAAATAAATGTACATCTTGTCCAATATTGTCCATAATTTCAAACAATGTTCGGGAATTTTAACTTTTTCGCACATTCTAAAAATTGTCAAAAGTTAAAAAGATGTTCATTTTTCTATTTTTGGTCACAATTAAAAAATGTTTCGTATTTTCAAATTCTGTTTGCATTTATTAAAACAATTCGTGATTTGAAATAAAAAATCACATTTGTCGAATAACCTTCATAATTCGAAAGTTGTTCACGTGTTTTGGATATTAAAAAATTGTCACATTTTTCAGAAAATGTTTTTGAAATTTTTTACATTATAAAATATTCAGCTTTTCAAAATTGTTCACATTTTTCAAGAAATGTCTCCATTTTTTCATTTTTCGTCATATTTGAACGCGGTTCTCTGTTCTTATATACGCCATGCTATGTACTCCCCCTGTTCCTAAACATTTGTCTTTTCCGAGACTTCAAATGGACTATCACATACGGATGTATATAGACATATTTTAGAGTGTAGATTCACTCATTTTGCTCTGTATGTAGTCACTTGTTGAAATCTCTAGAAAGACAAATATTTAGGGACGGAGGGAGTATCATCACTAGTGGCCTGGTGGCTAGCTTCGTGCGCCGCGAGTGCGAGCAATGGGCCAGCCCACTTTACAATAGAGACTAAACAGTTTTGGGAAACTTCTAGAAGGTTCCCCTGAATAGTTTTTTGTTTTGCTCGTTCTCCGGTTTCCTTTCTTTCGTGCTTCTGTTGCGTTTTCCTTTTTCCTTTATTTTTAGAGTTTCTTATTCTTTATCCAAAAATTATATGTTTTCAATTTTGTTTTCAGAAATTTCATTTTTTTTCAAAATTCCAAAAAAAATGTTTTCCAAATTTTATTCACAGATTCAAAGAATGTTGGAATTTTGAAAAATTGTTCATTTTTTCCAAAAAATGTTTGTGCTTTTCAAGTATTAATCAGGGTTTTTCAATTTTTGTTCATAAACTAAAAAATCTTTGCATTTCAGAAAGTTTTGGGGTTTTAAAAAAATGACCTTCTTTTTCAAGAATTGTTAGGGACTTTTTAAAATCCTGGTATTTTCTAAAAATTCTTAAAAATGTTCCATCTTTTAACCTTCTCATAAACTCAAAAGCAAACAGTTTTTGAAATTGCGCACATGTTTTGATAAATAGGTACATTATTTGAAAATTGGTGGCAATCTTCGAAATACCAAATAATTTTTTAAAAATTGGAACATTTTTTTGAAAATTCAAACATTGTGAACTTTGTGTTAAAAAATTGAACAAATTTTGAAATTTGCACAAATTTTGTTTTATTGAAATTTCGATTTTTTTCAAAATGTTAATAATATTTTAAATGACCAATATTTGTTGAATTTTTTGATTTCTAAAAACAGAAAAAAGGAAAACCAATAAAGAAAGTCGCATTTGAAAATTCAGAACAATATTTTAGATCTGTTGTGGCTTATTTTTCTTATCATCCGCATTTTCCTAATTATACATCAAAACACGTCCGCTCGTCTAGCCAGTGAAGAGCGCTCACCAGTGCGAGGTGAAGAGGTCGATCCCTCGCACGGGCACATTCGCTTTTCGGTTATTTTTCACTGTTCCTCCTGGCAATGGGCCAGCCCAGTCGGGGCACTCTTTCTATGCGACTGGGCCAATCAGACGCATCACGCGGTGTATATGAGGGGAGCTCTTATAGGGCGCCTTAGGCGCCGGTTGAGCTCTTTGGCACCCCTGCTCATGGGCTGGCCTAAGAAGAAGGCTAGCAATCGACCGGCTTCCCTGGTCGCTCGATCGCGTTGACCGATCGCGGTTGACTACTTGACTAGTCAATAGTTGACTATTTCCTTTTTCATAAATGTCGTCTGACTCTTACTCACCACCTTGTGTAACTCTCTCAAGCTTATTTGTCAGTACTTTAGCCATAATTTTATAAAAAACATAATATAAACATATTGGCCGATATTGCTTGATAGTTGCAGCATCTTTCGTTTTCGGAATCAGAGTAACCACCCCATAATTAAGTCTTCTACAAGTTGCAACTCCTCAGCATGCGGGCTATCAAGCTTAAAAAGAAAAAAAATCTTTTTGATAAAAAAGCTAAAATAAAAATAATTATGAATTCAAAATTGTTAATCATTTTTTAAATCACAAAAATTTTAAAAACTCATTGAATTTGAAAGATGTCATTGAATTTGAAAAGAAGTTCAACGATTTGAAAAAAGTTCACCGGATTTGCAAAAGAGTTCATACAATCTGAAAAAATTCATTGAATTTAAAAAAATTTCATAAATTTTTAGAGTTTCACCAAAATTGATTTTGTAAAGAAAGTTCATCTAATTTTAAAAAGTTCATAATTTTTGTTTAAAAATTATTGTTGGATTGAAAAAAGTTCAGGCGTTTAAGAAAATTTAAAAAGGAAAAGAAGAAAAGGAAAAAAGGAAAAAAAATAAAACATACAAAACCTAGGTGGAAAGGCAGAAAAAACGAACATAAAAGACAAATGGGCCGGCAAGCTACTAGACCTAGTGTGTGTGTGTTGGGGGGGGGCTGTATAGGAAATGTCGTATATGAGTTCCTACTCCTACGCACGAGCGGCGCGAGCTAGAGTAAAATAAGAGAGCGGCTCGAGCTATTGCGCTAATGGGCTGTCCAATTCGTTCTAAAATCCAGCCGGCTAGTCAACAATCCTATCCCTAACAAAAAGCCAGCCACGATCCTAGTTTTTTTTTTTGCGAGAAAACGATCGTTAGGTTTGACTTGCCACGTCAGCGAATACCGGCTAAACGCTCCCATGATTTAAAATAGACAAAGATCAGGGAGTTTGATGTGCTGATTTCAGAGACTTGAAGTTTGGGGTTCGATTTAGGTTTCGCCTACAAGTTCAAGTCTTGTGTTGGACTCTGTCCTTGTCTGCGGGCCCGTCAATCTGTTTGCTTTTGTTATTCCAGTCGTTTGGGCGTAAGTACATGGACGTAGCTGAGCGCATCTACCTCGATCGTGCGAAAATCAGGCCAGCGTGCATACTCGGCGAGTCGGCAGAGTGAGGCAGGTAGGATTCTGTTTGCGTGCGTTGACACGGAGACCCTGCTGCGTGCATCCAAGCGCGCTAGTGGCCGAGGTTATCACGGTTCAAAATTTCCGAGCGCCACACCAACACCACTGTTGTATGCAGTATGCCTGCGTGCCTGCGTCGAACCCTCGTCTATCACCCTCACGCACGTGCCGTGCCTCGTTGTGTGTGTGTGTGGCTGCGCGCTCGCGTATTGCGACATGTCGCAGGCTACAGAACAACCACGGTAGGACTAGTCGAGTCGCCGATGGACGATGGACACGCCATCAGTTAAGTCCATCTTTAAACTTCTGTTTTAGTCCGCGATGATCCATTGCTTAAGTCTCTCGCTCCCTCTTTGGCACTTGATTAGCAGAATTGACTGGGATTATCCCCCGCTCCCCGCTTCCGCTAGGGTTCCCCCCGTCACCGGCGGGCCCTAGGCCCTTTCCGCCGCCGCCGCCCGCCCCGCGCCCCCCTTCCCTCCTCCCCATCCCGTTGCCTCTGCCGTCTCCCCGGGAGGCGACCGGGGCGGCGCCCGACCTCCTTTCGCCTCGTCGCCGCTTCTCCGTCCCGCTCCTCCTCCGCCGTCGGTCACCCCCGGATCCGGCGGGTGGTGTCGGCGATGGCGTCTGCGTTACCCGCGCTCCTCCTTCCCGGAGTGTGGGGCGGCGGTGATGCTCGGCTGGTGGCGGTCCGGCGTCCTAGTGCGGAGGCCGGCGGCGCTCGCCGCGGTGGTGCCGCTTCTTGGCGGCGAGGCGGTCCGGTGGTGCTGGTCGGCCGGTGGCGTGTCTCCGGCCCAGATCTAGGCCCGTAGGGTCTCTTCTGGGTTCTTGCGGGTCGGCTCCGGCACGACCGCGACGCCCTCTGTATGGGGAGGCAGGGGAGCGGCTTGGACTGAGACAGTGGCGTCGACGGCGTGCCAGCTGCTGCGCGGAGGTCCGGACCTTTGAGGGCCCGGCTGGGCCTGTGGTGCCACGGGCCCGGTAGGCTCCTGCTATGGCGTCCGGTCGGCTACCGTCGTGGACGGTGGAGGTGGAGCCCTCCCGTACGCCGACGGTGCTGCTGCCCTAGTCCCGGCTCCTCTTCTTCGTTGTGCAGCCCATCTTCGCGGTGCCATGGTGAGACAGCGTGGGAAGCTTCATGTCCGTGTTGGCGCAGGGTGATGGTTGGTTTGGTGGCGAGCTCCGAAGTGCCTGAGGTAGAGGCTGGGATCGGGAGAAATCCCTGTTGGCTTGGCCGACACCGACGCGGTGGCGCCTGAGGGTGCCACCGGACCTTCCTGGAGGGCGTCGGGGTTACCCTTCCTCTCTCCTCGCCGTGTATCGGGGGAAACCCTTGGCGGTAGCGTCGTCATCGTCGCGTTCCTTCTTGGAGGTGTTGATTGGTACCGGCGCTTCGGAGTCTCTGAGCTTGGTGGGCGATCTCCGGTGGTCGCAGCGGTCACGAGGCTTCGTCGTTTTTGTAGATCCGCTGTTATCGGCACTTGGTTCTTTTCTTTTTCTCTTTAATTTTTTTTGGACGTGATTGTGTTGTTTTCGCCCCAACTCCTATCGTTGGTTGTATCGGATGGTTGCTTTGTAATACAAAGCGGGGGAATTTTTTTTAAGTAAATGACGTGGCTCAGATGAGCCAGCCAGAAAAACAAGAGTTAATTAACCCACCGTCGATTCACCCTTCAGTCTGCACAGATGATCTCCAAAACTGCAGTGCATAGCAATCATGCGTATGGAGATACTACCTAGAGCAGCTACATATTTCGCACGTATTCTTGAAACAAGAACACATATCATGCATATCTGGATTAGGGTAGTGGATACAACACCATGTCCACAAGGGAAAACAGGGAGGCTCGGCTCGACCGAGTATAACGTGCTTGTGCTTGTGCTTGGGCCTGCGGTCACAAGGCCAAAAAGGAAAAGATCGAATTCGTGATGAGGAGATCAGCAGCGCAATATGCAACTTGTTCCACGCATTGTCGATTTCACAACCCTCGCGGCGACTCTGCGCTGATTTGGCGTGGACAAGCGCTGGACCTTTCGTTTCGTTTGCCCCGCTTTTCTGCGCGCGCTTTCTCAAGTCTTTCAGTTTGTGTGAGGGGCCAGATCCTCGCCCTTGAGTCCTTGACAGGTATAAGGCACTTTTGCGTTGGTGGAAATGGTGGTCGTGGTTGCCTACAAAAAAAAAGGTGGAAACTACCAACACTCAGCGCTCTATCTATTCTAGCCCGACGAACCCAGCCAAGAGAAAACAAAATCAAGATGATTGCGAAATGTAAGGTGCAAAAACACTGCCCGTATGAATTGACATGGAAGTGCGTACATGCATATCGGCCGGCTAGGTCCTAGTTAATTAGCGACAGGAATAACGCCGAGTGACAGTGATTAGATGGATAAGATCATCGCATGCTCTTTGTTTAGTGCTTTACATGATTAGAACGGCTGAAATATAGAGATCTCCGAGGGTTCTTTATTCAGTAATCTATGATATCTGCTGCACTTTCGATCTGCTCTATGATGTCATCGTCATTCGCATAGGTAAATCACCTAGTGATGACTATGTAATGTGCACCACTAATGACACCGAGCCAATCAGTAGTCGTGTTTCAGCAGCGGCTTCATCTTAATTACTCGGTGAGAATATAATGCACGAGGCAATTCTGGAATGATATTACACTATATTCTTGTTTGACTCCAGCATGTATTGTACATATCCTGTAATTGCCCCATACTTGTTAATCTAATGCAGGCTGTTTGATCCTAGTCGTTTTTTCCCAGTAATTGGTATGATGATAGATACTTCCAGTTACGTACACACAGAAGAGTTAACGTAATTTGCCCAAAAAGTTGTTTTAAAATCCTGACCCCATCCCCCGCATAGCCACCCCCCTTCTCCGGCAACACAGGGGAAACCGTAAATGCCGCCACCGAAGGGCTTGGTGGCGAAGCTGAGCTAGGCCCACAGATGGTGGCGCAGGGAGGATTCGTTTGTGTCGTGGTGCAGAGCGACCCATCCCCCGAGTTCCATTCTTGGTGAGGCGTGGAGCCGTTCCCTTAGGCTGCTGCATCTTCCTCTTGCCTCCTAGAACTTGCCAAATCACTCATGATAGATCTTACGATGAGCTATGAACCTGTACAAACTTGTTCTTTGGCGAATCCACACGTGGATGCTCTTTGAACGACTCCTAACCGTCTATAGGGTGCAAAATCCTCAATAATAACAAGTCAAGTTAGGCTTTGTTCAAGTTCTAATCTTCGGTGATGCTCACAATTCAGTTCTTAGGCGATGGTTGCTTACTCTATCATAAGAGTGATTGAGTAATAAGCCCCAAGTGTAAGGGTGAAATAATCTACCATTAAGTATTTCTCTCTCAGTAGAGAAGTAAGTTTTATGGAATCAGTAGGAGTTCTTCCAGCAAACAAAGACACGGGGTACCTGCACACAAAACACCGAGCGAACTTGTCCCCAACGCTTCAAGAAGGTTGTGAAGCTTCTTGTCCTACTAGTTATAAGGATAAATTGCAAGGTATGATAGGAATTGATAGATAGATAAAATAAATAAAACAATACAGACTACATGACGAAAAGTATTTTTATATATGTTATTTCGTAATGGAAATAGAGATTTTTTTTCAAAACTATGATATATTTTATAGCATTTTCGAAAACTATAGGACGAAATGCAAAAAAACCAAAACTAGTAGCCCGTCGGCCATCTTCTGGCCGAAGTAGTAGTTTTTGGCCATCCTTTGGCCGAAGTAGAAGTTTTCGGCCACGATTAGGCGAAGTAGGGTTTTCGCCATCACTTGGCGAAGAGTGGGGCACCTGGCGAAAAGTTACTTTTCGGTCAACCCTTAGCGAAATAGACATTTGGTCAAGTCTAGGCGAAAAGTACTACTTCGGTCTCATGTAGGCCGAAGTTGCATGGCTCATGCTGAAATGTATTTTCTCGCCACCCGTTTCCCGCCAACCCCTTCCCGCCAGATGTTCCCGCCACCCGTTTCCCGCCAACCCCTTCCCGCCTTATTTTCCCGCCAATCCCTTCCCGCCTTATTTCCCCGCCAACCCTTTCCCTCCATACCGCAGTTATTCTTTCCCGCCATTTTCTCCTCTGTATCTATAAAACCCCCTTCAGCGAAGGTGGATAAGCATTCCGGTGTAGTGTAGTCGAGATGTCCCATTATCCATTCGATCGTAGTTTTCACCTCGGGATGAGCAGCACTCTTCCGAGTCTAGTTACCGATTTCGGGATGGACAATAGGATAGTTCCATGGGACGAACTCACCGGTAGTGACACCATAATGAATGAGTTGGCTCACCAATTACGTAGGTGCAGGTGGCACGAAAGGACCTATGAGGAGGTACGTCAAGAACTTCTTAGGTTGCATGAAAGGTGGAAGAAGGTAGTGGAGCCGAAGAGTGAAACTTTCAGAAGGACTGCAACAAAGAATACATTTTTATGGACTGAGGAGAGCGAGGAGGATGAAGATATCTTCATGCCGCCACTTCCGGGTTCTGCATCGTCGAAGGGCAAGAGTTCTGCATCGTCCAAAGGCAAGACTTCTGCATCCTCGAGGGGCAAGAGTTACGCATCCAAAGAAGGCAAGCGCTTCTGCATCGACGGAGGGCAAGAGGACCGCATCGTCGAAGGGCAAGAGGGTTGCATCAACGGAGGATGACGATGATGACTTCATGTAGTATGTAAGATGTATTCCAGTTGTACCGTTTCATTCAGATGTATTTGCCTTATTAGTTTGTATTGTATTATTGTAGGGCATTATGTTCTATCTGAATTTTATTTTGTAGTATGTAAGATGTATTGCACAAGTTCAGCCGCAACGTTTAATTCAGATGTACTTGTATCTTAATTATCGGTTGTAATCTATTTGGAAATGTAACTGGAATAAGAATGCGAATTAATAGTAATATGTCTCTCGCATGCATAAAACAATATATGTCTCTGATCGAGATAGAAGGAAGTGCGATAGTAACACATGCATGAAGCATGTCTCATACATAAATCTTGACACACATATGCGAATAGTCTGAAACTAACATAGATAATGAGTCATACATAGATAGATAAGCATATCACTGCGGGGGACGGCGACAGTGCTGGTCTTCCTCGAGGCGAGGACGGAAGGCGATAAGCCGAGGCGGTGGGCGAGGCTCGCGATAACCACGACCATAGTTAACCTCGTTTGTCACGGTCTGTGTCTCCTGCGTCGGTGGTGGTGGTGGAGTGTGAAACACTGTTGCGAGAAGCCATAAATGTTTGTAGCATGGTCATCATCCTCGCGGTCGCCCTCAAAGTAATCAGCACCACCACTAAGGATGGGTGACTGCTCACGAATGCATGAGCAGTTGCATTGGTTGCCGCTGCGGTAAAGTAAAACATGTAAAATTGATACAAATGCATGAGCGATTACTAATCTGCTGAAAAGAATGTAGTGAATAGGGTTACCTAGTTCCATCTGCCGATGCCGATGGCGCTCCCTAGCTGTGAAGGAGGTGGCTCATGCCGGAAGAGCTCCCTCATTTGTGAAGGAGGTGGCTCATGCCGGAAGAGCTCCTGGCTGTGAAGGAGGTGGCTCATGCCGTGAAGAGCTCCACAGGCTGTGAAGGATGAGGTTCGCACGGTGCACGAAGGTCGTGGTTGTGAACGGTGCACGAGGGTCGTGGTTACGAATGCTGTCTGAGAGGGACGTGGCGGACGATGTCTTTGGAGGAGGAAGTGCAACATCCGAAGACCGTCTACACGTAACAGCTGCGTAAATCCCGTAGCTTGTCATCAAGACGCCTCAACCATGAGACGCCCTCTCGCGGTGGGATAGTTTCTCCCCCTCTGAAAGCGCCGCATTAAAGCGGAAACCTCCTCTCGCGCATGTACTGTCAAGTCACCCTGTAGATGAAGAATTAACCAATTATATCCTCGTTGTATGATAAACACCACGAATAGACACCCAAGCGAATATGTCCAGATTAACAAAAGACTCAACATATAAGAACCAAGGCATTTACCGCGTGGTGTCTGGTTCCCATAATGAGGCAGTTGGGTACATATCGGCTGGTGAGAGGGCTTCGATCTGATCAGAGCAGCTGATGGAACCAAGTAGATCCTCGTTGTATGCCGGTAACGCTGCAGATACAACCCGAACATTTCAGCTTAAAGGCCGAACCTCACCCGGATATTTGTCGCAGCGGTAGTCCATTCGTCAACGTAAGGGGTAATACTCTTAAGCCAGTAAGCCATGGACTTGTTTCCTTCGAGGCGACTGTCCCTGATATTGACATGCGCGATACATGATTAGGTATATTATGAATGTATAGCTGACAACTAAAATAGTATTAGTACTTACTTGTGCACGTGGTCTGGCAAGTGTGGAATATCTGGAATCTCAGGCTCTTGATATAGACCGAATTGTCTCATCACCCTATGAAGAGACATCTCCTCAACCGTCACATCGAACACCAACTTGGCCTTGGTCATCCAAAAGTGCCGATCTCTACTGCATAATCCAGAAATCCCAACTGGGTACCTCGATGATATAGCTTTGAGCCGGTATGGCTCCCAGATAACTTGATCCTCGTGCAAACTATCAAACTGCGCCGTGAAGGACGGGTAGCATCCCCTAACCTGACTATGTGTAAACTGTCTCTGTGCATGACAACAAATAAGCATTAGTAATACTATTGACTGGCGAGAAATAATTAAATTAATTGTTACTTAATATAATAGTACCTCTCGTCGTGCCCAAACAGATCCCATAGTAGGTAAGTCGCCGATATGAGCACATAAGCCCCAGCTAAGTCCTCCAAACCAAAAGGTTTATCAACGTAGACATAGGGTCGTCCAATAGGGAATCTCTCATATGACCAAAGCTGCAACAATAATGGACATCCGTAAACATCGTCTTGCCGAACAGCCAAAGAATATATGCCTCTAGGGACCGGTCAATCTGTGCCTCCGACAACTGAACATCGGGATATCCTAACGAGACAATCTACATAGAAACGTAATAATTGTATGAAAATCGGGCAACTAAAAAACAACATTTGTTTAGGTGGCCGTGATGGTTACCTGGAACTGGCTCAACCATCTAAAAAGAGGTCCATGAGGATCGTTGTCCATGGCCCTAGCAGTCGGGACCGCAGCCAAAAAACGGGCCTGCATCGCTGTTTGCCACCCAGATTCTGCCTCTAAGGGACCTATGGCAGCACCGGCCGAGGTAATCCCAACAAGTAAGACACATCCTGTAAAGTAGGCGCCATCTCTCCCCATGGAAAGTGAAACGTATGTGTCTCTGGCCTCCATCTATCTACTAAGCAGGTAAGGAGTGACTTGTCGTAAGAGAAACGTTTCACTTGCCTCTTGTGTAACTGCACCTTTGGTTCACCTGCCTCATCTAAGTCCGGACCATCAATCCACTCATCCAATGTACCTGAACCATAGTGCCAAGGGTAGAAGTCCAGCCCAACTTAACCTACAAAATAAAAGATTGTTAGCGGCTATGAAAAGTATGTCAAACATAGTAAGTCATCATTTGGACTCCATTATATGCATACATACCTATCAACCCATGAATCGTGTATCAGCCAGTTAGTCTTTGGGGTACGAGTGACCAACACGTCTAAGTTGTTGCCCGCCAGATGATATATTTTATAGCATTTTCGAAAACTATAGGACGAAATGCAAAAAAACCAAAACTAGTAGCCCGTCGGCCATCTTCTGGCCGAAGTAGTAGTTTTTGGCCATCCTTTGGCCGAAGTAGAAGTTTTCGGCCACAGTTAGGCCGAAGTAGGGTTTTCGGCCATCACTTGGCCGAAGAGTGGGGCACCTGGCCGAAAAGTTACTTTTCGGTCAACCCTTGGCCGAAATAGACTGTTTGGTCAAGTCTAGGCCGAAAAGTACTACTTCGGTCTCATGTAGGCCGAAGTTGCATGGCTCATGCTGAAATGTATTTTCTCGCCACCCGTTTCCCGCCAACCCCTTCCCGCCAGATGTTCCCGCCACCCGTTTCCCGCCAACCCCTTCCCGCCTTATTTTCCCACCAATCCCTTCCCGCCATATGTTCCCGCCACCCGTTTCCCGCCAATCCCTTCCCGCCTTATTTTCCCGCCAATCCCTTCCCGCCTTATTTCCCCGCCAACCCTTTCCCGCCATACCGCAGTTATTCTTTCCGCCATTTTCTCCTCAGTATCTATAAAACCCCCTTGGTGAAGGTGGATAAGCATTCGGTGTAGTGTAGTCGAGATGTCCCATTATCCATTCGATCGTAGTTTTCACCACAGGATGAGCAGCACTCTTCCGAGTCTAGTTACCGATTTCAGGATGGACAATAGGATAGTTCCATAGGACGAACTCACCGGTAGTGACACCATAATGAATGAGTTGGCTCACCAATTACGTAGGTGCGGGTGGCACGAAAGGACCTATGAGGAGGTACGTCAAGAACTTCTTAGGTTGCATGAAAAGTGGAAGAAGGTAGTGGAGCCGAAGAGTGAAACTTTCAGAAGGACTGCAACAAAGAATACATTTTTATGGACTGAGGAGAGCGAGGAGGATGAAGATATCTTCATGCCGCCGCTTCCGGGTTCTGCATCGTCGAAGGGCAAGAGTTACGCATCGTCCAAAGGCAAGACTTACGCATCCTCGAAGGGCAAGAGTTACGCATCCAGCAAGGGCAAGCGTTACGCATCGACGACGGAGGGCAAGAGGACCGCATCGTCGAAGGGCAAGAGGGCTGCATCAACGGAGGATGACGATGATGACTTCATGTAGTATGTAAGATGTATTCCGGTTGTACCGTTTCATTCAGATGTATTTGCCTTATTAGTTTGTATTGTATTATTGTAGGGCATTATGTTCTATCTGAATTTTATTTTGTAGTATGTAAGATGTATTGCACAAGTTCAGCCATAACGTTTAATTCAGATGTACTTGTATCTTAATTATCGGTTGTAATCTATTTGGAAATGTAACTGGAATAAGAATGCGAATTAATAGTAATATGTCTCTCGCATGCATAAAACAATATATGTCTCTGATCGAGATAGAAGGAAGTGCGATAGTAACACATGCATGAAGCATGTCTCATACATAAATCTTGACACACATATGCGAATAGTCCTAAACTAACATAGATAATGAGTCATACATAGATAGATAAGCATATCACTGCGGGGGACGGCGACAGTGCAGGTCTTCCTCGGCGAGGACCGAAGGCGATAAGCGTGAGGCGGTGGGCGAGGCTCGCGATAACCACGACCATAGTTAACCTCGTTTGTCACGGTGCGTGTCTCCTGCGTCGGTGGTGGTGGTGGAGTGTGAAACATCATTGCGAGAAGCCATAAATGTTTGTAGCATGGTCATCATCCTCATTTCGCCCTCAAAGTAATCAGCACCACCACTAAGGATGGGTGACTGCTCTGAATGCATGAACGGTTGCGACTGGTTGCCGCCTGCGGTAAAGTAAAACATGTAAAATTGATACAAATGCATGAACGATTACTAATCTGTTGAAAAGAATGTAGTGAATAGGGTTACCTAGTTCCATCTGCTGATGCCAGTAAGCGCTCCCTAGCTGTGAAGGAGGTGGCTCATGCCAGGAAGAGCTCCCTCATTTGTGAAGGAGGTGGCTCATGCCGTGAAGAGCTCCTGGCTGTGAAGGAGGTGGCTCATGCCGTGAAGAGCTCCTCGGCTGTGAAGGATGAGGTTCTGCACGGTGCATGAGAAGGTCGTGGTTGTGAACGGTGCCTGAGGGTCGTGGTTACGAATGTCTGAGAGGGACGTGGCGGACGATGTCGGAGGAGGAAGTGCAACATCCAAGACCGTCTACACGTAATGCTGCGTAAATCCCGCGTAGCTTGTCATCAAGACGCCTCAACCATGAGACGCCCTCTCGCGGTGGGATAGTTTCTCCCCTCTGAAAGCGCCGCATTAAAGCGGAAACCTCCTCTCGCGCATGTACTGTCAAGTCACCCTGTAGATGAAGAATTAACCAATTATATCCTCGTTGTATGATAAACACCACGAATAGACACCCAAGCGAATATGTCCAGATTAACAAAAGACTCAACATATAAGAACCAAGGCATTTACCGCGTGGTGTCTGGTTCCCATAACAGAGGCAGTTGGGTACATATCGCTGGTGAGAGGGGCTTCGATCTGATCAGGAGCAGCTGATGGAACCAAGTAGATCCTCGTTGTATGCGGTAACGCTGCAGATACAACCCGAACATTTCCCAGCTTAAAGGCCCGAACCTCACCCGGATATTTGTCGCAGCGGTAGTCCATTCGTCAACGTAAGGGTAATACTCTTAAGCCGATAAGCCATGGACTTGTTTCCTTCGAGGCATCGTCTCGATATTGACATGCGCGATACATGATTAGGTATATTATGAATGTATAGTCGACAACTAAAATAGTATTAGTACTTACTTGTGCACGTGGTGCGCAAGTGTGGAATATCTGGAATCTCAGGCTCTTGATATAGACCGAACTGTCTCATCACCCTATGAAGAGACATCTCCTCAACCGTCACATCGAACACCAACTTGGCCTTGGTCATCCAAAAGTGCCGATCTCTACTGCATAATCCAGAAATCCCAACGGGTACCTCGATGATATAGCTTTGAGCCGAGTATGGCTCCCAGATAACTTGATCCTCGTGCAAACTATCAAACTGCGCCGTGAAGGACGGGTAGCATCCCCTAACCTGACTATGCGTAAACTGTCTCTGTGCATGACAACAAATAAGCATTAGTAATACTATTGACTGGCGAGAAATAATTAAATTAATTGTTACTTAATATAATAGTACCTCTCGTCGTGCCCAAACAGATCCCATAGTAGGTAAGTCGCCGATAACAGGCACATAAGCCCCAGCTAAGTCCTCCAAACCAAAAGGTTTACCAACGTAGACATAGGGTCGTCCAATAGGGAATCTCTCGTATGACCAGAGCTGCAACAATAATGGACATCCGTAAACATCGTCTTGCCGAACAGCCAAAGAATATATGCCTCTAGGGACCGGTCAATCTGTGCCTCCGACAACTGAACATCGGGATATCCTAACGAGACAATCTACATAGAAACGTAATAATTGTATGAAAATCGGGCAACTAAAAAACAACATTTGTTTAGGTGGCCGTGATGGTTACAGGAACTGGCTCAACCATCTAAAAAGAGGTCCATGAGGATCGTTGTCCATGGCCCTAGCGATCGGGACCGCAGCCAAAAACGGGCCTGCATCATTGTTTGCCACCCAGATTCTGCCTCTAAGGGACCTATGGCAGCACCGCCGAGGTAATCCCAACAAGTAAGACACATCCTGTAAAGTAGGCGCCATCTCTCCCCATGGAAAGTGAAACGTATGTGTCTCTGGCCTCCATTTATCTACTAAGCAGGTAAGGAGTGACTTGTCGTAAGAGAAACGTTTCACTTGCCTCTTGTGTAATTGCACTGGTTCACCTGCCTCATCTAAGTCCGAACCATCAATCCACTCATCCAATGTACCCTGAACCAGCCGTGCCAAGGGTAGAAGTCCAGCCCAACTTAACCTACAAAATAAAAAGATTGTTAGCGGCTATGAAAAGTATGTCAAACATAGTAAGTCATCATTTGGACTCCATTATATGCATACATACCTATCAACCCATGAATCGTGTATCAGCCGGTTAGTCTTTGGGGTGCAGTGACCAACACATCTAAGTTGTTGCCCGCTTCCAATAGGGCGCCCCGGTGCTTTCTATCGATGTTACCATCAAGCAACGGATACAAAGACATATCTGCAATTCAAACAACAAATTAAAACATAGTCCTGACATATTACATATTAAAACAAAGGTGTCACGACATATTACAAATTAAAACATAGTCACGACATATTACAAATTAAAACATAGTCCCGACATATTACATATTAAAACATAGTCCTCGACATATTAAAACCCACTACGACACATTATATAGCTTGTGAGTTATTTCTTTCTCGTCCGCCCCTTCGCCTCGATTTTACGACCACGTCCGCCTCTTGCTCTTGTTGTCGCAGTCGTCGATGTGGAAGCACTTTCGTCGATGCGGAAGCACCATCTCTGTTCAGGTCGGGACAATATTTCATCCTATGCCCATAAGCCGCGCATAACAAACATTGCTGGTTGCTCCACCAGCAGACCGGTCCATATCGTTCCGGATCACGACGGGCCTTTCGCCCCTACTTGTTCGCGAAGGTCCGGATGCGGGATGTATACTCTCTCACCATCGTTTACCTTGTTGAAATTGCGAAGACTCTAAACCCTGTCATCTCGCTTTGTCCGGTGTTGAGCACCGCCTCTTTTAAATAGTATGGGGACACGAAGGAGATAGCATCCAACTCAATCTGCCACAGGCAGCCAACACATGAGAGCAAGGTAGGTGCAACAACTTCGGTTTGTTGCATGTACACTCACACGTTGGATAAAATTCCGTTCAATTTTTACCTCGTGTGTCTTCACCTCATTTCGAACCAAAACCATCGGTAGGAAGCTGAACCTCATACCTCCTTTCTTGATTCCCTATGAGTCCGATTGTGCTTCTTTGCTTTCTCTATCTTCTTTGCCATGTATTCCATGACACGGCTACAATAAGGTGTGTTACGATTATCTTCAATATGCTTCTTTGCTAACTCGTGCCTTTCTCTGAAATATCTCAAAGTGCCATGGAATACAGCCTCCACAATAGCTGTGAGTGGCAATGCTCTATTCCCTCTCAAAGACAAAGTTATACACCTCTGCAAGATTGGTTGTCATATGGCCATACCTAGCTCCATGTGTGTCATGCAGCAAAGACCAATTCACTGGAGGCTCTTTCTCTATCCACTCGGAAAAATTCTTTATTGCCCTTCCCTTCTTTCTCGTAGTATTAGGAGGGTCAATTGTCGGCAAGTCACAAAGACCTCTTGGCTCCTCTAGCTCCGCGATGAGTGCTGCTAATTTAACTTGATCTTCTTCCATTTTCTTCCTCGCACGGACCTGCTTCTTAGTAAACTCATCTAGTTTTGACCAAATAAAATCGTATTTAGCTCTTGGCTCTGCTTGCATAATTTTTTGAACAAGTTCATCAACCGCTTGTTCTTGAACTGTGAGAAAAATTAGCCCCAAGATGGCGCATGCACCACCGGCTCGCAAGTCCCTCCAAGGTGTTGGTTCGTCATCTGTTGGATTATGAAGTGTCTTCACGGCCTTCAATATACCATGCATGTCTGTCATGAATGACACACACGTTTGGTCGGTCCTTCACGATGGCAATTTTCACTTGGCGGAAGAACCATACCCACCGAGAAAGTTCTCACCCTCCACAAATGCCATGGCAAGTGGGATGATTTGATTGTTCCCGTCCACACCAATAGCGATCAGGATTTGCCCTCTATATCGACCGGTCAGAATGTACCATCCACAAACATAACAGGAGGACAATGCCGGAAAGCTTGATGCACATACCAAAAGAGAAGAACACTCGTTTCAACACCTTGAAATCTGGTATACTCAAAGAACCTCATGTGTTGTACGTTCACATAAGTGCCGGATTCCTCTCCTTCAAAGTATGCCCAGAGACGGACAACATTATCATATGAGTCAAGAACGTCCCAAACCTTTCCTCCATAGCCTTCGCTTAGCCCTCCAAGCCTTCCCATAAGGAATGACATAATTCCATCGACCTTCACTTCTTTGTCTGGATGTGTTTTGCTTCCATATCTTTCTTCTCTACTATCTCAAGATACATGAGTTGCGAATGAGACTTGAAGTCGAGTTCGGATGCTTCACTAGCAGGTTCTTCCTCACACAATTATGTGGGGCGACAATGGTGACAACCCAATTGGATGTCATACTTGGCACACATGCCCGTGCACCTTCCTGTGACAACTTGTTTCAACACATTTCACGGTATAGTTTGTTGGACTTGATATGTGTGTCCAGGAAACCCTCTGCGTAGACATAGCCCACTTTATCACCAAGATACTTCAATTTTTCTTTGTATCAAACATAGCCCCTATCTCATTTCTGGTTCAGATTATACCGCCATGGAGTCTCATGGCCATCGTTGACCGTAAGGCGGTGGATATGTCCTGCTCCCATGCGGAAGGAATCGGTACCTCCACTTCATCCTCGAATTTTCAGAATCCAGTTCCTCCACCAATCCATCCTCGTCCTCTTCCTCCATCACCCTCTGCATTTCATCCCTTCCTCATCTCCATCAAGAAAACCAGAACCAGCTAATATTATTGATGGCTACTCGGCGAAGATCGGGACCACAAACATTGTGTGGCACGTACTCCGACTCTTTCTCGGGTTGGCTAGCATACACATCTTGTGGCTGTGACCCGGATAAAACAATCTCGGTCGCCACTTCACTGCCCTGACCGGTTTCATACCCCCTGTGGAGTTCTACGGCATTCTCCTCCTTGACAAAGTTGCACAAGTACATATGGGTGGATTCTTGGTCTCGGCGGCGTGTTAACAGGACAACCAATGTTGGCTCCTATCTACCGCATCAACTCCCACTTGACATTTTTACAATATTTGGTCCACAATGCGTGAATCTTGTGGAACATACTTCAGGATCCAGCCCGAAACTAGTTGTCAACCAAGACTTCAATTGTCTAATGTCCGGTCTGTCAAGGGTCTGCTAGTGTCATGACGCCATTTTTAAACTCGCTAAGATCAACTCCCAACTCATTATATCGAGCGTTACCAGCGCCCGTAGTAAACAGTCAAATTCTTGATTCAGACATTTTCACTGTCGACATTGTCATCTTCTCATTAATCACAACGAACACTAATATTACCCGCTACACTAACTACGCGCTAAAATGTCACCACAAACATATTAACACTAACTAACAAACTATACAATTTAGAGAAAATTTGTGACGCCATGGTTATACCTTGAAGGCGTCGTCTCTTCCAGTCACCGCACTGCCACGGACAACGGCAGCGCCGCCCACTCGACGACCGGAGGTTCAACTCCAGTCACCCCCAAGCTGCTGCTCCTCCTCACCACCTCCTCCTCCACAGTTGCTGCTCCTCCTCACCACCACCTCCTTCCCAACCGGACCTCCTCCACCCCACCATGGCTCCTCCCCAAGCGCACAAAAAACTATCCCATAAAAAAACACCGTGAGGCGGTGGAGAATGCTATGATCTATCGATTACATGCCTTGGTTGTGTAAATGAGTGCAAATTGGAGGAGATCAGGGAGGAGACCGGAGCTCTATAGAGAAGAACGAGAGGAACCAGAAAGAACAGAGGCGAGCAGGAAGAGGAAGGTGACGACGGGATCGGCCTTATCCAGACCTTTTTGGTCTACGCCTGGCCGAAAAGCTTTTCGGCTGTGGGCTGGCAGCAGCCCATTTCGGTCTAGGCCTGGCGAAGCTACTATTTTCGCCCAGCCCCACCCGACGAGACCTCTTCGCCCAATCGAGGCTCATTTCGCCTACAATGAAAAAGTCCTTTTCGGCCTAGTTCTGGCCGAAAACTACCACTTCGGCCACCACGAGACCGACAGGGTCATATTTTTGATATATTGGCAATGGGTACTATAGTTTCCGAATTAGATATAAAAAAGGTGATAGTTTTGAAAAAAAATCGGAAATAGACCCCTGGGGTCGTAGGTTCACTAGCGTCATCTCTCCAGGCAGGTAAGTGAGTTATGGTGAATAAATTACAGTTGGATAACAATTGAGTTGCAATATTTATATTTATGACTATGATCATTCATGGCATAATCTTGTACAAACATTACGTCTGTGATATGTATACCATTATCCAACTACACCACAACTAATACTTCATCTCAAGACCACTATCGAGCATGCATCACGAACTATTAAGTTCATCATAAACAGAGCATTATAGTAAGCATGATGACATAATGTACTTGACTATTTTTTGGTTTTCTTTGTTCTTTCTACTTTCTTTACGGTTTTCACCGGTTTCGTTGCTTTTCACTATACTTCACTGTTTGGTATTCGTTTTTCTAATTCTTCCTTGGTTCTTTTTTTTTCTTTTTTCCTTCTGTTTCCTTTTGTTTCTTTCATGTTTTCTTAGGTTTTCTTTCTTTCTTTCTTTTCACAATGTTTTTCTTGACGGCTTCATCTGTTTTCTTTGGTTTTCACTATATTACACGGTTCCACATCGGTTTCTTTGGTTTTTCTACGTGTTTTTAGATTTCCTTTTTCTTATTTCTTTTTTTATTTTTATTTTATCTTTCTTTCTTTCTTTTTTCCTTTTCCAGCACTTATCTAATTTTTCATATGTATCAGAAATATTTTTTTGTACATGTTTAACATATATCAAATAGATGATCACATATTTTAAAAATATATGCCTTGATGTCTACTTTTTGCATATATGCTGTACATTTTTTATGTAGTATAAACACATGTTCAACATTTTTCAAATACATTATTAACATTTTTGGCAAATAAATATTTATGTATACATTTGTAGGCATCTATTACAATTTTTAAATACATGATCAACAATTTTTATGTCTAGCTTTAATATTGTACATTTTCCATATATAGTCACAACATTTTTTTATACATGTACAATATTTTTTAAATACTTGATTCACATTTTTTTCAATTAAATGTTTATGTCTTCAATTTTTAAGGCATAGATTATTTATATTTACTTTTCCGTACACAATGTACATTTTTGTATACACCAGAAACATTTTTATGTGCATGTTTAACATTATGAAATACATAATGCATATTAATATGGACGGGAACGTATGGCTCTTGGGTGTAATTACACCTGAATTTCAAAAAAGAAATAGTAATTTGTAAGAAAGTCAAAAAAATCAGAAACTTTTGGCCAACAAATTAGATTTATTGTGCACTTGTATAAAAACTTTCATGGAGAAAGGACTTTCATGTTGTTGTGGACGTAAAGAAACTATATACGCCATACTGTGCATGCTATTGTTAGAGAATATTTGTCATTTTTATCAGAGAATATTTTGTTGAAGAATATTTTTGTACGCCAGAAACGATAGCTCAAGTTTGTTGGGAAAAAGTTGTAGAACATTTTGATTTTTTCTGCATTTAAAATAAAATAAAATACGTAACCAGGTGTAACTACCATCATGTTCTAAAGGGTATTGTCCATACTAATATCCTTCTTGTTCGCGTCTAGAGAGAGAGAGATATGGGTTGCCCGCGGAAACTGTGGGGCAGACCCAAAAGACAAGCCCGACACTGGTGGGCCGAATTTCGTGTTTTGACCCTTTTTAGAAAGGATTTCAGGATCTGACCCCGGTTTAAATTTTTTTCGAAATTTGACCTTTTTGCCTACCGCCAGGGCATCTGGCGGTAGGGTTAGATAGCCTACCGTCACGGCCCATGGTGGTAGGAAACTTATCCACGTCAGCGCGCGGAGACGGCGCCGTCCCCCCTCCGTCGCACCCTACCGCCAGGGGCCAGGCGGTAGGTAAACTCATCACGGAGACCTGGCGGTAGGGTGCGGGGCAGTTATTTTGCCCGAGACCGCGCCCTTCCCTTCTCCCCACCCTCCCCTCCCCAAGTCGGCAGTTTCTCCTTTCTTTCTCCCCCCCGTCGCCCCTCTCTCCCTCTCTCCTCTCCTCCACTCCCCCCCTTGGATCTTCACCGATTCTTCACCGTTTTGGCGGATCGAGATGGCCCCGAGGAAAGAATCGTAAGCTCCTCCGATCCCTCCAATTAGTTTTTGCAAACTTGCTACCGATTCGACGCATTATTTGCTTGAAGTCCCTCATGTTTTTGAACTTAGATTGATTTTTTTTCACCTAAGATTGATTGTAGTTGTAGTTCTTAGTTCTTTAGTAAGTAGTGGTATTGGATATGTACTCTAACCAATAGTTCATATGTTAGTGTGAAGATGAACCCTAGTTCATAATTTTTTTGTTAAAAAATTATGATGTATTGTTGATAAAGGGATGAACCCTAGTTTGATGATGCATGTTGATATGATGATATGCTCTAGTGTGAAGATGAACCCTAGTTTGATGATGCATGTTGATATGATGATATGAAGATATTGTTTGGAAAATTTTGTTTAAAAATATGAAGCTATGATGTATGTTGGAGGTTTTTTTATATGATGCATGTTGATATGATTTGATCCATCATGTGTAGTAGATGTTGTTGGAGTGAATATGCTTAAAATTTGATCTTGATATGATTTGAGTTCATTGTTTGTTTATGTATGCTTATGCTTATGGTGCTTTTGTTTATGAAACTCTATTAAGGCGGCCACCTCTTGCGGACAACATCGCCCACGGTGATCGCATGCTGGACTGGGCATTCGACAAGGGTCATCGTGCCCGTTTCATAAAGAACAGAAAGGTAAGTGATATGAAAGAAATTTTGATCAAAGTTCTCGGATTGATGAAAATGATTTCCTAACTTGTTGGCGTTCACTTTTTGACAGACGCTCCAGCCACTGCGCATGAGGGGTCACGGGGTTCATGGGCATATGGATTACGACGAGCGCTACGCGCCGTTCTTCAAGAGAGCCCATCTGTTGGGTTTCGTGTTGCAGTTCAAGCGTCAGCCGCCGACGCTTGTCCACACGGCTCTCACAGCTCTGATTGACCGTTGGAGACCGGAGACCCATTCTTTCCATCTGCCATGCGGGGAGATGACGGTGACCCTAGAGGATCGGAGGATGATTACTGCAATGCCGATCGAGGGTCATGCACTCACCGGTCGAGTGGAGAGGGCCAATCGGCGGAGAGGGTCACCACCCTCATCGGCGATCGCCCCGCTGCCAAGAGTAACCGTGACATCCGGTGTGCCGTTGCCACGCTCTCGGAGCACCGGAGGACATGCCCCAAGGCGCAGATGAGGTGACTGTGGAGTTGTACGCGAGGGCCTATCTGTGGTATATTCTCTCGGAGGTCGTGTTTCGGACAGCTCCGGAACTCGCCAACTGGGCGATTCTGTTCTTCCTAGCGGATCGGGATGCAGGGTACAGTTGGGGACGGCATCTCTCGCCTACCTATACCGCTCGGTAAGAGAGTGTCTAATTATGCACTCTACCTACGGTAAAGTGTGTCCATGACATTTTCTTATATCTGATCCTCATTTGATGTTTTACAGCCTTGACGACTTAACGCAGAGGATGGGAGACAAGTCCAATATGGGTGGCTTTGTCCGGGCCTTATCCATTTGGATGTGGGAGCGGTTTGCCGGTGGGGCGTCCGGAGAAGTTGCGAAGACGCCCATGGGAAGACTATGACGAAGAAGGCGACGAGACTCGAAACCCCACCGTAGCTTACGAGTGGGACGTTGTCAAACTCTACACGGGCCTAAACAAGACTTCGTACAAGACCTACACCAACGAGTTGGACGCTTTGACGCATACGCAGGTATATGAACTCGCCCAACACCTTTCTCTGCGTGGCCACACAGTTTGGGATTTATCAGCATACCCCACCGGGCCAGCCCACCGATACCGGCGGCCACGCGCTCCACCTGTGAGCTCTTTGTTCTCCGTGAGATTATCATGTTTCTTGTTGCTTATGATGATCTCATTGCGCTTATGATGATTCTTGTTGCTTCTGCCTTGCAGCATGAGCCGGCAGAAGAATCACCGATCACGATCGGGAGGGAGCATAAGACTCATGTGACGGAGTGGAACCGGCGGAGGTGGCGTAAAGACGTGGAGAGGAGAGTGACTAATCGGGATGATTACAGGGCCGACACATGAGGTGGTACGATGATGGCGAAGCACTGTCTTCGTCTCAGCCTCGATGGACGGCGGAAGACATCGCGGAGCTGGAGTGGGCTGACCAGCGAACAGGCATACCGCATCGCATCGAGACATGCACAGTGAATTTAGGGAGTTTGCACCCCTCATCAACAGAGTGGTACATTTGAACCGACGGTCGTATTTAAAATATTTTATTCGTCAACGTGACTGACTTATGCCGTTGCAGTCCGGTGAGCTGAACAGATGCATCTTTGAAGCGTCAGATGCACTAGGTCATCTTTCCGGGAGCGTACAATCTGAGACCAGAGTCAGGGGGACGATGAAGGTACAATTTCAGTCTCCTCGGAACAGATGCATCTTGTTCACTTGCAGTCAGTCGATCTAAACTTATTATGACCTTGCTTCATTGTGAGTGCAGAAGTTCGTGCAGCATTGTCGCAAGCTGGTAGGGCTGCTTGGGTGTGCTAGAGCTGGGTCAGTTGAAGCTCATCAGCCTGTAGCCACACAGGGTATCATTGGCTCATCGAGCCATGCTCCCTCGTCGTCTAGGTTGGTTGGGGAGGAGGAGGATGTGGAGGAGGAGGAGGAGGAGGAGGAGGAGGCCATATATGAAGAAGGGGAGGAGGAGGATGAGAGCAACGGGGAGGAGGAGTACGATGAAGATTATGGACCTCCAAAGAACTCAAACGTCTCAAGCATCTCATTTGCCGAAGAAGAGGAATCTGAAGAAGAAGGATTTGCTGAGTCCGGACCCTTTCCAGAGACCGGTTCCTCGACGGCCCAAGAAGAAGACCAAGAGAATCGTTCAAAGAGTAACGAGGACCGTACCTCCAAGAGGGGAAGGAGCAACTGATTATGCTCTTCGATAGTTGGCTCTTTTAGTTTCGTTGAACTTCATTTGATTGAACTTTTCTAGTGGTTATGAAGCTACGTGGAACTATGTGTTTGCTATGTGTGGATCTATGTGTTTGTTATTTGTGAAACTATGTGGAACTCCGTTTACTAATTAGTTGAAGTTCGTTTGAAATGTTCTATGCACTTCAAATTTGTTAATGTGTATGTGATGCCCAAGTTTAATTGTTTGAGATCTGTGATATTGTTGTCATATTTGTGAAACTTGCTATAATATTATTGTCATATTGAATTTGAAAAGAAGCAAGCAATTGAACTTAAATTCATAAACACAGGACCCTATCGCTAAGGCCTCAAGGTAGGGTCGACACTTACCGCTGTGGCAACTCAATTCTTCGTTCATGTAATCGTTACCTTTGAAAAAACAAGACCCTACCGCCAAGGCCCTGGCGGTAGGGTCGACAGCCTACCGCCAGGCAACTCAATTCTTCATTACGTAATCGTTACCGAGACAGACCCTACCGCCAGTGCTCTGGGCGGTAGGTTTGAACAACCTACCGCTGAGCCTCTGGGCGGTAGGTACTTATCCATGTCGTAGCCAAACGGCCGCCATCCCTCCGTCGCACCCCTACCGCCATGGGCCGTGGCGGTAGGTTATCTAACCTACGAGGTTCGGGCGGTAGCAAAATGGTCAAATATCGAAAAAAATTCAAACAGGGGTCAGATCCTGAAATCCTTTCCAAAAAGGGTCAAAACACGAAATTCGGCCACACTGGTGTGAAGAGCAAAGAGAAAAAGGAGACTATATAAGCACGAGGGTCTTGCGCGGTTGACCCGTCTGAACCTGCGGCCTGGCATCACTGGCATTTTTAGGAGTACTCGCCCCACTCAGGCCAACTCCACCGCGCGACCCCAAACAGACGTCCGTTTTGTCCGGATTCTGTCCGTTTGGGTAGGGATTTGGGGTCGTGTCCGGGCCTGTCCTGGGATGCGGTGGTCGTGCGCCCAGTGGCGCATCCATTTGCCCCATCCTGTCCGCGTACACTTTAAAAACTAAAAGCAACATTTCAAAGCCAAGCCCTAGTTCAAAGGCCGGTGGCGGCCCCGGTTCATCACGCCGGCAACAGAGCCAGCGGCCTACACGTCCATCGCCGGCAACAGAGCGAGCGGCCGGCAACACAGCCAGCCTCCAAAATGAATAGTTGTCCTCGCCGGCAACACAGCCGGCCTCCAAAATGAATGTTTTCTCGCTGACACACTACCAGCGGCCCGACGGGCGGGCGGGCGGCACCCATGCCAGCCTCAAAAAGAACGGCCACGCCGATCGGACGACCTAGTTCAGGCCTTCAGGCCGAAAGCATCTCCTTCCTCCTGGCCTCGAACCAGGCCTTCGTCTTGTCGCTCATCTTCGACAAGTCCACGCTCATGATCGCAAGGGCCACCTCCTTCGCTTTGGTGGCGGCATTGGTGGCCTCGATGTCGAGCTGCCTCTGCCTGGCCTCGATGTCGAGCTGCCTTTGTCGGGCCGCCTCCTCCATGTCGAGTTGCCTTTGCCGGGATGCCTCCTTCATGTCGATCTTCCTCCTCTTGGCCGCCTCCTCCATCTCAAGCTTCTGTCTTTGAAGGTCTAGGTATTGCTTCATTTGCTCGTCCTTGCTTTGCCGCTTCTTCTCGTCCCTCACATCCTTTTGAGACATCATGCCATGCAAAGTCTCATGCAAGGCCATGGATGAGGCGTCACGTATGTCGTCCCACCTTGGAGTTGGTCTTGCCCCTCGGCCTCTTCAACGCCTCGCCATCTCCACCTCCGGCGAACTTGGCCGTCTTCAGTCCTCTCTTCCTTTGTAGTTCACGGTATTGGTCCTTGAACTTAGGGCACATGTTGATGAGCGTCCAACAATGCGTAAGAATGAATGGCTTGTCATTGTGCTGGGCCTTGAATGCCTCCAAAGATTGGAATGCCTACACAACATGATCAACAACAAGTGAACATGCAAACATATACACGGCCGAAGTCTCATGGCCGTAGCAAGGAAAGGGCTAGAAAGAGGAGATCATACCATGTCCCCAACGCCGAGACCACTTACGGTCCGTGCTTGAACGCTCTCAAATGCGGCGCAATACTTGTTGCACTCTTGTTGGATGAACAACCATCTTTTTTGAATCGAGCCGATGCCACGGTTGCTTGTAATTTGGAAGGGCTCGAACATCTTCCTTTCGTGGAATGTTTTGTGGACTCTCGTCCAAAAACAATGCCCCTTTGTTGCGCGCCGATCCTCAGATCTTGGCTAATCTCCATCCAAGCTTGGCAAATCAACTTGTCCTCATCTTGTGTATATGAACCCGCGAATGCTCTTCCTCTTCTTTTGTGCCTCCGCTCTTTGGGTGAGCTCGTCGATGAACAATGGCGCACCACTAATATCAAAGTCATTGCCTTCTTCTTCTTCATCACCTTCGACATAGATGTCATCGTCTTCATGCCACGAGTCACCATGGTCGTAGTCAGCACGGTCGTCGCCCCCTTCATCGGGGACGTACTCAGGGAGGCCATCCTGACATTGGGTCTCATCGGGGTCGTAGGCACGGCCATGCCCACCATCGAAGATCACTTCCTCCATGTAGCGGTTGTAGAAGGGGTAAATCGACCGGGCGTTAGGGTTGGCATTTCGTCAAACAAGACGCGGGGGCGGCATGGTGCCCGTGAACGGTGCCCGTGCCTGCTTTCTTAGCATCTTGACGGACGTCCGCCCGACGCTGCTGGACCCAGGCGTGATGTTGAGGTTGATGACGGCCGCGGGGCGTGGTGTGGACGGCGCGAACAAGCCCACGTCAGGTGACCCCGAGAAACGGGTCTGGCCGTCGTGCCTTGGCGGAGGGAAGCAGGGCGACATGGGCGCGGTGCGCGACGTCGGCGACTGGCAGTGCGTAGGCCGGACGACCGATGAGCCTGCGTTCGCCGGACCGACGGCCGCTGCAGGGAACCCGGCAGGACGGCCCATGCCAAGCATGAGGATGGCGTGCGCTTTGTTGACGAGGTCCTCCTTCTCGTCGGCAGCGGCCTTGCGCCTCGCGCTGGGCGGCGAACTTGGCCGCGGCGGCATTGACCTTGACGACCGCTCTTTGTTCCCTCCTCCTCGTCGATTCCGCGTCCAACTTGGCGATCTCCTCCGGCGTGCACTCCGACCGCGTCTTCCTTGGCGCCTTCTTCTTCACCTTTGCGGGCGGGTCGACGGCCAGGCCGCCGGAACCCAGCGGGGCGTCGGCCATGGACGGGGGAGAGAGGGGGCGACGGGAGGGACGTGGGAGGGTTTGGGGCAAATGGCGCCAAATGGGCGTGGGGGGGTGGTTTCTCCCACCGACAGGCGGGCCAGGGGGAGGACAAGCGCGCTTCGCCCGTCATGGCGTCTGCTTTCACCCCAAACCGAGCGCAAGTTTGGGTCGCGGATGGGTCGAAAGCGGACACAAAGCGGACATTTGTCCGTTTGAGGCCGCGCACTGGGCCGCCTCTTTTGTCCCTTTTACCCCAAACGAACGGGGCCGGACAGGATAGGGTCGCGCGGTGGAGTTGGCCCCAGGCGCGTGAATGCCTGCCTGACGTGGACGACGGCTGCTCGGACCGCTCTCGCACCGGAGCGCGTCTTCCGCCTCGTTCGTGCTCGCCAGCCCATCGTATCTACACAAGAGAGCGGCGCCGGTGGGGAAGGATCTTCTGCTCACCACCGATCGAGCTGCCGCGTAAGAGTATCTACATCCGGACTTGCAAATCCGGCCCCTCAAACGCTCGCGAACGCGTTTAGACACATCCACGAGTGTATCCGGACGGACCCTCATATTTCCTTACGTGCATTCATGTATCTTAAATTTGAACTCTCAAATCCATGCAAATACATGCACGCTGATCATGCAACACAATGTGCTCTTCCGGTCGGTCAATGTGTCAAACACATTAAGCGTAAGGGAGAGCGAAGAGTTGCCGGACGTACCACGGTGACGTTCGGGCCGGCAACAACGTCCCCCCGCGGCGAGGATGGAAGCGCTCTTCCGAAGCTGCCAGCGGAGAGCCTTGGAACGGCTACGGAGCGGGTGCGGCGGCGGAGCGGCGAGCCGGACGACGCGGAGGAGGAAGAGTAGAGGAGAGAGCAAATCGATCCGACAACTCGGGGGAGGGGGATTTGGTGCAATTTGGGGTGGGGTCGAGTTGTCGGGTACGACGTGGCGGGCGTACCTGGGGGCCGCCATATCCGTCCATATCTGGGCTGGATATGGGGAGTATCGATTAGTCCGGGCGTTTGAGGCCATTTGAGAGGCCCATCTGGATCAAAAAATTGTGACCGCGCAACGACCGGGCGGCCTGCCCGGACATATGAGACGGGTTTGAGATGTCCGGTTGTAGATGCTCTAACTCCAGGCTTCAGATCAGTTGCCCGCGCTTAACCTTCTGCTGCTGCTGCCATGCGTGTTGTGCTTCCTTAACCGCATTAGAGCATCTTCAACAGGCGTACAAAAACTGCTCCACGCGCTAAAATTCCGGGTTTTTGCCGCCGGACAGCTCCAGTAGAAGCTGTAAAAAAGTACATGCACAAAAAAGGATTATGTATGTGCTAAAAAAGCGTTATTAGAAGCTCCAAATTTAAAGCGCCGGATTACGCGCTTCACAATTTATACTGCGTGTTTTTTTGAACGCGTGTTTTTAAACATCTGCTAAACTAATATTGTGTCCGACGCGTTAAAAGTGCTACTGTGGCGCGAAACTTTTATGCGTCTTTTGGAGATGCTCTTAGAGCCTTCAGCTTCAGGGGGCAGCTCAATAAAAAAAACACGAGATCCTTTTCCTTCCTGGAGTGAGTACTACACCATGACACATGTGTAAGAATCCTAACAATTAAAAAAAACTTTCCGTGATATTAATATGCATGGTATTTCTGTGAGCGATATTAATACGCAGGTCGCATATAGTACTACCAGAGAAGTGAATAGGCTGCTGTGCTGTCCCAGCAGCCTCACTCAGTCCCATGTCGGCTAGTCAACCAGTTGTACAATGTCGCTCAAAAATTTCCATGTTGGCTGCCCCCAGGAACAATGTGTACTACGTCGACGCTGGTGGTAGCTCAGTTGCTCGAGAACATGTGCCGTGCGATGCTTGCATGTTTACATGTGTCAACACTTCGCTTTCTCGTACTTGGGCGCTGACAAATGGCACCGGTGCCAGCGAACACTCGCAGCTCCATATGTACGCCGGAGAGGCGGAGCCAATGTCTTTGACACTGTGCTAGAGTAGTCGCTCCATAGGGCACACCAAGCTAGCACTTGCCTGTCCCTAGCTATTTATTGTCATCCACATGGTGATGGAGTGCGTATATGTGTGAATGGATAGTTGGATGTACACGCAACCAATGCTTTCACATTTGCTTCAAAACAAAATGTTCATTTTGTGGATACACTGACACCTAATTAGAGCATCTACAGCCGGACTTGGCAAATTCGGCTCCTCAAACGTCCGAGGACGCGTCTGCGTGAAATGATCAGACATCCCTAATATTTGTCATTCTGCATCCGCGTATCTCATATCCGGCGTCTTATATCCATACTACCCATGCAAACGTTGATCTATCCTACGTCATCAGACGACGGACAACAAAATTGAGCTGCAAAGGAATACAAGCTCGGCTGCAAACGGATAAACATACTTCACCACATTCAAAAGATCATAGTTCGTCCACGGACAAGTTCGTAAACTTCTACAACTAAAACGATATAAACCTTGCGGAGGAGGGGGCCGGAATCACCACTTCCTCGCCGGGCCTTTGCCCTTCCGGTCGCCGACGCAGCTGTACGCGCCCGCGGCTAGTGGAGGGTCTTGGTCGTCGGACGACGAGGTGCAACTGTCGTCGCCGTCGGAGTCGGAGTCGGAGAGGACGATGAGCCCCTTCATCCGACGGACCGCGCTATCCTGCTCCCGCTTCAGCCTTGCCACCCGAGCCTTCTCCGCCGCTGATTCCTTCTCCTCGTGCTCCGACTGCTCAATGGCCAACCGGAGCGTCTTGGTGTTCTTCCGTCGGAGGCGGCGATCGTCCGTCTCCGCGTCGTGAGGGAGCGGCGGTACACCCAGGCGAGGAGACGTGCGTCCTCATCGGCGTCCGGCTCTATCCCGCGGCAGCAGCGCGCGGACTGCATTGCCGCCTCCCTCTCCCATGCACGCCGCCTCTCGAGGCGCGCGGCGCGCGCCTCCAACTCCGGAGTACGCGTGCGAGCCGAAGGCGCGGCACAAGCACCCAGCGCTAGCAGCGTGCAAGAGCGGACGTCGGGGGAAGGAGATGACACGGGGCCGGTGCGGACTGTGCTGACCAGGCGTCGCTGCGCGCGGGTTGGGAGGGTCCAGCTCCGACGTCCGCGCTGCGCCGGTGCGGGAGGTGCGGCGACGCTCCAAATCCGGATCTGCCGTCGGTCTCAACCTTGGGCCACTCCAGCGCAATGCGGAGGGCCATCTCCTCTTCGTAGTCGAGCTTCGAGCCAAAGTCGCTGCCGAAGTAGCTCATGGTGCGGGATGGGATCGAAACCGGAGAGGAAGAGGAGTGGACGGACAGAGCGAGAGAGTGAGCTAGGATTTGAGCTCGGGTCCCTGATTTGGGTTTTTTGTGGGGTCCATGGTTGGCAGGACCTGTCAGACAGACGCGCCCCGGCGTGCCCGGGACGCCCCACATCCGCTTTATATTTGGGCTGGATATGAGGGTGCTGGTCACCCGGGCGTTTGAGGCCCGTTTGAGAGGTCCAGTTGGGTCAAATTTTTATGACCGGTCACTGACCGGATGACCTGCCCAGGCTTTTGAGACGAGTATGAAAGACCCGGCTGTAGATGCTCTTAATGCGTCATATTTTAGACTTCCTCTTGTTTGCTCCCCAAACTCTAGACGACTACCGCAAACTCTTCCTCCAGGCTTCACCGGTGAGCCCATGAATTTACCTCTCCTCTGCCTGCCGCTTTGGCAATCGGTTGTAGAGAGGGGAATCCCAGTGCCTCCGCTCCGGTTAGTAGTTTAGGTTAGGGCTTTTTAGTCCTCGCAGGCGAGGCACTCGGGCGGATGGTGGCGCTTCTTTTTTGAGTTTGTTATCCGGGCTCCAATCCTTCTCAAGTTCGTCCGTCTAGACGTAGTTGACAAAGCTCCGGTTTAGATTTTCGCAGTCTTCATAGGCAGTGAGGTTAGGGTTTCTCGTCATGTAGTGATTTGGTGTCAGGTTTTTCAGATATATGCAAGGGCTCAACGGCGACAACTGTGGCTCCAGGGAGCTGGTCCTTAGAGGCACATAAAGACTTCCTGCTGTAATCGATAAGGTCAAGCCGGCTCCAGTAGGGTAGTAGCGACAACGACGAGTCGGCAGCAGTAGTGGTCGTTCGGCGGTCTCAGAATTTTGATGTAATTTTTATTATCTTTGAGATGCTTTGTTTTTTTCAAAAGGGGGATTACACTCGGCATGCAACCATCTTTATTAATTATTCTTTTTTGACGGAACATAGATATTTATATTAAAGACTCAATCTTACAAGGAGACCCAGAAAACCAACAAAAATTACAAATTAGTCCCTCTGGATCCCGACGACTCCGGCATCCAAGACGAGCCGGTGGCGCACCACTGCCACTGCTCCTCCTCAACCTTGAATCCGGAGCCAACCTATTCCAAGGACGAGGAGTCACCAATGCTAAGGTTCTGAAGAACCAGCGCCCTGAAAAAAATCGAAGCCATCGCCAAGTCCCTCATCTGTGCCGTTGAAACACAATGGCTAGCAGTCGCCGTCGTCATTGGAGACACTACCAACGCCACCCCAATAGCTAGCAGACGAGCAGCACTTCCAACACACCACCTCACGATCCCTGCGCTGCCACTGGAAGAACCAACGATGCAATGAAGAAAAGGCCGAAGGACAAAATCCCCACTAGCCAGTCGTCGGCATCGCCTCGCCGACCGCCCGGAGGAACTAGAAGCTCGCCGGATCTGGTGATCCCTGGGGTCCTCACCCTCCCGCCGCCGGAGTGGCCGGTGAAGGGGAAGGGAACCCACGGCTTCGCTGGCGAACAACGAGGTCGCCTCCCAACTGCTCGCAAGAAGGAACCGCTCCTCTTTTTGACACATATCGTTATTAATTATTCAACAGAGTCCGGCAAGATAAATACAAAGATCCACCAAAGCCACTCTCGAGGTGAAGAAAGTCACTACACCTCTCGTGACCGCATCAACGGAAACCATCTAATCTAGTGACCTCAAGAAACTGCTTGATATGTCCATTTTGCATCATATTTTCCTACTGTTATTTATAATGTTTTTTACGCATAATAATGCTTTATGGAGTATTTTTAATGTCTTTTCTCTCATAATATGCAAGGTTTATAAAAAGAGAGAGAATATCGGCAGCTGGAATTCCGGGCCTGAAAAAGCTACGTTAAGACACCTATTCTGCACATCTCCAAATAAGCTGAAAATTTACCAAGAATTATTTTGGAATATATGAATAATACTGAAGAAATAACTACCGGACGGGGGCCACCTGGTGACCACAAGACACCAGGACGTGCCAGGCCCCCCAGGCGCGCCCTGGTGGGTTGTGGTCAGCCCAGCCCACCTCCGGTGCCCATCTTCTGATATATAGGTCATTTTGACCTAGAAAAAAAATAAGGAGAGGACTTTCGAGTCAGAGCGCCGCCGTCTTGAGGCTGAACTTGGGCAGGAGCACTTTTGCCCTCCGGTGGAGCGATTCTGCCTGGGGAACTTCCCTCCCGGAGGGGGAAATCAAAGCCATCGTCATCACCAATAACCCTCTCATCTTTGAGAGGCCAATCTCCATCAACATCTTCAACAACACCATCTTCTCTCAAACCCTAGTTCATCTCTTGTGTTCAATCTTTATACCAGAACCTCAGATTGGTACCTGTGTGTGACTAGTAGTGTTGATTACATCTTGTAGTTGATTACTATATGGTTTATTTGGTGGAAGATTATATGTTCAGATCCATTATGCTATTTAATACCCCTCTGATCTTGAGCATGAATATCATTTATGAGTAGTTACTTTCGTTCTTGACGTCACGGGAGAAGTCATGTTGCAAGTAATCATGTGAACTTGATATGTGTTTGATATTTTGATGATATATATGTTGAGATTCCCTTAGTGGTGTCATGTGAACGTCGACTACATGTCACTTCACCATCTTTGGGCCTAAGGGAATGCATTGTGGAGTAGTTATTAGATGATGGGTTGCTAGAGTGACAGAAGCTTAAACCCTAGTTTATGCGCTACTTAGGAAGGGGCCGATTTGGATCCAAATGTTTAATGATATGGTTAGATTTTATCTTAATACTTTTCTCGTAGTTGCGGATGCTTGCGAGGTAGTTAATCATAAGTGGGAGGTTTGTTCAAGTAAGAACAACACCGAAGCACCGGTCCACCGTGATGTCTACTACGCAACCTTTCTTCTTGTAGACTCGTGTTGGGCCTCCAAGTGCAGAGTTTTGTAGGACAGTCGCAAATTTCCCTCAAGTGGATGACCTAAGGTTTATCAATCCGTGGGAGGCATAGGATGAACATGGTCTCTCTCAAACAACCCTGCAACCAAATAACAAAGAGTCTCTTGTGTCCCCAACACACCCAATACAATGGTAAATTGTATAGGTGCACTAGTTCGGCGCAGAGATGGTGATACAAGTGCAATATGGATAGTAGATATAGGTTTTTGTAATATGAAAATATAAAAACAGCAAGGTAACTAGTAACAAAAGTGAGAAAAAATGGTATTGTAATGCTTGGAAACAAGGCCTAGGGTTCATACTTTCACTAGTGCAAATTCTCTCAACAATGATAACATAATTGGATCACATAACAATCCCTCAACATGCAACAAAGAATCACTCCAAAGTTTCTATCTGAGAACGTAGGACAAAAACGTGCATCAACCCCTATGCATAGATTACCCCAAATGTCACCTCAGGAATCCGCAAGTTGAGTGCCAAAACGTACACCAAGTGGAATCAATAGATATCCCATCGCAAGACATACATCAAGTGTTCTCAAATCCAATACTAAATCCAACATGACAAAACCTCAAAGAGCAAGACTCAATTCATCACAAGAATGTAGAGGGGGAGAAACACCATATGATCCAACTATAATAACAAAGCTCGCGGTACATCAAGATCGTGCCAAATCAAGAACATGAGAGAGAGAGATCAAACACATAGCTACTGGTACATACCCTCAGCCCCGAGGGTGAACTACTCCCTCCTCGTCATGGAGACCGTCGGGATGATGAAGATAGCCTCCGGTGATGGTTTCCACTCCGGCAGGGTGCCGGAACGGGCCCCCGATTGGTTTTTCATGGCTACAGAGGCTTGCGGCGGCAGAACCTCCGATCTAGTGTTCTTTTCGGAGGTTTGGGTATTTATAAGAATTTTTGGCGTCGGTCTCACGTCAAGGGGGTGCCCGAGGTGATCACAAGCCTGGAGCCCCCTTCGAGGGGGGGGGGGATAGGGTGCTAGAGGGCTTGTGGACTCCTCGTACACTTCTTGTCCCAGCTCTTGTGCTTCGGGGGTCTTTTTTGGTCCATAAAAAATCACCATAAATTTTTAGCCCATTCTGATAACTTTTATTTCTGCACAAAAAACGACACCACCGTAGTTCTACTCAAAACAAACGTCAGTCCGGGTTTGTTCTAATAAAATCATACTAAAACCATATAAAATTGTTGCAAACATGGCATGAATACTTCATAAATTATAGATACGTTGGAGACGTATCAGCATCCCCAAGCTTAATTCCTGCTCGTCCTCGAGTAGGTAAATGATAAAAGAAAGAATTTATGAAGTGTGAAAACTACCTAACATAATTATCAATTTAATATTCTTTATTGTGGCATGAATGTTGAGATCCATAAGATTCTAAAAAAAAGTTTAATATTGACATAAAAACAATAATACTTCAAGCATACTAATAAGCAATCATGTCTTCTCAAAATAACATGGCCAAAGAAAGTCATCCCTACAAAATCATATAGTCTGGCTATGCTCTATCTTCATCACACAAAATATTTCATCATGCACAACCCCGATAATAAGCCAAGCAATTGTTTCATACTTTTAATGTTCTCAAACTTTTTCAACTATCACGCAATACATGAGCGTGAGCCATGGATATAGCACTATGGGTGGAATAGAATATGGTGGTTGCGGAGAAGAAAAAAGAAGGAGATAGTCTCACATCAACTAGGCAAATTAATGGTCTATGGAGATGCCCATCAATTGATATCAATGCAAGTGAGTAGGGTTGCCATTCAACGGATGCACTAGAGCTATAAGTGTATGAAAGCTCAAAAAAACTAAGTGGGTGTGCATCCAACTTGCTTGCTCACGAAGACCTAGGGCAATTTGAGGAATCCCATCATTGGAACATACAAGCTAAGTTATATAATGAAAAATTCCCACTAGTATATGAAAGTGACTAAATAGGAGACTCTCTATCATGAATATCATGGTGTTACTTTGAAGCACAAGTGTGGAAAAAGGATAGTAACATTGTCCCTTCTCTCTTTTTCTCTCATTTTTTATTTTCTCTTTTTTTGGGCTCTTTTGCCTCTTTTTTCTTTTGGGCTCTTTGGGCTCTTTTGTTTTTTTGTAAAGTCCAGAGACTCATCCCAACTGGTGAGGGAATCATAGCTTCCATCATCCTTTCCTCACATGGGACAATGCTCTAATAATGATGATCATCACATTTTTATTTACTTACAACTCAAGAATTATAACTCGAAACCAGAACAAAATATGACTCTATATGAATGGCTCCGGCGGTGTACTGGGATGTGTGATGATCAAGAGTGGCATGTATAAAAAATATGAACGGTGGCCAAGCCACAAATACAATGCCAACTACATGATCATGCAAAGCAATATGACAATGATGGTATGTGCCATAATAAACGGAACGGTGGAGGTTGCATGGCAATATATCTCAGAATGGCTATGGAAATACCATAATAGGTAGGTATGCATGGTGGCTGTTTTGAGGAAGGGTATATGGTGGGTGTAAGGCACCGGTGAAAATTGCGCGGTACTAGAGAGGCTAGCAATGGTGGAAGGGTGAGAGTGCGTATAATCCATGGACTCAACATTAGTCATAAAGAACCCACTACTTATTGAAAAAAATTATTAGCCATCAAAGCAAAGTACTAATACACATGCTCCTAGGGGGATAGATTGGTAGGAAAAGACCATCGCTCGTCCCCGACTGCCACTCATAAGGAAGACAATCAAAAAATAAATCATGCTTCGACTTCATCACATAACGGTTCACCATACGTGCATGCTATGGGAATCACAACCTTTAACACAAGTATTTCTACCAATCCACAATTATTCCCTAGCATGACTCTAATATCACCATCTTTATATCTCAAAACAAATGCAAGGAATCAAACTTCTCATATTATTCAATGCTCTTTATATGAAAGTTTCTATTATATCCCTCTTGCATGCCCATCATATTGGGACCAATTTAATAACACATGCATATTACCATTACTATTTATAAGAATCTCAAAAAGATATAAGTGAAGCATGAGAGTAAATGACAAACTACTCCAAAAGATATAAGTGAAGATCAATGAGTAGTCAAATAACTATGTAGCTATGTGAGGACGCTCTCTCATTTAAAATTTTAGATCTTAATATTTTATTCAAACAGCGAGCAAAACAAAATAAAATGACATTCCAAGGATAGCATATATCATGTGAAGAAGCAAAAACTTAGGCTCAACCAAAACTGACCGATCATTGTTGAAGAAGAAAGGTGGGATGCCAACTGGGGCATCCCAAAGCTTAGATGCTGGAGACTTCTTAAAATATTAACTATGGATGCCTTGGGCATCCCCAAGCTTGAGCTCTTGTGTCTCCTTAATTTCTATCATATCCCGGTTTCCCTAATTCTTAAAAACTTCATCCACACAAAACTCAACAAGAACTCTTGAGATATGTTAGTATAAATCAATGTAAAACCTTATAATTCTCTACTGTAGAAAATCACTAAAATTATTATTTAACATTGCATACTAAATGCCTCTGCATACTTAATATTCATATCCTCAAATAGAACCATTAAAAAAGCAAACATGTGCAAACAATGTAAACATAACAACAATCTGTCTAAATAGAACCGTATGTAAAGAATGCAAGAATATCCATACTTCTCTAATTTCAAAAATTCTGAAAAATTACCACACTGTAGAAAATTTGTTGTTACTCATTGTGTAAACATTTCAAGTTCTATCACATTCTGACTTTCCAGAAGAATTCACACAATGATAGAAAACTTTCTGTTTTCAAACAGCAACATGTAGACTTGTAAAGTAAGCATGGTAAAGGCTATACTTGACCTTTTTATTGAACTAAAAGATGCAAAAAATTACTATAAATAACAACAAGCAAATACTAATAAAAGAAAATGACGCTCCAAGCAAATCACTGTAACATCCCAAATCTTCAATTTGGAATGTTATACATTAGATCATCATGCATATCATATTTTCTCGCATTTTCTGATCCTAGAAAATTTCACGCAACTCAAGGACCCTCGGAGAGAGTTGGAACTTTCATAATTTTCATATTTGGGATTTCTCAAATTTTGGAAAATAGGATCATTGGATTTATTTAATTATCTTCATAAAGTTTTTCCTATAAAATCTCAAGAGAGGGAATAATATGACTTTCCCAATATTTAGGAAAAACGAAGATATTTTAAATAAATCAAATTTGGGTTTTGAAGATTTATTTTGCTTAGGCAAAAATGAGCATTTTAAAATTTATTTGCATGTTGCAGTTTTTAAAAGTTCATTTTGTTCGACTCATTTTTAGGAGTCGGAGAAAATTTGTTTTATTTAATTTGGAATTCATTTGGTATTTTTTAATTCGTTTAGTTTTAATTTTTTTTAAAAAATCTAACGCGCCCCACAGGGCCAAGGCCCAGCTGCCCAGCCAGGCCCGGCCCGGCGCCTCGCCTCCCTCTCCCTCGACGCTTGCCGCCCGAGCGGACTCCGCCGCAAAGACGCCGCCGCCGCCCGTGTCCGCCTCGGACACTCGCCGCCGCCTCCCCCACGCAACCGAGCCCCTCCCTTTATAACCCAGCGCCTCTCTCTCTCGCATCGCCCCCGCGCCGCCCTCGACCCGAGCGCGCGCCGCCCGCCCATGCCGTCGCCGGAGCCGCGCCGCCCTCGTCGCCCGGAGCCCTCGCCGACCCGCCCGAAACCCAGGAGACCCTTGAGCCGCCGGTGACATGGGAGGTAGCCAGCCGCCCGTTTCCGATCCGGTTTTCTCAAAAAGACCCGATCCGGTTTTTTTGCAAAGTTCGGTTTTTTTTAAAAAAAACCTAGATTGGTTTTATTTTTTTTCGGTTTTCTTAATTAACGAACGTTCATCGACCCGTACGTTTCAATGAACGCGTTCGTTGGATTCGTTCTGTTAACGAACGTCCGTTATTTAGTTCGCTCGTCGCTTTCTTTTAAATCGGATTTAATCCGTTATTTTTCGATTCGATTTCGATCCGATTTTCAAAACTGCTTTTATTTCTTGCTCGTTTATCTAATCAGGTGATTCAAGCGCCTGGAGTTTCGTAACGAAACCGCCGTTCCGACTAACCTATTTTCACAGAGTTTTGCTACTGTGAGATTTTGACCTAATTTCAGATTTGTTTAACCGAGTCGTTCTCTCTCGAGTTCCGACTTTCGACACTTTATTTGATTCGATTCTTGTGCCACCAGGGTTCTTAAGTTGAACTATCTGGTTAGATCTTTTATTCGAGATTTCCCTGTGCATTAGATGAGTACTTATTGTATGCTTGTTGTTTGTCTGCGTTAGATCACCCGGAGTGCGCCGCTTGTTATTTCGAATCTCTAGGACTCATGGATCATCGACAAGGCAAGTAACACTTTGATCATACTTTTCTACTACCCAGTTTTATTGCATTAGATCAAACCCTCAAACACTTGCATGATTAGGATCTAATCAAATTGTGGGATGGGAAGTAGATTGAGGTAGTACCTATTACACTGCTTTCTTATGAAACCTTGGGAGTTACTTCTACGTTTTCTTGATTATGCCATGCTATGCTAGTAGACGTGGATTGGGTGAGTGAATATCCATGACAGATGTGAGATTGATAATTAATGGTTTATCTAAGGTGGCAACCTAAACACACATCTGGGTGGATTGAGGCACTGGTTTCTATCAGGATTTGCTGTATTTCTTGGACCGCCACCTGTGCTCTAAGGGATCATAAGATTATTCAAACTAGAAACTTCCGTGTGCAGCCACAAGCCAATTATGGGCTCTGGCGTAGTTGACTAAGTTGTGCGAACTCTTACGGGTAGGCTAGCCGATGTAGGGGATGTAGGTTGGTACGGTCTACCCACATGTAAGGTGCTAGCGCTTACGAAAGACTATGTCTCGGTCATCCGTTTCTCAAACACCATGTAGTGCGAGAACCAAGCGGAGGCGATCGAGTCTTGTGGGGAAAAGTGCGCAAACCTCTGCAGAGTGTATAAACTAATCATGATTAGCCGTGTCCCCGGTTATGGACGACTTGAGTATCTAGTACTTGAATATCATGTGAATCTCAACATGTTACTTCTAATAATAAAGTTATTGGGTTTTTAATGAGTACTTTTAATTGGGATTGAGGATGCTGTCAACCATTCTCAATGTTTAACAACCACCATGATAGTTAAATAAAATTATTCCTTTGATGTAGGGAAAAATTGGCTTTTCGCAAAAATGTAAATCAGAGAGCCTTACCACCAGCCAAATATGCATATAGTGTAGGCTTATTGCTTCATTGTTCTCTATGTGTTACATTGCCAAAGATATTCCATGTCTTGACCCGTTTTGGGCTGCAACTTTTCATGTTGCAGACTTTTCGCATTTGACGAGTAAGATGTTAGGTTGTGGTTCTATACTCATGATGTCACTGGAGTTGATGGACTCACTCGCTTTTCCAAGCCTTCCGCTGTTATTATTAGATGGCCTTAAGCCATATTATTGTGTTAAGTTCCCTTGTGGACAACGATGTAATAAGTGTGTGATTGCTACTCGCTATAAATCCTTCGATGTAATCAGGTCGTGTCAAGATTATCGATCTGTGGATGACATCGAGCACAGCGCTAGATCCATTCGGTCCGGTCGCGACAGAGAATGGTATCGAGCACACGCCGACTATAGGACACGACCACTAAGATAAAGCCATAGATCACTACTCTCTTCTCATTTTCTAACTCCTCATCTTTTCTACTCTCTTTAGGATGATTTGACGCGAAGATCAAGTACACCCAACCAGATGAAGGCACACCTTTTGGATTTCACTTGAAGGAAGTTACCAAGTACCTAAACATTGGATTACCAAGTTTCACCGGAACTTTCAACGCCACTCACTCAAGAGGAGCTGGAAGATTCACACTCACGTTCCAGAAGGACATTCGCCCCAATCACCAAGCCTATAGATAGTGTTTTCGGTGCACCAACTTGGAGTGCAGGAAAGAGCATGGCAGCTCATATCACCATGGGACGCATTGGAGAAGTTTATCAAGAAGACCTCAAGGACACAATCTACCAGATTTGCGGACGCCGAGATGACAAATGGGAAGTCGTCAACACTAAGAAGGATAGATCCATTGCAGCATTTATCCAGAGTTAAACCAACACATTCGACGCCAGGAGAACCAGATGTGCAATGATATGTTGGAGTTGCGTAATGCAAAAGGAAGAATCATCGAGCTTGAAGAAGAACTAAAGACAACTTCGCAAGGACTATATGGACGAGACCGTAGCTCTAGCGAGACACAATAACGATCTTAAGTACGAGATTGAAGAACTCAAGAAGAAGTTGGCGCCAGGAATGAAGACCAAGATGTCGGTTGCCCAAGCGACTACATCAACATCGACGACACCGATTCGGATCCAAGTGAACCCGACTTTGAAGACGGTTTGGAGCAGACATTATGGAGTCTTCCACGGTTCAAATTAGTAGAAGTCCCCACATATTAGTAGTATTCCCTCCATGTAAACATTATAGTACACACACCTTTTGCGATAGTTAGATCGTTGTAAGCTTTTGTTTGATTGAATGAAGTGATTTTGTGTGTATTTGCTCATGTGCATTTGGGTAGTGATTCCCTTAGACCTCATTCTATTCTAAATTCTCATCTTTTCTAAACCCATCGATGCCTCCAGAGACGCGACCCGGATTCGCTTTTCCCGCCAGAGATCACCCAACCGATCCAAAGAGAATACCTGATTCAAACACTGGTGCAGTAACCAGGCAACAACAACAACAACAACCCACCGCCACCACCACTGCGGATCATCCGACTCGCTTCCTTAGACTAAACCCACGGTGTATTCCAAAGAGCACCGAGCCAATTGTAGCAGATGGCGGCTCCGCAAGATAGGAAGGGAGCTGACCACTGCAGGATGCACGGATGGTGAAAGAGTGAAGTTTGCAGCACATCAGCTTGAAGGACCCGCAGCAGCATGGTGGGAGAATTTCACAGCCACCTACCCTGTAGACACTGTCACATGGGATCAATTTCAGCAAGCTTTTCGCACTGCCCATGTTTCAGCAGGAGCTATGGCCATGAGGAAGCGTGAGTTTCGCAACTTACGCCAAGGAGGAAGGACTGTTGGCAAGACGTGGATGACTTTAGTAAACTAGCACGTTATGCCCCAGATGACGTTGCTACGGATGCAGCTAAACAGGAGAAGTTTCTAGAAGGACTGAATGATGAGTTCAGCATGCCGTTGATGGTAGCCAGTTTCAATAACTACCAAGAGTTAGTAGACCGAGCCCTCATGATTGAAGGATTAAGTATGTATCACGGCACGAGCCGAGGAGAGCACAAGTTAATTGCTTATCAGGAGTGGTACAGGAAGAAGTACCAGTGGTGAAGGATTTTCCTGATGTATTTCCGGAAGAATTGCCAGGAATGCCACCGGATAGAGACATTGAGTTTTTGATCGAACTGTTGCCGTGAACAGGCCCTATATCGAAGCGACAGTATAGGATGCCAAAGACAGGATTTGGCGGAAATCAAGAAGCAGATTAAGGAACTTTTGGATAAAGGTTTTATTCGCCCAAGCTCTTCACCTTGGGGATCACCCGCTTTGCTAGTGGAGAAGAAGGATGGATCGTTAAGAATGGTTGTTGATTATCGTGGATTGAATGAAGTAACAATCAAGAACAAGTACCCACTACCTATGATAAATGATCTGCTTGATCGCTTGCAAGGAGCCAAGGTGTTTTCCAAGATCGACTTGCGATCGTGGTACCATCGATTGAAGATTCGGGAGCAGGACATACCCAAGACAGCATTTACCACGAGATATGGACTATACGAGTATACCGTTATGTCATTTGGGTGACTAACGCACCAGCTTATTTCATGAACACGATGAACAAAGTGTTTATGGAGTTTTTGGATAAGTTCGTCGTAGTGTTCATTGATGACATTTTGATTTTCTCGAAGAATGAAGAGGAACACAAGGAACATTTGCGATTGGTTTTGGAGAAACTGAGGGAACACCAGTTGTATGCCAAGTTCAGCAAATGTGAGTTTTGGTTAAAGGAAGTTGGATTTCTGACGTGTTATATCCGGAGAAGGGATAGCGATTGACCCCACGAAAGTTGAGACCAGAACCAACTGGGAAGCACCGACGACAGTTGGAGAGATTCGGAGTTTCCTTGGACTCGCAGGATACTACCGAAGGTTCATTGAGAATTTCTCAAGGATTGCCAAGCCTATGACAGAATTGTTGAAGAAGGAAAACAAATTCATATGGACCGAGGACTGTGGAGGCAAGTTTTCAGGAGTTGAAGAAAAGATTGGTTACCTCACCAGTTTTGATATTGCGGATCAGACTAAGGATTATGAGGTATATTACACGCTTCACGCCGAGGACTTGGAGCAGTGCTTATGCAGGAAGGAAGAGTTGTTTCAGATGCTTCACGACAACTTAAGCCCCATGAGTTGAATTATGCCACTCACGATTTGGAGTTAGCAACCGTAGTGCATGCCTCAAGACGTGGAGACATTTTCTCATTGGAAATCATTGTGAAGTATATACGGATCACAAGAGTTTGAAGTACATCTTCACACGTATGAATTGAATCTCAGACAAAGGAGATGGTTAGAGCTTATCAAGGATTATGACATGAGATTGCATTATCACCCGGGAAGGCTAATGTCGTAGCAGGCATTTATTGAGCCGTAAGAGCCACGTCAATACCCTAATGATGGGAGGAATACCCAATGAGTTAGCCGAGGACCTTCGAGGGCTATGTTTGGAAATAGTACCGAGAGGCTATGTAGCAGCATTGGAGATTCAGTCAACGCTGATGGACAAAATCAGAGAAGCCCAAAAGGCAGATAAGGAAGTTGCCTCTATAAAGGAGAAAATGAGCAAAGGAAAAGCTAAAGGATTTCGTGAGGACGAGCACGATACCCTATGGTTCGAAGACCGTGTTTATGTGCCCAATGACCCGTAGATCGTGAAGTTGATTTTACAAGAAGCCCATGATTCACCCTATTCGATTCACCCAGGAAATACCAAGATGTATTTGGATTTGAAGAATACTTTCCGGTGGACCGGAATGAAGAAGGATATTGCGGAGTATGTAGCAATTTGCGATGTATGTCGAAAGTAAAGGCGTAACATCGAAGCCAGGATTGTTACAACCATTGCCGATACCCGAATGGAAGTGGGATAAACTAGGCATGGATTTTATCACAGGATTGCCAAAGACTCTGCTCGTGATATGACTCGATTTGGGTTATAGTCGACCGTTTAACAAAGGTAGCTCATTTTATTCGGTCAAGACTACCTATAGCAAAGGCTAAGTTGGCAAAGATATATATGACCAGAATTGTGTGCTTACACGGAGTTCCGAGGAGCATCAGACGATAGAGGAACCCAGTTTACCTCGAAATTTTGGAACCGGTTACGAAACATTGGGAACCCGATTGAATTCAAAGATGCCTTTTCCACCCATGCATCGATGGATGCGGACCGAGAGAGTCAATCAGATTTTGGAAGATATCCGAGAGCTTGTGCCCTAGATTATGGATCTAGCTGGGATGAAAATTTGCCGTATGCAGAATTTTCCTACAACAATGATTACCAAACCAGCTTGAAGATGGCACCTTTCGAGGCTTTGTATGGAAGAAGGTGCAGGACACCATTGTTATGGGACGAAACCGAGATCGTCGGTTGTTCGGACCAGATTTGATTAAGGAGTCCGAATGTAAAGTTAAGTTGATTCGAGATGGCTCAAGGTAGCCCACCTGCATAAAAGAGTTATGCCGATTCAAAGCGCAGCGATTGAGTATGAAGTTGGAGACAGAGTATATCTCAGAGTATCCCCGCTTCGAGGAGTTAAGCGTTTTGGAGTTAAAGGAAAGTTAGCACCCCGTTTCGTTGGACCGTATAAGATTTTGCAACGCATGGGAGAAAGTTGCTTATAAGTTGGAATTGCCAGAAGGACTGTCAGGAGTTCATGATGTATTCCATGTTTCTCAGTTGAAGAAATGTCACCCCGAGATAGCAGAGGTACCGTTAAGAGACATAGTACCATTGGAAGCAATTCAATTGAAGGATGATTTGACATATGAGGAAAGACCGATTAAGATTCTCGATTATGCCAGCAGAGTTACCCGCAAAGCAAGGTTATCAAGTTTTGCAAAGTTCAAAGGAGCCACCACACCGAGGATGAAGCCACACAGGAAAGAGAGGAAGTTTTGCTCAAGGACCACCCTCACCTATTTTCTAGCCAACCCGAATCTCGAGGGCGAGATTCATCTTAAGGGGGTAGGTTTGTAACATCCCAAATCTTCAATTTGGAATGTTATACATTAGATCATCATGCATATCATATTTTCTCGCATTTTCTGATCCTAGAAAATTTCACGCAACTCAAGGACCCTCGGAGAGTTGGAAGTTTCATAATTTTCATATTTGGGATTTCTCAAATTTTGGAAAATAGGATCCTTTGGATTTATTTAATTATCTTCATAAAGTTTTTCCTATAAAATCTCAAGAGAGGGAATAATATGACTTTCCCAATATTTAGGAAAAACGAAGATATTTTAAATAAATCAAATTTGGGTTTTGAAGATTTATTTTGCTTAGGCAAAAATGAGCATTTTAAAATTTATTTGCATGTTGCAGTTTTTAAAAGTTCATTTTGTTCGACTCATTTTTAGGAGTCGGAGAAAATTTGTTTTATTTAATTTGGAATTCATTTGGTATTTTTTTTAATTCGTTTAGTTTTAATTTAAAAAAAATCTAACGCGCCCCCCACAGGCCAAGGCCCGGCCAGCCAGCCAGGCCCGGCCAGGCGCCCACCTCCCTCTCCCTCATGCGCCCGCTTGGCGGACTCCGCCGCCCGCCACGCGCCGCCGCCCGTGTCCGCCTCGGACACTCGCCGCCCTCCCCACGCATAGCAGCCCCCCTCCCCCTTTATAACCCAGCGCCCCCCCCTCTCTCTCGCATCGCCCCGCCCGCTTGCCGCCCTCGACGAAACGCCGCCCGCCCTTGAAAACCAGCCAGCCGTCGGGCCGCCGCCGCCCTCGTCGCCCGGAGCCCTCGCCCGACCCACTTGAGCCATGGAGAACCCGGGAGCCAGCGGTGACCATGGGAGGTAACCCCAGCGCCCGATTTCCGATCCGATTTTCTCAAAAAGACCCGATCCGGTTTTTTTGCAAAGTTCGGTTTTTAAAAAAAAAAACTAGATTGGTTTTATTTTTTTTGGTTTTCTTAATTAACGAACGTTCACCGACCCGTTCGTTTCAATGAACGCGTTCGTTGATTAGATTCGTTACATCTAACGTCCGTTATTTAGTTCGTTAAATGCGTTTTCTTTTAAATCGGATTTAATCCGTTATTTTTCGATTCGATTTACGATCCGATTTTCAAAACTGTTTTATTTCTTGCTCGTTTATCGGAATCGGTGATTCAAGCGCTGGTTTCAGAACGAAACCGCCGTTCCGACTAACCTATTTTCACAGAGTTTTGCTACTGTGAGATTTTGACCTAATTTCAGATTTGTTTAACCGAGTCGTTCTCTCTCGAGTTCCGACTTTCGACACTTTATTTGATTCGATTCTTGTGCCACGGGGTTCTTAAGTTGAACTATCTGGTTAGATCTTTTATTCGAGATTTCCTGTGCATTAGATGAGTACTTATTGTATGCTTGTTGTTTATGCTGCGTTAGATCACCCGGAGTGCGCCGCTTGTTATTTGAATCTCTAGGACTCATGGATCATCGAAGGCAAGTAACACTTTGATCATACTTTTCTACTACCCAGTTTTATTGCATTAGATCAAACCCTCAAACACTTGCATGATTAGGATCTAATCAAATTGTGGGATGGGAAGTAGATTGAGGTAGTACCTATTACTGCTTTTCTTATGAAACCTTGGGAGTTACTTCTACGTTTGCTTGATTATGCCATGCTATGCTAGTAGGCGTGGATTGGGTGAGTGAATATCCATGACAGATGTGAGATTGATAATTAATGGTTTATCTAAGGTGGCAACCTAAACACACATCTGGGTGGATTGAGGCACCTGGTTTCTATCGAGATTTGCTGTATTTCTTCGGACCGCCACCTGTGCTCTAAGGGATCATAAGATTATTCAAACTAGAAACTTCCGTGCAGCCACAAGCCAATTATGGGCTCTGGCGTAGTTGACTAAGTTGTGCGAACTCTTACGGGTAGGCTAGATGATGTAGGGGATGTAGGTTGGTACGGTCTACCCACATGTAAGGTGCTAAGCGCTCGAAAGACTATGTCTCGGTCATCCGTTTCTCAAACACCATGTAGTCACGAGAACCAAGCGGAGGCGATCGAGTCTTGTGGGGAAAAGTGCAAACCTCTGCAGAGTGTATAAACTAATCATGATTAGCCGTGTCCCCGGTTATGGACGTTTGAGTATCTAGTACTTGAATATCATGTGAATCTCAACATGTTACTTCTAATAATAAAGTTATTGGGTTTTTAATGAGTACTTTTAATTGGGATTGAGGATCTTGTCAACCATTCTCAATGTTTAACAACCACCATGATAGTTAAATAAAATTATTCCTTTGATGTAGGGAAAAATTGGCTTTTCGCAAAAATGTAACCGTGAGAGCCTTACCACCAGCCAAATATGCATATAGTGTAGGATTATTGCTTCATTGTTCTCTATGTGTTACATTGCCGCATATTCCATGTCTTGACCCGTTTCGGGCTGCAACTTTTCATGTTGCAGACTTTTCGCATGACGAGTAAGATGTTAGGTTGTGGTTCTATACTCGGTGATGCGCTGGAGTTGATGGACTCACTCGTTTTCCAAGCCTTCCGCTGTTATTATTAGATGGCCTTAAGCCATATTATTGTGTTAAGTTCCTTGTGGACAACGATGTAATAAGTGTGTGATTGCTACTCGCTATAAATCCTTCGATGTCTTTGTCTTTGTGTCGGCATTCGATCCAGGGATGACACTGAGCACAGAGCGCTAGATCCATTCGGGTCTGGTCGCGACAATCACATATCATGTGACAAATAAAAATATAGCTCCCAGTGAGGTTACCGATAATCTTGAAGACGAAAGAGGGGATGCCTTCCGGGGCATCCGCAAGCTTAGTTGCTTGGATATTCCTTGAATATTACCTTGGGGTGCCTTGGGCATCCCCAAGCTTAGTGTCCTTCGACTCCTTATTCTCCTCATATCGATATCTCACCTAAAACTTGAAAACTTCAATCACACAAAACTTGACGGAACTTCGTGAGATGGGTTAGTATGATAAAGACAAATCATTCACTTTGGTACTGTCAGGATAAGATTCATAATTGTGCTCACACAACGCCTAATGTACCTTATCATTTCCATAATTTATATCACTTAATATAAGCTATGGAAACACAAAAACAAGCAAACTATGCATTGAAAACAGAATCTGTCAAAAACAGAACAATCTGTAATGATCTGAACAACAACCATAGTTCTATTACTCCAAACATTCTGAAAAATTAGGAAAATGTAGGCAATTTGTATATCAATCATGTGTAAAAAATTCAGAATTTTATCGCGCTCCAGTGAATTAAAATTTTTTTGTTACTGGAAGCAAATGTTTCTGTTTTTGCATAGAATCAAGTCAACTATCATCCACACTATCCCAAAGGCTTTACTTGGCACTTTATTGAAACAAAAGCTATAAAACATGATTACTACATTAGCTTAATCATGTGAACACACAAAAACAGTAGGGGTAAATGTTGGGCTGTCTCCCAACAAGTGCTTTTCTTTAATGCCTTTCTAGCTAGGCATGATGATTCCAACGATGCTCACATGAAAGATAAGAATTGGAACATAAAGAGAGTGATGCGGATTGAACTACGTCGGTATTTCCCCAAAGAGGAAGGGATGATGCAGCACAACTACGGTAGGTATTTCGTTCAGTGATGAGACCAAGGTTATCGAACCAGTAGGAGAACCAGGCAACACTACGTGAACGACACCTGCAGACAAAGAACAAATACTTGCAACCCAGCGTAAAAGAGGGGTTGTCAATCCCTCTTGGGTAAAAAGATAGGTAAATTTGTAGTAGATCAGATAAATAGATCTCGCAAGAACGCGAGATAAAATAAATAACAATAAATTGCAGCAAGATATTTTGGTTTTGGATTAACTGATCTGAAAATAAAAGCAAAATAAAAATAGATCTCGAAGGAAAATATGATAAAGAAGAGACCTGGGGGCCATAGATTTCACTAGTGGCTTCTCTCGAGAAAAATAGCATACGAAGGGCTAGATTGGACCTGTGGTTTCTGGAACTTGCGGTGGGTGGAATTGTGTTTTGTCGACTCCCCTAGGGTTTCTGGAATATTGGGGTATTTATAGAGCAAAGAGGCGGTGAGGGAGGCCGCCGAGGTGGGCACAACCCACCAGGGCGCGCCTGGGCCCCCAGGCGCGCCCAGGTGGGTTGTGACCCCCTTGGGGCACCCCTCTGGTACTTCCTTGGCCCAACTTGTGTCTTCTGGTCCAGAAAAAAACACCAAAAAGTTTCGCGGCGTTTGGACTCCGTTTGGTATTGATTTTCTGCGAAGTAAAAAACAAGCAAAAACAGCAACTGGCACTAGGCAATATGTCAATAGGTCAATCCCAAAAATGATATAAATTTGCTATAAAATGATTGTAAAACATCCGAGAATGATAATATAGCAGCATGGAATAATAAAAAATTATAGATACGTTGGAGACGTATCATAGAGCATCATGAAGCATATGACTAGCACATTTAAGTCTAACCCACTTCATATGCATAGGAATTTTGTGAGCAAACAATTTATGGGAGCAAGAATCAACTAGCATAGGAAGGCAAAACAAGCATAACTTCAAGATTTTCAACACATAGAGAGGAAACTTCAGATTATTGAAATTTGTAAAAGTATATATTCCTCTCTCATAATAATTTTCAGTAGCATCATGAATGAATTCAACAATATAGCTATCACACAAAGCATTCTTTTCATGATTCATAAGCATAGAAATTATACTACTCTCCACATAAGAAAATTTATTCTCATTCATAATAGTGGGAGCAAACTCAACAAAATAACTATCATGTGATACTTGATTGGCATAATCTGATTAAAAATTAGAATCATGATGACAAGTTTCATGGTTATCATAATTCTATATAGCATACATGTCATCAAAATAATCGTCATAGATAGCAACTTTGTTGTCATAATCAATTGAAACCTCTTCCAAAGTAGTGGAATCATCACTAAATAAAGTCATGACCTCTCCAAATCCACTTTCATCAATATAATCATCATAAAGAGGAGGCATGCTATCATCATAATAAATTTTCTCATCAAAACTTGGGGGACTAAAAATATCATCTTCATCAAAAATAGCATCACCAAGCTTGTGGCATTGCATAACATTAGCATCATGGATATTCAAGGAATTTATACTAGCAACATTGCAATCATGCTTATCATTCAAAGATTTAGTCCCAAACAATTTATTAACTTCTTCTTCTAACACTTTAGCACAATTTTCCTTTCCATCATTTTCATGAAAGACATTTAAAAGATGAAGCATATGAGGCAAACTCAATTCCATTTTTTGTAGTTTTCCTTTATAGACTAAACTAGTGATAAAACATGAAAATAAAAGATTCAATTGCAAGATGTAAAGAAATACCTTCAAGCACTCACCTCCCCGGCAACGACGCCAGAAAAGAGCTTGATGTCTACTACGCAACCTTTCTTCTTGTAGATTCGGGTTGGGCCTCCAAGCGCAGAGTATTTTAGGACAGTGGCAAATTTCCCTCAAGTGGATGACCTAAGGTTTATCAATCCGTGGGAGGCGTAGGATGAAGATGGTCTCTCTCAAACAACCCTGCAACCAAATAACAAAGAGTCTCTTGTGTCCCTAACACACCCAATACAATGGTAAATTGTATAGGTGCACTAGTTCGGCGCAGAGATGGTGATACAAGTGTAATATGGATAGTAGATATAGGTTTTTGTAATCTGAAAATATAAAAACAGCAAGGTAACTAGTAACAAAAGTGAGAAAAAATGGTATTCCAATGCTTGGAAACAAGGCCTAGGGTTCATACTTTCAGTAGTGCAAATTCTCTCAACAATGATAACATAATTGGATCACATAACAATCCCTCAACATGCAACAAAGAATCACTCAAAGTTTCTATCGGAGAACGTAGGACGAAAACGTGCATCAACCCCTATGCATAGATTACCCCAAATGTCACCTCGGGAATCCGCGAGTTGAGTGCCAAAACATACACCAAGTGAATCAATAGATATCCCATCGCAAGACATACATCAAGTGTTCTCAAATCCAATACTAAATCCAACATGACAAAACCTCAAAGAGCAAGACTCAATTCATCACAAGAATGTAGAGGGGGAGAAACGCCATATGATCCAACTATAATAACAAAGCTCGCGGTACATCAAGATCGTGCCAAATCAAGAACACGAGAGGAAGAGATCAAACACATAGCTACTAGTACATACCCTCAGCCCCGAGGGAGAACTACTCCCTCCTCGTGATGGAGACCGTCGGGATGATGAAGATAACCTCCGGTGATGGTTTCCACTCCGGCAGGGTGCCGGAACAGGCCCCCGACTGGTTTTTCATGGCTACAGAGGCTTGCGGTGGCAGAACCTCCGATCTAGTGTTCTTTTCAGAGGTTTGGGTATTTATAAGAAGTTTTGGCGTCGGTCTCACGTCAAGGGGGTGCCCAAGGTGACCATAAGCCCAGAGCCCCCTCCCGGGGGGTAGGGCATGCCTAGAGGGCTTGTGGACTCCTCGTCCACTTCCTGTGCTAGCTCTTGTGCTTTGGGAGTCTCTTTTGGTCCATAAAAATCACCATAAACTTTCAGCCCATTTCGAGAACTTTTATTTCTGCACAAAAAATGACACCACTGTAGTTTCATAGAAAACTGTGTCAGTCCAGGTTAGTTCTAATAAAATCAGACCAAAACCATATAAAATTGTTGCAAGCATGGTATGCATACTTCATAAATTATAGATACGTTGGAGACGTATCACACCCACATATCAAATTATCAAAGTAGCGAATGTGAATCAAACCAACATGATGAAAGTGACTAGATGAAATTCCCGTGTGCCCTCAAGAACTCTTTGCTTATTATAAGAGACTATTTTTGCTTGTGCTTTGCCACAAAAGGATTGGGCTACCTTGCTGAACTTTATTTACCGTTACCATTACTTGTCCATTACAAATCATCTTGCTATCAAACTACCTGTTACCGACTATTTCAGTGCTTGCAGAAAATACCTTGCTGAAAACCACTTGTCATTTCCTTCTGCTCCTTGTTGGGTTAGTCACTCTTACTTATCGAAAGGACTACGATTTATCCCATATACTTGTGGGTCATAAAGAATCTTTTGCGGCGCCGTTGTCGGGGTGTGAAACGCTCTAGGTAAGTGGAAATTGGTAAGGAAAAATTATTACTACGTGCTGAGATTTATTGTCACTTGATACTATGGGAAACCATCCTTTGAGGGGTTTGTTCGGGGTATCTTCACCTTGACCGGAAGAACAATTAGTTGCCCCTCAACCTACTGAAAATATTGATTATTAAATTCCTTCAGTATGATAGAACAACTGCTAGCTAATCCTTATGCAGGAGATGGAACAGAACATCCCGATATGCATCTGATACATGTGGATGAAATTTGTGGATTATTTAAGGTTGTAGGTTTGCCCGGAGATGAATTCAGAAGAAGTTTTTCCCTTTATCTTTGAAGGGAAAAGCATTGACATGGTATAGGCTATGAGATGATATTGGATCTTGGAACTGGAATCGACTGAAATTGGAATTTCACAAAAAAAATCCCATGCATCTAGTTCATCGTGATCGGAATTACATATATAATTTTTGGCCCCGTGAAGGATAAAGTATCGCTCTAGCTTGGGAGAAGCTTAATTCAATGTTATATTGTCGGGGCAGGCTGATCTGACCCACGAACACCTATGGGACCGGCGGACCGAGCCCCTTTCGGTTCGGCGGGGAGCGGAGGTCGCACGAAGAGCAGATCGAGGCGAAGCACACGAGAGGTTTACCCAGCTTCGGAGCTCTCCGGAGAGATAACACTCCTACTGCTGCATGCCTGAATGTATTGCGTTCTTGCTCAGGAGCGCTGAGTGCTACAGTACACACGAGCTGCTAACGAGACTGAGCGTGGGGGGAACCGACCGACCCTTTCTACGTTGCGCATGGGCCTCCTTTTATATGCTCAAGGGGTACCCGGCGGTGGCAACATAGACAAGGGTACAAATGGAAAAGTAGTGGTTGGTACACCTACTTGTACAAAGGTATGATGTACCATACCTAACCACGACGGCAGGGGACAAAGGCATTAAATGCCCGTCTCGCCGCCCTAACGGTGCAAAGCGAGGACCGTTAGGGCGCCACCGCTTGCCACGATGGCTATCTTGTCAGCGTCGCTTGCCACCTCGCATCGCTGGCTGCACAACCTCTCGCCACGCGCGCCTGGAAAGGTCCCAGGGCGACACGTTGCTGGATGTGCTGGAGCGTAGGTACAGAGAGGTGATCTGCCGCGGCAAGCGCCTTGCCGCGGTTGTTGTCTTGTCGCGCCCGGAAGCTTGTCGCTCATTGGGCCTTCCCGGCAAGCTCCTCTTGCCGGGGCCTTGTCTTGTAGGTGCCTTGGGTGGCCTTCCCGGCAAGCTCCTCTTGCCGGGGCCTTGTCTCCTTGGCTTGAATACTTTGTTCTTGAATGGCTCCAAAGGAACCACGGGGGACCTTGGCGGTCACCGGTAAGCCCCGCCGGAGGGCTGCAACTGCCCGTGCACAAGTTCGGGATACTAGGATACCCTACTCTAGTGCACCGGCCAGAGCCCCGGGCCTGGGCCACACTGCTGTCTTAAGCGCTGTTGGGCCAGGCCCAAAACAGGGCACGGGCACACGCGGCCTGGGTCACGCCGTTACTCACCCCGGACCCACCACGCCCTCCACGAACGGCACGCGTTGAGTGCGGCGTCGTGTGAGAGATGGTGGGCGAGATCGCGGGGGTTTCTTTATTCGGAAAATCGGAACGTTCGCCCCCTCCTTCTTTATAAGCAGGGGAAACAGGGGCAGGCCGCCCATCTCGCCAGTTGCTGTCCCATTAAAAAAACCACCGCTGCTCCCCCCTTCTCTTCAAGGCTGAAAAGAGAGCAGCGCTCCGCCCCCCATCGCCACCAGCACCACCAACGCCGTCGATTTCCTCCACCGCCTCCGCCATGTCTCCGAAAGCCGACAAGGGAAAGGCCGTGAAGTCGGCCGAGGCGCAGCGGCTTGCGGCGCTGCGGAAGGAGCGGGCCATCTTTCCCCTCACCGCCGCGAGGGAGCCGAGGGAGAACTACTAGATCTTCTTGTCGACGGAGACGCGTGCGCATCAACGCACGAAGGTACTCCCCGCTGCCGCTTCGGAACTGGCCCCGACTGGGTATCCCTTCTTCACGCTCTTCTTCTACTGCGGGCTCTGCCCGCCTTTCTCTGAATTCTTCTGGGACATCATGAACACCTACGGGTTCCGCCTCCTTGATTTCACCCCCAATGCCGTTCTGACCATGGCAGTTTTCGCACATCTCTGCGAAAACTTTGTCGGAGTCCATCCAAGTGTAGCCCTTTTCCGCCACTTCTTTTTACCCCGAGTTGAGAGAGGAGAGCCCCTTGCCGGAGGGATCGCTTGGATCTCGAGGGTCGGCAAGAAGGAAGCCTATCTGGAGGGAGAGCTCCATAGCAAATGGGAGGAATGGAGGGCAGATTGGTGCTGGATTGTCGAGGAGAACCCGCAGCCATTTACCGCCCAGCGCCAAACCCCGATGGTGCGGCAACGATTGGAGCAATCTGGCCCCGGAAGACGCTAGGCTGAAGATTGCAGTCACCCGAATCCTTCGCCTTAGACTTGTCGGGCTCACTGTAGGCACCATTGGCGCAGACTTTCTTTGCCGCCGCATCGCCCCCTTACAGGAGAGGAGGAGACCTACCTGGGAGTTTCAGAACGCGGCAGATATTATGAGGCTGCGCCCAGGCCTCAACTTCAACTTCACCGTCTTGGAGCTTGACGCGATGCTCTTAGAGCTGTTCAAGCCCGATCCTGATCATCCAGAGATGTTTAGTTTGCCGAGGCGTCGTTCATTGCAACAATTCCTCGCTTGACCGCATCCGTGCAATGATGCCGTTGTGCGACTCGCATGGAATTGTCCCAACTTGGCAAGAGCCAGCAGATGACGTCGTGCGGCAGTTCTTTAACAATCTGGTAGAAATGCCGGTCCGCCCCGATGAGCAGAGGGGCCTCACCCGCGACACCACCGATGATGAGATGCAGCGCATCGCCACCAGGCTGGAAGAGGCGGCAGCAGCCGCCATGGCGAAGTTTGGCTTCACCGTAGGAGGCAGAGGCAGCAGAGGCGGCAAGCCTTGTCGAGCGAAAGGAGTTTGCCGGGCGAGGAAGAGCTTGCCGAGCCTGAAGCCGAAGTCGAGCGAGCCCGCCGAGGGCGCATCCTCCCCACCTTCAAGCAGCTTGTCGCGAGCGAGCCCCAGCTCCACCAAGACGGGCGTCTTCGCAAGGCCGGAGACGAAGCGGGCGGCAGACGGGCTAACAGCCGCGGCTGCCAAGAACGCGCTCCACCGCGGCAAGCATGTTGCCGCTGGAGCACCTCACGCCGCTGCGTAATCGGAGCGGGCCTCGCAGACCACCGGTTCCGCTCCCGCCAAGCGTCCAAGGGAACCCACTCCTCCGCCTCATCATACTAGAGGCGGGCCAGAATTTGATCTTTCCGCGCTCAGCTCCGACGAGGAAGAAGAAGAGTAAGATTCTTTCTTGTACTTGTAATTCTTCGATTTGTTGCTTTGTCTTGTATCTGATTTGCTTTACTCGAACCCATTCCTTTTCGTGACGCTGGCCCGGAGAATGTCGAAGAGCCAAGACCCGATGATTGTCGTTGAGGACGAACCCACCGCGACAAATAGGAGGCGCGTCCGAGACTACCTTGCCGGATGCGGCAACTCTTCTTCAAAGCAGCCCCCAGCGTAAGTATATGGTCTACTTCTTGTTGTTCGGCGTGCATGGGTGCTCTTTCTTTGCTGATATCTGACTGTCAATTTGTGTAGGAGCAGAGCAGCCTCCTTCTGCTTCGACTACGCCGCCAAGGGTGGATTCCCCGGCAAGGGAGCGTTCTCCGGCAAGGGGCAGTTCTCCGGCAAGGGACGGCACCAGCGATCCCTTGGCGGCGGAGACCATGACCGCAGACCCTGGCACAGGTAATCTTCTTGCCTGAAAACTTCCCTTGTGTTCTTCTTCTGATTTTCTCTTTGAATATTTGCTTGACTTTTCTTCATCCATCCGCCACAGAGCCAATGGAGACCGAGGTCGCCGGCGAGGAGGACGCGCGCGGCAACATTGACGACGCCGCCGCCACCGGAGAAGAAGCTGGTGCTGACGAGCCCGCCGGCGAAGAGGCCGCCAAAGCTGCCGCCGCAGAAGCTGGCGAGGGGTCCGGCGATCGCACTGACGGCCCTGAGGCCGCAGGAGCGCCAGGCGCTACGCCGACCGCCGATCCCTCCGCCGCTGCGGCAGCCGGCTCAAGAGCCCCACCAGCGCTTATTTGAAGGCCGGCGATGCCGTCTTCATCAAGCTCCCATGGGAGTCAAGCCTGTGGCGCCCGGCGAAGGAGAAACTTTCGATGAAGAGCTGCTTGCCTCCGCTGGATCGACGCTTAGTCGACGCGCCAGCAGCAGAAGGCGAGCCCGAGGAGGAGCAATGCTGCGGAAGCTGCTGTCGCTCTACCGCGCCCGACAAGCCAAGCTGGAATCCCGGGAAGCGCTTGTCGTGAAGGCGGGAGCAGACATCGAGAGGCGCGCGGAGGAGCTCCGGGGCCGCCACCAGGAAGCTCTCCAGTCCTTGGCAGAGGAGCGGGAGTGGCTTGCCGAGGAGCGCAAAGCCTTCCTCCTCGAGAAGGCTGAAGCTGAGGAGCAACAATGACTTGCCGCCCGAGAAGTTGTCTGCGCAGAAGGCGAGTTGGCGCAGCGGAAGGTTAACCTTGACAGCCACGAGGAGGATCTTGCCATGCGCGAGCAAACATTTGGCGGGGCTCTCAAGGAAGCAAAGGATCTTGCCGCAGCTGTCGAGGCCGCCAAGAAGGAGCTGGAGACGAGGGTGGCGCAGTTGGAGGCCAGCCTCAAGGAGAGCGGCGAGGAGCTTGCTGCACTCAAGCACGAGCGCGAGAAGGACGCCTATACTCTTGGCGAGCTGCAGGGCCGTCTCGCCGAGAGGAGCAAGGAGCTCAGCGCCGCCAAGGACTCCAATGCAGATCTTGAGTTGAAGCTAACTACTTTGACTCAGGCGCTGGACGGTGCCAGGGAGCAGGAAGTGGCCTTGAAGGAGAAGATCAAGGCCGACGAGGCGCTGCTGGCGAGTGCTGTTGCCGCCCAGAGTGCCTTGAGGGAGAATGTGGAGCACTGGACCGAGGGTCTCGTGAATGTTGCTGCAGCCATCGATGAAGAGCTGGCACAGCTGGGGATGGTGGATCTTGGATATTCCTCCGACGAGCACCTCCAACCCAGCGCCAAGCTTAGCTTGTTCTTCAAGGGCGTGGTGACGGCCCTCCAGCGACTCGGGAAGAGGTCCCAAAGCAGCTGGGCGAGGAATCGCGCCAGATCTGCTGGAGCTCTTCAAAAGTCTTGATGAAGGTGGCCTTCCGCATAATCCAGGCCTCAACCTCACCAACGTCCTCAAGTCCTTGCCGCCGGATGCGTGATGTGGAGGCGCTCAAGACCCTTGTCGCACCCATCGTGGACAGGGTGAGCGGAATCAAGAGGGTTGAGGGCGATCACGTAGATTAGGCCGCCCGTTTTCTCTTTCTCTTGCCGCTGCTGGTCATGTCATAAGAACAATCATTAGAGCTGCGGCAAGCTATCTTGTGATATAACTCTATTTTGGGTATCAATTGCTATGTTATTTCCTTTACTTGATTCCTTCCTTTGTATGTTTTTGCCCTACGCTTTTAGGGAACTTGTCGTGCTGGCACCTTTGAGCCTTGAGTGCGGAGACGTCGGCGACTTCTTTGGCGGTGCCGCTCCGACAAGTAACCTTGTCGCAACTAGTCGCAGCTCACTTAAGTTGTTGAGCGGACTCGAAACAAAGTAAGGCGCAACTAGCTACGAGTTGGTTCCTCCGCGCACAAGTTTTCCATACAAAGTACGGTCGTTCGATGAAGATAACTTAAATTTTTTAAAACTGATTGGTCAAACTTTAGCAACTTAGCTTTTCTGTCGTTTGCTTCCCGGAAGGCTAGACTTCCTTGAGCGACGCTTGATCCACACCATTATCTTCTCCTTTCCCCCCGGGAAACTTGTGTGCGAGGGAACCTTCCTTTCTTTGAGAAAGAGAAAGAAGAGAAAACAAAGATATGGAGCCTTATGGATCGTTATCACTTACTGTGGGTAGGTGCTGCACAAAGTGTCAGATAAGGCATGCAAATAGAAGTAAAAAGCATGAAATTGACAATATGTGCGAAGCACACTAGCTTTACTTATGCACGGGGTCTGCGCCCGGCTTTGTACAAAGGATTACATGCAACAGCGGCAAGACTTGTACAAAAGGTGGTTGCCGGAACAGGTTCCGGCAACCGCGCCCTACGGGTAAAACTTACGAAGATGCTCAATGTTCCAGGAGTTGCTCACCGGTATGCCATCTTCGGTCTCAAAGCGGACAGCGCCAGCCCTAGTGACTCGTTTCACCCGGTAAGGCCTTCCCACTTCGGCGTCAACTTGTTGGAATTCTTGGCGGACTAAATGCGCCAAGAACAAGGTCGCCTTCCTCGAGACTTCGGCATTAACTGCGGCTATGGTAGAGGCGCAAAGCTTGTCAGGGTATCAAGCAGCTCAGACAGCCTCAAGACGATCCTCCTCAAGGAGCAGCGTCATCTTGTCATCCTGCTCTTGCTCAAGCTCATCATAAGCGAGCACTCGAGGCGATCCGTATACGAGTTCCGCGGGGAGAACTGCCTCTGCTCCATAGACTAGAGCGAAAGGTGTCTGGCTTGTGGCTCGATTTGGCATCGTCCTGATCGACCAAAGAACCACCGGCAGCTCCTCAATCCAGTTTCTTCTGCACTTGTGCAGCCTGTCAAAAGTTCTGGTCTTGAGCCCGCGCAGCACTTCAGCATTTACCCTCTCCGCTTGACCGTTGCTTCTCGGATGAGCAACAGAAGCGAAGCAAACCTTGGCGCCAAGATCTTGGACGTCTCGCATGAAGGTGCGGCTTGTGAATTGCGTGCCGTTGTCGGTGATGATCCTGTTAGGGATTAAAACGGCAAACAATCGACTGAAGAACTTGATCACGATCGTGTTGTCACCTTCCTCATCGCTTCCACTTCCGGCCACTTTGTGAACTTGTCGATTGCAACGCATAAGTACTCAAAGCCCCGACAGCTCGGGGAAAGGGGCCGAGGATGTCGAGCCCCAGACCGAAAATGGCCGTGATAAAGGGATCGTCTGGAGAGCTTGAGCTGGCTGGTGTATCCGCTTGGAATGGAACCGCATGCTTCACACTTGGTTACTTGTGCTTGCATCACGGAGGGCTGTTAGCCAAAACAAACCTTGCTTAACGCTTTGCCGGCAAGTGCTCTGGCGCCAATGTGGTGACCACATATGCCTCCATGTATCTTCGCCAACAGCTTTTGTCCATCTTCCCGGTGAATACACTTCAATTTCACACCGTTGAGTCTTCTTCTGTACAGTGTGTTGTCGACAAACTGGTACATACTTGATTGCCGGGCTACTCTTTCCGCTTCTTCTTGCTCTTCGGGAAGTTCTTCTGTCTGAAGGAAATGGACAATCTGCTGTGCCCATGCTAGAGCTTGCGGCTCGACAACAAGGACCAAAGGCACATCTGCTGCTGCGGGAACATCCGCTTCTACGGCGAGAACATGCGGCTCAGCCGGAGCTTGACGTTCCCCGGCAAGCTTGCCGGAGCAAAACTTGTCGGGAGCGCCTGCTTCACCGAAACAAACCCTAGGGCTTGTCGGAGCAGACTGCTCCTCGGCCGTTGGTGTCGATCTTGGGGACCTTCTTGGCGGCGGCTTCGGAAGCTCTGCGGAAAGTAGTCACCAGAGATCAACTTCCTCTTCTTGCTCTGTCCGGTTGATGGCGTTCTGACGGTTGAGTCAGCTTGAGCACAAAGATCCCTGGTTCCATTGTGTAACTTAAGTGCGGCGCACTTCGACGAGCCATCATCAATGTCGCTCGAGCTCTTGGAATATATTCCATCTCAGAGCCGTCAAAGTGTTCTTCCAGCTTCCTCACTTCATCAACATAAGCTTCCATCAACGGACTCGATAATTCTTGTTCACTTGGCGGATGACAAGCTGTGAGTCACCCACGACAATGAGCTTCTTGATCCCAAGGTTCATCTGCGATCTCGAGACCGGCAAGCAGACATTCATACTCTGCGGTATTGTTTGTTGCTTGCTCCTTGGGAAAGTGCATCTAGACTACGTACTTGAGGTGCTCTCCGGTGGAGTGCGACAAGTAGCACGCCCAAGACCGGGCGCCTTGCAGCGAAAGCACCATCAAAGTACATCAGCCACTCTTCGCTTGCCTCCTTGACGGGATGCTTGTTTGGAATTTCTTCATCCGGTGTTGGCGTCCATTCTGCTATGAACTCGCCAATGCTCGCTTTGGATAGTTGAAGTGCTCTCAAAGTTGAGGCCAAAGCTTGATAGTTCCAAAGGCCCACTCGACAATCCTTCCTGTTGCCTCTGGATTTTGCATTATCCTCTTGCCGGAAAAGCAGTGACGACTGTAATCTCATGTGCCCGGAAGTAATGGCGCAGCTTTCTCGAGGCCATGAGGAGGCCGAAAAGCAATTTCTGCACACCGTAGTACCTTGACCTAGCCCCCTCTGAAGGGAACCGACAAAGTAAACTGGCGCTGCACCATTCTTTACGCATCTTCTCATGTGTCTGCGCAGATCCATCCTTGTCGGGACTAGAGCTTGCCGGTGAAGCTCCTCGCTTGTCATTGGATGCATCTGCCATGGTTGCTAGCTCATCATCCGCCTCCCTCTCCGCTACTAACGCAGCACTAACCACTTGATTGGTTGCCGCTATATACAGCAGCAACTTCTCTTGTGGCCTAGGTATTTCTTCAAGTCCTGCAGCGCAGCCTCCGCTTCCGGAGTCCATTGCATCGGACCTGCCTTTTTCAAAATTTTGAAAAATGGCAGGGCGCACTCAGCAGACCTAGAGATAAACCCTTGAGAGCAGCTACGCAACCGCAAGCCTTCGTACATCCTTGACGCGCTTTGGTGCTTCAATCTGCTCAATGGCCTTGATCTTGTCGGGATTAGCTTCAATTCCCATTGAGACACGAAGAACCCGAGAAGCTTGCCGGAAGGGACTCCAAACACACACTTCTCAGGGTTGAGCTTGAGGTTGATCTTGTGCAGATTTGTAAAGGTTTCGTCTAAATCTTGAATCAGAGCCGCTTTGTCCTTGCTTTTGACCACTATGTCATCCATGTAGGCTTCTACATTTCTGTGCATTTGCGGCTCAAAAGCGTCATGGACTACTCTTGCAAATGTTGAACCAGCATTCTTTAACCCGAAGGGCATCCGTACAAAACAGTATGTGCCACATGGGGTGATGAATGCGGTCTTCTCCTCATCCTCTTACGCCATGAAGATCCGATGATATCCTCGAGTATGCATCCGTAAATGAAAGCAAATCACATCCGCCGTGGAGTCAACAATCTGGTCGATGCGGCGGCAAGGAAATGGGTCTTTGGGACAAGCTTTATTGACATCGGCAAAGTCAATACAAAGCCTCCATTTCCCGTTAGCCTTGCATAACTACAGGATTGGCCAACCACGTAGGATGGAGCACTCCTCCGACAAGGCCTGCTGCTTCCAATTTCTTGATTTCTTCTGCGATGAACTCTTGGCGCTCCAACGCTTGCTTCGACTTTCGCTGACGGGCGCGCGATGAGGACAAACGGCAAGATGGTGCTCAATTACTTTCACGGGAACACCGGGGATGTCGACGGTTGCCACGCAAACACGCCGACGTTCGCCGCAGAAAGCAACGAGCGCGCCTTCCTATTTAGGGTCGAGAGAGGCACTGATGGTGAAGGTACCACCAGTGCCGTCCTCCTTGGCGGACACCTTCTTGGTCTCTGGTGGAGCTGCCATCGTCTTCTTACGCTTGCCGGTGGAGCTCGATGGTGCGTCCTCGACGGTAGCGCAGCACTCCGAAGAGGTGCGCTTGCCGGAGTGGGCATCAGAGCTCTTGCCGGACTTGGTCTTCTTCTTCCCCTCGGGAGCTTCAGCGGCAAGTGGCTTGCAATCTATTGCAGCTGCTGCTTCCCGGTAGATCTTGTCGGCGCAGATAAGAGCATCCTTCTTGTTGCCAGGGACAGAGATGACACTTATCGGGCCCGGCATCTTCAACATGTTGTAGGCATAGTGAGAGGCCGCCATGAATTTGGCGAGTGCTGGACGGCCAAGTATCCCATTGTAAGGCAATGGAAAGTCAGCAACGTCAAAGGTGACCCTCTCAGTCCTGAAGTTCAACTCGCTGCCAAATGTCACCGGCAACGTGATCTTTCACTTCGGCTTGCTCCTTCCCGGATTGATTCCTTGGAATGTGCCGGTCTCTTCGAGCTCGCCATCAGGGATCTGGAGTTTCTGGAGCACCGCGGAGGAGATCAGATTCAAGCCGGCCCCGCCATCAACTAACATCTTGGTGACCTTGAGGTTGCGGATAGTTGGTGAAACCAACATCGGCAAGCACCCGACCATAGTTACGCGATCAGGGTGGTCCTCAATATCAAAGATGATAGGCGTGCTGGACCATTTCAGAGGCCTGCGTGACTCAATGGATGGTTCTGCCGCATTGACTTCCCGCATCCACTGCTTGAGTTGGCGGTGTGAAGTATGCAGAGAAGCACCGCCGTCAACGCACAAGACCTCTGTGGCTTTCTGGAACTCCTGCTCATCGGTCTCGTCATCATCCATGTCTTCATCATCGTCGTCGTCTTCATCCTTGTCGCGGCCGCGGGAGGTCTGTCTCCTTGCCGCTGCTTGGCCTTGCCGCGACGTCCTCCTCGGCCGGGACGTTTCTTGCCAGCTCCTCCGGCACCCTCACAGGCCTTCACCTTGTCGCGTCGCTCAGATTCAGCCCTCTGCTGCTTTCGACAAGCTGCTCGACCTTCTTGCAGCTCTGGAGGTCATGACCCTTGGTGCGGTGGATCTTGCAGTACTGCTTGTTGGAGCCGTCCTGCTTGTCGGCGACCGCCATAGCCTGGCAGTTGGTGTCAGCGGCAACCTCCTTGCCAGAGCTACTAGCCTTGGCTTTCTTGGCGCCACCTCCGTTGCCGGACTGCTCAACAACTAGCACATCCTTGCCTTTCTTCTTCCTATTGTTCCGCCGCCGGTTTTTCCTTGCCGGGGTGGTCTCCTCACTATCAGATCCTCCCGCTTGATATTCTCTCCGGGAGTCTCCTCCCTTCCTCAAAGACGTGCACACTTGTCGGCCAGGGCGTATAGCTCATCGACGCCTCGATCTTGCACATCGCCATCTCCTCCAAAGCATCCTGCGGTTTTGCACGCTCGATGGAACGCGCTGATTACCGCGGCGGGGTGGACATCTGGGATGTTGTCTGTCTGGCTGAATCTCTGAATGTACTTGCGAGGGCTCCCTTCCTTCGGGCGGCAGATGAAGGTCGCTTTCTTGGCCATGAGGCTTGTGGCCGCCCGTAAAGGCGCCGACAAACTGATGGCATAGATCTGCCCAAGAGGATATGGAGTTGTCCGGCAAGTGCATGAGCCAGGATCTGACATTGGGCTTGAGCACCAGCGGGAAGTAGTTGGCCAGAATCTTGTCGTCTCGCCCCCCGGCAGCCTGCACCGCGATGGTGTAGATGCTGAGGAACTCCGACGGATGCGTCTTGCCGTCGTACTTCTCTGGTACATCTGGCTTGAAATTCTTCTTGCTGGGCCACTGGACTTGCCGCAGCTCACGAGTGAACGCAGGGCAACCTACCGTGTACGGCAAGTCGTCTGGTTCCTCTGGCGCATGCATGTCAACAGAGGGCCCAGCGCGCTTGTCGGATTGACGCCGCGCTTCTCTTCGGCGCTCGATGCGAGTTCGAGCGTCTTCTTGCTGTCGTTCGTGAAGAACTTGGCGCTGATCTCGACGAGCTCGTGGATCCGATGATGCGGTGGAGTCGCTGTCGAGGTGGATCCGGCGAGTCGGCGATCTTGGCCTTCGGGGCGGAGAGTGCATGGTGGTTGCACCCCACGGTCTCGTCGCCACCGGCTCGTGTTTGGCAGTCTTGCAGCGGCGATGCACTCGGCTGCCATGGAGTGTCGCCGTTAGCAAAGCCGATGAGACTACGAATGGTGGCCCTCCATTCATCGACCTTGTCGGCTGTTGGAGGGTAATCTAGGAGCAGTTGTGCTCTCGCCAAAGCTTCTGCTGGAGTGGTGGGTGGCAGTGGCGATCGGCGCGAGGAGCGGGATATGCTCGGACTTCTAACTATGTTAGAAGGAGCAGTATCCCGTCCGGGCGACCGTGCCTCGCTCGCGCCAGCATGTTGGCGTGCATGCTGGTCTTGAGCATCCCGAGGTCCACCAGCTCGATCTTGGTCCAACGAGCGTATGGCATTGTGAATACCATGACGCTGTCGGTCCCGCGCCTCCTGAGACGGGTGCGGTGCATGTACGGACGCCGAGGTCTGCGCAGCCTTGTCCTTGGACTTGGCAGCACCGTGAGCTCCCAAGTCGCCGTCCATTCTTCCGCCGGCGTCTACCCCACCACCCGTTTGCTCCGGTGGTGGTGGGTTCGACGCGGACGGAGCTTCTGCCGCCGAAGCCTTCTTCTTCGGTGGCATGTTGATGAAGATGATGAAGATCTAGCTCACGTGGACGCCGGATCAGGTTCACACAATCTCGACGCCCCGTACCTATCGCGCCAAAGATGTCGGGGCAGGCTGATCTGACCCACGAACACCTATGGGACCGGCGGACCGAGCCCCTTTCGGTTCGGCGGGGAAGCAGAGGTCGACGAAGAGCAGATCGAGGCGGCACACGAGAGGTTTACCCAGCCGGAGCTCTCCGGAGAGATAACACTCTCTGCTGCATGCCTGAATGTATTGCGTTCTTGCTCAGGAGCGCTGAGTGCTACAGTACACACGAGCTGCTAACGAGACTGAGCGTGGGGGGAACCGACCGACCCTTTCTACGTTGCGCATGGGCCTCCTTTTATATGCTCAAGGGGTCCCCGACAGGTGGCAACATAGACAAGGGTACAAATGGAAAAGTAGTGGTTGGTACACCTACTTGTACGATTATGCGATGTACCATACCTAACCCCGACAAATAGGGACAAAGGCATTAAATGCCCGTCTATGTCGCCTCTAACGGTGCAAATAGGGACTGTCGGGCGCCACCGTTCGCCACGATGGCAAACTTGTCGGCGCCGCTTGCCACCTCGATCACCGGCTGCCTGACCTCTTCGCTGCTACGCTGGAAAGGTCCTGCGCGACACGTTAGTGGATGTGCTTTGGAGCGTAGGTACTGAGAGGTGGTGCGCATGCAAGCGCCTTGCCGCGGTTGTTGTCTTGTCGCGCTCGGAAGCTTGTTGCTCATTGGGCCTTCCCGGCAAGCTCCTCTTGCCGGGGCCTTGTCTTGTAGGTGCCTTGTGTGGCCTTCCCGGCAAGCTCCTCTTGCCGGGACCTTGTCTCCTTGGCTTGAATACTTTGTTCTTGAATGGCTCCAAAGGAACCACGGGGGACCTTGGCGGTCACCCGGTAAGCCCTGCCGCGGAGGGCTGCAACTGCCCGTGCACAAGTTCGGGATACTAGGGTACCCCTACTCTAGTGCACCGACATATATTCATGCCCCAATCATGAGTTCTCGAGTGAAATTATTATTCAGAACTTTTATGCTCGGCTTTCTCGTGATGATCAATGGATGCTCGATACTTCTTGTACTGGTTCTTTTATGAAGAAGACTATTGAATTCAAGTGGGATCTTTTAGAAAGAATTAAATGCAACTCTGAAGATTGGGAACTCGACGAAGGCAAAGATTCAGGTATTACTCTTAAACATGATTGCGTTAAATATTTTATGAATACCGATGCTTTTCACAAGTTTAGCGCTAATTATGGACTTGACTCTGAGATAGTAGCCTCCTTTTGTGGTTCAAATATCACCCCCTATAAAAGAAGAAATTAAAGAACCGGTTAATATAAAGCTAAAGATGAAACCGTCATTTATAATGTTGATCCAGTTGTGCCTACTGCTTACATTGAAAAGCCACCTTTCCTTGTTAGGATAAAGGAACATGCTAAGGTATCAACCGTGGTTTGCAAAAGTATTATTAAAGCACCTAAACCCTCTGAGCAAATTAAAGTAGAGTCTAGTGTTCCTATGGTTAAAGATCTCTAGGTAGAAAATATTGATGGGCATGTTATTTATTTCTTTGATGAAGCTGCTAGAATTGCCAAACCTGATGAAAAAGATAAACATAGACGTGTTGTTGGCATGTCTATTGTCTCAGTTAAAATAGGAGATCATTGTTATCATGGTTTATGTGACTTAGGTGCTAGTGTGAGAGCTATTCCTTTTACTTTATATCAAGAAATTATGAATGATATAACACCCACTGAGATAGAAGACATAGATGTTACTATTAAACTTGGTAATAGAGACACCATCACACCACTTGGGATTGTTAGAGATGTTGAAGTCTTGTGTGGTAAAATAAAATACCCTACTGATTTTCTAGTTCTTGTTTCCCCACAAGATGATTTTTGTCCCATAATCTTTCGTAGACCTTTCTTGAACACTATCAATGCTACGATAGATTGCCATAAGGAAACTGTCAGTGTTAGCTTTGGTGATGAGTCTCATGGGTTTAATTTCTCTAATTTTAGTAGACAACCTCGCAATAAATAATTACCTAGCAAGGATGAAATAATTGGTCTTTCTTCGATTGCTATGCCTCCTACCGATCCACTAGAACAATATTTGCTAGACCATGAGAATGATATGCACTTGCATGAAAGAAATGAAATAGATACAATATTATTTGAAAAACAACCTCTCCTTAAACACAATTTGCCTATTGAAACATTAGGAGGTCCTCCTCCAACTAAAGGTGATCCTGTGTTTGAATTAAAACAATTGCCAGACACTTTGAAATATGCTTATCTTGATGAGAAAAATATATATCATGTTATTATTAGTGATAACCTTTCAGAACATGAAGAAGAAAGATTATGAAAAATTATGAAGAGGCACCGTGCTACTATTGGATATACTCTTGATGAGCTTAAGGGCATTAGTCCCACTCTATGTCAGCACAATATTAATATGGAGCCTGATGCTAAACACGTTGTTGATCACCAACGACATTTGAATCCTAAAACGAAGGAAGTGGTAAGAACTGAAATACTAAAGCTTCTGGAAGCAGGTATAATCTGTCCCATAGCTGCTAGTAGATGGGTAAGGCTTGTTCGTTGTGTCCCTAAGAAGGGAGGTATTACCGTTGTTCCTAATGACAAAAATGAACTCATTCCACAAAGGATTGTTACTGGCTATAAAATGGTAATTGATTTCAGAAAATTAAATAAAGCTACTAGAAAAGATCATTACCCTCTGCCTTTTATTGATCAAATTCTAGAAAGATTGTCTAAGCACACACACTTTTGTATTCTTGATGGATATTCTGTTTTTTCTCACCTGTTTCACAACCTGATGAAGAGAAAACCACCTTTACTTCTACTTTTGGAACTTATGCTTATAGACGTATGCCTTTTGGTTTATGCAATGCATCTGCTACCTTTCAAAGATGTATGAATGCTATATTCTCTGTTTTTTGTGAAAAGATTGTTGAGGTTTTCATGGATGATTTTTCCATTTACGGAACTTCTTTTGATGATTGCTTAAGCAACCTTGATCGAGTTTTGCAGATATGTGAACAAACTAATCTTGTATTGATCGCCTAAACCATGTCAATGCCTTTCCCTTCAAAGATAAAGGGAATACCTTCTTCTGGACAACATCCTCGGGCATACCTGCAAGCTTAAATAATCCACAAACTTCATCCACATAGATTAGGTGCATATCAGGATATAATGTTCCATCTCCTGTATAAGGATTAGCTAGCAGTTTCTCTATCATACCCGAAGGAATTTCATAATAAATATTTTCAGTAGGTGCAGTAGGTTGAGGAGAAACTCTTTGCTCTTCCGGTCGGGGTGAAGATACCCCGAACAAGCCCCTCAAAGGATTATTTTCCATAGTAACAAGTGATAGTAAATTTCAACACACTATATAAATGTTTCCTTACCAAATTCCACTTACCAAAGGCGCCTCACTCCCAGGCAACGGCGCAAGAAAAGAGTCTTGATGACCCACAAGTATAGGAGATCTATCGTAGTTCTTTCGATAAGTAAGAGTGTCGAACCCAAGAAGGAGCAGAAGGAAATGCCAAGCGGTTTTCAGCAAGGTATTCTTTGCAAGCACTGAAATTATTGGTAACAGATAGTTGTGTGATATGATAATTCGTAACGGGTAACAAGTAACAAAAGTAAAAAAGGTGCACAAGGTGGCCCAATCCTTTTTATAGCAAAATACAAGCCTGGATGAACTCTTATATAAAGCAAAGCGCTCCCGAGGACACATGGGAATTACTGTCAAGCTAGTTTTCATCATGCTCATATGATTCGCGTTCGTTACTTTGATTATTTGATATGTCGGTGGACCGGTGCTTGGGTGTTTCCCTTCCTTGGAAAAGCATCCCACTTATGATTAATCCCTCTCGCAAGCATCCGCAACTACGAAAGAAGAATTAATATAAATCTAACCATAGCATGAAACATATGGATCCAAATCAGCCCCTTACGAAGCAACACATAAACTAGGGTTTAAGCTTCTGTCATTCTAGCAACCCATCATCTACTTATTAATTCCCAATGCCTTCCCCTAGAGGAGAGACAACATACGTCTCATCAAAATATCGAACGAATACCAAATTCACATGATTACTTATAACAAGACTTCTCCCATGTCCTCAAGAACAAACGTAACTACTCACAAAGCATATTCATGTTCCTAATCAGAGGAATATTAATTATCATTAAGGATCTGAACATATGATCTTCCACCAAATAAACCAACTAGCATCAACTACAAGGAGTAATCAACACCATTAGCAACCCACATGTACCAGTTGGAGGTTTTGAGACAAAGATCGGATACAAGAGATGAACTAGGATTTGAGAGGAGATGGTGCTGGTGAAGATGTTGATGGAGATTGACCCCCTCTCGATGCGAGGATCGTTGGTGATGATGATGGCAATGATTTCCCCCTCCCGGAGGGAAGTTTCCCCGGTAGAACAGCTCCGTTGGAGCCCTAGATTGGTTCTGCCCAAGTTCTGCCTCGAGACGGCGGCGCATTGTCCCGAAAGCTTCCTTCTGAATTTTTTCCAGGTCAAAACACACCATATAGCAGAAGATGGGCGTCATGGGCCTGCCAGGTGGCCCACAAGACCGGAGGGCGCCCCAGGGGGGTAGGGCGCGCCCTCCACCCTTCTGGATGGCAGGTGGCCCCCCTCTGGTGCTTTCTTCGCCCAATATTTTTTATATATTCCAAAACTATTCTTCGTGAAGTTTCAGGACTTTTGGAGTTGTGCAGAATAGGCCTGTACTATTTACTCCTTTTCAGGTCCAAAATTACAGCTGCCGGCATTCTCCCTCTTCATGTAAACCTTATAAAATAAGAGAAAAAAGGCATAAGTATTGTGATATAATGTGTAATAACAACCCATAATGCAATCAATATCAATATAAAAGCATGATGCAAAATGGACGTATCAAGGGAGAATACCGGCAGCTGGAATTCTGGACCTAAAAAATCTACGTCAAGACACCTATTATGCACATCTCCAAATAACCTTAAAATTTACGGAGAATTATTTTAGAATATATGAAAAATAGCGGAGCAAATAACTAATGGAGGGGGGCACATGGTGACTACAAGACACGAGGGCGCGCCAGGCCCCCCAGGCGCCCCCTGGTGGGTTGTGGGCAACGCAGCCCACCCCCGGTGCCCATCTTCTGGCATATAGGTCATTTTGACATAGAAAAAATAAGGAGAGGACAAGTAGACTTCTCTTTTGTGTGTTCTAAGCAAATTTGCATGTGCCATCTCTAATTTTCAAAATAACTTCTCTTTTGTGTGTTCGTTTCGCTTGCAGAGCGGTGAGGGGTGGCTAATAATTTTCATGCTAGATGTGTTATTCTCACAATGAGTGTTTATTCACTTGTCATTGCACGAGAGTAAGGCAAAGGTATTAGGGATGCCCAGTCCCGAAATGAAAATTGAATTTACTTTATGTTGTCAAAATAATAAATTCCATGGAAAGTGTTGGTACGGAGGGCAACCGTGGATACGGCTAGCCATGGAAAGTGCAAGTATGGTGGAAAAAGGAATAAACTTTATTTTCTGTTTGGGAACCGCCTATGATATATCTAGCATGGAAAGCGTTGGGAAATCTAAGCCGTTTTCGTTGGTGGGATGGATACAGCTCCCAAAATGTTTTTATCTCTAAGTTTTTCACTTTGAGCTCTGGCACCTCTACAAATCCCTACTTCCCTCTGCAAATGGCCTTTCTTTTACTTTATTCAATTTTTATTTTTGAATTTGAGTCTCCATCTTCTCTTATAAAAGCACCAACTAGGAGGCAATATGATCGTACTTGAGTACTGGGTGTAGCTAATATGCGAGTGTGTTTCATGAATGGATCAATGGTTGAGTATGATGGGCTAGGGATAACTTATTTTAGCATTGATATTTTGAAGACATGGTTGCTCGTTGATATGCTTGAGTATTTAAGTTGTCATGTCAAAACTAAACTATTGCTTTGAACAATATAAAAGTCCAAATGTCCATGCTATAAATAAAGAATATGATATGACATGTTAGGCAGCATTCCACATCAAAAATTCTATTTTTATCGCTTCCCTACTCGAGGACGAGTAGGAGTTAAGCTTGGGGATGCTGATACGTCTCCAACGTATCTGTAATTTTTGATTGTTCCATGCTGTTATATTATCAATCTTGGATGTTTTATATTCATTTTATAGTCATTTTATATCATTTTTTGGTACTAACCTATTGACATAGTGCCAAGTGCCAGTTGCTATTTTCTGCATGTTTTTTACATCGCAAGAAATCAATATCAAACGGAGTCCAAACGCAAAGAAACATTACAGAGATTTTTTTTGGACCAGAAGGAACATAATGGGCCCTGGCTGTGCCTAGGGGGTGCTCCATGGAGAGCACAACCCACCAGGGCGCACCAGGAGGCCCGGGCGTGCCCTGGTGGGTTGTGCCCACCTCGGGTGCCCCCCAGACCGCCTCTTTGCCGTATAAATACCCCAATATTCCCAAAACCCTAGGGGAGTCGACAAAATATTGATCTAGCCGCCGCAGAGTACAGAACCACTAGATCCAATCTAGACACCATCTTGGATGGGGTTCACCGCCTCCATTGGTGCCTCTCCGATGATGCGTGAGTAGTTCTTTGTAGACCTTCGGGTCCGTAGTTAGTAGCTAGATGGCTTCCTCTCTCTCGCTGATTTCTCAATACAATGGTCTCTTGAAGATCCATATGATGTAACTCTTTTGTGGTGTGTTTGTTGGGATCGATGAACTTTGAGTTTATGATCAGATCTATCTTTTTATATCCATGAAAGTTATTTGAGTTTCTTTGATCTCTTATACGATTGCTTATAGCCTCGTATTTCTTCTCTGATATTTGGGTTTTGTTTGGCCAACTTGATCTTTTTATCTTGCAATGGGAAGAGGTGCTTTGTAGTGGGTTCGGTCTTACGGTGCTTGATCCGAGTGACAGAAGGGGAACCGACACGTATGTATCATTACTACTAAGGATAAAATGGTGGGGTCTATCTATACTTAGATAGATCTTGTCTACATCATGTCGTCGTTCTTATTGCATAACTCCGTTTCTCCATGAACTTAATACACTAGATGCATGCTGGATAACGGCCGATGTGTGGAGTAATAGTAGTAGATGCAGGCAGGAGTCGGTCTACTAATCTTGGACGTGATGCCTATATAATGATCATTGCCTGGATATCGTCATGATTATTCGAAGTTCTATCAATTGCCGAACAGTAATTTGTTCACCCACCGTTTGCTATTTTTTCTCGAGAGAAGCCACTAGTGAAACCTACGCCCCCCGGGTCTCTTTCTCATATTATTTGCCTTTGCGGTCTACTTTTCCTTTGCATTTATTTTTCAGATCTATTAAACCAAAAATACAAAAATACCTTGCTGCAATTTATTCTTATTTATTTTATTTGGCGTTCGGTCTATCAATCTACTACAGTTTTATCTCACGTCCGTTAGCCTGTCTTGAGGCGCCGTACCCGGAAGGGATTGACAACCCCTTTAACATGGCGGGTTGCGAGGATTTGTTATCTGTGTGCAGGGGCTGTTTACGTTGTGTTGCTTGGTTCTCCTACTGGTTCGATAACCTTGGTTTCATATCTGAGGGAAATACCTACCGCCACTGTGCTGCATCATCCCTTCCTCTTTGGGGAAATACCGACGTAGCTTCAAGCGACATCAAAAGGAATTTCTGGCGCCGTTGCCAGGGAGGATCTTCAACATCTACCAGGTTCCTAATCATAAATCTCATCTCCTCGCAATTTACAATATTTGCCATCTGCCTCTCATTTTCCTCTCCCCAACTTCACAAAAATTTGCCTTTTTATTCATCGTCTTTTCTGTTTGCCTTTTTCTCGTTTGATCTTTTGTTTTCTTGTGTGGCCATGTGCCTTCTATATGCTTGCATCTTCGATTGCTAAAAATCTATTGATATGGACCCCATCCACTTGCTAATCTTTTTAAAAGATCCAATCATGATGAACCAATTCCTAGTGAATTGAGTGCACTAGATTATCTTTATAAAGTTTTGCTTGAGATTCGTGAATCTGAAAATTGTGATGAAGAAATTTATGAAGCGATTCACGATAGCTCCTTGAATGAAAAGCATAATTGCAATGATTTTACTATAAATTCTATTAATGTCAGTTGTGCTAATGATATGCAAAACCCCAAGCTTGGGGATGCTAATTTTGTTATGTCCACTACTTATTGCAATGATCATGATTGGGGTGATAATGGTTCTTATGATCTTGAAAATTTATTTAGGCCTCATTATGAATATGGTATTGATAAAAATGTTTGCAATATTATTGAAAGTGGGTTTGGAAGAGCGTCAACTTTAGGTAAAAAGAATCCCACAGATTTGGAGAGTTTTCAATCTTATGAAATTTTTGATAAACGTGGGTTTGGAGAGGTCATGACTTTCGTTGATGCTAATCCCACTATTTTGGAAGATTATAAGACTTTTATGCATGTGGATCATGAAAAGAAATTTTTATGTGATAGCTATTTTGTTGAATTTGATTATGATCCTACATGTAATTATTACGAGAGAGGAAAATATGGTTGCAGAAATCTTCTTGTTACTAAATTACCTCTCGTTATGTTGAGATTGCTTTTGCTTGTTTCTTCTTCCTTGCATATGCTAGTTTTTGCTTGCCTTGATAACTTGTTTGCTTATAAAATTCCCATGCATAGGAAGTATGTTAGACTTAAATATGTTTGTCACATTTTTATGATGCTCTATTTGTGTTACAATTCTTATCTTTTGTGTGAGCATCAATAAAATCTTATGCCTAGCTAGGGGCATAAAATGATAGCGCTTGTTGGGAGGCAACCCAATGAATAAAATTTATTTTTGCTTTTTGCTTTCTGTACTTGTGTGTTTGCACAATTATGATACTGTTATGATTGTGTTTTTTGTGTTTTAATTAGTGTTTGTGCCAAGTAAAGCCTTTAGGATCTTCTTGGGTAATAATTGTTTGATCTTGCTGAAAAACAGAAACTTTTGCGCTCACGAAAACAATTCTCATTTCTAACCAGAGCATGAGAAAATACCAATTCTTTTTGCAGAAGATTAATATTCAAATTTCTCAGATCGTCTAATTTTTTAGAATTTTTGGAGTTCTAGAAGTTTTCGAACAAATCAGATTGCTACAGACTGTTCTGTTTTGACAGATTCTATTTTCTTTATGTTGTGTGCTTATTTTGATGGCTCTATTGTTTTCTTTGATGAGTTTTTTCCATAGAAAAGTAGGAATACAGTAGATATAATGCAAAAATAAAATATGAATTGGTTTGACACAACACTTACAGTAGTGATTTATTTTTCTCACACTAACGGATCTCACGAATGTTTTGTTGAGTTTTGTGTGATTGAAGTTTCAAGTTTTGGGTTATCTTACGATGGATGAAGGAATAAGGAGTAGAAGAGCCTAAGCTTGGGGATTCCCCGGCATCCCAAGCTATTATCCAAAAATGAGCAACCAACTAAGCTTGGGGATGCCCCCAAGTGGCATCCCTCTTTCTTCTAACGACCATCGATATTTTACTCGAAGCTATATTTGTATTCGTCACATACTACGTGTTTTGCTTGGAGCGTCTTGTATGATATGAGTTTATGCTTGTTTTATTTTGTGTTTTAAGTCTTGATCACTTGCTGGACACACCTATTTGAGAGAGCCAAAATCATGTCATGACTTGTTAGAATTGCTCTCTATGCTTCACTTAAAATTTTATGAGCTATGGACTTGCTCTAGTGCTTCACTTATATCTTTTTGAGCACGACGTGCTTTAGTTTTTTTTAAAGAAATGCTCTCTTGATTCATTTAGATTTGTTTGAGAGTTAGTAAAATTTTCAAGAAATTCTCTCTTGCTTCAATTAAATTAATTTGAGAGAAAGAAAGAAATATTATGCTCATGATCTTCACTTATATTTGTTTGAGCTTATGAAAAGCAACACATGAAAATTAGTCCCAAAGTGATAGATATCCAAGAAGGATATAATAAAAACTTTCATGATGATCATTGGACAAAATAAACTTGATTCTTAGTAATAGTTTTGAGATATGATGATGTGATATGTGAGTTATGTTTATGAGTAATTATGCTTTAGTAAGAATATTGGTGTTAAGGTTTGTGATTCTATATGCAAGCACGGAAGTCAATAGTCATGCAATGAAATTACATCCTACTTGTGGTGCATTATTCGGTGTTAATTATGCTTAATGCTTGCTTATGATATTATCCGTTTCTTGGTTGGTCGCTTCTCAATCTTTTGTTAGCCTTCATTTTGCATTAAGTATGATCTCTACTTGTGCATCCAAAATCATTTAAACCAGTTTTGCCACATGAGTCCACTATATCTACCTATATGTAGTATTCTTTTGCCGTTCTAAGCAAATTTGCATGTGCCATCTCTAATTTTCAAAATAAACTTCTCTTTTGTGTGTTTATTTTGCTCGCAGAGCGGTGAGGGTTGGCTAATATTTTCCATGCTCGATGTGTTATTCTCAGGATGAGTGTTTATTCACTTGTCATTGCATGAGAGTAAGGCAAAGGTCTTAGGGATGCCCAATCCCGAAATGAAAAATAAGAAATTCCTTGGAAACTGTTTGTATGGAGAGCAACCGTGGATACGGCTAGCCGTGGAAAGTGAAAATATGGTGGAAAAAGGAATAAACTTTATTTTCCGTTTGGGAACCGCCTATGATATATCTAGCATGGAAAGTGTTGGGAACTCTAAGTCGTTTTCGTTGGTGGGATGGATACACCTCCCGAAATGTTTTTAAGTTTTTCACTTTGAGCTCTGGCACCTCTACTAATCCCTACTTCCCTCTGCGGTGGGCCTTTCTTTTACTTTGTGCAATTTTTATTTTTGAATTTGAGTCTCCATCTTCTCTTATAAAAGCACCAACTAGGAGGAAATATGATCGTACTTGAGTATTGGGTGTAGCTAATATGCGAGTGTGTTTCATGAATGGATCAATGGTTGAGCATGATGGGCTAGGGATAACCTATTTTAGCGTTGATATTTTGAAAGACATGGTTGCTTGTTGATATGCTTGAGTATTTAAGTTGTCATGTCAAAACTAGACTATTGCTTTGAACAATATAAAAGTCCAAATGTCCATGCTATAAAGAATAGATATGACATGTTAGGCAACATTCCACATCAAAAATTCTGTTTTTATCACTTCCCTACTCGAGGACGAGTAGGAGTTAAGCTTGGGGATGCTGATACGTCTCCAACGTATCTATAATTTTTGATTGTTCCATGCTGTTATATTATCAATATTGGATGTTTTATAATCATTTTATAGTCATTTATATCATTTTTTGGTACTAACCTATTGACATAGTGCCAAGTGCCAGTTGTTGTTTTCTGCATGTTTTTTACATCGCAGGAAATCAATAACAAACGGAGTCCGAACGCAACGAAAATTTACGAAGATTTTTTTTAGACAAGAAGGAACATAATGGGCCCTGGTTGTGCCTGGGGGGCTACTCAGAGGAGACCACAACCCACTAGGGTGCGCCAGGAGGCCCAGGCACGCCTGGTGGGTTGTGCCCACCTCGGGTGCCCCCCGGACCGCCTCTTTGCTCTATTAATACGCCAATATTCCCAAAACCCTAGGGGAGTCGACGAAATATTGATCCAGCCGCCACAGAGTCGAGAACCATCAGATCCTATCTAGACACCATCTCGGATGGGGTTCGCCACCTCCATTGGTGCCTCTGCGGTGATGCGTGAGTAGTTCTTTGTAGACCTTCATGTCCGTAGTTAGTAGCTAGATGGCTTCCTCTCTCTCGCTGATTTCTCAATACAATGGTCTCTTGGAGATCCATATGATGTAACTCTTTTGCGGTGTGTTTGTTGGGATCGATGAACTTTGAGTTTATGATCAGATCTATCTTTTTATATCCATGAAAGTTATTTGAGTTTCTTTGATCTCTTATATGCACGATTGCTTATAGCCTCGTATTTTCACTGGGCCTTCGGTTAATAGGTTAGTCCCAAAAATAATACAAAAGTGCATAATAAAGCCCATTAAGCATCCAAAACAGATAATATAATAGCATGGAACAATAAAAAATTACAGATACGTTGGAGATGTATCAAGCATCCCCAAGCTTAATTCCTGCTCGTCCTCGAGTAGGTAAATGATAAAAACAGAATTTTTGATGTGGAATATACCTAACATCATTTTCTAAGTAATTCTCTTTATTGTGGCATGAAGTTTCAGATCTGAAAGATTCAAGACAAAAGTTTAATATTGACATAACAATAATAATAATTCAAGCATACTAACTAAGCAATTATGTCTTCTCAAAATAACATGGCCAAAGAAAGCTTATCCCGACAGAATCATATAGTTTGGCTATGCTTCATTTTCGTCACACAAGAATGCTCTCATCATGCACAACCCCGATGACAAGCCAAGCAATTGTTTGATACTTTAGTAATCTCAAAAAAAATTCAACTTTCACGCAATACATGAGCGTGAGCCATGGACATAGCACTATGGGTGGAATAGAGTATAATGATGGGGGTTGTGTGAGAAGACAAAAAAGAAGAAAGTCTCACATTGACGCGGCTAATCAACGGGCTAGGGAGATGCCCATCAATTGATGTCAATGCAAGGAGTAGGGATTGCCATGCAACGGATGCACTAGAGCTATAAATGTATGAAAGCTGAACAAAAGAAACTAAGTGGGTGTGCATCCAACTTGGTTGCTCACAAAGACCTAGGGCATTTCAGGAAGCCCATTGTTGGAATATACAGCTAAGTTCTACAATGAAAAGTTCCCACTAGTATATGAAAGTGACAAAATAAGAGACTCTCTATCATAAAGATCATGGTGCTACTTTGAAGCACAAGTGTGGAAAAAAAGGATAGTAGCATTGTCCCTTTTATTTTTTTATTGTTTTATATTTTTGGGCCTTTATTTTTTAATTTGGCCTTTCTCCTTCTTTTTTTATTTTGGGACAATGCTCTATTAATGATGATCATCACACTTATATTTATTTACAACTCAATGATTACAACTCGATACTAGAACAAAATATGACTCTATATGAGTGCCTCCGGCGGTGTACCGGGATGGGCAATGAATCAAGAGTGACATGTATGAAAAATTATGCATGGTGGCTTTGCCACAAATACGATGTCAACTACATGATCATGCAAGGCAATATGACAATGATGAAGCGTGTCATAATAAATGAAACAGTCGAAAGTTGCATGGCAATATATCTCAGAATGGCTATGGAAATGCCATAATAGGTAGGTATGGTGGCTGTTTTGAGGAAGATATAAGTAGGTTTATGTGTGATAGAGCGTATCGTATCATGGGATTTGGATGCACCGGCGAAGTTTGCACCAACTTTCAAGGTGAGAAAGGGCAATGCACGGTACCAAAGAGGCTAGCAATGATGGAAAGGTGAGAGTGCGTATAATCCATGGACTCAACATTAGTCATAAAGAACTCACATACTTATTGCAAAAATCTACAAGTTATCAAAAACCAAGCACTACGCGCATGCTCCTAGGGGGATAGATTGGTAGGGAAAGACCATCGCTCGTCCCCGACCGCCACTCTTAAGGATGACAATCAAAGAACACCTCATGTTTCAAATTTGTCACACAACATTTACCATACGTGCATGCTACGTGACTTGCAAACTTCAACACAAGTATTTCTCAAATTCACAACTACTCAAATAGCACGACTCTAATATTACCACCTTCATATCTCAAAACAATCATCAAGTATCAAACTTCTCATAGTATTCAATGCACTTTTTATGAAAGTTTTTATTATACCCATCTTGGATGCCTATCATATTAGGACTAATTTTATAGCCAAAGAAAATTACCATGCTGTTCTAAAGGACTCTCAAAATAATATAAGTGAAGCATGAAAGATCAATAATTTCTATAAAATAGAACCACCACCGTGCTCTAAAAGATATAAGTGAAGCACTAGAGCAAAATTATTTAGCTCAAAAGATATAAGTGAAGCACATAGAGTATTCTAATAAATTCCGATTCATGTGTGTCTCTCCAAAAGGTGTGTACAGCAAGTATGATTGTGGTGAACTAACAAACAAAGACTCAAATCATACAAGACGCTCCAAGCAAAACACATGGACGAAGACGAAAGAGGGGATGCCTTCTGGGGCATCCCCAAGCTTAGCCTTTTGGTTGTCCTTGAATTTTTCCTTGGGGTGCCTTGTGCATCCCCAAGCTTAGGCTCTGGCCACTCCTTATTCCAAAATCCATCAAATCTTTAACCAAAACTTGAAAACTTCACAACACAAAACTCAACAGAAAATCTCATGAGCTCCATTAGTGTAAGAAAACAAATCACCACCTCAAGGTACTATAATTAAATCATTATTTATTTATATTGGTGTTAAACCTACTGTATTACAACTTATCTATGGTTCATACCCCCCGATACTAGCCATAGATCCATCAAATAAGCAAACAACACACGAAAAACAGAATCTGTCAAAAACAGAACAGTCTATAGTAATATGTATCAAACGTATACTTCTGTAACTCAAACAATTCTTAAATAAATTGTTGGATGTGAGGAATTTATCTATTAATCATGTCCAAAAAGAATCAACCTAAAATCTCTCTCCAGTAAAACATGGCAGCTAATCTCGTGAGCGCTAAAGTTTATGTTTTTTACAGCAAGATCATAAAGACTTCACCCAAGTCTTCCCAAAGGTTCTACTTGGCACAAACACTAATTTAAAACATAAAACCACATCTAAACAGAAGATAGATGAATTATTTATTACTAAACAGAAACAAAAAGCAAGAGACAAAAATAAAATTTGGTTGCCTCCCAACAAGCGCTATCGTTTAACGCCCCTAGCTAGGCATAAAAGCAAGAGTAGATCTAGGTATATTCATCTTTGGTTTGCAATCCATAAGTGGCTCTCATAATAGATTCATAAGGTAATTTAATTTTATTCCTAGGAAAGTGTTCCATGCCTTTCCTTAATGGAAATTGGAATCTAATATTTCCTTCTTTCATATCAATAATTGCACCAATCGTTCTATGGAAAGGTCTACCAAGAATAATAGGACATGTAGGATTGCAATCTATATCAAGAACAATGAAATATACATGCACCTAATTTCTATTTTCAACAATAAGAACATCATTTATCCTTCCCATAGGTTTCTTAATGGTGGAATCCGCAAGATGTAAATTTAAAGAACAATCATCAAATTCACGGAAACCTAACACATCACACAAAGTTTTTGGATTCGTGGAAACACTAGCACCCAAATCACATGAAGCATAGCATTAATGATCTTTAATTTTAATTTTAATAGTAGGTTCCCACTCATCATAAAGTTTTCTAGGGATAGAAACTTCTAATTCAAGCTTTTCTTCATAGGATTGCATTAAGGCATCAACGATATGTTTGGTAAAAGCATTATTTTGATCATAAGCATTAGGAGAATTTAACACGGATTGCAACAAGGAAATACAATCTATTAATGAGAAATTATCATAATTAAATTCCTTGAAATCCAAAATAGTGGGTTCATTGCTATCTAAAGTTTTGACCTCTTCAATCCCACTTTTACCAATTTTTGCATCAAGATCTAAAAACTCTGAATCATTGGGACGCCTTTTAACTAAAGTTGACTCATCTCCAGTCCCATCTTTATCAAGATTCATATTGGAAAACAAAGATTTAATAGGAGACACATTACATCTTCATCATTATTATCATGAAAACTAGAAGAACACGCTTTCATAAAGCAATCTTTTTTAGTGCGCATCCTAGAGGTTCTTTCTTTGCACTCATCAATGGAAATTCTCATAGATTTGAGAAACTCATTGATATCATGCTTAGGTGGAATAGATCTAAGTTTCAAAGAATCAACTTCAAGAGAAATTCTATCCACGTTCCTAGCCAACTCATCAATCTTAGGCAATTTTTCTTCAAGCAAAGCTCTGAAATTCTTTTGCGCAATCATAAATTATTTAACACTAGTCTCAAAATCAGAAGGCATATTATTAAAATTTCCATAAGAGTTGTTGTAGGAAGTAGCATAATTGTTAGAGCAATTACTAGGGAACGGCCTAGAATTAAAGTTTCCTCTATACGCGTTGTTACCAAAATTGTTCCTACCAACAAAATTCACATCCATAGATTCATTATTATTCTCAATCAAAGTAGACAAAGGCATATCATTAGGATCAGAAGAAACACTCTTATCGCATGAACCTTTTTTACTAGTAGATCTTTCGGTGTGCCATTGAGAATAATTAACCATAATATTATCTAGGAGTTTATTAGCTTCTCCTAAAGTGATTTCCATAAAAGTGCCTCCCGCGGCCGAATCTAAAAGATTTCTAGAAGCAAAATTCAATCCAGCATAATTTTTTGTATAATCATCCATAAATTCAAACCATGTGTAGGGCAATTGCGTATCATTAACTTCATCCTCTCCCAAGATTGTGCAACATGCTCATGATCAAGTTGCTTAAAATTCATAATATCATTTCTAAGAGATATGATCTTAGCGGGAGGAAAATACTTAGAGATAAAAGCATCTTTGCACTTATTCCATGAATCAATACTATTTTTAGGCAAAGAAGAGAACCAAGTTTTAGCATGATCTCTAAGCGAAAACGGATATAGCTTCAATTTAACAATATCATTGTCCACATCTTTCTTCTTTTGAATATCACTCAAATCAACAAAGTTGTTTAGATGGGTGGTGGCATCTTCACTAGGTAGGCCAGAAAATTGATATTTCATGACAAGATTCAACAAAGCAACATTAATTTCACAAGATTTAGCATCGGTAATAGGAGCAATCGGAGTGCTAATAAAATGATTTTTGTTGGTATTGGAAAAGTCACACAATTTAGTATTGTCTTGAGCCATCTGACAAACAATCCAACAAACAAGCACACAAGAAGCAAGCGAAAAGAGATGGACGAAAAAAGTGGGCGAATAAAATGGCAAAGGTGAAGTGGGGGAGAGGAAAACGAGAGGCAAATGGCAAATAATGTAATGCGAGGGAGAAGTGTTTGTGATGGGTACTTGTACGTCTTGACTTGTGCGTAGATCTCCCGGGCAACGGCGCCAGAAATCCTTCTTGCCACCTCTTGAGCATGTGTTGGTTTTCCCTTGAAGAGGAAAGGCTGATGCAGCAAAGTAGCATAAGTATTTCGCTCAGTTTTTGAGAACCAATGTATCAATCCAGTAGGAGACTACACGCAAGTCCCTCGTACCTGCACAAACAATCAAGAACCTTGCAACCAACACGATAAAGGGGTTGTCAATCCCTTCACGGCCACTTGCAAAAGTGAGATCTGATAAAGATAATAAGATAAATATTTTTGGTATTTTTGTTGTATAGATTGAAAAGTAAAGATTGCAAAATAAACGGCGACAGAAATAGCTAGTTGACGAGAGATTAATATGATGGAAAATAGACCCGGGGCCATAGGTTTCACTAGTGGCTTCTCTCAAGATAGCATAATCTACGGTGGGTGAACAAATTGCTGTCGCGCAATTGATAGAAAAGCGCATAGTTATGAGAATATCTAGGCATGATCATGTATATAGGCATCATGTTCGTGAAAAGTAGACCGAAACGATTCTGCATCTACTACTATTACTCCACACATCGACCGCTATCCAGCATACATCTAGAGTATTAAGTTCATAAGAACAGAGTAACGCATTAGGCAAGATGACATGATGTAGAGGGATAAACTCAAGCAATATGATATAAACCCCATCTTTGTATCCTTGATGGCAACAATACAATACGTGCCTTTGCTGCCTCTGTACATCGGAAAGGACACCGCAAGATTGAACCCAAAGCTAAGCACTTCTCCCATTGCAAGAAAGATCAATCTAGTAGGCCAAACCAAACTGATAATTCGAAGGGACTTGCAAAGATATTAAATCATGCATAAAAGAATTCAGAGAAGAATCAAATATTGTTCATAGATAATCTTGATCCTAAACCCACAATTCATCGGATCTCGACAAACACACCGCAAAAAGAATTACATCGAATAGATCTCCAAGAAGATCTAGGAGAACTTTGTATTGAGATCCAGAGAGAGAGAAGAAGCCATCTAGCTAATAACTATGGAGCCAAAGGTCTGTGGTAAACTACTCACACATCATCGAAGATGCTATGGTGTTGATGTAGAAGCCCTCCATGATCGATTCCCCCTCCGGTGGAGCGCCGAATAAGGCCCCAAGATGGGATCCCACGGGTACAGAAGGTTACGGCGGCGGAAATAGGGTTTCGTGGTGCTCTCGGATGTTTTCAGGGTATATGAGTATATATAGGTGAAAGAAGTAGGTCGGTGGAGCCACGAGGGGCTCACGAGGGTGGGGGCACACCTACCCCCTGGGCGCGCCTCCCTGCCTCGTGGCCGCCTCGTTGCTTCCTTGACGTCCACTCCAAGTCTCCTGGATTGCGTTTCTTCCAAAAACATTCTCCGCGAAGGTTTCATTCCGTTTGATATTCCTTTTCTGCGAAACACTGAAATAGGCAAAAAATAGCAATTTGCACTGGGCCTTTGGTTAATAGGTTAGGCCCAAAAATAATATAGAAGTGCATAATAAAGCCCATTAAACATCCAAAACAGATAATATAATAGCATAGAACAATCAAAAATTATAGATATGTTGGAGACGTATCATAACCCCCGAACGCATTGACCACCGTATCACGAAGAAATCTTCTGTTCTTGTCTTTTGTTGTTTCCTGACAGATCTAGATCACCATGGCCGCTTCAAGCTCCTCCAAAGACAAGTTCTTCGAGAACGTCATCAAACCGTATTTGCGGGGAGTGATGCAGCACCCTCAAGCCATCGAGATGTGTGAGGGGGTGCTCCACATCCGTGAAATCCAGGGCCCCAAAGGGATGGGGACCATCGATGCCAAGATCAAAGCTATGGAGCAGGAAGTCTTCAAGTGCAAGGGAATGGTGGAACGTGGACTCAATGCCAATCACCTCATGATCGCGGACTACTCCCGTGATCTCAAGGTGGATGGCAAATCCATGAAGGACATCGTCTTCACCTTCAATGAGCAAATCAACTTTCTACAGAGCCAAATCTATGATCTCCAAAACCAAGTCTTTAAATATGAGGCAAGGTTTAACGGTATGAGTTTGGCTGCCAGTTGTAGGACCCGCGGGACTCACTCCTCCTCTTATGATGGTGAGCCTTTGCCATGGAAACCTGAAGATAAGATCGCTACTACCTCACCACCACCAACTTCTTCATCACCAAAGGAGACTTGAGTTCATGGTATGGACACTCCCCTTGGCTTGTGCCAAGCTTGGGGGAGGTGTCCCGATATCGTATCACCACCACTATCTTTGCCTTTATCTATTTAATTTCGGTCCTTAGTTATATTTTGATTTAGTTGAATAAAAGTTTAGGTCGATCCTTTCTTTTTAAGTGCTGTCTTAGTGATCCATCTATGTAATCATGTTCAAGATATATAATAAATTTTAGTTTACATTTTGCTTTCTTTATTTTTTAACATTCAATAAAAAGAAAAGGAAATAAATGGAAAAGATCATATACTAATCTTATGGTAAGTAATGACATCACATAAGGAAAAGTATAAGTGGTCAAATTTATTGGAGATTGACAAACATAGCATTGGTCAATGATGCAATTCATGAAAGAATTAATAAGGGAAGAGAAGATTCACATGCAAATATACTATCTTGGACATCTTTTGTGATTGTGAGCCCCCATCAAAATATTATATGCCAAAATTGTTGACATTGGACAAGGAAGACAACTTAATGATTTATGCTTGTTCATATTCACATAGAAGTTATATTGTCACAGATCCTTTAACATGTGGTGCTTTCTCAATATCTTTGCTAGCCAAAAATTCCGCACCAAGTAGAGATACTACTTGTGAATCCAAAACCCTTAAACCCAAATCTTGTTTTGAGAGTCCACCATACCTACCTATGGATTGAGTAAGATCCTTCAAGTAAGTTGTCATCGGTGCAAAAAGGCAATACAAATTACTTCTAAACATATCAGATCATTTAGTGTAAGAGAAAATTGAGCATTGTACGAACTTGTGATGGCAAAATAATAAAAGCGGCAGACTGCATAATAAAGGTTGCTATCACCAGGGGAAATATAACGTGACGTTCTTTTGCACTAAGAGATTGAGCATACAACCAAAAGGCGCATGGCAACCTCTGCTTCCCTCTACGAAGGGTCTATATTTTAGTTTTATGTATTTACTTTTATGCAAGAGTCATAGTATTTCTCTCTATTCCTTTTATTTTCTCTTTTTGCAAGCACCATGTGGTGAGGAAACATCTAGGCATATATATCCAGTTGGATATGGGTGAGCATGAGTTATTATTGTTGACATCACCCTTGAGGTGAATAAGTTGGGAAGCGAAACTGTAAGCCCCTATCTTTCTATGTGTCCGGTTGAAAGTTTTTGCTCATGTGTATGCGGTGAGTGTTAGCAATCATAGAAGACTATAAGATGGTTGAGTATGTGGACTTGCCAAAAGGCTCCGATACGTGACCGTTCCTGAAAAGATGATGAATTGTAGTTGCAAAGTTAATTGAGAACATAGTTTGTTGGTTTCCAATAAGGTTTATGCTTTATACTTCGATGTTGTGATGAATTGAACTTGCTCATGAGTAGTTATATGATAAAAGCTAGATGATAAAAGTTCTATAATAAAGTTTGTTGCTGTTATAATAATATACATGATGCTTCTATGTCCGTATTTTGTTTTCATCGACACCTCTCTCTCTAAGCATGTGGACATGTTTTTCGATTTGTCTAAGCTTTGGGGAGTTGATACGTCCATTTTGCATCATGTTTTCCTACTATTATTTATAATGTTTTTATGCATAATAATGCTTTATGGAGTAATCTAATGCCTTTTCTCTCATAATATGCCAGGTTCACACAAAGAGGGAGAATGCCGGCAGCTGGAATTCTGGACCTAGAAGAGCTATGTCAGAGTTACCTATTCTGCACATCTCCAAATGAGCTGAAACTTCATGGAGATTTTTATGGAATATATAAGAATTATTGGAGCAAATAACTACCAAAGGGGGAGCACCAGGTGGGCACAACCCACCTGGGCGCGCCAGGGCCCCCAGGCGCGCCCTGGTGGGTTGTGCCCTCCTCGGCCCACCTCCGGTGCCCATCTCCTGGTATATAAGTCATTTTGACCTAGAAAAAAATCGAGGGAGGACTTTCGAGACGAAGCGCTGCCATCTCGAGGCGGAACTCGGGCAGGAGCACTTTTGCCCTCCGATGGAGTGATTCCGCCGGGGAACTTCCCTCCCGGAGGGGAAATCATCGTCATCATCATCACCAACAACTCTCCCATCTTTCGGAGGGCAATGTCCATCAACATCTTCAACAACATCATCTCCTCTCAAACCCTAATTCATCTCTTGTGTTCAATCTTTGTACCGGAACCTTCGATTGGTACTTGTGGGTGACTAGTAGTGTTGACTACATCTTGTAGTCTATTACTATATGGTTTAATTTGGTGGAATATTATATGTTCAGATCCATTATGCTATTTAATACCCCTATGATCTTGAGCATGATAATCATGTGTGAGTAGTTACTTTTGTTCTTGAGGTCACGGGAGAAATATTGTTGCAAGTAATCATGTGAACTTGATATGTGTTCGATATTTTGATGATATGTATGTTGTGATTCCCTTAGTGGTGTCATGTGAACATTGCCTACATGGCACTTCACCTTATTAGGGCCTAAGGGAATGCATTGTGGAGTAGTTATTAGATGATGGGTTGCGGGAGCGACAGAAGCTTAAACCCTATTTTATGCGCTACTTCGTAAGGGACTGATTTTGTCGGGAACGACACCTATGGGATCATAGGGAATCGCTACTACGATTGGCGGGCCGTGGGGCTGCGTGAAGAGCGGGTTGAGAAGACCAACACGAGGGAATTTTTACCCAGGTTCGGGCCGCAAACGATGCGTAATACCCTAGTCCTGCTTTGTGTGTATTTAGTGTTTTTGAGTTCTTGAACTAGCTGCGATGCATGCCCAGTCCAAAAAGTCTGAATCCTTCCTCAGTACGCCTCGGCCTCCTTTTATATGTCGAAGGGGCTGCCATAGCGGCACACAGGAGGTGGAAAGTGTCTACATTGTAAAATTTTATCTCTTGACATCATAGGACAAACGCATTTAATGTGCCGCCTATGTGTCCTCTCGCTTTATCTGGGATGGCAGAGAAGCTCGTCCCGTCCGTCGCCGCCTCGCCTTTCTTCGACAAGCGTCCAGGGTGACAACACATGCAGCACCACACTGGCTGGCTGGCTGCTGAGCTAGTGTGGTGGCAGGGCCTTCACGAAGATCTGCATGCCACCACACAGGTGCCTGGCTAGTTGGCCTAGAAGTTGCATGCCGCCATGCACGCGCTTTCTTAGGTGGCAGGTTGGCCGCCATGTTGGAACGGGTGTGGAGCAGCGAAACTTTGGCAGGTGCGGGACTGGCTTCAGCCTCGCAGAAGTCCCCGGCAAGGATTTGGCCGGGGGCCCAACAAGGGCGTTGCCGGGGCCCCGACAAGGGTCTTGCCGGGGTCTCGTGGGCGTCCCCGGCAAGGATCTTGCCGGGGGTCTTCATCTTCTAGTTCTCATCTAGTTTTGCAGGCCTCTGGTCTTTACAAAGATTTGCACGCTACCATGCAGGTGCCTCCCGAGTCTTGGTTCTGATGTTGTTGGCGGTGCTAGAACTTTTGGGCTCAAGGGTGGCGGTCTTGCAGGTGTTGGGCAAGTTCCCCTGGCATGGCTCTTGCCGGGGCAGCATAGGTCGTCCCCGGCAAGGCTCTTGCCGGGGGAGACCCATCTTGTCCCTTTGCCCTTTGCGCCTCTGGCTTCAGCGATGCTCTAGTAGTCTTGTATCTTGCTTCCTCTGCCCCGCCAAGTGTGGCCGCAGGTGTGGCTACGACTGCCCATGCACAAGTAAAGGGGTACAAGAAGGCCCCTAATTTTGTACACCGACAGGAGCCCCCGGTCCTGGGCCACACATAAGCGCAGAGCGTTGTTGGGCCTGGCCGAGAACGGTGTGCGGGCACGCGTGGCAGAGTTTTAACTGCAGTAATCCCTTCGCCAGTTGCGCTTCCCCACGACGCGCATTGAGTGCTTGACGTGGGGGTCATGCATGGAGTGGTGGCAGCACGCTTGCGTCATGTCGTGGTGAATAGTAAAGAGGCGGCCCGCGGTTTCCCCATAAAAGAGAAAACCGTATGGGCGCTGCTCATTTATCCTCCGTGCCCTTTCTAATCTTGAACCGCCGTTCCCCTCTTCTTCTCCAAACGCAAGTCGAAGCTCTCGCCCCTGCTCGCCACCGCCGCGCCCCCATTGCCTTCGATCCCTCACCCCCTTTCAACCGCCATGGCCCCCAAGACGAGCAAGGACAAGGGAGCGGCCAAGGACGCCGGGGGGAAGGAGGCGCCGGAGAGCGAGTTGGTGGAGATGCGAATGCAGCGCGCCCTCTTTACCTCGATGGTCGACGCGCTCACCCTCAGGGACATGTTCAGGCCCCTGTGGGGAAGGGAGACGTTGGGGCACCCTGCAACGCGCATCATCCCTAGCTCCTGCGCCGAGGCCGGTCCGAACCGGTACCCTTTCTTTGTTGATTATTTCTCCTGCGAGCTCTACCCCCCTTTCTCTGATTTCTTCAATGACATCATGCACACCTACGGCTTCCACCTTCTGGATTTCATGCCGAATGCCATGGCGTGCATGGCCTTCTTCGCCCATCTCTGCAAGGGTTTCGCCGGAGTGCACCCTAGCACGACGCTCTTCCGGCATTACTTCACCCCTCGCATCCAGCCAGGGGGCGCCATCTCTGACTGTCTTACTTGGATCCCGAGGACCCAGAGCAAGGGCACGTATCCGGAGGGCACCCAGAAGGAGAGGTGGGATGAGTGGCGGGGCCGGTGGTGCTGGATCGAGGAGGCAGATCCGCAGGAGTTCTGCCGGGTCCGTCGGGCGCCGCCGGTCCGCAGACAAGACTGGGGCGATGTCGACGCCAATGACAAAAAACTCACAGTCGCCACCACCAGGATCCATCGCCTCACTTCAGCCGGGCTCACCCTCTAGATGATCGGGGCTGACTTCATCTGCCGCCGGATTGCCCCACTACACAAGAAGGGGAGACCGGCCTGGGACTTCAGGAACGCGGCCGATGTCATGAGGCTCCGCCCTGGCTTTTCCAGCTCAAGGTCGACGAGTCCGGCGGGGTCGAGAGGAACCGCAAGGCCGAGAAGGCCGAGAAGGCCGGCGGGTCTCTGTTTGGGTTTCCAGCGGGAGTGGTCCCGTTGAGCAACAACTCTTGCCAGACCACCATCATTGCCATGATGCCGGACTTCAACGCGCACGACCTCGATCCAAGCTAGGCCGAGCCGGAGGGGGAGAGGGTGCAGGCCTTCTTTGACAACCTGTCAAAGAGGTATGTTCGTGACGAGCCACTGCTCGTCCACGACACCACTCGGGAAGAGCTGACATACATTGCCGCCAGGCGGAGGAGGTGGCCCTCGCCAAGGAGGCCAGCGGCATCGGCACCATGGAGGACGAGGCCGACACGACCGTAGAGGATAAAGAGCTCGCCGAATGGGTAGGGTCTGCCGGGGAAGCCAGCGGCGCCGGCGCCGGGCCCCCCCCTTGTCGAAGACGCGGCCGAGGAGTCAGCCGAAGAGGAGACCGAGGTGGATGACTCCTCGGTTTTCGGGAGGAAAAGCGTCTTGCGGCGGGCTAGTTCTGGCGAGCCGGTCTAGCCCGGCAAGACCACGCAACGGCAAAAATCTAGGCACAGCCCGTGCGCCAGACAAGGGCCGCAGCGGCGAGGAAGAAGGTAGCGGCCGCTGCCTCTTCCTCATCCAAGCGGCGCAGGACCCCATCCCCTTCTCCTCCCCCTTCGGACAGTGACCCGGAGGCCGATTTCAACTTCAGGTCCTTCAGCCCGAAGAGGAAGAGGAGGCTAGAGTAGAGGAGGAGTAAGCACCTCGCCCTTCATTATTTCTTACCCTCAACCCGTGCTACGTTCCCCGATGTGATCTCATCTTTGCAGGGATACGAAGATGCTTCCCCAGAGTGCGGCGAAGAGGGCCAAGGCTTCGACGGGCGTCAAGCCCCCGGCGAGCACTCCGCGCATGCCGGTGGTGGTGGAGATCAGCTCGGATACCAGCCCTTGAAGCAGCCCCGCTTCAGCCCCCAACGTAAGTTCATCACCCACTCCTCATCGACGGGCGTCGGGGTGTGAATTTTTGGTGCTGACCTTGCCGGGTTTGCAAGAGGAGAGCGGCAGCAGGAGGAGCTGCTGAGGGCCGCCCCCGACATGCCGCCCCCATCGACAACGCCGCCCGGAGGGGCATCCCCGGCAAGGGCAAACACCGCCGACCCCACCCGCGTGGAGGAGGAGGAGGAGGGGACAAGCACGGGCGCGGGTGGTTCCATCCCGTCTACGGATGTGGGCGGGGAGGGAAACACTTCTCCGCAGCATGGCACGGGTAAGTTGCCTGCCTTTCGTCTCCGGTTATCTTTGCCTTGCGATATTCTCTCTTTTCTTCACACTGAGCCTTAACTTTGGCCTCGATCCATCCTCCTCTTCGGGCTTCCAGACCCTCTCTCGACGGACCAGGAGGACATCGACACCGTCATCGAGGAGGTCGCCAAGGACGCCGAGGCCGAGGCCGCCAGGATCGCGGCTGGGGAAGCCGCCAAGTCCGCTGCTGAGGAGGCCAGCAAGGGGCCTGCCGGGGAGGCTGGCAAGGGCGCTGCCGAGGAGGCCGACAAGGCCGCTGCCGAGGAGGCCGCCAAGAAGTCTGCCGAGGAGGAGGTGGCAAACGACCAACCTTCCTCCCCTGCAGCCCCCGCGCGGGGCAAGTACCTGAAGGTGGGCGACGACTTGTTCGTCCACCTCCCACGAACGGCAGAGGCCAGAGCGCCTGCCGAGGGGGAGGTCTTAGATGATGAGGCGCTCGCCACTGCTAGGCTCCAGGTTGTCGATGAACCGAGCGCCAGCAGTGGCGGTCCCCAAGAAGAGCAGCTCTTCCGAGCCAAGAGCGCCAACTTCCAGAAGCTCCAAGCGCTCCACCGTGCCCGCCAAGACAAAGTGAAATCCAGGATGGTAGCGGTGGACAAGGCGGAGGCAGATTTTGAGGAGCGCACTGCTCAGACACAGGTCTGGTTTGGCGAGGCCCGGGATGAACTGAGGACTGACCAGGGCGAGCTGGATGAGCGCAAGCGAGAGCTCATCCTGAAGCAGGCCGATATCGAGACTCATCCTGAAGCAGGCCGATATCGAGAAGGCCCGGGAGGTGGGGAAGGATCAGGCCAACAAGGACGAGGCTGCTCGGCAGCAGCAACAGGCTCTGCTTAACAGCCAGGAGGAAGACCTCGTTGCTCGTGAGCAGGCGCTTGCCGCCATGCTCCATGGACAGGACGAGGAGATTGGGAAGATTGTTGCACAGCGGACCCGGGAGCTGGAGCAGAGGCATAAGGAGACACTCGATGCTCTGGCCCTAGACCACGCCGGCAAGGTGGAGAAGCTGGAGCTGGAGCGGGAGGAGCTGAAGAACAAGATCTTGGAGCTGACGGAGGAGAGGGACACATCCAACCGCGCTCTCGCGGATTCACAGGTCACCATCTCCGACAAGGCCAAGATGCTCTCCGAGGCCAATGACTCCATCAATGATCTGAAGCTGAAGCTAGACAGCTTGGAGGGGACGCTTTTGGAGGCTGGGGCTCGTGAGGAGACCCTGAACAAGGCCCTGGAGGATGAGAAACGGCTGCGGAGCAACGACGCCACCACCCACAAGGATTACACGAAGAGCGTCAACCTCTGGATCAGCCGCCCTGTCGATGTTGCGGGGAGGATCACCGCGAAGCTGGCCGTCATGGGCATGCCGGATGTCAGGTACTCCCAGGAGTCGAACGTGAGCCCCAATGCCAGGCTGACCTTGTTCTTCGAGGGCGTCCTCGATGCCTTGGAGTAGCTCCGCTCCAAGCGAGCAACCTATCTGGCCAACGAGCCCCGGAGGCTCTGCCGGGGAGCTCTGACCAATGTGGCGTTTTGGAACCCTGGCATCGACTTCGCCAACGCGCTGGAGAGCTTGCCGGAGGATGCGGACCTCACGATGCTCGAAGAGCGTATCGAGCCCATCATCAGCTATGTCTACGGAGTCAAGAGGGTGGAGGGCTAGCACCGGGACTAGCCACCCCGTTTCTCCTTGCCGCTGCGGGTTCATGCCCAAGACAATTTATCTTAAGTTAGAACCGCGGCAATTATTGATGTAATATAACTCTGCAGTACTTTAAAATGAGGCATGCTATCTCCCTGTTTGAGCTTTCTTTGTATGTACACACCCTATGCCTAGTTGGTTAGGTTTGCGGGCGCATAAGCCCATGCTGTGGCGTTTTGAGGAATAGATCCTTAGCAGCCTGCCGGGGGGCGCTTGCTGCTGGGCAAGCCCCTTTGCTGTTCTCAGCACAGCCGCTCGATCTGTTGAGCGGACTCGAAATAGAACAAGGGCATTGCCAGTAGCGGAAGGGTTCCCTTGCGTGCAAGTTTTCCATACAAAGAGCAAAGTCTTTCGAGGGAGATAACCTTATAAAAAAGGACAATTGCTCAAAGTTTTGTGTGACTTAGCTTTTCTGCCGCCACGCGGACGGTTGTTGCGGCTGCAGACAGCACCGCCTCGCCTGGCTGATGGCACCAGAGCGTGGTTGATCGACGTCGCCTTCTTCTCTCGAGCCACCACGACGAAGCGGTTGATGAATTGGCTTCAAAACCGGATTCTCGAAGCCTTGGCGCCCCTACCTGGCGCGCCAAGGAATGTCGAGAACGACACCTATGGGATCACAGGGAATCCCTACTACAGTTGGCGAGGCATGGGGCTGCACGAAGAGCGGGTCGAGAAGACCAACACGAGGGAATTTTTACCCAGGTTCGGGCCACAAACAATGCGTAATACCCTAGTCCTGCTTTGTGTGTATTTAGGTTCTTGAGTTCTTGAACTAGCTGCGATGCATGCCCAGTCCAAAAAGTCCGAATCCTTCCTCAGTACGCTCGGGCCTCCTTTTATATGTCGAAGGGGTTGCCACAGCGGCACACATGAGGTGGAAAGTTTCTACAGTGTACAAGTTTATCTCCTGACATCATAGGACAAACGCATTTACTGCGCCGCCTATGTGTCCTCTCACTTTATTGGGGACGGCAAAGAAGCTCGTCCCGTCCGTCGTCGCCTCGCCTTGCTTCGACATGCGTCCAGGGTGACGAGGCATGCAGAGCCACGCTGGCTGGCTGGCTGCTGAGCTGGTGTGGTGGCAGGGCCTTCATGAAGTTCTGCATGCCACCACGCAGGTGCTTGGCTAGTTGGCCTAGAAGTTGCATGCCGCCACGTTGGAATGGGTGTGGAGCAGCGAAACTTTGGCAGGTGCGGGCCTGGCTTCGGCCTCGCAGACGTCCCTGGCAAGGATTTAGCCGGGGGCCCGGCAAGGGCCTTGCCAGTGTCTCGTGGGCGTCCCCGGCAAGGATCTTGCTGGGGGACTTTGTCTTCTAGTTCTCATCTAGTTTTGCAGGCCTCTGGTCTTCACAAAGATCTGCACGCTACCATGCAGGCGCCTCCCGAGTCTTGGTTCTGATGTTGTTGGTGGTGCCAAAACTTTTAGGCTCAAGGGTGGCAGTCTTGCAGGTGTTGGGTAAGTTCCCCCAGCAAGGCTCTTGCCGGGGCAGCGTAGGTCGTCCCCGGCAAGGCTCTTGCTGGGGGAGACCCATCCTGTCCCTTTGCCCTTCGCGCCTCTGGCTTCAGCGCTGCTCTAGTAGTCTTGTATCTTGCTTCCTCTGCCCCGCCAAGCGTGGCCGGAGGTGTGGCTACGACTGCCCGTGCACAAGTAAAGGGGTACAAGAAGGCCCCTACTTTTGTACACCGACAGATTTGAATCCAAAAGTTTAATGCTATGGTTAGATTTTGTCTTAATACTTTTCTTGTAGTTGCTGATGCTTGCGAGGGGGTTAATCATAAGTAGGAGGTTTGTTCAAGTAAGAACAACACCTAAGAACCGGTCCACCCACATATCAAATTATCAAAGTAGCGAACACGAACCAATCCAACGTGATGAAAGTGACTAGATGAAATTACCGTGTACCCTCAAGAACGCTTTGCTTATTGTAAGAGATCATTTTGGCCTGTCCTTTGCCACAAAAGGATTGGGCTGCCTTGTTGTACTTTATTTACCGTTACCGTTACTTGCTCATTACAAATTATCTTGCTATCAAACTACTCGTTACCTCCAATTTCAGTGCTTGCAGAGATTACTTTGCTGAAAACTACTTGTCATTTCCTTCTGCTCCTCGTTGGGTTCGACACTCTTACTTTTCGAAAGGACTACGATTGATCCCCAATAATTGTGGGTCATCAATCAACAATAAAAGTAAATTGATAGGCCCTTCGCAGAGAGAAGCGGGGATTTGCAGAGGTGCCAGAGCTCGAAGCTTTTAAAATGGAGATGGATATAATTTTGAGAGGCATGCTTTCATTGTCAACATAACAACCAAGAAATCTCACTACCTTCCATGCTAGAGACATTATAGGTGGTTCCCAAATTGAATGGTAAAGTTTTACTTCCCCTCCACCAACAAACACACTCCACGGCTAGCCAAATCCATAGGTACCGTCCATACCAACAATAGTCCTGGGGGAGTTTTCTTTAATCATTATATTTTGATTTTGAAGCATAGGACTGGGCATCCTGAATACCGACCACTTTCTCGTGAATGACAAGTGAATAAACACTCATCGTGAGAATAACGCACATAGCATGGAAGATACTCACATCCACTAGTCGCTACATGAGCGACTCGGGCATACAAACCAGATTATTATTTGAAGGTTTAGAGTTTGGCACATGCAAATTTACTTGGAACGGCAGGTAAATACCGCATATAGGTAGGTATGGTAGACTCATATGGAACAACTTTGGGTTTAAGGAGTTGGATGCACAAGCAATATTCCCGCTTAGTACAAAGATTGAGAAGCAACCAACCAGAGAGCAACAACGGTCATAAACATGCATTGAGGTTAATCAACACCGAATGCAAGCATGAGTAGGATATAAACCACGATGAACATAAATATCATGGAGGCTATGTTGTTTTTGATTCAACTACGTGTGTGCATGTGCCAAGTCAAGCCACTTGAGTCATTCAAAGGAGGATACCATCCTAGCATACTACATTATAACCATTTTAAATGCATGTTGGCACACAAGACAATCCATTATCCACTCCTAGCTAATTAAGCATGGCATGAGTAACTATAATCTCTAATTGTCAGTGCAATCATGTTTCATTCATAATGTGCTGAATCAAGAACGATGAGCTAATCATATTTACAAAAACAAAATAGGTTGAGTTCATACCAGCTTTTCTTCATCTCAATCATTTCATCAAATATCGTCATTATTGCCTTTCACTTGCACGACCGAATGATGTGAATAATAATAATAGTGCACGTGCCGTGGACTAGGCTAGAATCTACAAACATTTATTCAAGGAGAAGACAAGGTAATATGGTCTCTTTGTTAGATCAACAATATTGCATATGAGAGCCACTCAGCATTTTGATCGTGGTCTTCTCCTTACGACACAAAGAAAAAGGAAACAATATCAAAGAAACACACTGAAATATTTTTGGAGTTTTTGTTTTTCTAAAGAAAGTAGAAAAAACGAGAAAAACTATTTACACGGGAAAGCTCCCAACAAGCAAAAGAATAACGAGAAATATTTTTGGGTTTTCCTTTAATACTACAACTAATTAAACTAAAAAAGAAAAACTAAAAAGAAGCGGGAAATATTTTTGGAATTTATCAAAGTTTTTCAAACACACAAGAAGAAAGCAAGAAAAACAAACTAACATAGATTATACAATGAGAAAGGATAAACACCGACAACTAGAATGAATGTGTGAACATGAATGTAATGTCGGTTAGAGATATGTACTCCCCCAAGCTTAGGATTTTGTCCTAAGTTTGACTATGGCCATGGCTGGCCAGACGGATATCCAAAGTCGTAGTTGGGTTTGTACTGGTTTGCAGCCGCTATTGCTTGGAGGGCTGCCTCGTTGATCTGCCTCCTCTCTAAGTACAAAATATCTCCCTTTTCCTTGAAAGTCAAAGAAAGCAGGAGCGGGAAGCGTAACAAAGACGACACGCCACCTGTCAAAGATTAGTCTGTATTGGAGAGGCTATTCGCTCCTCTCGAGAAATTGGAAACTTTCCATAGCATCATAATCAAGGTAAGCAGGTGGCAACGGAGCATCCTTTTCTTTTATTGGAACCCCAAGATAATGAGCTAAATGAGTGGCACAAATTCTACCAAAGAAGTCTCTAACTAACGCATTATTATGCAACCGTCTTGCAATAATAGCCCCCAAGTTAAGTTGTTTATCGTTCATTGCCGCGCTCATGAGGACACTCAGATCGGAAGCGCAAAGGTGGCTATGGTCATGTTTGTCGTTAATGCATCTACCTATAAAGAGACCAAAATAATGAAATGCAGGAAAGTGAACGCTCCATATAGTTGCTTGTGTTATGGTTCTGGTTTCACCCACAGTAATGCTAGCAAGGAAATCAACATAGTCAGCTTTATGAGTTTCATTATAAGTGCCCCATTGCGGAATTTTTCATGCTTCATTATATTCATCCAGGTCCATGCGAAACGATTTATCATAGAGGTCAAATAAAAGAGAATGTGTATTGCGATGCACTGAATACTTAGATCTCTGCACAAATGAATCAGTAAGGTTGTAGTACCGCAGACACTTATCTGACACGAAGACCGTCAGGTCGGTGTTGTGCACGTATGTATAAAATTCTTCCTTGAAACCTGCACGAGTCATGAAATGATCCAATGGCCATTCACAAGGCCGCACTACAGCTTCCCGCTGTGGTTCAAGGTCCGGCTCACATATCGCGAGCCTCGGGGCTATCTTCTTCAAGGAACCACCTTGGAACATTTTCTCCACCTGAAAATTTCTGAAAAAAATTTAGTGACTCAAAATAAAAGTGAACCAAACTCAACAAAATTGGTAGCAACTACTCCCACAAGTGCCTAGAGGCTATATCATGCAACAAAACTACTTTGGACCATATAAATTTGACATGAAAGCTCAAGAACATGGTAACCACAGCAGCAAAAATTTGCAATATATAAAGCACTAGAACAAAAACTAATTGGACCATTGGAGGAGTCACATACCGAAGAAAAATCCCCCAAAACAGTTTCAGAAATGGAGTTCCGAGCAAGGAGATCAAAAATGGCAGCAAGATGAGCAAGAACACGGGTTTGAGCAATGGAGTGATTTTTTCTGGAGGAAGACGAAGTCGATGGGTGGTTGGAATAAGTGAGGGGGCCTACGTGGGCCCCACAAGCCTCCTAGGCTTGCCCAGGGGGTGGGCGTGCCCTATGGGCTTGTGGCCCACTGGTGCACCCCGTGAGGTGTGTTCAGTGCCAAAATTTTTCAAATATTGGATAAATAATCATACAAATTTTTTAGGGCATTTGGAGAACTTTCATTTTTTCTGGTCATTTTTTATTGCACGGATAATTTAGAAAACAATAAACTAATAGCATTTCTACTTTATTAAATCTAAATAACAGAAAGTAAAAAGTGGGTACAGAAAGTTGTGTTTACTAAATTCATCCATCTCATGCCCATCGAAAGGAATCCATTAATAAGGTTTATCAAGTCTTATCAATAAACTTCTTCTGAATGACATGAAACCGAAGAATCTTCCTATAACACTTGGTTACCTCAACGGGGATATGCATGTCCCCAACAATAAGAATACCATATTTATTTTTGATAGTAGGAATAGGGAACTCAAAACCTCCAGTAATAATTGTTGAAATTTTTCCAATAGAGTTGATGCTATTAACTTGAGGTTGTTTCTTCGTAAAGTGTACCATATGATCATTACCATTAACATGAAAAGTGACATTGCCCTTGTTGCAATCAATAACGGCCCCTATAGTATTCAAAAAGGGTCTACCAAGGATGATTGACATACTGTCGTCCTCAGGTATATCAAGAATGACAAAGTCCGTTAGAATAGTAACATTTGCAACAATGACAGGCACATCCTCACAAATACCGATGGGTATAGAAGTTGATTTATCGTCCATTTGCAAAGAGATTTCAGTTGGTATCAACTTATTCAAATCAAGTCTACGATATAAAGAGAAAGGCATAACACTAACACCGGCTCCCAAATCACATAAAGCAGTTTTGACATAGTTTCTTTTAATGGAGCATGGTATAGTTGGTATTCCTGGATCTCCTAATTTCTTTGGTATTCCGCCCTTGAAAGTATAATTAGCAAGCATGGTGGAATTTTCGGCTTCCGGTATCTTTCTTTTATTAGTAATAATATCTTTCATATATTTAGCATAAGGAGACATTTTCAAAATATCAGTTAAACGCAAGCGTAAAAATACAGGTCTAAGCATTTCAACAAAGCGCTTAAATTCCTCATCATCTTTATTCTTTGAAGCTTTAGGAGGAAAGGGCATGGGTTTCTGAACCCATGGCCCTCTTTCTTTACCATGTTTCCTAGCAATGAAGTCTCTTTTATCATATCTTTTATTCTTAGGTTGTGGGTTATCCAGATCAACAGCAGGTTCTATCTCTAAATACTTATCATTACTAGATTGAGCATCAATATGAACATCATCATTAACATTATCACTAGGCTCGTGTTTATCACCAGATTGTGTTTCGGCATCAGAAATAGAAATATCATTTGGGTTCTCAGGTGTTTCTATAGTAGGTTCACTAGAAGCATGCAAAGTCCTATCATCTTTCTTTTTATTTTTAGGTGGACTAGGTGTATCGGTATTAATTCTTTGAGAATCTTGTTCAATTCTCTTAGGATGACCTTCAGGATACAAAGGTTCATGAGTCATCTTACCACCTCTGGTCATAACTCTAACAACATGATCATTCATCCTATTATTCATCTCATTAAGCAAATCATTTTGTGCCTTGAGAACTTGTTCTACTTGAGCTTTTACCACAAAAGCATGTTTACTAACAACCTTGAGATCATTAACAGTTCTAAACATATAGTCACTGAAGCGTTCAAGAATATAAGCATTTTGTTTCAATTGTCTACTAACATATGAATTGAAGTTTTCCTGTTTAACAGTAAAGTTATCAAATTCATCCAATCATTGACTAGCAAATTTATTATAAGGGATACCACCTTCATCAAAACTATAGAGAGAATTTACCTCTACTACATTTGGCGGGGTATTGAGACCATGTATTTCTTAAATAGGTGGTAAATTCTTAACGCCTTGATCTTAATACCTTTTTCTTTCATAGATTTCTTTGCCGCTTGCTTATCTTCAGGACTGAGAAATAGAATACCTCTCTTCTTCGGAGTTGGTTTAGGAGGTGGTTCAGGAAGATTCCAATCATTATCATTACTCAATATATATTCAATAATTCTTCAGCTTGTTCAACAGTTCGCTCCCTGAAAACACACCAGCACAACTATCTTGGTGGTCTATAGAAGCATCAGTTAGTCCATTATAAAAGATATTAAGTATTTCATTTTTCTTGAGAGGATGATCAGGCAAAGCATTAAGTAATTGGAGAAGCCTCCCCCAAGCTTGTGGGATACTCTCTTCTTCAATTTGCACAAATTTAAATATTTCTTTTAAAGCAGCTCGTTTCTTATGAGCAAGAAAATATTTTTAGAGAAGTAATATATCATATCCTGGGGACTATGCACACAACCAGGAGCAAGAGAATTAAACCATATCTTAGCATCACCCTTTAATGAGAAAGGAAACAACTTAAGAATAAGTAATAGCAATTTTTTCCTCATGAGCAAATAGGGTGGCTATGTAATTCAATTTAGTAAGATGTGCCACAACAGTTTCAGTTTCATAACCATGGAAAGGATCAGATTCAACCAAAGTAATTAACTCAGGACTGACAGAGAATTCATAATCCTTATCAGTAAAAAAGATAGGTGAAGTAGCAAACTTAGGATCATATTGCATTCTAGCATTCAAGGATTTTTCTTTCTACTCGACAAGCAATTTCTTAAGACCCTCTCTATCTTTACAAGCAAGAAAGTCCCTAGCTACCTCTCCATCCATAACATAACCCTCAGGTATATCAGGCAATTTATATCTAGGAGTGCTAGGTCTAATAGGTGTTTCAAAGTGTTCAGTTTCAATAATTTCATCTGTTTCAGAAATATCATCAGTTTAAGCATTCTCAATATCTTTAGCTCTAGCAAGTTGTTCATCAAGAAATTCACCCAGTGGCACAGTCTTATCAAGGAAAGTACTAGTATCATCATAAGCATTATTCATAGCAAAAGTGGCATCATCAATAACTTGCGACATATCAGAATTAATAGCATGTGTAGGTGTCGCAAGCTTACTCAAAACAGAAGGTGAATCAAGTGCAGAGCTAGACGGCAGTTCCTTACCTCCCCTTGTAGTAGAGGGTAAAATCTTGGTTCTAGTATCTTTGAGATTCCTCATAATGATCAACATATATAAATCCCAAGTAACTCGGCAAATAGAGATATGCTTCCCCGCAACGGCGCCAGAAAAAGGTCTTGATAACCCACAAGTATAGGGGATCGCAACAGTTTTCAAGGGTAGAGTATTCAACCCAAATTTATTAATTCGACACAAGGGGAGCCAAAGAATATTCGTGAGTAGTAGGAGTCGAGTTGTCAATTCGACCACACCTGAAAGACTTACTTTCTGCAGCAAAGGTTTTAGTAGCAAAGTAGTATGGAAGTAAAGGTAACAGTAGCAAAAGTAACAGTAGAAATTTTGTAGTGATTGTAACAACAGTAGCAACGAAAGTAACTTAGCAAGGATTAATATGTGAAAAGCTCATAGGAATTGGATCGGCAATGATAATTGTGTTGGATGATATTCATCATGTAGCAGTCATAACCTAGGGTGACACAGAACTAGCTCCAATTCATCAATATAATGTAGGCATATATTCCGTATATAGTCATAAGTGCTTATGGAAAAAAAACTTGCATGACATCTTTTGTCCTACCCTCGTGTGGCAGCGGGGTCCTAATGGAAACTAAGGGATATTAAGGCCTCCTTTTAATAGAGAACCGAAACAAAGAATTAGCACTTAGCGAATACATGAACTCCTCAAACTACGGTAATCACCGGAAAGAATCCCAATTATTGTCACCTTGGGGTATGCGGATCATAACTAGTAATAGGTGTCTACAACTTGCAAGATAGGATCAAGAACACACATATATTCATGAAAACATAATAGGTTCACATCTGAAATCATGGCACTCAGGCCCTAGTGACAAGCATTAAGCATAGCAAAGTCATAGCAACATCAATCTCAGAACATAGTGGATACTAGGGATCAAACACTAGCAAAACTAACTCGATTACATGATAAATCTCATCCAACCCATCACCGTCTAGCAAGCCTACGATGGAATTACTCACTCCCGGCGGTGAGCATCATGAAATTGGTGATGGAGGAAGGTTGATGATGAAGACGACGTCGATTTCTACACTCCGGAGCCCCGAATGGACTCCATATCAGCCCTCCCGATGAAGAACAGGAGGTGGCGGCGGCTCCATATCATAAAATGCGATGAATCATTCTCTCTGATTCCGTGAATAGGTACTTATGGAGTTGGAGTTAGGGTTGTAGATGCTCCAGAGGGCCCACAAGCCTGGGAGGCGCACCCTGGGGGTAGGCGCGGCCCTAGGGCTAGTGGCCCGTGGGTGGCTCCTCTCTGGTATCTTTTTCCACCAATATTTTTTATATATTTTAGAAATATTCTCCGTAAATTTTTAGGTCAATCCGAGAACTTTTATTTCTGCACAAAAATAACACCATGGCAATTTTGCTGAGAACAGCGCCAATCCGGATTAGTTTCATTCAAATCATGCAAATTAGTGTCCAAAACAAGGGCAAAAGAGTTTGGAGAAGTAGATACGATGGAGATGTATCACCGTCTCAGCTGCTGCGTGCATGCTTCCCAATGGCCCCGCCCCAGCCGCTCCATGGGGATCGGTACCGCGTCCATCACTTCGGCGTCGGGCTTGCCACCACCGCGACCTACGCCAGCGACAACGCGCGGTAGGGAGGGTTGTGATGTGGACTATTGTTGGTGGAGCTACTGATCTCCCACTGGCGATGCCCTGGGGAGGCGTCGCGAGTTGGGTCGTGAGGCTTGAGGTGCTTTGTATTTCTGGTGAACTTTTATAATAGATCAGATCATTTTTGGAAAAAGAATTAACACGTCATATAAGTTTTTTTGACAAAGATAATATATTAATATCAAGATGATATCAATTACACCTGGCCTCTGCAACAAATCAATGCCATGAGCAACTCGAGACCAGAATATGATAAGAAAGAACAAAAGAAAAAAACAAAATCTAAGGCACACAGTAACCAACAATGGAATCAAAGCACTATCGTGACAACACACGGGCTGCGAGAAAGTTCTCCAAAAGCAACGGCTTCAGGCAGATAAGGACACACAAGTGTCATCACACCGGATTCAAATAAGACTAAATCTTGAGTTTTCACCCTGAGAGAGGAACTGACCAAAATTATGCATTGCCTTCAACAAGGTAATGATGTCGAAACACCGCCATTGCCAGGTATGACCCACGAAGGACACAACATGGGTTTTCACCCTGAAACTCCAGTCCTGGTACCAAAGTGGCACCACCAAAACGTAACCTCGATGTGTTGTTGCAACCGCTTGATCACCCCTTTCAAATATTCAATCCTTGACGATGCCGAATAGAGACAAACGTCCACATGCGTCGTGTCCCAGACCACTCAGCAACGAATATGCATAATCCTCGTGCACGAGGACCATGGAACATCACATCTCAGAACGTCTTCACCCTGAATGTTGGGCTTTCCAACCACTGTCCAGTGCTCACACACACAGTTTTGATGTGAAAAATTGTGCTCGTATGAGCTTGTTGACGCCTTGACGGGCGACGATGTGACTGCTAGGCACCGCCGGAACCCATGTTGAGGGTACCTTCGGCAGACCCGTGCCGTCCTCACCATCAGCTGATGACGAACTTGGGAAAAGGATCCATTCAGTTGTCCAGCTGCAATCGTGGCCGCCCATGTCCCTAATCTACAGATTGGAATTGCATGAAGCTGTATTATCCTGACTCAGATAAGAGCATAGCGAGTGACCACCACCGCCGTGGTTGGCATGTTCGTCTTCGAATCTTTATCCAACACAGCACAAGTCACCGCGGCCACCACTGCCCTGACCAAAGGCGGTCGCCGTGCTGCCCCGCAACCGCCCCAACCATAGCACCACCAAAAGGTCTCGGGGTCGCCACGCCGCCTGGGGCCAGACCCCGCGCAAGGCCGGAGGTCCCATCAGCAAGAGAGGACGAGACCCGCCACCGTTGTCCACCGAGCGGGCTTTACCTGTCGGCTTCCTCCAACGATGGCAGAGTGGATGGATGAGAGGGCAGATGTTGACAGTAACGGCTAGGGGTGGATGGCTCTGAGTATAGGTTCCTTATTTGATAGGACAAGTATACGACATGATATGGTCATATGGATATATTTACATAAGTACTTCCTCCGTTCTCAAATATTTGTCTTTCTAAAGATTTTAACAAGTGACTACATACGAAGCAAAATGAGTGAATCTACATTCTAAAATATGTCTACATACATCCATATATTGTAGTCATCTAAAATGTCTAGAAAGACAAATATTTGGGAACTGAGAGAGTATAATTTTGACAAAAAGAAAGTGGGATGCATAGGCTAGGCTCTACCCTAATTTTTTAATTGGAAAAAGTGTACTTACCAATCGAGGTGCGGCATTATATACAGAAATACCATAGGTTCAACGGAAGGATTGAAACAACGGAAATCTTATCTAGCTCACGTTAGACTTTTTAGACTTCTCAGCGAACGCCCTTTCCGCAGTTTGATCTGGCGGCATGGATCTTGGCGCAAATCAGGTGCCACGTCAGCTCTCCAGAGTCGTTCGCTGTTCAAGCTATCCCAGAGAAAACACCTTTTCTATTTCTTCAAAAAATGGGCGCCCATGAGGACTCAAACTCACGCCCTCGCACCGGAGCACCATGCACACTCACCACCTTGGTTGAAGCGGGCTTCGTGAACAGTTACGCGCAATCAGGTTTATGTATTTCCGTTTATTTGTTCTAATTTCATTTTTCATTTGAGAAAAAAACTAAAAGTCCCATTTTTTTACATTTTCTAAAGAAGAAAAAACCCTATTTCTAGAGTTTTTTTTAACTTGCAATGTGTATATTTATTATACATAACCTGTAATTTTTTATTAATACCATGGCATCTTTTACTTTCTCATATGTCATTTTATTAATTAATAACATGCATTTTTATTAATAAGTGGATGCCAATTTTATTAATAAGAGCATGTCATTTTTATTTTTAATGGCATGGCTGTTTTTTAGTAAGTGCATGGCATTTTTATTATTAATAGGACGACATGTTTTTAGTAATAGGATGGAGTTTTTCTTATTGAGAGGATGTCGTTTTTAATGTTGAGAGGATGACATTTTTACTTTTAGTGGCATGGCAATTTTTCTTACCAAGTGCATGTATTTTTATTAATTATAGGATGACATTTTCATTATTGCAAAGATGTCATTTATCATTGAGAAGATAACATTTTTGTTTTCAATGGAATGGCAATTTTTATTGGGATTATGTAGGTAAAAGGAATTCTAGAGGATGACAGTTTTATAAATTAGCATGACAATTTTCAAATTTTCGGAGCATGGCATTTTATAAATTTATGTGTATATTTTGTTCATGGCATATTCTATCAAGAGGTTGGTAGTTTTAATTATGTATTTTTTTCCTTTTGTTAGTTGAGCAAGGCAATTTTTCATGTAGAAACATCTAACTCGAGATGGAATTTGTTTTTCGTGGCCCGTTATAACGTTCCTGGGTAGATGTGGTCGCACTGGGAACCCACTACAGCAAACGTACGAGGGGAGGACTTTGCGTTCGCTGGTTTCACGTGTCGAGAGCAAATGAAACGTTCATGTGAGGCTGGCTGCAAGCAGACGACTGCTTGATATTAGGGTCCTTGAAACACACCCTTTTTCAGCTGGATGAACCATAATTGTATATGGAAAGGGGTGCATCCGAAAGTTTCGATGGCCTTAATGTTTCCATGTTCTCCTTTCTCATTAGTTACTGACCTATAGTCGAGAAAGAACAAAAGAGGTGACCGTAGCCCCCCCCCCCCCCACGCACATTGAACGACGGCGGTGATGTGGGTTCCCTGCCCTTTGTCCGCCGCTTGGGCGGTGAGAGGGTTAGGGAACTCTGGTTTTTCTCTAGACTAGTAGTATGAGACCCGATAGACGTGTCACCATCATGGCAGTGACAACAAATCATCTTATTATATTTTTTGTGGCTTAATTCCCATATTGATGAGACATTGATCGACGGTGCTGATGAGCTGGTGGCTAGGTTGTCTTCTCCATACTACATCGATATGGTCAAGTTAGGGTTTTCGACGAGCTTCACAGGGTGGCAAAAGTGATCCCTGTCGGTGTCAAAACCGACCGATCTCGGGTAGGGGGTCCCGAGCTGTGCGTCTGAGGATCGAAGGTAACAGGAGACAAGGGACACGATGTTTACCCAGGTTCGGGCGCTCTTAATGGAGGTAATACCCTACTTCCTGCTTGATTGACTTTGATGAGTATAGGGGTTACAAGAGTTGATCTACCTCGAGATCGTAATGGCTAAACCCTATATGTCTAGCCTGTATGATTATGATTGCCTCTATGGGCTAAATACTCCGGTTTATATAAACACCAGAGGGGCCTAGGGTTGTACAGAGTCGGCTTACAGAGAAAGGAATCTTCATATCCAAACGTCAAGCTTTCCATCCACACAAAGGAGGGTCCCATCCGGACACGGGGGAAGGCCTTCTATCTTGTATCTTCACGGGCCATCAATCCGGCCCATGTCCCATAGCACGGATGCCCGGGGACCCCCTTATCCAGGACTCCCCCAGTAGCCCCTGAACCAGGCTTCAATGACGATGTGTCCGGCGCGCAGATTGTCTTCGGCATTGCAAGGCGGGTTCCTCCTCCGAATACTCCAAAGCAGTTGAACAGAAGAACTATATCCGGCTCTGTATAATAGTTACAACCCTGAACCACAAGGGTGAAATACTTAAACAAAATAAGTCATGTTCACTGACTGCTTTTTCGGCGAGACGTTATGTTCTGGCCTTATTATTATTTCGAACCGTCTTGTGGCCTCCCGCTCCGCGCCTCGATGCACGGCCTCTATTGACACGTCTTGTCGAAGCAGAGACCGTATCCCCTTATTGCGGGATTCTCATCAATACGGGTTTGGTTTATCCAACCGTGCCGTTTGCACGACCCCTTGGGAATAGGCGAGTTTTAAGGCTCGGGGGGGGGGGGGGCGCTTGATATTCACTTCCTTTATAAGAGGATAAGGATCCATCTTTTTACCCCACGCCTTCTTCTTCCTCAGTCCATCCGTCCTCGAGCTCCAGCGCCCAAGTTTCAATATTTTTTGTCCCCACCAAACACTCCAACCATGTGCGGATCTGGCGCACAGGGCAAGTGGATGGCCTCCTCCGTCACAGAGGGGAATGTCAAGGAACTCCGGGAAGCGGGGTACATGGCCGCAGAAATCGCCCACCAGCTCCCTTCCAAAAAGCAGATCATCCCCACTCCAGAGCCTAATGAGAGGGTAGTGTTCATCCCCCAGTTTCTTCACGGACTAGGATTTCCTCTCCACCCTTTCGTCTGCGGGCTCATGTTCTATTATGGGCTGGATTTTCACGATCTAGCCCCGAAGTCCTTCCTCCACATATCAGCGTTCATCATTGTGTGTGAGGCGTTCCTCCGCATCCCCCCCCCCCACTTCGGCCTCTGGCTCAAGGTCTTCAACGTGAAGCCGAAAGTGGTCGATGGTCAACATGCGGAGTGTGGCGGCGCCATGGTGAGCAAGCTCCCCAACGTCACCTGGCACAAGGGGGGATTTGTGGAGACCGTGAAGGGATGGCGATAGGAGTGGTTCTACATCACGGAACCTCGCGATGCCACATGGGCCGCCACCTCCGAGTTCAAATCCGGTCCTCCAATACGGCTTACATCGTGGATCAAAAAGGGCCTGGACTGGGCGTCGTCCGACGAGGTGATGACGCTGCAGAAGCGGGTCAAGTGTATGATAGAGAAGAATACCAGTGTTGCCGACGTGATCCAGGTGATGCTTTTTTGCCGGATTCTTCCCTGCCAGCTGCGGACTCTCCATATGTGGGAGTTTAATCCGGACGGCCCTCGGACCCTGCAGCAATTCTTTGGCACGATGCAGGAAGAGATCTGGAAGCTGCTTTTCAAGGGCCATAAGTCATGGTCGGGAACGACCGAAGACCTCGGCCTCGACTGCGCTCATTCGGCCACTCCAGTAAGTTTTTCAGATTTCCAAACATAACCTGAACTTGTAAATCCAAGGAGTATACTAAGCCTTCCATTCATCTTTCAGGGCTGGACGAAGAAGGCAGAGCGGATCCATGTCCGGCTCCGCTGCTCGAAGACCCAACTATTCCCCTATTAACGAAGATGCTGGTTCCGGCACCGTACCAGGCGTCGTAGAAGAAGGCCAAGAAGAAGGGCAAGGAGGCCAGAAGTGGCCTTCACCGTAAAGGTACTTTGGACGTTGCGTCCGAAGATACCAAAGCTCTCTCCTCCCACGAGGGAGATGAAGAGGAAGAGGAGAAAGAGAAATTCTCCCCTTAAGGGGGGGGGGGGGGGCAGAAGAAAAGGGCGGCGTCCGTGGACCTAGAGGCAGAGGCGTCCAAGAAGGGGAAGATCTCCCTTTCGGATGATTCAGATTCGGACACCGAAGTCATCCCCGAGCGGCGCCCCAGGCCGAAGCCCCCGACCGAATAGTAAGTATTCAAAGATACTATACATATATCTGGACTTTTACAAATTGCAGGATAACATATCATTTACGTATTTCTGTCCGGCCCGTCATCTCCCCCAATAATTGTCGTCGTCGGGGAACTCGTTGGCGCCGGAGATGATGGAGAGCGAAATGCCTCTGCAAGCCTGAAAGTGCAACTATCCCTGGGTGGTTTTGGTAATTCCTAACAACATATAGATCATTGAGCTAATGCTATTTCAATATGAATATTTCAGGAAAGCTCAATGATTGGCATGGCATGGATTAGAAAGTGGACCCTTCAAAATGCTAAGGACAAAAGATTGGCTCAAGCTCAAAGCACAAGACTCTACATTTTCTATTTTAGTGATGAAAGATCACATTGAGTCTATAGGAAAAGCCAATAGTATTAAGAAGGGACGAGGTGTTGCTTAATGAGGTTCTTGCTCAAAATTCTTAGTGATATGCTCCAAAACCCTCCACTACTTTCTCATATCCACATATGTCCCAAATCAAATATCCAACTCAGCCCCACCGATTCTTTCTATCCGGAGCCACCGCGTTCAGTTGAAATAGCCATTGCCAGAAACCCTAGTCTTTTCGGTCTCACCGAGATGGGATTGCAACCTCTCTGTTTCCCTTCGTAACGTTTCGGTCAAACCGAGATGCGCGATCGGTCCCACCAAGATTGCAATGCAAACACTCTGTTTCCTTTTCGTAACGTTTCGGTCCAACTGAGATGAGCGAATCGGTCCCACCGAGTTTGCCTGACAACCTCTCTGTCTGACTATTACCAAAATCGGTCTCACCGAGTTTGTGTAATCGGCCTCACCGAGATTAATTACGTTATGCCCTAACCCTAATGAAATCGGTCCCACCAAGTTGACAGTTGATCCCACCGAAATGCCGAACGGCCACATTATGAACCAAATCGATCTGACCGAGTTCTCTGAATCGGTCCCACCGAGTTTGGTGATTTGTGTGTAACGGTTAGATTTTGTGTGGAGGCTATATATACCCTTCCACCCACTCTTCATTCGTGGAGAGAGCCATCAGAACATGCCTACACTTCCAGCATATATTTTCTGAGAGAGAACCACCTACACTTGTGTTGAGGTCAAGATATTCCATTCCAACCACATAAATCTTGATCTCTAGCCTTCCCCAAGTTGCTTTCCACTCAAATCTTCTTTCCACCAAATCCAATCCTATGAGAGAGAGTTGAGTGTTGGGGAGACTATCATTTGAAGCACAAGAGCAAGGAGTTCATCATCAACACACCATTTGTTACTTCTTGGAGAGTGGTGTCTCCTAGATTGTCTAGGTATCACTTGGGAGCCTCCGTCAAGATTGTGTAGTTGAACCAAGGAGTTTGTAAGGGCAAGGAGATCGCCTACTTCGTGAAGATCTACCCTAGTGAGGCAAGTACTTCGTGGGCGACGGCCATGGTGGGATAGACAAGGTTGCTTCTTCGTGGACCCTTCGTGGGTGGAGCCCTCCGTGGACTCTCACAAGAACTGTTACCCCTTCGTGGGTTGAAGTCTCCATCAACGTGGATGTACGATAGCACCACCTATCGGAACCATGGATAAAAAATCTCCGTGTCAACATTGCGTTTGCTCCCTCAATCTCCTCCCTTTACCTTCATATGCAATTGTTTTACATTCTGCTGCTATATTCCTAGAATTGCATGTGTAGGTTGATTGCTTGACTTGTGCTAAGTTGCTAAAATCTGCCAAGAACTAAAATTGGGAAAAGGCTAGATTTTTATTTGGTCAAGTAGTCTAATCACCCCCCTCTAGACATACTTCCGATCCTACAGAGCCTCTCCGCCACCTGCCGCGGATGACACTGAGGTGTTGTCCCAAAGGACCTCTCCAGGCCAGGGAGAGGTGCAGAAGGCGCTGAAACAGCGCCAGAGGGTAATGCCTCGGCTGCCAAAACATGGGGGGCACAACCACCATGGAAACTGACGATGGGGGTCCGAACCAGTCCGGCCCCCAGCCGAATACAACTCCGGAGACCCATATGGCTCCGGAATCGAGCGAGCAGCCCCCTTTAAGGGAGGGGGAGTGACGACTCCAGCGGCGACCTCTATCAACCGGAGGTGCCGGACATGTTGAGGGAAGCACTTCAACGTGCTTCCGTCGTGGAAGAGCACCGTACCTTGATGGGTACGGTGGTTGAGAAGGTTTAGTCCGCCAAAAGCATACTGAATGAAGCTTTCACTAGCCTGCTAACAGGCTTTGAGGTATGTGATATAATATGCTTAGACGCTTTTCGTATTGGAAGAATATGCCTGTATATAGATAGTAGCCCCTGAGACTCTGTTAGGCTCTTTGGAAAAAGGAGCCGGACAGAGGATCAAATATCCACCGGAGATAACACGCTTATCTATTGTGATAAACAGGCTTCACTGTTAGCGGCTTCAGCCAAGGACGCTGAAGTTTCCGAACTCCAGCGGAAACTGAAGTTGGCTGACGATGAAATTGACCATATTAACAAGCGCTTCGATGAGGCCCAAGATATGCTTTTAAAAGAACCCTTACCATCCTAAATTGTAATGAAAACTCAGAGTTTAAGATTATGTGCTGCTATGTATATGATTGTAGGCAATGCGATCGAGGTCGAGGCCCTCAAGAGTGCACTTGCCAAAGCCAAGGAGGAGGCGAAGGCAAGCAAAGCGGCTACAGACAAAGCGGCTGCAAATGTAGAGGCCGAAAAGGTCGCCCACCACTGGTATGAGGCGAGGGTGACCGAAGTGGAGCAAGTGCTCCAGGATGCCGCCAACAAGTGTGAGTCCTTGGAGGAGAGTAATAAGGCCCAAGCAGCCGAACTCACCAAGGCTCTTCAAGAGGCGAAGGAGGCGCGGTCTGAGTCCCGGGCGGCTCGCGAGGAGATCAAGCAAGCCGAACAAATAGCGGCTGGTAAGCCTTTTCTTTTACAGAGTATATTCGGCGGTCGAAGGTATGCTTTGCTAAATCGACTATGGAGTGATCCAGACACCTTTGCGGACCTCCCGAGGAGTGCTGTCGACGCCGCCAAGTATTTCCCGGCCCAAGAAGGAAACGCGACGGAGAAGCTCTTCTGGTCACAGTACTTGGCGCCGGAGCGGCCAGCGCTGCTAAACAACCAGATGATGCAGCTGGTGGAGCTGCATAGGATGTATGCTTTGGCCAAGAAGGACATCATAGTCCGTCTATAGTCGGCCGGACCCAATCCGAACAGTTACTTTGGCCTGGTCAAGCGGCTTGGCGACGTCTTGCCCTGAGTAGAGGCAATGAAGCGCTCGGTGTGCATTGAAGGTGCGCAGATGGCCTTTGCCCGTGTCAAGATGCACTGGGCGAAGATGAAGCTAGGCCACCGTCGTGGCGGTTGAGGGTCCGCCTGGAGGCAAGGACCACCACAAGCCGGAGCGCTGATGACGCACAAGTATAGGGGATCAATTGTAGCTCTTTTCAACAAGTAAGAGTGTTGAACCCAACGAGGAGCAAAAGGAAATGGCAAGTAGTTTTCAGTAAGGTAATGTCTGCAAGTGCTGAAGTTGTATGTAGCGAGTAGTTTGATAGCAAGATAATTTGTAACGAGCAAGTAACGATAATAGTAACAAGTATGCAGCAAGGTAGCCCAATCCTTTTGAGGCAAAGTACATGCCAAAACGGTCTCTTATAATAAGCAAAGCGTTCTTGAGGGTACACGGGAATTTCATCTAGTCACTTTCATCATGTTGGTTCGATTTGTGTTCGCTACTTTGATAATCTGATATGTGGGTAGACCGGTGCTTAGGTGTTGTCCTTACTTGAACAAACCTCCTACTTATGATTAACCCTCCCGCAAGCATCCGCAACTATGAGAAAAGTATTAAGAATAAATTCTAACCATAGCATTAAACTTTTGGATCCAATCGGTCCCTTACGGAATAGTGCATAAACTGGGTTTAAGTTTACATTACTCGCAACCCACCATCTATTTACTACTCCACAATGCATTCCCTTAGGCCTAAATATAGTGAAGTGTCATGTAGTCGACGTTCACATGACACCACTAAGGGAATCACAACATACATACCATCAAAATATCGAACACATATCAAATTCACATGATTACTTGCAACATGATTTCTCCCGTGACCTCAAGAACAAAAGTAACTACTCAAAAATAATAAACATGCTCATGATCAGAGGGGTATTAATATGCATAATTGATCTGAACATATAATCTTCCACCAAATAAACCATATAGTAATCAACTACAAGATGTAATCAACACTACTAGTTACCCCCTAGCAATAATCTATAGTTCCAGTAACAAGATTGAATACAAGAGATGAACTAGGGTTTGAGATGAGATGGTGCTGGTGAAGATGTTGATGGAGATTGCCCTCCCCAAGATGGGAGAGCTGCTGGTGATGATAATGACGATGATTTCCCCCCTCCGGGAGGGAAGTTCCCCCGGCAGAATCGTTCCGCCGGAGGGCAAAAGTGCTCCTGCCCAAGTTCCGCCTCGAGACGGCGGCGCTTCATCCTGAAAGCCTCCTCTTTATTTTTCTAGGTAAAAATGACTTATATACCAGAATATGGGCACCGGAGGTGGGCCGAGGAGGCCACAACCCACCAGGGCGCGCCAGGGGGGCCTGGCGCGCCCAGGTGGGTTGTGCCCACCTGGTGGCCCCCCTCTGGTGTTTATTGGCTCCAATATTCCTCAAATAATTCATAATAATTCTCCGTAAGGTTTCAGCTCATTTGGAGTTGTGCAGAACAGGTGGCCTGGCATAGCTTTTCCAGGTCCAGATTTCGAGCTGCCAGAATTCTCCCTCTTGGTGTGTTCCTTGTAAATTGTGAGAGAAAAGGCATTAGAATTACTCCAAAAAGCATTATTATGGATAAAAACATTATAAATAACAGTATGGAAACATGATGCGAAATGGACGTATCAACTCCCCCAACCTTAGACCTCGCTTGTCATCAAGCAAAAATCGAAGTCGAAAAACATGTCCACATGCTTTGAGAGAGAGGTGTCGATAAAAACAAAATACGGACATAGAAGCATCATGTTGATTATTATAACAGTAACAAAATTTAACATAGGACTTTTATTATGGAACTTGCATCATATACGTCCCATGAATAAGTAACAGTTCATCACACAATCGAAGTATAAAGCAAAAACTCTATTAGAAACCAACAAACTATGTTCTCAGTCAACTTTGCAACTACAATTCATCATCTTTTCAGGAAGGGTCGCATGTCGGAGCCTTTTGGCAAGTCCACATACCCAACCATCATATAGTCTTCTATGATTGCAAACACTCACCTCGTACCCATGAGAAAAACGTTTCAATCGGACACATAGAAACATAGGGCTTATAATTTCGCCTCCCAGCATACTCACCTCAAAGGTGAGGCCAACAATAATAACTCATGCTATCTATATTGAACTGGGCATATGTGCCTAGATCTTTCTTCACCACATAATGCTTGCCAAAAGAGAAAAATAAAAGGAATAGAAGGAAAACTTTGACTATTTGCATAAAAGTAAATACATAAAATTAAAAGATAGGCCCTTCGAAGAGGGAAGTAGAGGTCCCCATGCGCTTATTTGCTTGCATGCTCAATCCCTTAGTGCAAGAGAACGTCACGTTGTATTTCCCCTTAAGATTGTCACCTTTATTATGCAGTCTATCACTTTTATTCTTTGTCATCCAAGTTCGTACAACGCTCAATTTTCTCTTACACTAAATGATCTTGCATATTTAGAAGCAATTTTTATTGCCTTTTTTGAACCGATGACAACTTACTTGAGGGATCTTGTTCAATCCCTAGGTAGGTATGGTGGGCACTTGAAAAATATTTGGGTTTAAGGGGTTTTTGGATGCACAAGTAGTATCTCTACTTAGTGCAGAAATTTTGAATAGCAGGGATAGGGGGCAAGCACAACATGTTGAAGGATCTATGACAATATGACTTCTGTGTGAATATAAACAAACATAAACCATTAAGTTGTCTTCCTTATCCAACGTCAACAATTTTAGCATATAATATTTTGATGAGGGCTCACAATCACAGAAGATTTCTAGGATAGTGTATCTATATGTGAATCTTCTCTTCCCTTATTAATTCTTTCATGAGTTGCATCATTGACTAATGCTATGTTTGTCAATCCTTAATAAAATTTTCTACTTATACTTTTCCTTATGTGGTGCCATCACCTACCGTAGGATTAGTATATAATCTTATTGATTTATTTCCTTTCTTTTATTTCTTTTATTTGCTTTCTTTTCCCTTTTTCTTTTCTTTATTTGCAACATGAAAGTAAGAAGGTAAAAACTCGAACTAACTTTATTATATAACTTGCACACGATAACAAGGATAGATCACTAAGCAAACTATTAAAGAAGAAATGATCGAACTAAACTTTATTCATCTAAGAAAAAGATTGAACTAAGATAAGTAAAAGCAAATGATAGTGGGGTGATACGATACCGGGGCACCTCCCCCAAGCTTGGCGGAAGCCAAGGGGAATGCCGATACCCGATACTCAATTTTCCTTTAGTGGTGTCCGTAGGCTCCTCCCGCTTCATGTCGATCTTCATCAGCCAAACATCTTCTTCCATGTGGTTGGAGGAGCAGGAAGACATGATGCTTAGCTTGATAAATCTGATCAGAGACAGCAAGAAAAGAGAACAGAGGATTTTCTCCGTGATACGGTGGTTAACAGGTTCAGGAAGTATATATAGACTTTTTATTTTGCAGTACAAGCATATGAAAGAAAAACAGAGTACGGGAGGTGTCCCAGGTGGGCACAACCCACCTGGGCACGCCAGGCAAGCCTGGCGCGCCCTGGTGTCTTATGCCCACCAGGGAACACTTCCTGGCAGTTTCTTTATCCCCAAAATTCTAAATTATTCCAAAACTGACAAAAAATATTTTTGTAGATTTTTCGGGGTTTGTTTACTTACTGTACTACGTACCTCCTTATTTTGACGATTCTAGAGTGTTCCGGAAGGACTCTTTTATGTGCTCTTCCGGTGTCAAAGTTTGGACAATATTGCTCTCAACATTAATTGGCGTACCGGAGATATAATTCTTTATTCGTTGCCCATTGACAACCTTTGGGTTAGTGCCTTCAAAATTATTTATTTTGATGGCTCCAGACCGGTAAACCTCCTCGATGACATAGGGGCCTTCCCATTTTGAGAGGAGTTTGCCTGCAAAGAATCTGAAACGAGAGTTGTACAAAAGAACATATTCTCCGACTTTAAACTCATGTTTTTGGATTCTTTTGTCATGCCATCTTTCAATTTTTTCTTTAAATAACTTTGCATTTTCATATGCTTGGGTTCTCCATTCATCTAATGAGCTTATATCAAATAACCTCTTTTCACCAGCAAGTTTGAAGTCATAGTTGAGTTCTTTAACAGCCTAATATGCTCTATGTTCTAACTTAAGAGGCAAATGACAAGCTTTTCCATAAACCATTTTATAAGGAGACATACCCATAGGATTTTTATATGTTGTTCTATAAGCCCAAAGTGCATCATCTAATTTCTTAGACCAATTCTTCGTGGACCTATTGACAGTTTGCAAAATTAATTTTATTTCTCCATTTCTAAGCTCAACTTGACCACTAGACCGAGGATGATAAGGTGATGCAATTCTATGGTTAACATCATACTTGGCAAGCATTTTGCGGAAAGTACCATGAATAAAGTGTGACACACCATCAGTCATTAAATATCTAGGGTCTCCAAACCTTGGGAAAATAACTTCCTTAAGTATTTTAATAGAGGCTTGTGATCAACACTACTAGTTGGAATAGCTTCTACCCATTTAGTAACATAATCAACAACAACCAAAATATGTGTATACCCGTTAGAGGAAGGAAAAGGTCCGATGTAATCAAATCCCCAAACATCAAATGGTTCAGTAGCAAGTGAATAATTCATAGACATCTCTTGATGCTTACCGATATTACCTATTCTTTGACATTCATCACAAGACGAGACGAACTTACGGGCATCCTTGAAGAGAGTAGGCCAATAAAATCCTGATTGCAATACCTTGTGAGCGGTTCTATCTCCAGCATGATGCCCTCCATAAGCTTCGAAGTGACATTTCCGTAGGATTTTTCCATGTTCATGCTTAGGTACACAACGTCTAATAATACCATCTACTCCTTCTTTATAAAGATGTGGGCATCCCAAAATTAATATCTTAAATCATAGAAGAATTTTTATTTTGTTGGTAGGTAAAGCTAGGTGGTGAATATTTAGCAACAATCTAGTTAGCATAGTCAGCATACCAAGGAGTACTATGAGAAACATTTATTGCAGCTAACTGCTCATCAGGAAAACTATCATCAATAGGTAGTGGGTCATCAAGCACATTTTCAAGCCTGGACAAGTTATCGACTCTTTGGGTTCTCAGCTCCTTTCCTATCAATGATATGTAAATCAAATTCTTGTAACAAGAGAACCCAACGAATAAGTCTAGGTTTAGCATCTTTCTTTTCCATAAGATATTTAACAGCAGCATGGTCTGTGTGAACAGTTACTTTGGTATCAACAATACAAGGTCTAAATTTATCGCAAGCAAACACCACTGCTAAGAATTCTTTTTTAGTAGTACCATAATTTATTTGAGCACTGTCTAGAGTTTTACTAGTATAATGAATAACATTCAGTTTCTTATCAACTCTTTGCCCTAGAACAGCGCCAACAGCATAATCACTAGCATCACAAATAATTTCAAAAGGCAAGTTCCAATCAGGTGGTTGAACAATAGGTGCAAAAATTAAGGCTATCTTGAGTGTTTCAAACGCTTCCAGACAATCATCATAAAAAACAAAAGGAATATCCTTTTGCAAAATATTAGTAAGAGGCCTAGAAATTTTAGAAAAGTCTTTGATAAATCTCGTATAGAAACTAGCATGACCTACAAAACCATGGATACCTTTGATGTCCTTGGGACATGGCATTTTCTCAATTGCATCAACTTTAGCTTGGTCCATTTCAATACCTCTTTCAGAAATTTTATGACCCAAGACGATACCTTCATAAACCATAAAGTGGCACTTCTCCCAATTCAAGACAAGATTTGTTTTTTCACATCTCTGCAAAACTCGATCAAGATTGCTTAAACAATCATCAAAAGACTTCCCATAAACAGAGAAGTCATCCATGAAAACCTCAACAATCTTTTCACAAAAATCAGAGAATATAGCCACCATGCATCTTTGAAAGGTAGCCGGTGCATTGCATAAACCAAAAGGCATACGTCTATAAGCATAGGTTCCAAAAGGAGAAGTGAAAGTGGTCTTTTCTTGATCAGGTTGAGAAACAGGTATTTGTGAAAAGCTAGAATATCCATCAAGGAAGCCAAAGTGTGTGTGCTTAGATAATCTTTCAAGCATTTGATCAATAAAATGCAAAGGGTATTGATCTTTTCTAGTAGCTTTATTTAATTTTCTGAAATCAATTACCATTCTATAGCCTGTAACAATTCTTTGTGGAATGAGTTCATTCTTATCATTAGGAACAACAGTAATACCTCCTTTCTTAGGAACACAATGAACAGGACTTACCCATCTACTATCAGCTATGGGATAGATTATACCTGCTTCTAGAATTTTTAATATTTCCATTCTTACCACTTCTTTCATCTTCGGATTTAACCAACGTTGGTGATCAACAACGGGTTTAGCATCTGGTTCCATATTAATTTTATGCTGACATAGAGTGGGACTAATGCCCTTTAAATTATCAAGAGTATATCGAATAGCAGCCGGTGCTTCCTTAGAACTTTCAATAATCTTTCTTCTTCATGTTCTAAAAGGTTAGCACTGATATTAATAGGATATATTTTCTTTTCATCAAGATAAGCATACTTTAAAGTGTCTGGCAATTGTTTGAATTCAAACACAGGATTACCTTTAGGTGGAGGAGGACCTCCAAGAGTTTCAATAGGCAAATTGTGTATTAGTAGAGGATGTTGTTCAAAGAAAATATTATCTATTTCATTTCTTTCGTGCATATGTAAATCATTTTCATGGCCTAGCAAGTATTGCTCTAAAGGATCAGTAGGTGGCACAACAATAGAAGCAAGACCAATTAATTCATCCTTACTAGGCAATTCTTTTTCATGATGGTTTCTACTAAACTTGGAAAAATTAAACTCATGAGACTCATCACCAAAGCTAACACCCATATTTTGTTTCTGGCAATCTATCTTAGCATTAACTGTGTTCAAGAAAGGTCTATCAAAGATAATCGGACAAAAGTCATCTTGTGGGGAACCAAGAACAAGAAAATCAGTAGGGTATTTTATTTTCCCGCACAAGACTTCAACATCTCTAATAATCCCACAATGTGATATGGTGTCTCTGTTTGCAAGTTTAATAGTAACACCTATGTCTTTTGACTCTGTAGGTGCTATGTCTTCCCTAATTTCTTCATATAACTTGTAAGTAATAACACTCACACTAGCACCCATGTCACATAAACCATGATAATAGTGGTCTCCTATTTTAACTGAAATGACAGGCAGGCCAACAACTAGTCTATTTTTATCCCTTTTTTCGGGTTTGGCAATTCTAGCAGCTTATGCACAGAAGTAGATAACATGCCCATCCACATCATCTTCTAAGAGATCTTTAACCATAGCAATATTAGGTTCAACTCTATTTTGTTCATCTGGTTTAGGTGTTCTAACAGAGCTTTTGTTAACCACAGTTGAAACTTTAGCATGTTCCTTTATCCCAACAGGAAAAGGAGGTTTCTCAATATAAGCAGTAGGAACAACTGGATCAACATTATAAAGTATAGTTTCTTCTTTAACTAGTGTTGGTTTTTTAATTTCTTATTTAATAGGTGGGTGATATTTAAACCACTTCTCTTTAGGGAGTTCAACATGAGTAGCAAATGATTCACAAAAGGAGGCTACTATCTCGGAGCCAAGTCCATATTTAGTGCTAAACTTTTGAAAAGCATCGGTATCAATCATACTTAAGCTTAATACCTGACTCATTAACTCCACCAAATTCCCAATCTTCAGAGTTGCATTTAATTCTTTCCAAAAGATCCCACCGGAATTCAAGTCTTCTTCATAAAGGAACCAACACAAGAAGTATCCAGCAAGCACTACAAAAAAATACACTTCCGTGATGATACGTGTTTGTCACAGTAGGTCGTGTTTTTTGTCATGCATGTACATCCATGACAGATTTATGACAGAATCAAGATAGTCATACCTGCGCTGTCGTAGAAGTGTTCCATGACATTACCAAAATTATCATCACGGAAGTGTCCACTTCCATGACGATAAATCGCGCGGCACAGAAGTACTTTCGTCAAGGGTGACTGATAACCCACAAGTATAGGGGATCACAACAGTTTTCGAGGGCAGAGTATTCAACCCAAATTTATTGATTCGACACAAGGGGAGCCAAAGAATATTCTCAAGTATTAGCAGCTGAATTGTCAATTCAACCACACCTGGAAACTTAATATCTGCAGCAAAGTGTTTAGTAGCACAGTAATATGATAGTGGTGGTAACGGTAACAAAAGAGTAATGAAAGCAGAGTAATATTTTTGGTATTTTGTAGTGATTGTAACAATAGCAACGGAAAAGAAAATAAGCATAAACCAGTATATGGAAAACTCATAGGCACCGGATCAGTGATGGATAATTATGTCGGATGCGGTTCATCATGTAACAGTCATGACATAGGGTGACACAGAACTAGCTTCAATTCATCAATGTAATGTAGGCATGTATTACGAATATAGTCATACATTCTTATGGAAAAGAACTTGCATGACATCTTTTGTCCTACCCTCTCGTGGCAGCGGGGTCCTAATGGAAACTAAGGGATATTAAGGCCTCCTTTTAATAGAGAACCGGAACAAAGCATTAACACATAGTGAATACATGAACTCCTCAAACTATGGTCATCACCGAGAGTGGTCCCGATTATTGTCACTTTGGGGTTGCCGGATCATAACACATAGTAGGTGACTATAGACTTGCAAGATAGGATCAAGAACTCACATATATTCATAAAAACATAATAGGTTCAGATCTGAAATCATGGCACTCGGGCCCTAGTGACAAGCATTAAGCATAGCAAAGTCATAGCAACATCAATCTCGTAACATAGTGGATACTAGGGATCAAACCCTAACAAAACTAACTCGATTACATGATAAATCTCATCCAACCCATCACCGTCCAGCAAGCCTACGATGGAATTACTCACGCACGGCATCGAGCATGATGAAATTGGTGATGGAGGATGGTTGATGATGACGACGGCGATGAATCCCCCTCTCCGGGGTCCCAAACGGACTCCAGATCAGCCCTCCCGAGAGCTTTTAGGGCTTAGCGGCGGCTCCGTATCGTAAAACACTTTGCTCCCCGAAAGCAAATATATAGAGTTGGAGTTGGTGTCGGAAAGTCTCCAGGGGGCCCACGAGGTAGGGGGCGCGCCCTAGGGGGGGGGGGCGCCCCCCACCCTCGTGGACTGGGTGTGGGCCCCCTGGACTTCATCTTTGGCGAGGATTATTTATTATTTATTGTAAGGTATTCCGTGGAGTTTCAGGTCATTTCAGGTTTTTTATAAAGCAACATCATGGCAATTCTGCTGAAAACAGCGTCAGTCCGGGTTAGTTCCATTCAAATCATACAAGTTAGAGTCCAAAACAAGGGCAAAAGTGTTTGGAAAAGTAGATACGACGGAGACGTATCAGTGACCGACACGTGGCATCCACCGTAACGCAACGCCGTTAAGCTATCAGGTCGGGTTTTGGATCCGATAACCCGTTAACAGCCCCGACCAATGGGGATTTTCCACGTGTAAAATCATCATTGGCTAGAGGAAACACGTGTCGGCTCATCGTTGGGACAGATGTCATCCACTCATTGGATAGGAGGCGCCTATGATAGGTCAACACGTGGCACAGCCCAACAGTGGCCCATTCCGGTGAAAAAGGCCGGCCCAGTAAGAATTAGCATGCCGGCCCATATAAGGCCTATTGTGCGAGGTCCATTTAAGCCCACGGACCATACGAGATGTGCCAATTCGGCCCGTTAAAGATTTGACACCATTGCAGCCCATCGTCAGTTCGAGCCCGTTAACAGCCCGCTATATATTTGGGCTCAATATCGGCCCGATGAGATTTCGGCCTGTTAACGGCCCATTTAATGGATGGGCAAATTTTTAGGATGTACATCTTTCGGTCTTTTAGTGACCCATTTAAATGTTGGGCTAATTTCCGGCCTGGTGTGTCTTTCAGCCTGTTGACGGCCCATAAATCTGATGGGCCATTTGTAGTCGGACCTGAGTTTCGGCCTTTTAGCGGCCCATTTAAGTGTTGGGCCAATTTCTGGCTCGGTGTCACTTTTCAAATTGTTGACGGCCCATAAATCAGTTGGGCCATCTGTAGTCGGACACAGGTTTTGGCCTTTTAGCGACCCATTTAAGTGTTGGGCCAATTCCCGACACTGTGTTCCTTTCGGCCTATTAACGAACCATAAATGAGTTGGGCCATTTGTAGTCGGACCTTAGTTTTGGCCTCTTAACGGCCCATGCCTTTCCTGGTCCAATACCAGCCCAGTTTCTCTTTCGGCCTGCTAAAGGCCCACAACACAGTTGGGCCGTTTACAATACGACCTGACTTTCGGCCTCTTAGCGGCCCATGCTCTTCATGGTCCAAGATAAGCTCATTGCCTCTTTCGGCCTGCTAAAGGCCTACAAAGATAGTTGGACCATATGTAGCCCAAACTTAGTAACGGCCTGTTAACGTCCCATGAAATAAATTGGGGCCACCTGTTGCCCGCTTTGATGTCGGCCTGTTAACGACCCGGGAGGTAAGAGGGCCGACCATTAACTTTCGGCCTAGTAACGGCCCATTAACTTAATGGGCCCACTAAAGTTTGTTATATCTTTAGGCCAAATTAGATAATTTGAGCCCATTACGACGAGCAAAGGTACGACATACAGGGAATAATGTTGCACATCCAGCATATATTACAGGAAATTACATCCACTGGGCAATCAAAGATTGATGACAGTGCAAATAAATGAGAAGAACCTAACCATCTACAACATCACAATCTGCAACCTCAGCACAGATGACGCCCATAAGCATGTGGGCAAGTTCTTGCTGCTTTGCTACACTGTCTCTGAAAACATTGATCTGTTGTTGTGTCGCACGACTCTGCACCTCCTCGATTCATCCACCATTTCCATCATTGCTTCAGCCATTAATTGGTTCACAAACATACATTTATTCCGTTGCATTCGAGATGAGGATCTTGAATGATTCAGATGGTGATTTTGGCAGGCTTGTATTATTGATAATGGAGAGTGTCTCGACCCTTTGCATCATAACATAAATTAGGACGGAACCAAACAGATTAATCATGAGTTATTGCCATATTACCTGGCCTAGATTTACTGGAAAGAAACAATCGGGTTGCCTTGCTGTTTTCAGAGTTTGTCTTCTTATCTTCAGCAGCCTGCACAAAATTAACACACTAGCATCGCTATCATTGGCCAAGTCAGATAATAGGAAAGCAACATTGACACAACGAACATTTGGGCACCCTACACCAAATTAACACAATATGGCACAACTATCATCAGCCAGGTAAGGTAATACGAAAGCAACATTGACACAATGAATGAATGGGCAACCAGAGAAGCACTACAATTCAGTAATGTGCGTGATATGAGATAGTACATTCATGCAGCTCAGTATGCAAAACTACCAGACAGTTTTCCTTACAAAAATCAACATTGGCGCCTTTAACATTTTGCTACAACTAATTTTAGATCAGATAAAGGTTAGATTCATGCCGATTAACAAAATACATGCCGATGTAAAAATATAGTGATATACAACAGGTACTTACATCAGCATTGCAGCACAGAGAATTCCTACAAGATATTTTCCTCGAATACGATCCCAATGGAGGAAGTCTTGTATCGTTTAACCTTATTTTCTAAAAGAGAGATGGGTAAGAAACATGTAGAAAATATGATCAGAATGCTATAAAATTTCATGATGCGAGGATACGCACATGCTTCTTAGAATGGAGTTGACATTCTTTTGCTGGACTGGAGCGGACTAGTTCTTTGGCCACTGGAATCTGCTTATTATCAGTGGGAGTTGGGTTTCTCTGTGCTGGAGCAGTATCTATGAAAAATGGAGTTTGTTTATTATCTCGTGGCGTTTGGATCTTTTGCAAAGACCTGGTATTTAACCCTTCAGATTCTAACATAGCCGTCTTCCCGTTGCATGCCTTATATAGAAGAATGGTGATTCAGTTATAAAACATGCTACAATAGAGATGGAATAGGTACTGAAGAATAGAAAGGCATGACATATTGACATGTATTCCTCCATCCAGAAATAAATGGATGGGTCTAGGCGATTTAGTTCTAGATACATCCAGCTTTTATCCATTTCTGCGACATTTAATCCGGACGGAGGGAGTATGATGTAAGAGCTAGGGATACGACAGACAACACAAGAAAAAACACCGAAAAACCCAACTGCAGAACCAAAGTATTCAAACGACCGATATGAGATAGTACACTCATGCAGCTCAGGATGCAAAACTACCAGGCAGTTTTCCTTGCAAAAATCAACATTGTGGCCTTTAATCATACATTTTGCTACAACTAAATTTAGATAAGATAAAGGTTGGATTCACGCCGATTAACAAAATATATGATGATGTAAAAATATAGTGATATACAACAGGTACTTACATCTACATTGGAGCACAGAGAATTCCTACAAGAATCTTTCCTCATAAATGATACCATTGCAGAAAATCTTCTATCTGTTAAGCTTATTCTCTAAAAGAGAGATGGGTAATAAACATGTAGAAAATATGATCAGCATGCTATAAAATTTCATGATGCAAGGATACGCACACGCTTCTTAGAATTGAGTTGACATATTTTGCTGGATGGAGCGGACTAGTTCTTTGGCCAAGGTGCAATCTGCTTATTATCGTAGGGAGTTGGGTTTCTCCGTCTTTGGAGCAATATCTATAAAAACTGGAGTTGGTTTATTATCTCCTGGCGTTTGGATCTTTTGCAAAAGCCTTGTTTGTAACCCTTCAGATTCTAACATAGTCGTCTTCCCCTTGCATGCCTGCTATAGAAGAATGGTGCTTTCATTATAAAACATGCGGCAGCAGAGAGATGGAATAGGTACTGAAGAATAGAAAGGCATGACATATTGACATGTATTCCCTCCATCCGAAAAAATGGATGGGTCTAGGCGTATTTCAGTTCTAGATACATCCTTTTTTTATCCATTTCGGCAACATGTAATCCGGACGGAGGGATTATGGTGTAAGAGCTAGGGATACGATAGGACAACACAGCAAAAAAACACTAGTTGAATGTAAAACTGTGTGCTATCAGAATACGTACAGAAATAACTAAGGCAACATACACATGTATGATTGTGAAAATAAGATGGCATTGCAACAGAGCACTAGAACAACACTTCAATGTAAAAAAACATGGTATGGTAGATGATGAAGTACATCTTGATGAATAACAATGCATAAGATATTCAAGCATGATGTCCAAATTAAGCGAGATGGCATTGCGATAGAGTAGAATGACAGTACTTGAGTTTGAAAACATGTTATCATGAATGGAATAGGTACTGAAAAACAGGAAGACATGACATATTTACATGCATGATCAGCATGCTAAGCACATGGCATTGCAACAGACTAGATACACTCCAGGACATTATATGCATGTTGTACCCATATCACAGGCCAATTTAGAGCAAGGACCTTGTGGGGTGAAGAGGATTCATCATCTTTCTGCAAGTCTTCAAGAACTGCCTTTACATGTTCCATCATATTGGGTATCATTGACATCAAGTTTATTGGCCTTTACATTGCTCCTTGAGGTTCTTGTGGATATATCGGTGTGTGCAATTATATCGACATGCATGGAAGACAACTAGTAGTTAGATTTATGTAATGAGTGCCTCAGAGGAGACGACATAAATAGTAGGACTGGGGTTAACTAGCAGCAAAAGGTCTCATAAACTAAAGGGAGAACACAGATGAAAGCTACAAAATATGTCTCGTTTGTACTCGAGATTAACTAGATGGCACACAAAAGTATTAAAGAACAACATAGGTAATACTAGAAGTGGTATAATACTATAATCACCAGCTTGTGGGATAGCATTGGCTGATGGATGATAACTATGGAACAACGTTACCTAAAGAACAAATATCTTTGCTAAACTATGGAACAGCCTTAACTCCTGAACAAGACCCGTAAGAGATCAGCATGAATATACAGTGAAATGTGATGATCTATTTTCCATGCTTAGATGAATAACAAAGCCATAAATGTTGCACACAAGTAAGATGAGGGTACAACCTATCCGGGCTGCCATCCATAGGAGTGAGAATCATGTCTGACTTGTCGATGGCCATGCAGTTGTTGTGGCTGTCCATGTCGGCACGTGCATTCGATGCGAGGAACTGTTGAGTGGGGACTATAGCTCCCTTCCGGTGTATGCTTCCCTTGTTGGAGCAGCTGCGGTGAGTCGAGAAGGCGGTGTCTGAAGATGCAGATAACGCATAATGTTAAGAACGACATATCTCTTTGATCTGAAGAAATACACTAAGAGATCAACGGCAAGGTACGAGAGTGGTCACACATCTGTTGACTGAAGACTAAATTGGGGTCACACGATTTTATTTTATTTTGGTACTTTCCGATCTACGCCGGATGGCTGGCCGTCTTGTGCCTCTCGGCTGACACTGTTCGGAATCTTCCCCGAAGAGCCAGCGACCAACGGCAGAGCAGCCTGCCTCCACCGTCCGTGGCCCCGGCCAAGACCCGCTCCCGCCCCACCAGACCTTTGCCGTGGTTGCGCCGCCCGGGCCAATCCACAAAGACTCCCCGTCATCCAGATCCGGCGGCAGCAGTACCTCCAACCCACGCAACTCTAAAAGATAGCCATCTAAGCGCTGCTTCCACGGCGAACTTGCAGCCCCGCACCCTTACGTTAGACACCAGCCAACCGACAACCTAGGAGCTCCGCCGCCTCGAGGGGTGCTGCTTCCCATTGCAAATCGATTGGCCCAGAATAAAAATTCAGATAACTAACGCCTAAATAAAGTGATTTGAGATGAGGGTGCGACCTATCTGGCGGCATGGTGAAGTAGGCAGGTCCAGCTACCGAGTCGGTGAGGCCGGCGCGGTTGCGGTGGCGACCGGCGGCAGGGAAAGAGCGATGTCGCGACGGTCGATGGCTATGCCGAAGCAGCGCCTGGACTCTGGACAGATCCGAAGTTGGAGCCGCTCCAGCATCGTTAACAACGGCGGGGGTGAATCGGCTCCGGTACGGTTCACGCGGCCATCGTCGAGGCAGCACCATCAGCACGGAGTAAGAGGCACACGACCCAGTGCACGACGGCAAATGGATAGCGTCTCCGGCATTAGGGAGGAGGGCGGCTGTGAAATTGGTGCGGTGGGGGCGCCATGGAGGTGGGGCTGAGGTTTCGCGGCTCGGGAGAAGGGAGCTTCCCGGGGAGAAGGTGATTTGGCGCCCACGAGGTATGAATGGGGGCGGGCGGGGGGGGGGGGGGGGGATTGGGAGGGGAGTGGAACCATGTAATAAAGACGCATTTGTTGAAATGTGAGGGGGAGTTACAGTTCTACCCTTGCCTATAGGCTTCTCGGCTTGGGTCTGTGTACTGACGGTCGGGGATAGTAGAGTAACTTTGCTTCTCCCCAAATAGTGGGCGGAAACGATTTCGGGCGAGGAGGGCGTGTTTTGAACTATAGTGGGCGCGAGCGATTTCGGGCGAGGAGAGCGTGTTTTGAAATAGTGGGTGTGAGCTATTTTGGGCGAGGAGAGCGTGTTTTGCTGACCATGGTTTATGAATTATTCGGCACATGTCATTTCGGCCGAGGAGAAGGCGCGCTTGGATGAAGTTACGAACCTACCCTCGATGTACAACGGGCCAATTGATGCGTGTCCCACATAGGACGGTAATTTCGCGTCTCCCATTTATTTGCTCGGGCGAATTCCACCGAGCAGAGAGGATGTTTAACGGTTCGTTCAAATTTTGGGAGAACGAGCATCCACATCTACCTTACCAAGTCAATTCGAATCAAATTTTGAAATATTAGCTTGCCACTTCTTTTTTAGATGGAGAGATGATGCTCGGGAGTAATGTGTTTTTACATGCTCGTTGCTAACGATTTACTATATGACAAATAGTTGACCCACTCAAAAATGCGAATCAAACCCAAAATGAAATATCTCGATTCAATGAAATAGCTCGCTCAAGAGGGTCAAAATAGTGAACTAAATCCAAAATTGAACACCTCAATCGAGTAGCATGTTGTACAGTATTATAGTACTCCATGAACATGTTGAAAGTCAAATTAATGAACTTGTTTGATATACACATATATCCGTTCATGTGTGGATTGCAGACAACATGTTCTCCAATTTAAATATATGAATGCAAGTTTATATCGAAACATAGTTTATATCAGTCTTTGATGCATAAAACGCGACCTCCCCCTCTCCCGGACTCCTGCTCTCTCTCTCTCTCTCTCTCTCTCTCTCTCTCTCTCTCTCTCTCTCTCTCTCTCTCTCGCCGACAATCTTCAATTATGTCGCACGCATCCGACACAAAACCTTGTTGGTCCCTCTCCCTTTCTCTCCATCTCTCTCTCTCTCTCTCTCTCTTTGTGTGTGTGTGTGGGGGGGGGGGAGGGGTTCTTTCTAGTTCGCATGCATATATACACCATCTATACGTCTCTCTCGCACACTATGTATGATACTCTAGCTAGTCCAAGCTAGATATCTTGGGTGCACTCGTCATACGCACACAAATTCCTTGGCTCTTTGCCCGTAACTCTCTCATGCACCACTATGTCGTCTCGGAGCTCTTCCCCCCCTCTCTCAAACTCTCCATCCACCTGGGTCACACATACACATGCATATCTCACTCGCACTCGATAGGCCCATCTAAAACTCTATATCTCCCCCTCGTTCTCTCTCCATCTCACACGCGCACACACACAATCTCATGCCCAGCTAGCCAAGTATGATGGTCTCTCACTCAATTGCAGGCACACACAGGCCCCCCTATATGTATATGACTAGCTAATCTTAGTCTCCATCACAAACATGTGCATGGTCTATCTCGATTTCTCTCGGGGCATCTTTCTATCGCGCATGCACTCCCTCAATCTCCCACCCATATAGTCCCCTCACGATCTCGACGGGATCTCTCTATCACAAACACACCCTCTCTCCCTCCCCATGCATCCATGCCATCCATGTGTCCCTCTCGACCTTTGTTCCTTGTTGGCCAGACCTCTATTGGACATGTGCTACAGGGGTGTCTCTCTCCGTTGCAAACAATCACACACTAGCTATCTTCGTGTATCTCCTCGCCTCGCTTTTCCATCTCGGAGATGCATGCGTGATATGTTCGCATAAGAAACAAAAAAACACACTCTCTCAATAATTTATCGTTTGTTGTCACTTTCTCTTTCACACACATACTCTTTTTGCACACTTACTCATTCTCCTTCACACGCACTTGATCTGTCTCGACTGAGGCACTCTCCTCAGTCCATAGCATATAGATTTATTGAAAAGTCAAACATCACAAAGTTTGACCATGTACGTGGAGAAAAAGAATTACATCTAGTATGGCAAACATATTGTCGGGGCAGGCTGATCTGGCCCACGAACACCTATGGGACTGGCGGACCGAGCCCCTTTCGGTTCGGCGGGGAGCGGAGGTCGCACGAAGAGCAGATCGAGGCGAAGCACACGAGAGGTTTACCCAGCTTCGGAGCTCTCCTGGGAGATAACACTCCTACTGCTGCATGTGTGATGTGTATTGAGTTCTTGCTCAGGAGCGATGAGTGCTACAGTACACACGAGCTGCTAACGAGACTGAGCGTGAGGGGAACTGACCGACCCCCTCGTTGCGCATGGGCCTCCTTTTATATGCTAAAGGGGTCTCCCTACGGTGGCAACGTAGACAAGGGTACAAATGGAAAAGTAGTGGTTGGTACACCTACTTATGCGATGTCTGATGTACCATACCTAACCACGGCGGGGGGACAAAGGCATTAAATGCCTGTCTAGTCGCCCTAACGGTGCAAACGAGGGACCGTCGAGGCGCCACCGTTCGCCACGATGGCAAACTTGCGATACCGCTTGCCACCTCGCACCGCTGGCTGCACTGACCTCTCGCCACGCTGGCGCTGGAAAGGTCGTAGGCGACACGTTAGTGGATGTGCTTTGGGCGTATACAGAGTGGTGATGCGCATGACAGCGCCTTGCCATGATTGTTGTCTTGTCGCGCCCGGAAGCTTGTCGCTCACGGGCCTTCCGCAAGCTCCTCTTGCCGGGGCCTTGTCTTCTATGTGCCTTGGGTGGCCTTCTGGCAAGCTCCTCTTCTTGGGCCTTGTCTCCTTGTCTTAAATACTTTGTTCTTGAATGGCTCCAAAGGAACCACGGAGGACCTTGGCGGTCACCCGGTAAGCCTTGCCGCGGATGGCTGCAACTGCCCGTGCACAAGTTCGGGATACCAGGGTACCCCTACTCTAGTACACCGGCAGAGCCCCGGGCTGGGCCACACATGGTGCCGAGCTGTTGGGCCGGAGCTCAAAACAGGCACGGGCACACGCCCGGATCACGCCGTAACTCACCCGGACCCACCACGCCCTTCACGAACGGGCAGCGTCGATTGCGGCGTCGTGTGAGAAGATCGTGGGGCGAGATCGTGGGGGTTTCTTTATTCGAATAACGGGCGTCCCCCTCCCCTTTATAAGCGGGAAACAGGGGCAGGTCGCTCACCTTGCCGATTCTTTGTCCAATCTCGAGAAAACCACCGCTGCTCCTCCCTTCTTCTCAAAATTTGAAGAGAGCGGCGCTCACTTCATCGCCACCGGCATCATCAACGCCGCCGACCTCCTCCACCGCCTCCGCCATGGGCCCGAAAGCCGATAAGGGAAGGCCGTGAAGTCGGCCGAGGCGTTGGCTTGCGGCATCGCTGGAAGGAGCGGGCCATCTTCCCCTCATTTCGCCAGCGAGGGAGCCGAGGAGAACTACCTCTTCTTCGTCGACGGAGACGCGAGCGTATCCGCGGCGAAGTACTCCCGCCGCTGCCTCGGAATTGGCCCCGACTGGGTATCCTTCTTCGCTCTTCTTCATCGGGCTCTGCCCGCCTTTCTCTGAATTCATTAGTGACATCATGAACACCTACGGGTTACGCCTCCTTGATTTCACCCCCAATGCCGTTCTGACAATGGCAGTTTTCGCACATCTCTGCGAAAACTTTGTCGGAGTCCACCCAAATGTAGCCCTTTTCCGCCACTTCTTTTTACCCCGAGTCGAGAGGGGGGAGCCTCTTGCCGGAGGGATTGCTTGGATCTCGAGGGTCGGCAAGAAGGAAGCCTATCTGGAGGGAGAGCTCTGTAGCAAATGGGAGGAATGGAGGGCAGATTGGTGCTGGATTGTCGAGGAGAACCCGCAGCCATTTACATGACGCCAAACCCCAGTAGTTCGCGGCAACGATTGGAGCAATCTGGCCCCGGAAGACGCTAGGCTGAAGATTGCAGTCACCCGAATCCTCCGCCTTAGACTTGCCGGGCTCACCGTAGGCACTATTGGCGCAGACTTTCTTCACCGCCGCATCGCCCCCTTGCAAGAGAGGAGGAGACCTGCCTGGGAATTTCAGAGCGCAGCAGATATCATGAGGCTGCGCCCAGGCCTTAACTTCAACTTCACCGTCTTGGAGCTTGACGCGATGCTCTTAGAGCTGTTCAAGCCCGATCCTGATCATCCGGAGATGTTTAGGTTGCCGAGGGGCGTCGTTCCGCTGTGCAACAACTCGTTGCTTGATCGCATCCGTGCAATGATGCCGTTGTGCGACTCGCATGGAATTGTCCCAACTTGGCAAGAGCCTGCAGATGACGTCGTGCGGCAGTTCTTTGACAATCTGGTAGAAATGCCGGTCCGCCCCGACGAGCAGAGGGGCCTCACCCGCGACACCACCGATGACGAGATGCAGCGCATCGCCACCAGGCTGGAAGAGGCGGCAGCAGCCGCTGCCGCGGGCGAGTTTGGCTTCACCGTGGAGGAGGCAGAGGCAGCAGAGGCGGCAAGCCTTGTCGAGCGGAAGGAGTTTGCCGGCGAGGAGGAGCTTTCCGAGCTGGCCGAAGTCGAGCGAAACCCGCCGAGGGCGCATCCTCCCACCTTATAGCAGCTTGCCGCGAGCAGAGCCCCAGCTCCACCAAGATGGCGTCTTCGCAAGGCCGGAGACGAAGCGGCAGACGGGCAGCCAACAGCAGCCGCAGCGACGCGCTTCCACCGCGGCAAGCATTTGTTGCTGGAGCACCTCACGCTGCTGCACGAATCGGAGCGGGCCCTCGCAGACCACCGGTTCCGCTCCCGCCAAGCGTCCAAGGGAACCCACTCCTCCGCCTCGTCGTACCGGAGGCGGGCCAGAATTTGATCTCTCCGCGCTCAGTTCCAACGAGGAAGAAGACGAGTAAGATTCTTTGCTGTACTTGTAATTCTTCGATTTGTTGCTTTGTCTTGTATCTGATTTGCTTTACTCTGAACCCATCCTTTTCAGGACGTTGGCCCAGAGAATGTCGAAGAGAGCCAAGACCCCGGTGATCGTCGTCGAGGACGAAACCACTGCGACAGCAGGAGGCGCGTCCGAGACCACCTTGCCGGACGCGGCAACTCTTCTTCAAAGCAGCCCCCAGCGTAAGTATATGGTCTACTTCTTGATGTTCGGCGTGCATGGGTGCTCTTTCTTTGCTGATATCTGACAGTTGATTTGTGTAGGAGCAGAGCAGCCGCCTTCTGCTTCGACTACGCCGCCAAGGGAGGATTCCCCGGCAAAGGAGTGTTCTCCGGCAAGGGAGATTTCTCCGGCAAGGGGCAGTTCTCTGGCAAGGGACGGCACCAGCGATCCCTTGGCGGCGGAGACCATGACCGCAGACCCTGGCACATGTAATCTTCTTGCCTGTATACTTCCCTTGTGTTCTTCTTCTTCTGATTTTGTCTTTGAATATTTGCTTGACTTTCTTCATCCATCCGCCACAGAGCCAATGGGGACCGAGGTCGCCGGCGAGGAGGACGTGCGCGGCAACACTGATAAAGCCGCCGCCATGAAAGAAGAGGTCGGCACTGACGGGCCTGCCGGCGAAGAGGCCGCCAAAGCTGCCGCCGCAGAAGCTGGCGAGGGGTCTGGCGATCGCACTGACGACCCTGAGGCCGCAGGAGCGCCAGGCGCTACGCCGACCGCCGATCCCTCCGCTTGGCAGTGTCGCTGGCTCGAAGAGCCCCAGCCCGGCGCCTATCTGAAGGCCGGCGATGGCGTCTTCATCAAGCTCCCATGAGCGTCGAGCTCCAGGGCGCCAGCCGAAGGAGAAACCTTCGATGAAGAGCTGCTCGCCTCCGCTGGACTGACGCTGGTCGACGCCAGCAGCAAGCAGCGGGCGAGCTCGAGGAGGAGCAGCTGCGGAAGGTTGCCGCTCTACCGTGCTCGACGAGCCAAGATGGAATCTCGGAAGCGCTTGTCGCGAAGGCGGGAGCAGAACATTGAGAAGCGCGTGGAGGAGCTCGGGGCGCAACCAGGAAGCTCTCCGGTCCACTGGCAGAAGGCGGGAGCAACTCGCCGAGGAGCGCAAGGCCTTCCTCCTCGAGAAGGCTGAAGCTGAGGAGGAACAGCGGCTTGCCGCTGAGAAGCTGTCTGCGCAGGAAGGCGAGTTGGCGCAGCGGAAGGTTAACCTTGACAGCCACGAGGAGGATCTTGCTATGCGCGAGCAAACATTTGGCGGGGCTCTCAAGGAAGCAAAAGATGCCGCAGCTGCCGAGGCCGCCAAGAAGGAGCTGGAGACGAAGGTGGCGCAGTTGGAGGCCAGTCTCAAGGAGAGCGGCGAGGAGCTTGCTGCACTCAAACACGAGTGCGAGAAGGACGCCTACACTCTGGGCGAGCTGCAGGGCCGTCTCGCCGAGAGGAGCAAGGAGCTCAGCGCCGCCAAGGACTCCAACGCGGATCTTGAGTTGAAGCTGACTACCCTGACTCAGACGCTGGACGACGCCAGGGAGCAGGAGGTGGCCTTGAAGGAGAAGATCAAGGCCAACGAGGCAATCTTTGGCGCAGTGTTCTTGCCGCCTGTAATGCCTTGAGGGAGAATGTGGAGCACTAGACCGAGGGTCTCGTGGATACTGCTGCAACCATCAACAGGGAGCTGATGGAGCTGGGGATGGTGGATCTTGGATACTCCTCCGACGAGCACCTCCAACCCAGCGCCAAGCTCAGCTTGTTCTTCAAGGGCGTGGTGACGGCCCTCCAGCGACTCCGGGAAGAGGTCCCAAAACAGCTGGCCGAGGAGTCGGCCCAGATCTGCGCGGGAGCCCTCCAAAAGGTGCTTATGAAGGTGGCCTTCCGCAATCCAGGCCTCAACCTCACCAACGTCCTCAAATCTCCGCCGGATGCTGATGTGGAGGCGCTCACCCATTGTGGACAGGGTGAGCGGAATCAAGAGGGTTGAGGGCGATCGCGTAGATTAGGCCGCCCGTTTTCTCTTTTCCTTGCCGCTGCTGGTCATGTTAGGATAACAATCTATTAGCGCTGCGACAAGTTATCTTTGTAATATAACTTTATTTTGGGTATCAATTGCTATGTTATTTCCTTTACTTGATTCCTTCCTTTGTATGTTTTTGCCCTACGCTTTTAGGGAACTTGTCGGCGCGGGCACCTGAGCCGCGAGCGCTGAGTGCGGGACGTCAACAGCCTGCTGGTGGTGCCGCTTCCGACAAGTAACCTTGTCGCAACTAGTCTCAGCTCACTTAAATTGTTGAGCGGACTCGAAACAAAGTAAGGGCGCAACTAGCTACGAGTTGGTTCCTCTACGCACAGGTTTCCATACAAAGTACGGTCGTTCGAGGAAGATAAATTAAAAATTTTAAAACTAAATGCTCAAGCTTTAGCAACTTAGCTTTACATCGTTTGCTTCGGTAAGGCTAGACTTCCTTGAGCGACGCTTGGTCCACACCATTATCTTATCCTTTCCCCCCGGCAAACTTGTGTGCGAGGGAACCTTTCCTTCTTTGAGAAAGAGAAAGAAGAGAAAATAAAGATATGGAGCCTTATGGCTCGTTATTACTTACTCGGGGTAGGTGCTGCACAAAGTGTCAGATAACACATGCAAAATAGAAGTAAAAAGCATGATATTGACAGGGTGTGCGAAGCACGCTAGCTTTACTTATGCACGGGATCTGCGCCCGGCTTTGTACAAAGGATTACATGCAACAGCGGCAAGACTTGTACAAAAGGTGGTTGCGGAACAGTTCCGGCAACCGCGCCTCACGGATAAAACTTACGAAGATGCTCAATGTTCCAGGAGTTGCTCACGGAATGCCATCTTCGGTCTCAAAGCAGACGGCCAGGCCTAGTGACTCGTTTCACCCGGTAAGGGCCTTCCCACTTCAAGGCGTCAACTTGTTGGAATTCTTGGCGGACTGAACGCTACCAAGAACAAGGTCACCTTCCTCGAGACTTCGGCATTGACTTTGCGGCTATGGTAGTGGCGCAAAGCTTGGTGGTATCGAGCAGCTCGTCTGACAGCACGAAGGCGATCCTCCTCAAGGAGCAGCGCGTCATCTTGTCGCAGCTGCTCTTGCTCAAGCTCATCATAAGCGAGCACTGAGGCGATCCGTATCTGAGTTCCGTGGGGAGAACTGCCTCTGCTCCATAGACTAGAGCGAAAGGTGTGCGGCGGTGGCTCGATTTGGCATCGTCTGATCGACCAAAGAACCACCGGCAGCTCCTCAATCCAGTTTCTTCCGCACTTGTGCAGCACTGTCGAAAGTTACGGTCTTGAGCCGCGCACCACTTCAGCATTTGCCCTCTCCGCTTGACCGTTGCTTCTCGGATGAGCAATGCGAAGCGGCAGACCTTGGCGCCAAGATCTTGGACGTCGCATGAAGGTGCGACTTCGTGAATTGCGTGCCGTTGTCGGTGATGATCCTGTTAGGGATTCAAAGCGGCAAACAATCGACTGAAGAACTTGATCGCCGACCGTCTGTCACCTTCCTCATCGCTTCCACCTCCGGCCACTTTGTGAACTTGTCGATTACAGCGTACAAGTACTCAAAGCCCCGACAACTCGGGGAAAGGGGCCGAGGATGTCGAGCCCCGGACCGAAAATGGCCAGGATAAAGGGATCGTGCGGAGAGCTTGAGCTAGCTGGTGTATCTTCTTGGAATGGAACCGCACGCTTCACACTTGGTTACTTGTGCAGTTGCATCACGGAGGGCTGTTGGCCAAAAGAAACCTTGCCGAATGCTTTGAAAGAAGTGCTCTGGCGCCAATGTGGTGACCACATATGCCTCCATGTATCTACGCCAACAGCTTTTGTCCGTCTTCGGCGAATACACTTCAATTTCATACCATTGAGTCTTCTTACATGCAGGTGTCGTCGACAAACTGGTACATACTTGACTGCCGGGCTACTCTTTCCGCTTCTTCTTGCTCTTCGGGAAGTTCTCTGTCTGAAGGAAATGGACAATCTGATGTGCCCATCTTTGGAGCTTGCGGCTCGACAACAAGGACTAAAGGCACATCTGCTGCTGCGGGAACATCCGCTTTCTCTGGCGAGAACCTGCGTCTCGGCCGGAGCTTGACGTTCCCGGCAAGCTTGCCGGAGCAAAACTTGTCGGGAGCGCTCGCTTCAACGAAACAAACCTCGGGCTTGTCGGAGCAGACTGCTCCTCAGCACTGTTGGTGTCGATCTTGGGGACCTTCTTGGCGGCGGCTTCGGGAAGCTTTGCCGGAAAGTAGTCACCAGAGATCAACTTTCTTTTCTTGCTGTGTCCAGTTGATGGCGTTACAGAAAGTTGAGTCAGCCTGAGCACAAAGATCCCTGGTTCCACATGCAACTTAAGTGCGGCGCACTTCGACAGGCCATCAGCAATGTCGTTCTGAGCTCTTGGAATATATTCCATCTGCAGGCCATCAAAGTGTTCTTCCAGCTTCCTCACTTTATCAACATAAGCTTCCATCAATGGACTCTGATAATTCTTGTTCACTTGGCGGATGACAAGCTGTGAGTCACCCCTGACAATGAGCTTCTTGATCCCAAGGTCTCTGCGATCTCGAGACCGGCAAGCAAACCTTCATACTCTGCGGTATTGTTTGTTGCTTGCTCCTTGGGAAAGTGCATCCGGACTACGTACTTGAGGTGCTCCCGGTGGGTGCAACAAGTAGCACGCCCAAGACCGGGCGCCTTTGCGTAGAAGGCACCATCAAAGTACATCAGCCACTCTTTGTTTGCCTCCTTGACGGGATGCTCGTTTCGGAATTTCTTCATCCGGTGTTGGCGCCCATTCTGCTATGAACTCCGCCAATGCTCTGCTTTGGATAGTTGAAGTGCTTTCAAACTTGAGGCCAAAGCTTGACAGTTCAGCGCCCACTCGACAATCCTGCTGTTGCCTCTGGATTTTGCAGTATCCTCTTGGCGGAAAAGCAGTGGCATTTGTAATCTCATGTGCCCGAAAGTAATGGCGTAGCTTTCTCGAGGCCATGAGGAGGCCGAAGCAATTTACGCACACGGAATACCTTGACCTAGCTCCCCGCAGAAGGGAACCGACAAAGTAAACTGGCGCTGCACCATTCTTTCTCGCATCTTCTCATGCGCTTATGCAGATCCGTCCTTGTCGGGACCAGAGCTTGCCGGTGAAGCCTGCTTGTCGCTGGATGCATTTGCCATGGTTGCTAGCTCATCATCCGCCTCCCTCTCCGCTACTAACGCAGCACTAACCACTTGATTGGTTGCCGCTATATATAGCAACAACTTCTCTTGTGGCTTAGGTGCGACAAGTGTTGGAGTGGAGGACATGTATCTCTTCAAGTCCCGCAGTGCAGCCTCCGCTTCCGGAGTCCATTGCATCGGACCTGCCTTTTTCAAAATTTTGAAAAATGGCAGGGCGCGCTCAGCAGACCTAGAGATAAACCTCTTTGAGAGCAGCTAAGCAACCGGCAAGCCTTCAGACATCCTTGACGCGCTTTGGTGCTTCAATCTGCTCAATGGCCTTGATCTTGTCGGGATTGGCTTCAATTCCCCGCTGAGACACGAAGAACCCAAGAAGCTTGCCGGAAGGGACTCCAAACACACACTTCTCAGGGTTGAGCTTGAGGTTGATCTTGCACAGATTTGCAAAGGTTTCGTCTAAATCTTGAATCAAAGTCGACTTGTCCTGCTTTTGACCACTATGTCATCCATGTAGGCTTCCACATTTCTGTGCATTTGCGGCTCAAAAGCGTCATGGACTACTCTTGCAAATGTTGAACCAGCATTCTTTAACCCGAAGGGCATCCGTATAAAACAGTATGTGCCACATGGGGTGATGAATGCGGTCTTCTCCTCATCCTCTTCTGCCATGAAGATCTGATGATATCCTGAGTATGCATCCAGAAATGAAAGCAAATCACATCCGGCCGTGGAGTCAACAATCCGGTCGATCGCGCGGCAAGGAAATGGGTCCTTGGGGCAAGCTTTATTGACATCGGTAAAGTCGATACAAAGCCTCCATTTCCGTTAGCCTTGCATACAACTACAGGATTGGCCAACCACGTAGGATGGAGCACTCCTCGACAAGGCCTGCCGCTTCCGGTTTCTTGATTTCTTCTGCGATGAATTCTTGGCGCTCCTTTGCCGCTTCGACTTTCTGCTTGACGGGCCACGCATGAGGACAAACGGCAAGATGGTGCTCAATTACTTTTCTGGGAACACCGGGGTTGTCAGACGGTTGCCACGCAAACACGTCGACATTCGCCCGCAGGAAAGCAACGAGCGCGCCTTCCTATTTAGGGTCGAGAGAGGCACTGATGGTGAAGGTACCACCGCTGCGTCCTCCTTGGCGGACACCTTCTTGGTCTCTGGTGGAGCTGCCATCGCCTCTTCTTACACTTGCCGGTGGAGCTCGATGGTGCGTCCTCGACGGTAGTGCAGCACCAAGAGGTGCGCTTGCGGAGTGGGCAACAGAGCTCTTGCCGGACTTGGTCTTCTTCTTCCCCGGAGCTTCAGCGGCAAGTGGCTTGCAATCTGTTGCACCGCTGCTTCCCGGTAGATCTTGTCGGCAGAGATAAGAGCATCCTTCTTGTCGCCAGGATGAGATGACACTTATCGGGCCTGGCATCTTCAAAGACGTTGTAGGCATAGTGAGAGGCCGCCATGAATTTGGCGAAGTCTTTGGGCCAAGTATTCCACTGTAAGGCAACGGAAGGTCAGCAACGTCAAAGGTGACCCTCTCAGTCCTGAAGTTCAACTCGCTGCCAAATGTCACCGGCAACATGATCTTTCCCTTCGGCTTGCTCCTTCCCGGATTGATTCCTTGGAATGTGCCGGTCTCTTCGAGTTCGCCATCAGGGATTTGGAGTTTCTGGAGCACCGCTGAGGAGATCAGGTTCAAGCCGGCCCCACCGTCAACTAGCATCTTGGTGACCTTGAGGTTGCGGATAGTTGGTGAAACCAACATCGGCAAGCACCGACCACGATTACACGATCGGGTGGTCCTCAATATCAAAGATGATAGGAGTCTTGGACCATTTCGAGAGGCTGCGTGACTCGATGGATGGTTCTGCTGCATTGACTTCCCGCATCCACTGCTTGAGCTGGCGGTGTGAAGTATGCAGAGAAGCACCACCGTCAACGCACAGGACCTCTGTGGCTTTATGGAACTCCTGCTCATCGGTCTCATCATCATCCATGTCTTCATCGTCGTCGTCGTCGTCATCCTTGTCGCGGCCGCGGGGGGGTCTGTCTCCTTGCCGCTGCTTGGCCTTGCCGCGACGTCCTCCTCGGCCGGGACGTTTCTTGCTAGCTCCCCCAGCACCCTCCTGGGTCTTCTCCTTGTCGCGTTGTTCGTATTCAGCCTTCTGCTGCTCGACAAGCTGCTCGACCTTCTTGCAGCTCTGGAGGTCATGGCCCTTGGTGCGGTGGATCTTGCAGTACTGCTTGTTGGAGCCGTCCTGCTTGTCGGCGACCGCCACAGACTGGCAGTTGGTGCCAGCGGCAACCTCCTTGCCGGAGCTACCAGCCTTGGCTTTCTTGGCGCCACCTCCGTTGCCGGACTGCTCAACAACTAGTACATCTCTGCCTTTCTTTTTCCTGTTGCCCCGCCGCCGGCTCTTCTTTGCCGGGGCGGTCTCCTCACTATCAGATCCTCCTGCCTCAGTATTCTCTCCGGGGAGTCTCCTCCCTTCCTCAGCATGTGCACACTTGTCGGCCAGGGGATATAGCTCACTGATGTCTCTGATCTTGCACATCGCCATCTCCTCCCGCATCCTACGGTTCCGCACGTTCTGATGGAACGCGCTGATTACCGCGGCAGGGTGGACATCTGGGATGTTGTGATGTACGCGGCTGAATCTCCGAATGTACTTGCGCAGGGGCTCTCCTTCCTTCTTGGCGAGCAGATGAAGGTCGCTTTCTTGGCCATGGAGCTTGTGGCCGCCTGTAAAGGCACTGACAAACTAATGGCATAGATCTGCCCAAGAGGATATGGAGTTGTCCGGCAAGTGCATGAGCCAGGATCTGACATTGGACTTGAGCACCAGCGGGAAGTAGTTGGCAAGGATCTTGTCGTCTTGCCCCCCGGCAGCTTGCACCGCGATGGTGTAGATGCTGAGGAACTCCGACGGATGCGTCTTGCCGACGCATTTCTCCGCACGTGCGGCTTGAAGTTTTTCTTGCTGGGCCTTTGGACTGCCCGCAGCTCACGGTGAACACAGGGCAACCTACGCAGACGGCAAGTCGCTGGTTCTCTGGCGCATGCATGTCAACAGAGGGCCCAGCGGCGCTTGTCGGATTGACGCCGCGCTTCTCTTCGGCGCCGGTGCGAAGTTCGGCGTCCTCTTCTTTGTCGTTTCGTGAAGAACTTGGCGCTGATCGCGACGAGCTCGTGGATCCGGCGACGCGGTGGAGTCGCTGCCGAGGTGGATCCGGCGAGTCGGCGATCTTGGCCTTCGGCGGAGAATGCATGGTGGTTGCACCCCATCGTCTCTGCCGCCATCGGCTCATGTTTGGCAGTCCTCGCCGGCAGCGATGTACTCGGTTGCCGCGAGCGCCGCCATTGGCGAAGCCGATGAGACTACGAATGGTGGCCCTCCATTCGTCGACCTTGTCGGCCGTTGGAGGGTAATCCAAGAGCAGTTGTGCTCTCGCCAAAGCTTCTGCTGGAGTGGTGGGTGGCAGTGGCGAACGGCGCGAGGAGCGGGATATGCTCGGACTTCTAACTATGTTAGAAGGAGCAGTATCCCGTCCAGGCGACCGTGCCTCGCTCGCGCCAGCATGTTGGCGCGCATGCTGGTCTTGAGCATCCCGAGATCCTCCAGCTCGATCTTGGTCCAACGAGCGTATGGCATTGTGAATACCATGACGTTGTCGGTCCCGCGCCTCCTGAGACGGGCGCGGTGCATGTACGGACACCGAGGTTTGTGCAGCCTTGTCCTTGGACTTGGCAGCACCGTGAGCTCCCCCGTCGCCGTCCATTCTTCCGCCGGCGTCTACCCCACCACCCGTTTGCTCCGGTGGCGGTGGGTTCGACGCGGACGGAGCTTCTGCCGCTGAAGCCTTCTTCTTCGGTGGCATGTTGATGAAGATGATGAAGATCTAGCTTGCGTGGACGCCGGATCAGGTTCACACAACCTCGACGCCCCCTACCTGGCGCGCCAAAGATGTCGGGGCAGGCTGATCTGGCCCACGAACACCTATGGGACCGGCGGACCGAGCCCCTTTCGGTTAGGCGGGGAGTGGAGGTCGCACGAAGAGCAGATCGAGGCGAAGCACACGAGAGGTTTACCCAGCTCCGGAGCTCTCCGGGGAGATAACACTCCTACTGCTGCATGTGTGATGTGTATTGAGTTCTTGCTCAGGAGCGCTGAGTGCTACAGTACACACGAGCTGCTAACGAGACTGAGCGTGAGGGGAACTGACCGACCCCCTCTACGTTGCGCATGGGCCTCCTTTTATATGCTGAAGGGGTCTCCGACAGGTGGCAACGTAGACAAGGGTACAAATGGAAAAGTAGTGGTTGGTACACCTACTTGTACAGTGTACAGTGTATCATACCTAACCCTGACGGCAGGGGACAAAGGCATTAAATGCCCGTCTACGTCGCCCTAACAGTGCAAACAGGGACCGTCGTGGGCGCCACTGCTCGCCACGATGGCAAACTTGCGATGCTTGCCACCAAGATCACTGGCTGCACAGCCTCTTGCCACGCTGGCGCTACCGGAAAGGTCCTGTGGCGACACGTTAGTGGATGTGCTGGAGCGAATGTACAGAGTGGTGGTCTGCCGCGGCAAGCGCCTTGCCGCGGTTGTTGTCTTGTCTCACCGGGCCTTCCCGGCAAGCTCCTCTTGCCGGGGCCTTGTCTTCGATGTGCCTTGGGTGGCCTTCCCGGCAAGCTCCTCTTGCCGGGGCCTTGTCTCCTTGTCTTAAATACTTTGTTCTTGAATGGCTCCAAAGGAACCACGGAGGACCTCGGCGGTCACCCGGTAAGCCTTGCCGCGGAGGGCTGCAACTGCCCGTGCATAAGTTCGGGATACTAGGGTACCCCTACTCTAGTACACCTACACATATACCATTAGATTCACCATGAGATGTAGTTTTGTATGATGTATCTTTGGTAGATATAAATAACATTTGCATAAACGTGATCAAAGTTTCCAAAGTTTGACTTCTAAAAAATTTACATGCACTGCATTATTGAGAAGATGGAATATCTCTTTCCCCCTCTCAGCTATCTGACGCACCACTCAGCCTTATCGGGGCTCCTCAATCTCTCTCAAACTTTATTGGTCAGTTTGGTTCGTGACCTGACCCTCATGCCTTGAAGGCCGGTACTGCCTGGTGTGGACGTGAGATGTAAAATATTTCTGCCTGGCCAGGCTTGTGTGGTGCTGAAGCGTTTGGTTCATGCCTGGGCCAGGCAAAGCATCAACGTCCCATCAATCAATCCATGCATCAATTATTTAATGCTAATATCCATCCATGTTGTTGTTAGCCTCGTGGCCACACGACCAGGCACGGCCAGGCGTTCGAAATCGGTCGCCTGGGCCAGGCTACTTGCAGTGTCTGGAGTTCAGCCAGGCTAATTAAAGTGCAAGGGAACCCAGGCCAGATGGGCTTTCTTTTTCACAGGGTAGCAACCAAACAAGCGTGCATGAAATCCAGCCACAACCCCGGGCCGTGCAAAAGATGCTCAGACGCAAGCCAAACTTGCCTTATATCTCCCTGGTTCACACATACACATGTCTCGGCCACAATAATACATATAGACCCATCCAACACTCTCCGCCTTGTTCTCTCTCCATGTGACACGCACCCCCTAAGTACCATAATCCCTCACTCCATCATAGGCCCAAGCACTCCTCCTAAGTATGATTATCTCTTACTAGCCATCAGGAACACACGTATTGTCTCCTTCCATCCATACGTCTATATCGATATCTCTCGGGGCATCTTCTATCGCGCACACACCTTGTCACTCGATCTCCCACCCATGTAGTCCCATCACGATATCCAGGGGATCTCTCTATGATAAACATACACTCTCTCCTCCCCATGTCTGCATTTTCTCCGTACATCTCACTCGACCTCTCTCCCTTGTTTGTCAGACCCCTCTTGGCCGCGTGCTAGGGGTCTTGCTCTCTCGGTTCCAAACAACCACACACTATCTCCTCACCTTGCCTCCGTTGTCGAAGATCCATGTGTGATATGTTTGCATAAGACACGCATGCTTTTTCTCTACTTTTATCGTGTGTTGTCCATGTCTCTTTCACACACGCACACACACTTTTTTCACTCTCTCACTCTCTCCCTCTCTAGTTAGGGACTCTGTCACGTCCATAAGCATATGGATGTTTTGAAAAGTCAAACCTCAGAAAAGTTTGACCAGGTATATGTGGAGAAAAACATTTACATCTGGAACGATCATTAGCTTCATCACAACATGTACTTACTTCATACTATGATTTATCTTTGGTATTGTATATAAGTAATTTCTTTATAAACTTGGTCAAAGTTTCAAAAGTTTGACTTAAAAAAAATGTTGGAACTACATTATCGAACGGAGGGAGTAGCTCTTTCTCTCTCTCTCTCTGCTATCTCTCACGGGCCTCCCCTCTCACTCGAACTCTCTATACCGACGGATTATATGCTCACTATGTCAGCGTATAGCTCCGTATATTGGCTAGTTGACCGGTCAACCAATCCACATGCTGCCTTGTCAGCTCAAGTTATGTATCTTCGTGTGCTGGCCCATGTGGCAGTGGGTGAAAATAAGTAAACTAGAGGCCCATCTGACACGCGGTGAAGTAAACAAAGTTGAAACCACTCGGGGTAGCACCCCGCATGCTAGTAAATTGAGGGCGCATTGAGGACAAACTTCTTGCGTCACGAAGGGCCTTTTCGTGCACAATTCACCACCGCTGGCGGCGGCATGCATGTAAGGACGACTCGCGCACACCAAAGACACAACACACACCAAAGACACGCGGTACACCGGCGTCGCTGCCGGTTGAGATGGACGGCTAGGCGGCCAACAAGCGGAGGCGGCTCGAGCCAAAACCGCATCCGGCGAGCCTGGACTTCCTCAGCAGCCTCCCCGATGACATGTTGCTCGTTATCATCGGCCTCCTCCCCACCAAATCTGCCGTGCGGACCGCCCTGCTCTCCCGGCGGTGGCGCCCCCTCTGGTGCTGCGTCCCCCTCAACCTCACCGTCGACAGCTGCCTCTGCGACGGGGATTGCAAACGCATGGCCGCAGTCTCCAAGATCCTTTCATCGCACCCTGGGCCAGCCAAACGCCTTGACATCCACATGTTCAGTACCAACTGCAAGGTCCAAGCCAAGTTCGACGAGTGGTTCTTATCCCCCGCCCTAGATCAGCTCGAGGAGCTCAGCTTTGAAGCTGGACGATGTCGCTCTCTGCCACCGTCCGTGCTCCGCCTCACGCCAAGGCTACGCCGCGCCAGCTTCAGCTCCTGCTATCTTCCCCAGATTAATGTCGTGCCCGCCCTTATTCTCCCTCAACTCAAGCAGCTTGACCTCTTCGACGTTGTCATCTTGAAGAAGGCTATGGAGCACCTGCTCCGCAGCTGTACTGTGCTCGAGTACCTTCGTCTTGAGCAGATCCACGGGTTCATTAGCCTCCACATCGCCGATTTAATCTCCGATGGATTTATGTGTCTTGCTGGCCCCGCAACAAGACATCAATTGGGAAGAGATCACTCCAGCTGTTCCACATTATGGTCATTGAGAATGCGCCTTTCCTTGAGAGATTTCTTGTATCGGATCTAGAAGGTCCAACAAAAATCAGGGACATTGACGCGCCGAAATTGACAGCGTTGGTGTACTCGTCTGCCAAATTCTCCGAACTCTTTATTGGATCCATAATCATTCAGGTACAACACTCATCTTCTTTTCTGTCTTCTTGAAATTCACATTTTTAAATTTCTTCTTGATGTATTTATAGCCGTCCCCCACAAGCTTGACCCAGTCCATGCGCACAGTGAAGATCTTAGCACTAAAATCTATCGGCCCCAATCTGGATCAAGTTGTTGGATTCCTTACATGCTTTCCGTGCACGGAGAAGCTACTCATCGAGGTGAAACTTCTTTCCTATAAGTAAACGGTAATCACAACGTAGCTCAATTTTTTCTTAATTTTCCCAAATTACAATGACAAGTGTAGTGTTCAAAACTGCATCTACGCACTGCACTGAAAGAAATATTTTTAGTATTTTTCCTCACGTGATCACCTGCATCGTTTTTATGCTGTACTACTATAGTAGCCTAGGCTAGTCATAGTGGAAAGTAACTTAGACTACTCCAGTAACTCTATGGTTACCCTAAGAGCAAGTACTACCCCCGTCTTGGTTTACTCTTCCAATTTTGTAGTATCAAAATTTGACCATAGATTTAAGTGACAAAATGTTAATGCATGTCACTAAGAACTATATCGTTGGATTCGTATTTGATCATAATTTCAAATGGTGTAATTTTTAGTGACATGCATTGGCATTTTCTGAGGTAAATCTATGGTCAAAATTTTATACTAAATACGAGGTAGTATTCCCTCCGTCCCAAAATTCTTGTCTTACATTTTTTTAGATACGGATGTATCTAACACTAAAATGTAACTAGATACATCCGTATTTAGAAAAATTTAAGACAAGAATTTTGGGATCTAAGGGAGTACAAAAGTGGGCTATGTAGGCCAAAACATGTGCCAAATTCACTTGTGATGCATTTGGCATCGATGCCCCTCCATTGCTCACCTGGTGTCCCAATCTGGATCACCTACTTTGCTCCGGTGCCAAATTAACTCACGCAATGAAAAAGCACTGCGTGGGAGAGAGAGAGGACCGAGGCAATAAAAAAACACTTGTTTGGGAGAGTGAGAGGCTGGTGTAGTTGGTTTGATTGATTTGTTTATACATGTGGGTCTGTGTGCACATCGGTGCCAACTCTCTCACATCGCGAGAGCGGTGCCAAAATCTTTAGATTTGACATCGATGCGTATTATGTGGCATACTTTTGCGAAATATGGCATCTGCCACATAGTGGAAGGCAACAAATGCCCAAGCTCTTCACGTGCTCCTAGTTAAATGAGAGGAAACAGAGAGAGAGAGAGAGAGAGAGAGAGAGAGAGAGTGAAAAAATATCACTAGCCAGCCAACCCTATCGTATGAGAGAATGATATTGGTACCTCTTGATGACACGACAATCTTATGCAGCCAGCTGCTCTAATATGTTCTCTTCTTTTGCAGATAAAAAAAGACCCAAAAGTGAAAAATGAGCTGCACTATAGCAATCTCATCGAATGCCTTAATCTCCATCTTACAGAAATTGATTTGATCGACTACCGAGGCAGCACATCTGAGATTAAATTGGCCAGTTCTGCTCGACGCAAAGTGTGCTCAAGGTAATGAGGTTTGGCGTTCTCTGGCGCAACAATGAATGGCGGTTGATCACCGCAAGCGCCTAAGCACGAATGACAAAGTCTCCGCAGGTTGAATTTGTTTTTGAAACATCAAGTGGCCAGAGACTCAAAACTTATTTGCCCATTAGTGACTTGTCGTATGGTGGATTTTAGTTTGTACGATAATGCTGCATCCACCTAAAGTAACGAAAGTTCTTACGTAAACTTCCTAGTAATTCCCTCTTCGTAGGTGCAGCATTACTCCTAACATTTGTAATATCAGTTTGAAACCTGTAATATTGCCGTGTCCTATTCCTGCGTTTTCAAAATCCTGCGAATCAAACAAGTCCTGAGTTGGTGATGATGTTGTGCCTCCCATCTTTCACCAATAGCCGTCGGATCTAGATCTGACGCATACAAACCAAGCTTCTCCATTTTTGCAAAAAGATGCCCGCACTTGTTCCCTATTTACAAACAACTCCTTGTCTCTCACAATCAGCCTTATCTCCTCCCCACCACATCTAAAAGGCCATGGAAAAATCTGGCGCGATGGCCGCTGCCGGAGCCGTCCACCCCCAATCTTGTTGTTCCGTGCAATGCACGGGCATCTATGCATGGGAAATTATGTCGAACAGGGCTAGTTGTAAGCAGGCTATCTCTACAACCATGATGATAGTGACTGCAGACGGTGAGGCTGACTACGGTATGCCGAACACGGCGCCTGTACTCAGGTGTCATCTCCGGCGCAGGGTCTTGTCACTTCACTGTGAGGAGCAGCACGTAATAATTTGACCAACGGGTAGTACAATGCTAGTACTCCTAGTACTACATTGGTAGTACTACTACTAGTACTAGTAGCACCACCGTCTGGATTTAGGAGTACTAACACGTCCATCTGGATTTTAGTATTTGACTAGCAATATCTAGTAATGCATGTCACAAAAAATGTACTACTCCCTCTGTAAATAAATACATGGTGTTTTATTCCTAACGGCGAGAGAACTTAATGTTTTTTTGCTAACTAGAGTACTAATAGGATTACATGCAATGAACTAAACACTGAATGTCATGTTTGGTAGTCTCAAGTCATTGAAAGCATGCACGGCCCACATCTCTCATTGGTTGATATGTCACGAAATAAGAAACAAGGAGGGAGTTAATGCACTGTGCCTAAGTATTTTGGGATTATTTGGTTTTCGTAAGGTGACTTACACAACATTTTTGTTTACATGCATTAACATTTTATTAGTTAAACCAAAGGTCAAAACTTGGCGCAAAATGCAAAGGGAACCAATAAACCAGTAAACATCAAACTTACGCTGCTTTGGCCCCAACTAGAGGTCGGTGAGATGACTATCTTTGCCTGCACGGAGGGGACGCAACTTCATTGACTTTCATTTAATAACTGCCTTTGGGTGAATGACACATGGGCCTAGGGGTGGCTGGCCCACCTATGATATGACTAAAGGCAGGTGCGATGAGGGCCGAGGAGTAGTACGAAATCCTACGCACCTACGCATGCTAACCAAGGGCAAGAGTGATCACTCGAATCGCAAGATCAGTTGACTAGAAGCTACGCGAGACCCATGGAGGCGATGAGCGCGAGCATCAGCCGGCTGTGCCAGATGGTCCACGACGCTGGCCTGCGGCCCGGCACCGAGGAACGTCTCCAGGTAGTATTGCTTGAGGCCGCCAGGGCGAGGGGCCGCTTGGACGACAGCTTCATCTCCTTGTTCGACGAGGTCCTCGTCGGTTTCCTCAACAAGTTCACCGTCGTCAAGAAGCTTGCAGACGACTTTGACGTAAGCCTCCAGCCGACGTGCCCAGGCTCTACGATGCCCGCCACCCTCAACGGCCACTATGGTGACAACCTCTTCGACGCACTGGTGGCCCTGTGACTGCCCACCGTCGTGCCCGCGAATGTCCACCTCGAGGTCGCTGCCGCCAATACCGCTCCGCAAGACACCATCGACATAATCACCCACGTCTACGCGCAAATCGTCCACAAGGATTACTACATGCAAGAGGAGGACGATAGGACGCTGGCCTTCTTGGACCGCAGGGCAACCTTGGATGGCACTGTTCAGAAGCACATTGATCTCGCTGCCAACACCGCTGCTCCTCACACATCGGTTGGTGACCCGGCGCACTAGGGCGCGAGGATGTCGTTGAACGTTGATGGATCCGTATGTATTTTTATCTTTCCGTCAAATCCATGTAGTAGTATATGATACTACAGTAATTATCTTACCTTTCACATCAACTTCATAATTTTCGTACGTACTCCATGCATGAACGGCGCCAGAATCAAACTTCTCATTACTCTAGGCAAAATCGTTATTTTCTATCTATCGGTTGCGCCATGGAGCAGAACCAAATTTTACAATTTACGAGTTCAAAAGGAAAAGCCTGCCATGTTTGCTTCGCACCCCCACACGGTTGGTCCGGCACGCCGCTCAAGCGGGAATGCGTGCGGTGTTGCATTTTCACTTACAAGTGGGACCGCAGTTGAGCAAACCGACTATCGGCAAACCCTCACCCAGCCCACCGCGCGATGGCTGAGAAAACAGGAGGGAGAAGAGATCGCTGTAGCACAGACTCCAAGGAAATTGGTGTCGGATGGGACTCGTGTGGGTGGCGTGTGCTGTACTGCTAGACGTGAATGCTAGTTATGGCCCATGCCACCCCACTATATCGAGCCTATATCGAGGTACGTAGAACAAATTTCCTGCAGTCCGTGCTCAGCCCTCCTCTATCTCTCTTCTCAGCCAGCCAGCCGATGCGCGGAGCCCATCGTCTGTTTGCTCACATGCGGCCCCACATGTCAGTGAAAACGCAAGAGGACCCACTAAACCTGCACATCTTTCACCTCGACATGCTGGTGATGAAAAACAAATCCAATAAAGATCTTCGGTGGCCGTTTTTGGAGTTACTCAAGAGCAGTAATATTATATTTACAGTTTAACCCAAGATGCACATCTCGTGGCTTCTACTACCACTCTATTTTCTTTCATGACACGACCTGGATGCTGGATGTCCCACATGTCGGCAAAAGGAGGAAGAACCCGACCTAATCTTCGGTTCTGCTCTCGGATTAGACTAGTTGTGCTAACTTAAAAAAAATTATTGTGTACTCCCCACGTTCCAAAATACTTGACTTCCATTTGTCCAAAAATGGATGTACCTATATACTAAGACATGTCTAGATACATATATATTTTGACAAATAGAAGGCATGTATTGTGCGACGGAGGGATTAGAATGGATGCAAGTTTTTGTATTGGGAAGAAGAGTACATCCATATATTGATAGAGCGCAATTTAGTAGATGTTCTATCACTTTTAGCTAGTAGCACAGAGGCTAGAGATGAGATTAGTGCACTTGTTGATACTCCTACTAGAATAGAGGCTAGACATGAGACTAGATGCGAGGAAGCAACGTCTACTTCTTTACACTCGAAGAAGAAAGAAGCACGCAAGATCGAGCCTCCGCAGATCAACAATAAATGCATAGAGAAGGCACTAATCCAACTTACAGGAGTAGTAAAATGTATTCTTGTGGTTCTTGTTTTCTTTGGTCTTGCTTTTATAGTCAAAATTATCATTGGAGTTCGTGCAAAACGGGGGTCCGTTTGGGGTCGTGCGTTGGAGTTGGCCTTACAAGTGGGACCGCAGTTAAGGAAACCGACTATCGGCAAACCCCCACCTCGCCCACAGCGCGATGGCTGAAGTTAGAGAAGCAGCGAGGTTGAAGAGATTGCTCTAGCACGGACTCCAAGAAATAATACGGTGTCAGATGGATGTCGTGGTGGTGGCGTGTGCCGTACTCTTGGACGTGAATGCTTGTTCTGGCCCATGCCACCCTACAACTCCTACTACTTACTCCCACTATATAGTACTAGTATCGAGGATTCGAGGTGCTGGTTACGTACAGCGAACACATTAACATATGGCTACAGTAAAAACACCCGCCCGACGCGCGAAGCATGTGAAGCTAGTACTCCGTCTAGGTGAATAAGTTGTATTAGAAGGTGCATCACGACCTAGGTGCAAGCAGATTGGTGGAAAAGAATAATATTTCTCTCTTATAAACACAACATTTAATCACAGCAGTTAAGAGGATGCCTTATTAGCTACCCATGCAGGCCATCATAATTCATAGCATGCAAAGCGCTTTTATTTCTTGCCTAATAACCGCATGGACGCGTTTGCATGCATTGGTCCTTGCCCAAGCAAAAAAAGGGAGGAAAGGGGTTTCCACGGGAGACAACGAGGCAGAGGTGGAAGCGCTCGCTGGCGAACAAGGCAGGGCGGGCATCGAGATGGAAAGTTAATGAATGGCGCCTAAACATTTTGGAAAATCTAATTTTCGTAAGGTGACTTACTCACCTAGATGGAGGGAGTACAAATAGTGTACTACTATTGTTGATTGGCCTCATCCGATAACCTGTTGCAATGCACGTACAATTATGTATTCGGAAATATTTTTTTGCCTCGTCACACCACTCACTCAGAGAAGCGACTCGAAAGCCATTCATAAATTTAGTAAGTTTATCACAGGCATATCATTTTATTACATATGACATGTCATCAACCCACATCGACAATGAGTATACATTATAAATACTAAAGTTTTCACCATACAACAAATAACAAGCAATGAAATGAACTTCAACTCAACCATTCCTCGGCGTTGGAAACGCTTGCTTTGAACCACAAGTGATTCTTCTCGACGTTCCATCCATTGTCGATCACGGAGACCAACGCAGGATTGATCATCCAGCTGAAGCGGCCTACTATATCGATTGTGGTAGGGAACCACCCAAATGTCCGAGGTATAGACATAGTTGCTTCTCATAAATGTGTCAACAGCAGTTGGATCGCCTTTCACCATCATCGGATAGTTTTTTCCAAGGAAGAGAGAGTTTTCTCCAAGACTATAAATTCTGTACCCGGGAGAAGGAGTTGGTGCTAGCACACAAGTATCCATCCCTAATACCATGCAACGGGTGTTGTAATAGGTCCGGAGAGTGCGACCATGGGACACACGTGCTTCCTTAGCAGTAACATCATCAGTGGGCTGTATACACAAAAGAAGAGGTGCTCCATCGGAATTAGTTGCCAGACGCCATAGAGTATATGGGCGCTGCTCATCATCATCACCATCGTCATCTCCCCCTTGGTTATAAATTTTTTAAAGTATAGGTGGTGGGATGTTCACAGGACCTTGGAAACACAAGAAGAAGGTTAATTAGTAAAGGGAAACTTGCTAACCCGCATGCATGTGGATGAAACAATTATAATCACGGTGGAAGACAAACGTACCGAAACAACGAGGATCCCATGCAAAAACAGTGCCACGAGTGGTGGCAGCAAACACAAGGCCCTCGCATTGAATTGCATCACAGTACTCATCTATGTACAGAAACTGATTTTTGAGCAATATCCATCGAGTCAAACCATCAAGGACGGCAACAAGCTTGTCGAAGATAGCAACAACTTCATAGTTGTTGTAATTCCAAGAGCAGTTGGGAACTCGACAAATTGCTATCTTCCGTAGAAGGCGATCGCCATGATCATATTTGAGCGCATGCGTAGAATACCGATGTGCTCAACCTCACGGGCGATGCGAGATTTTTGGAAGTGGAACCCGGTGACGAGTGCACACATATACAAGTTCCCACACGCAGTTGTACCCAATATAAACAACCCAATATCCATTTGCGCCTGCCCAAGCCTTGCCCTCAAGCGATGGCATCTTAACATCATACGTATCATTATCAAGCGGCATCAACTTGCATGTAGCGAGGCCTCCGTCGTGCCGGCGCCAGTCATCAGGGTCACGGCGAAGAAGAAAGGGGAGATCAAACCGCTCCTTGACTCTTGGGTTCCTTGTAATGATGTTATTAGTTGAGTCGAGAATGGGCTTGAACGAACCTGCCATGCTAGCTGAGGTGATGACGTCGCACCGATCAATGAGTTCCTCCACCACGTCATCTTTTAGATCAGGGCAAGAATAACGGGGTCGTTTCCGGCCTGTTCCCTCCATGGAGAAGACGATCGAACAATGGCAGAAGAAAGGGTGAAGGGCTGAAGGAAAATGGAGGAGGGAGAGGAAGAGCGTGCGACAGCAGTTCCAAATCGAGAGGCAAAGGCGAAGAGTCGGTAGACGGTTGCGAGTTTGCCACGGTTCACGAAGAGGCACCTCGGCCTACACGTCCGTTCGGAAATACTCCTACTACTCGCCGTCGTCTCACTGATATGTTGGAACGGGACCATATGTCAACGAAACATGGTGTGTAATTTCTCATGCAAAATGCGATCTGGCCGCGTTGGCCCGAGATGCCGCATTAGTTATCGACCTTTATTTTTTTAGTGGCGTGCCGATCAGTTTTGAAGCACGACTAACTGGTACTATACGCAGAGAAAATATAAACTACTCTACCACTACTCCACCTCCAGTACTAGTAGTATAAAAAAGATAGCTTCAACGCTTTCTTGCTAAGGGCTGCCCACTTGCTTCTCACACTACCACCCTATCTCTAGATCTAAAAAAGACGACCCCTCTCTCCCTCCTCACCGGTGGTCACAGATCCACCGGGGAAGAAAAGGACGTGCAGCGTTAACGCACTCGTCGTCAGCGAGCGAGGTCACGCACTGACGACAAGGCCGTCCTCTCAGACCTAGCGCCCGCGCGGGATGGCCTCCATCCCCAAGCTCGCTGCCGTAGTGTGTGCAGAGGACGATGACCACGAGCGAAGCCACTTCCCGCAGACCCTTAGGTATGCTACCTCTTTTCGAACCATAACCTTGTTCTATTGCCCCATCTGCCACCTCGTTGCATGTGGATCTATTTCCACTCTACCATCTTCCAAATTTTCTATCCTCTGCTCTGCTGGCCACACAGACGAAAACCATAAAAATTTGCACTATTAAAGGAAACCCTACTTCATGCAGACTAATCCATGTCTGGGTTGAATAAGCAAAGGAAGGGAGACTGTACTGTCCAAGAGAGTAGGCATCGAACCCGCATCTAGGTTGAAAAGGGGAAAATCAGTAGCTAAGGAACGAGTCTCGTGTCTCTTGGTTGAATAAGGGTAGAAAGGCATGACAACGCAATAGAGAATGACCAGGTCGATCGGTTTGTTGTCCTCGCATAGGAAAAAAGTGGCTAAAGAGAACAAAAATGGGACATAATCCACATATGCTGCCTGGATATTTGTTGCTCTGGGCAACCATACCTCCCTCACCACTCTGCGTTCATGGAGGTACATCGTACTGGTGCGCCCACTGTCCGAATGGGCCTCCCATGCTCATATTGCCACTTTTTTTGCTGTTAGTATAATGCCAACAGTCAAGTCAAGCAATGCTACTGCTAAAGTGATGCCACATTTAACTAATGCCGCTCTCAGTCTAATGCCACCGATAAATTTAAGCAATGCCATTTAATGTCACTGGATTATTTCAGGGTTAGCTGTTGATTGTGGATGTATTAAAGATTTTTCAGCTAAGGCATTCTAATGCTGTTGCACAGCCAGTATACCAATGATGAAACTTGTTATTGTTAATGCTTATAGATTACATACCTCACTTTCATGAGATAAGTTAATTTTTTTGTACAGTGTCACCAAAATGCCAAGGCGCTGATGTCATTTTATTTTGGTTAAACTGCATAGACAATTATGAAGACAAGAGGAAAGGTCAAGAGTGGGCACCTCCTCCTCCGGCTGTTCTCTTGAGGAGGTCTGTATGTTTGTCTCTAATGCCTGTCGACTACATACCTGACATCATGATGTAATGTTAAGTCATTTCCTTTTGTACAGTGTCATGTAATGTTAAGTCATTTCCTTTTGTACAGTGTCACTGAATTGTCAAGGCGGTGATGGCATTTTATTTTAGTAGAACTGCACAAAATTTTCTTAAAAGAAGAGGAAAGGTCAGGAATGGCTCACTTTTCCAGAAAAAACTATGTATGCCTTCCTGACATCAGCCGCTGTTGCTTTATTTATTCCTTCAAACAGGTGGTTAGAAATAGTCTTGCTACCTTTTCCCATTAAGAAATTGGAATGCTTATATTTGTGAGTCTATGCTTCAACTAGTGCCACTTTTAGAGTAATCACACTTTCAATATCTATGCAAACAGGGATGCTCGATTTTAGTGGAACCGCACAAAAAGTCCAACTGGTTCAACATTAGGAGCATGTTTTCTTCCAAACCTTTATATCCAATTGGTGGCACTATGAGCTGTTCATTAAGAAGGTACATGGTTTGCTACTATCTTGCTACTCTTTTGTCTTGTCATTAGATAGTAATACTAGTGGTTTGCATGTGAATTTATTGGCAGGGTGGACCTACATTGGAGGTGCAGGACAGGATTCAATGATTGGATGCTCAATTTCGGTTGTATCGATTTCACCTCTTCCATCACCGCGAACATGGATATCCTTGGTCTGATGAAGAATAGGCGCTATATTTTTGTTCTGAACCAGCAAATCAATTCAGTATGAAATTGTCCAGGGCAAAACATAATCATGTCGATTGTCTAGTGCAGAACACGACAGATGCTAAGCGGAAGAGACATGTTTAAACCAAAAATACAAGGTGTGGTATATGTTTACTAGCTGCTTGACATTTGTGCAGACAAAGATGTCTGCCCGTTGCTATTTAGCAAACAAACAAAGTGTTCGCAATTTTGGTTGAACTGCAGAAGAGAATAGTATAGTCACTGCATGCAGTGCCATTTGAAAATAGACACAGAAAGATTGGATAGTCACTTCATGGACTGCAGAAAAGTAGTAATGTACTATTTATTGGCCAACACTAGGTGCTTCATTGCTTTGGTCTGATTATACAATGGGCATCATTTTGCCTAAGTTAAAGTTTGTATTCCGAAAATAGTCTCGCGGTGTGATCAAGAGAAGACCAAATCATATTGTAGTGGTGTTCCTCCATCATGTGTGGTTCATTCTCTTGGTTCCAGCTGTTGGTGAAACCACTTACGTTTGCAAGAGGAATTGTAGACTTCACAAACAAATTTGTCTTTTCGATGCATCTTGAATGTTGGCCAAGAGAAGCATCCATGTTAGTAGGAAGAACATATGTTTTTTCTAGATATTTGCTTTTGGAGCTACATATTTGTATATGATCTGTGAATCATTGAGATGCATTAACATGTTGATCTTATGTATGGGAATCGTACTAGTTAGTTTGAGTTGCGATACAAGATCCAAAGTGGCTGATCTTTGCTTTTGGAGCTACATATTTGTATATGATCTATGAATCATTGAGATGCATTAACAGTTACTTATTTCTATTCGCTCAGTGTTTACAAGTTACTGATGGATCACTAGCTAGCCTGCAAATGCGCTCCTGGCAGTTTTATTTGCGACGCAAGATGCGAAGTGGCAGTTTTTTGAATAAAAATGCCTACCTCTGAAGAAACCGACAAGCTACACTATCGATCCTACATGGATAAAAATGCCTACCTCTGAAGAAACTGACAAGCTACACTATCGATCCTACACGGATAAATAGCGGATCACGCACGTACTACCTCCTTTCCGGTTTGCAAGGCTCAATTAAAGAAACGACCTACTCGATCCTACACGAATAAATAGCGGATCACGCACGTACTAGTACCTCCTTTCCGGTTTGCATGGCTTAATTCAGACCTCTCACCAATCAAGGTACTCCCTCCCTCCGGGTTTATTAGTCCCGTGAGCAAAGCAGCAAGACCAAGGCTTGGCAATAATTAACGGCATGCAGAAGTTTAAGCCTAATTAATTCCAGCGATTTAAGTGGCTGCATGTGTGCCCTCGGCTGCAACTCGTTGGATGCTGCTTCGTGTACTGCCTGCGAGCGATTCTAAGTGCCTACATGCAGCCGGCCGTAATTAAGGCAGCTAACTTATGCGAAAAAAGATACGCTTTAAATCCGTGGAATCATTATTGACAAGGAGGGAGATGATTCGAGTGCACTCGATTGACCGCCATGCCGGCGTGCGACCCAGACGGGACGGGACATCACAGTCATAATTTCAGTTTCTCAAGTTTTCCACGGCAAGCTGGCGCGCTAAGCCATTATGCATTGAATTCCGATGACCGTCGCACTACCTTCCGCTTATAAGTACTGTTTCCCGGCCTTCTCCGGTGCCACCGTGACCCAACTTGCCATATCCTCATAAGCCCCCACCGGCCGGCCCGACGTCGCTCGCCACGTCCGCGATGCTCCCGCCCGTCCGCGGTAGGCGACGCCGGAGGCGGTCATCGCCGGAATTAGTGTTCGGGTTTTCACCGGATGGCAGACGGAGGGAGGAGGCATTTTATCTGTCTTTAGATCGCAATGCGGAGATCGAGGAGTTGTTGGAGCGCCCGCAACTGGGCCGACTACGTGGAGGCCGGCGCCCGGCAAATAGCCCTGGAGGTTGTCGGGCACGCACGCGTTCACGACGCTGATTTTTACTACCAGCTCGTCAAGTGGGTTTCCCACTTGGAAGCCGAAGCTTCGGTGGACCACGGCGGCATGGAAAGGGCCAACGCGCACGAGTAACACGCCCTATCGCACCTCTGGCAAGTCCGAGGCGAGGCGGAGGACACCGGTGCTGGCATTTAGCATGGACAGTAGATGGCGGCCAGCATCGTCTAGTTAGCTAAGAGTAAGTTAGTACTTGTACGCTAATAGAGTGTTAGTGGGAGTAGATAGTTAACTTGGCTATGATGGTTGTCAACGTGGAAGTTCGATTACTCTATATGTGGATCGGACACATTACTTTGCTCACGAATGTTGAACTTTCCATTTGAACATATGGAATGGGCTGTTATTTTTTAAATGGGTTGTATTTGTCCTCCACGGGTTTAGAGGCTGACTTGTGGGCCTAGCAAGTTGACGCTGCATACACAATCGGAGATGATTGTACGTGGAGAGGATGATGACGAGGACCCGCCAAGGTCATGGCAGTACGGAAGAAAGTGCCTCCTTATTTCAAGCCAATAAAAAAATGGCTCCTCCTAGTGGATTTCTGACATCTGGGTCCCATGCCATTGTAAATGTAGTCAATAAATGAGAGAATTGCACAATGAGCGGCTGACACTAGGGACCCAGCAGCTCGCTCAGTTATTTGTTTTGGGTTAATTTGATAAATGCTACTCCAAATCTGGTGTATCCAATAAATGCCACTGCAATTTCCAAACTTTGAAAAATGCTATTTCATGCCATTTCTAGTGGCATTTTTCGAAGTCTGGAGTGGCGTTTTTCAAAGTTTGCAAACTGCAGTGGCGTTTTTCAAAATTTGCAAAAATTGCAGTGGCATTTTCAAAGTTTGGAAATTGTAGTGGCATTTTTGTGAATCGCCATAATTGGAGTGGCATTTATCTAATTTGTTTTTGAGGCCAGGCAGGGGTGTCAACTGGGCTGTCATGCGGGACACTCTAGCTTTGTCTAGACAGCCTTTTCTTTTATGTTTACCACAGACCAGCCCAGTACTTTTTTTTCTTTCTAAAAATGGCTAGCCCAGTTTTTTTGTGATTGGTCAAGTAAGTCGCTTTATCAAGCCTGTTGGGTTGCAAATCTTTTAAGACGAGGAGAGCTTCATTTGGCTGGCCGAGAAAATGGCCTATCAGTAATGAGAAATGGGCTGTACATTTTTAAAACACATCAAACTGGCAATTATTTTCAAATATCTTTTTTCATTTCGAGATTATAAATTGCGTTGATTTTTATATGTGGACAATTTATTGGATTTTATATTGATATACATTTATTTTTTAAATCAGTCTGAATGTGACTCAAAATTTCGGGATTAAAAACAGTTCAGACCGCACTGACATATGCAAAAGTTCGTATAATTTTTTAACCGTGGCCACAATATGGGCTGTAATGCTAACAAAAAGAATATGGGCTCCAATAAAACCCGTAAGAATTAGCAAATGGGCTGTAAATTATTTGAAATAATGGCAGATGGGTTGTATGATGTTTTCCACAGATGGCCTGTATACTGTTGGAAGTCCATCCAACGACCGTCGTGCTTCTTCAATCTCTGCTCTTCCCGCCCAAATTACCAAACAAGCGCCCGACGGACTACCTGCTCCCTCCTCCGCTGGCCGGGTCTGTCTGCCACAGCCTCACCGCCCACCGTACTCCCATCGCTGGCCTAGCCATCCCTGTACTCACCCACACGTGATGTTATTCTCCGGCGACGGAAGACGAACCAGTAAACCCTCGTACAGTCGTACTCCCCTCCACGTGGGAAACAAAAACAACTGCCGTGTCTTCCCTGCCTCTGTGTCATTCCCTTCCTAGGCCTCGCCGTCGTCCACCGCCCTGGTGCTCTCGGCATGGCGTGGTCAGTGTGGTCAACGACCGACATGCATCTGAAGTGGACTGTACGTGGAGAGGCTGACAGCTGGGTCCACAGCCGCACGCAAGGAAATGCCTCCTTATTACGCGCAAAATAATGATTCCTCCACCTAACATCTGGGAACCACCGAAAGGGCCTCTGTATTTCGCGAAAAAAAGTTACCGCCACTGACAGCTCGAACCCACCAGCTATATCTTCGCACGCAAGGAAGTGCCTCCTTATTACGCACAAAAAAATGAATACTCCCCCTGCTAGCTGGGACCCAGTATAGTGGGCCTACTAAGTTAACGGGGACGAAGGGCTTTGTCAACTTAGTCAATATGCATGATTCTAGCTCGACTGACCGTACGATGTCCATCCAACGGCCGTAGTGCTTCTTCAACCTCTGGTCTTCTTGCTCCAGCCGCCCAAAGCTGCGCCGGTCGTCTGCTTTGCTTCCTCGCCTCCCATGGCCATGTCTTTGTCGCGGAGGCCTCACCGCTGGCTAGGCCATCCCTCCACTCCACTCACCCACGCTCCATGTTATTCTGCGGCGACGACAACACAGCCGAACCAGTGAACCATCGTACTCCTCTCCGCGTGGGCATCCACTGCCACGTCTTCCCCGGCTCCGCGTCATCCCCTTCCTAGGCCTCGCCGTCGTCCACCGCCGTGGTGCTCTAGGCGTGGCGTGGTCAATGTGGTCAAGGGCCGAATTCCATCGGAAGAATATCAGACGTGGAGAGGCCGATACCGGTCCACGGCAGCCGCAAGGAAGTGCCTCCTTATTACGCTGAAAATAATTATTCCTCCACCGACGGCAGGGACCCACCGGACGCCCACCAAAGATATCGTGAAAAACGTTTGCCTCGACTGCTGGGACCCACCCGACGGGCCACCGTATTTCACGAAAAAATGTTCCCCCTGCTGTCAGCTCGGACCCACCGGAAGTGCCTCCTTATTACGCACAAAAAAAATGAATACCCCCTGATAGCTGGGACCCACCTTGGTGGGAGGCTGACTTGTGGGCCTACTAAGTTGACGGGGACGGAGGGCTTTGTCAACTTAGTCCATATGCACGATTCTAGCTCCAGTGACCGTATGATGTCCATCCAACGGCCGTAGTGCTTCTTCAACCTCTGGTCTTCTTGCTCGGTGGCCCAAACCAGCGCCGGTCGTGCCTCGTGCTCCTGTCTCCCGTGGCCGGCTGCGATGCGGCGGAGGCCTCACCGCCTCATCGCTCTCACCGCTGGCGAGCCATCCCTCTACTCACCCGCACCCCTGTTATTCTCAAGGGCGACGGCAGCCTCACACCGCAGCGAACCAGTTGAACCTCGTACTTTCACGACCGGGCATCCTTGCCGCGTCTTCCCGGCCCGTGTCGTCCCCTTCAGGCATTGTCGCCGCCCACCGCCTGGTGCTCTCGACGCGGCGTGGTCAACGTGGTCAAGGAACGGCTTCCATCGGACGTGGATCAGACGTGGAGAGGTCGATACCGGGTCCACGGCCTCAGCAAGGAAGTGCCTCCTTATTACATGCGAAATAATTATTCCTCCACCTGATAGCGGGGACCCACCGGACGGGCCACCGTATTTCACAAAAAAAATGTTTGCCCCTGATTGCTGGGACCCACCAGCTACATCTTCGCACGCAAGGAAGTGCGTCCGGGCAAAAAAAACGATTCACCCCCTGACTACTGGGACCAACCAGCTACATCTTCGCAGGCAAGCAAGTGCCTGATAGTCGGGACCCACCTGGTCGAAGCGTTGGTAGTGTTGTCATTCTGGTCGCGAATGTGTACGTACATATATACTGGTGGATGTAGTGGCGCACACGTGTCGTAGTAGAGGCACGTACGTGTCATAGTAGAGGCGTGCACGTAGCATGTACACGTCCGTACAGTGGCCAGGGTGCAAGAAAGAAAATACGGCCACGTATGTGTACATACGGGCGGGGTCTCGAACGCCTACTCGCGCATACGTACGGCGAGGGCCCGTGTACATGGCTGGGTCAGAACGGAGAAACATCATCGTCGTCGTGTCCATGGGGAGGCAACGGAATGCGTCGTGTTCATGGGGAGGCAACGGAATGCGTCGTGTTCATGGGGAGGCAACGAAATGCGTCGTGTTCATCGGGAGGCAACGGAACGCGTGGAAGCCAACCGGCTGGGTCGGAACGGAATGTGTGGTCGTGTTCATCGGGAGGGCTTGGACGGAACAGGCGATGGAAACGAGGCCTGGCGTACCGCACAACGGAGGAAACGGACCTCCTACGCTCGAACGGGTCCTGTTGATCGGGAGGGTGTGGCGCATCGCAAAACGGAGGAAACGGACCTCCTACGGTCGAAACGGGGTCTGTTGATCGGGAGGGTGTGGCGCATCGCAAAAGCGGATTTAAACGGACCTCCTACGGTCGAAACAGGGGTCTTGTTGATCAGGAGGGGTGTGGCGTACCGCAAGACAGACCTCCTACGGTTGAAACGGGGGTCCTGTTCATCGGGAGGGGTGTGGCGTACCGCAAAACGGGACACCACGGGATACTGTTCATCTCCACCGTCGACCTCCTCCATCCTCCACGGGCTACCGTCAACCTCCTCCAACCTCCACGGGCTCCTGTTCATCCAGCCTCCACCGCGCGCTACTCTACCGGCTACTGTTCAACCACCCCTCCACCATCTACTGTTCATCCAGCCCTCCACACCACGTGGTCCTGTTCAACCACCCCTCCACCGTCTACTGTTCATCCAGCACTCCACACCACGGGGTCCTTTTCATCCACCCCTCCACGGGCACCCCTCCACCGTCTACTGTTCATCCAGGCCTCCACCACACCACGGCTTCCTGTTCATCCAGAGGCAACGCCATCGCTCACTGTTCATCCGACCCCCCGCAACGCCAATCGCTCATCCTGCAGGCAGCATCGATCGGCTTCAGTTAGCAGCAGTAGTGAAGGAATGGCTTGATCGGGTTCAGTTAACAGCCATCGATCGATCGCTCGGGTTCAGTAACGCCTAGCCTGCAGTGTGATGACTCACAAGTATAGGGGATCTATCGTAGTCCTTTTGATAAGTAAGAGTGTCGAACCCGACGAGGAGCAGAAGGAAATGATAAGCGGTTTTCAGCAAGGTATTCTCTGCAGAAATCTTGAAATAAGTGGTAACAGATAGTTTTGTGATAAGATAAATTGTAACGAGCAACAAGTGACAAAAGTAAATAAAGTGCAACAAGGTGGCCCAATCCTTTCTGTAGCAAAGGACAAGCCTCGACAAACTCTTATAATAGGAAAAGCGCTCCCGAGGACACATGGGAATATCGTCAAGCTAGTTTTCATCACGTTCATATTATTCGTGTTCGGTACTTTGATAATTTGATATGTGGGTGGACCGGTGATTGGGTGCTGTTCTTACTTGAACAAGCATCCCACTTATGATTAACCTCTATTGCAAGCATCCGCAACTAAAACAAAAGTATTAAGGTAAACCTAACCATAGCATGAAACATATGGATCCAAATCAGCCCCTTACGAAGCAACGCATAAGCTAGGGTTTAAGCTTACATCACTCTAGCAACCCATCATCTACTTATTACTTCCCAATGCCTTCCTCTAGGCCCAAATAATGGGGAAGTGTTATGTAGTCGACGTTCACATAACACCACTAGAGGCTAGACAACATACATCTCATCAAAATATCGAGCGAATACCAAATTCACATGTACGCTAATAGCAAGACTTCTCCCTTGTCCTCGTGAACAAACGTAACTACTCACAAAGCATATTCATGTTCATTATCGAGGGGTAATAATATGCATAAAGGATCTGAACATATGATCTTCCACCAAATAAACCAACTAGCATCAATCGCAAGGAGTAATCAACACTACTAGCAACCTACTAGCACCAATCCCGGACTTGGAGACAAGAATTGGATACAAGAGATGAACTAGGGTTTTGAGATGAGATGGTGCTGGTGAAGATGTTGATGGAGATGGCCCTATCCCGATGAGAGGAGCGTTGGTGATGACGATGGCGATGATTTCCCCCTCCCGAAGGGAAGTATCCCCGGCAGAACAGCCCTGCCGGAGCTCTAGATTGGTTCCGCCAAGGTTCCGCCTCATGGCGGCGGATTCTCGTCCCGAAAGGTTGCCTTTTGTTTTTCCCTCGACGAAAGACTTCATATACCAGAAGATGGGCATGGAGAGTCACCAGGGGGCCCACGAGGTAGGGGGGCGCGCCCTAGGGGGGTGCCCCCACCCTCGTGGACAAGGTGTGGGCCCCCTGGCCTTCATCTTTGGCGAGGATTTTTTATTATTTATTGTAAGATATTCCGTGGAGTTTCAGGACTTTGGAGTAGCGCAGAATAGGTCCCTAATATTTGCTCTTTTTCCAGCCCAGAATTCCAGCTGCCGGCATTCTCCCTCCTTATGTAAACCTTGTAAAATAAGAGAGAATAGCCGTAAGTATTGTAACATAATGTGGAATAACAGCCCATAATGCGATAAATATCGATATGAAAGCATGATGCAAAATGGACGTATCAACTCCACCAAGCTTAGACCTCGCTTGTCCTCAAGCGAAAGCCGATAACAATAAATATGTCCCCATGTTTAGAGGTAGAGGTGTCGATAAAAATAAAATACGGACATGAAGGCATCATGATTATTCTCACAACAGCAACATATATAGATATTGTCATATGATTGCTTATGTTCAAGTGATGATCTATTCACAATGCAAAAGTACGAATCAGAAACCTTATTGAGAACCAACAAACTATAATTTCAGTCATTGAAGCAATTGCAATTTATCATAACATCGGAAAGAGTCTATGTCAGAGCTAAATAGCAAGTCTACATACTCAACTATCATCTAGTATTTCATAATTGCTAACACTCACGCAATACTTGTGGTTACGGAGTTTTAGTCGGACACAGAGAAAGATAGGGGCTTATAGTTTCGCCCCATAACCTTTTACCTCATGGGTAATGTCAACAATAATAACTCATGCTCCCCTATATCCAATTAGATATATATATATATATATATATATATATATATATATATATATATATATATATATCAGGTTCTTTCCAACATGCTAGGCTTGCCAAAGGATAAAACGAAAAAGGAAAGGTGAAGATCACCATGACTCTTGCATAAGGTAGAAGATAATAATAAAAGATAGGCCCTTCGCAGAGGGAAGCAAGGTGGCCATGCGCTTTTATGGTTGGATGCATAAAATCTCAATGCAAAAGAACGTCACTTTATGTTGCCCCTTGTGATATGAACCTTTATTATGCAGCCCGTCGCTTTTTTTACTTCCATATCACAAGATCGTATAAAGGTTATTTCTCCCACACCAGTCAATCATACATATTTAGAGCAATTTTTATTGCTTTGCACCGATGACAACTTACTTGAAGGATCTTACTCAATCCATAGGTAGATATGGTGGACTCTCATGGCAAAACTGGTTTAAGGGTTTTGGAAGCACAAGTAGTATTTCTACTTGGTGCTGAGAATTTGGCTAGCATGAGGGAGAAAGGCAAGCTCAACATGTTAGAGGGTCCATGACAACATACTTTATCTCGGATATAAGAGAACATAAATCATTACGTTGTCTTCCTTGTCCAACATCAACTCTTTAGCATGTCATATTTTAATGAGTGCTCCCAATCATAGAAGATGTCAATGATAATATATCTATATGTGAAACCTCTCTTTCCTCATTACTTCCTATGAATTGCAACGATGACCAAAGCTATGTCTGCCAACTCCCAACAACTTTTAATCATCATACTCTTTCTATGTGAAGTCATTACTCTTGATAAGATCAATATGAACTCTTTTTTTCTTTTTATTCTTTTTCTCCTTTTTCTTTTATTCACTCAAGATCATGGCAAAGTAGTCAAGCCCTGGACTCAACACTAATCTTTATTATATATAGCTCACGGACTCGATTACATAGATAGATCAAAAAGCAAAACTCAAAACTAGATCATGACATAAACTTTATTCTACTATATCAAGATACTACTAATAGGATCGAACTAAGAAAAACGGTAAAGATAGGACTTGTGATGGTGATACTATACCGGGGCACCTCCCCCAAGCTTGGCAGTTGCCAAGGGGAGTGCCCATACCCATGTGATTATATCTGCTTCTTTGGTGATGGTGTAATATTCTTGGCGATGATTCCCCTCAAAATACGGTTCTTCTCCTCGAGCTTATTGACCTGCTGCTTAAGGTCCATTATTTCCTTACGAAGCTTTCCTGTGATGGCTAAAGCTCCTTGCACCCACGGGTGTTGCATAGCTGCGGGAGAACAAGTGACACTCCTCTTCATATTTTCATAAGAAAGAAATCTAACATTGGAAGGGATAACCGAGTTTGGAATAGTTGAGCTCTGTAGTTCCCCCATCGTGAACCCAGCTCGGAAGCGAGAGGTGACTTCTTGATCCTCCATGGCATCTACCCTCATCAAGTCAGCCTCCATCTCTTCCTTCGTTGCTGGCCCAAAGTGGTCAGCGTCGCTGTTTGCCCTTGGTTCCGGTGCCGGATTAGATACACGGCTCTCCCCGACTGACTCTTGAGAAGACATCTTGCTCTAATCTGCAGCAGCAACAACTCGAAACAAAAACAGAGGATAATTGCGTGATACGGGAGTCAAAACCTTTGGGAGAATATATAATGATTTTTTACCGACCAAAATACGTATCGTGCAAGAAAACGGAGTCCGGAAGGCACACGAGGTGCTCACGAGGTAGGGGGCGCGCCCACCACCCTCGTGGGGCCCTCGTGTCCTTCCCGGACTGCTACTTATTTTTCTATTTTTCTAAATATTCCAAAACGGAGAAATATTGCCTTAAAATTTGTTTTGGAGTCGGTTTACTTACCATACCACATACCTATTCCTTTTCGGAGTCTGAAACATTCTGGAAAAAGTGTCCCTTATGTATTCCTCTGGGGTTACGGTTTCAATAATATTGGTTTCAACATTTATGGGATTACCTGAGATATAAAGTTTGATTCTCTGACCGTTTACCACCTTCGGATTTGTGCCTTCAAAGTTGTTGATTTTTATGGCACCGGAATGATAGACCTCCTCGATAACGTAGGGGCTTCCTATTTAGAGAGAAGTTTTCCTGCAAAAATCTTAAACGAGAGTTGTATAGCAATACATAATCACCTATGTTAAACTCACGCTTTTGTATCCTTTTGTCATGCCATCATTTAACTTTTTCTTTAAACAACTTGGCATTTTCATAAGCTTGGGTGCTCCATTCATCAAGTGAGCTAATATCAAATAACCTCTTCTCACCGGCAAGTTTGAAATCATAATTGAGCTCTTTAATAGCCCAATATGCCTTATGTTCTAGTTCGAGAGGCAAGTGACATGCTTTTCCATAAACCATTTTATATGGAGACATACCCATAGGATTTTTATATGCAGTTCTATAGGCCCATAATGCATCATCAAGTTTCTTGGACCAATTCTTTCTAGACCTATTGACAGTATTTTGCAAAATTAATTTGAGTTCTCTATTACTCAATTCTACTTGACCACTAGACTGTGGGTGATAAGGAGATGCAATTCTATGATTGACGTCATATTTAGCAAGCATTTTATGGAAAGCACCATGAATAAAATGTGAACCACCATCAGTCATTAAATATCTAGGGACTCCAAAGCTCGGAAAAATAACTTCTTTAAGCATTTTAATAGAGGTGTTATGATCAACACTACTAGTTGGAATAGCTTCTACCCACTTAGTAACGTAATCAACAACAACTAAAATATGTGTATATCCATTAGAGGCAGGAAAAGGTCCCATATAAACAAAGCCCCAAACATCAAATGGTTCAATAACAAGTGAATAATTCATAGGCATTTCTTGACGTCTACTAATATTACCAATTCTTTGACATTCATCACATGACAAGACAAACTTACGGGCATCCTTGAAGAGAGTAGGCCAATAAAAACCAGATTGCAGTACCTTATGTGCAGTTCTATCTCCAGCGTGGTGTCCTCCATAAGCTTCGGAGTGACACTTGTGTAGGATCTGTTCCTGTTCATGCTCAGGTACACAACGTCTTATAATACCATCTACTCTTTCTTTATAAAGATGTGGGTAATCCCAAAAGTAATGTCTCAAATCATAGAAAAACCTTTTCTTTTGTTGGTATGTGAAGCTAGGTGGTATGAATTTAGCAACAATGTAATTAGCATAATCGGCATACCAAGGAGTACTACGACAAGTACTTATAACATTCAATTGCTCATCAGGAAAGCTATCATCAATAGGTAGAGGGTCATCAAGAACATTTTCTAACCTAGATAAGTTGTCCTGAACGGGTTCTCGACTCCTTTTCTATCGACAATATGCAAATCAAATTCTTGTAGCAAGAGAACCCATCTAATAATTCTAGGTTTAGCATCTTTCTTTTCCATAAGATATTTAATAGCAGCATGATCAGTGTGAATAGTTACTTTAGAATCAGCAATATAAGGCCTAAACTTATCACAAGCAAATACAACTGCTAAGAATTCCTTTTCAGTAGTAGCATAATTTCTTTGAGCATTGTCTAGAGTCTTACTAGCATAATGGATGACATTTAATTTCTTATCAACTCTTTGCCCTAGAACAACACCTACAACATAATCACTAGCATCACACATAATTTCAAAGGGTAAATTCCAATCAGGTGACTAAACAATAGGTGCAGAGACTAATGCTTTCTTAAGTATTTCAAGTGCTTCTACACAATCATCATCAAAGACAAATGGTATATCTTTTTGTAATAAATTAGTCAGAGGCCTAGAAATTTTTGAGAAGTCATTAATGAACCTCCTATAAAATCCGGCATGACCAAGGAAACTTCTTATACCTTCGATGTCCTTGGGACATGGCATCTTTTCAATAGCATCAAACTTGGCTTTATCAACTTCAATGCCTCTTTCAGAAACTTTATGCCCCAAGACAATTCCTTCATTAACCATAAAGTGGCACTTTTCCCAATTCAAGACAAGATTAGTTTCTTCACATCTCTACAAAACTCGATCAAGATTGCTCAAGCAATCATCAAAAGAGGATCCATAGACAGAAAAGTCATCCATGAAAACCTCACAAATCTTTTCACAAAAGTCAGAGAATATAGCCATCATGCATCTTTGAAAGGTAGCGGGTGCATTACATAAACCAAAAGGCATACGTCTATAAGCAAAAGTACCAAAAGGGCATGTAAAAGTAGTCTTTGATTGATATTTAGCTGACACGGGTATTTGAGAGAAACCAGAATAACCATCTAGAAAGAAATAATGTGTATGTTTGCATAATCTTTCAAGCATTTGATCAATAAAAGGTAAGGGGTAATGATCTTTCTTAGTAGCCTTATTTAATTTGCGGAAATCAATTACCATCCTATAACCTGTAATAATTCTTTGTGGAATCAATTCATCTTTATCATTAGGTACAACAGTAATACCTCCCTTTTTAGGGACACAATGGACATGACTTACCATTGACTATCAGCAACAGGATAAATTATACCTGCCTCCAGAAGCTTTAGTATTTCTTTTCTTACCACTTCTTTCATTTTAGGATTCAAACCTCTTTGAGGATCACAAACTGGTTTGGAATCAGATTCCAAATTTATTTTATGTGGACATAGAATGGGACTGATGCCCTTAAGATCATCAAGAGTATATCCAATAGCCGCACGGTGCTTCCCCAGAGTTTTCAATAATCTTTCTTCTTCATGCTCTGAAAGGTTAGCACTAATAATAACAGGATATATCTTCTTTTCATCAAGATAAGCATATTTAAGATTATTAGGCAACGGTTTATGCTCAAACACGGGATCACCCTTGGGTGGAGGAGGATCCCCTAAGATTTCAACAGGCAAGTTGTGTTGAAGAATAGGTTCCTGTTTAAAGAATACTTCATCTATTTCCCTTCTTTCATTCGTAAACATATCATTTTCATGGTCTAGCAAATAATGTTCTAAAGGATCACTAGGAGGTACGGCAATAGAAGCAAGACCAATAATTTCATCCTTACTAGGCAATTCTTCTTCACGATGTTGTTTACTAAATTTAGGGAAATTAAAATCATGAACCATATCATCCAAGCCAATAGTAACAACATTCTTTTTGCAATCTATCCTAGCATTAACAATGTTCAAGAAGGGTCTACCAGATATAATGGGACAAAAGCTATCTTATGGGGAACCTAGAACAAGAAAATTAGCAGGATATTTAGTTTTCCCACACAAGACTTCTACATCTCTAACAATTCCCATTGGTGCAATAGTATCTCTATTGGCAAGCTTAATTGTGACATCAATATCTTCTATCTCAGCAGGTGCAATATCATGCATAATTTCTTTGTATAAGTCATAAGGTATCGCACTAACACTAGCACCCATATCACATAAGCCATGATAACAATGATCTCCTATTTTAACAGAAATAACAGGCACCCCTATCACAGGTCTATGTTTATCTTTAGCACAAGGTTTAGCAATTCTTGCAGTTTCACCGCAGAACTGAATGACATGCCCATCAATATTATCAGACAAGAGATCTTTAACAATAGCAACATTAGGTTCAACTTTAACTTGCTCAGGAGGTGTATAAGTTCTAATATTGCTTTTGTGAACCACAGTTGAAGCTTTAGCATGATCTTTTATTCTAACAGGGAAAGGTGGTTTCTCAACATAAGAAGTAGGAACAATAGGATCAGTATAAGTGATAGTCTTTTCTTCAACTTTAATAGGTGCAACTACTTTTACTTCTATGTGAGGATGATATTTAAACAACTTCTCCTTATGGAGATCAACATAAGTAGCAAAAGATTCACAGAAAGAAGCTACTATCTCAGAGTCAAGTCCATATTTAGTGCTAAAATTACGGAAAATATTGGTATCCATAAAAGATTTAACAAAATCAAACTTAGGTGTCATACCTGACTCCTTACCTTCGTCGAGGTCCCAATCTTCAGATTTGCGTTTAATTCTATCCAATAAATCCCATTTAAATCCAATAGTCTTCATCATAAAAGAGCCAGCACAAGAAGTATCGAGCATGGTGCGATTATTTTCAGAAAGCCGAGCATAAATTTTTTGAATAATTGTTTCTCTTGGGAGCTCATGGTTGGGGCATGAATATAACATTGATTTTAGCCTCCCCCAAGCTTGAGAAATGATTTCTCCTTCGCGAGGCCAAAAATTATATATATAATTGCGATCACGATGAACAAGATGCATAGGATAATACTTTCGATGAAATTCCAATTTCAGTCTTCTATAGTTCCATGACCTCGTATCATCACATAGCCTATACCATGTCAATGCGCCTCCCTTCGAAGATAAAGGGAAGACCTTCTTCTTAGCAACATCATCGGGTATACCTGCAAGCTTAAATAGTCCACAAACCTCATCCACATATATTAGGTGCTCATCAGGATGGTTTGTTCCATCTCCTGTAAAAGGATTAGCTAGCAGTTTTTCCATCATACCCGAAGGAAATTCAAAAGAAATTTCATTTTCAATAGGTTCAGTAGGTTGAGGAGAAACTCTTTGCTCTACTGGTCGGGGTGAAGATACCCCGAACAAGACCCTCAGAGGATTACTTTCCATAGTAACAAGTGACGATGAAATTTCAGCACACTATATAAATTTTTCCTTACCAATTTCCACCTACCAAAGGCGCTCCCCCAACGGGCGCTTTAAAAGAGTCTTGATGACCCACAAGTATATTGGATCTATCGTAGTCCTTTCAATAAGTAAGAGTGTCAAACCCAACGAGGAGCAGAAGGAAATGATAAGCGGATTTCAGCAAGGTATTCTCTGCACGTACTGAACTAAGTGGTAACAGATAGTTTTGTGATAAGATAAATTGTAACGAGCAACAAGTGAAAAAAGTAAATAAAGTGCAGCAAGGTGGCCCAATACTTTCTATAGCAAAGGACAAGCCTGGACAAACTCTTATAATAGGAAAAGCACTCCCGAGGACACATGGGAATATCGTCAAGCTAGTTTTCATCACGTTCATATGATTCGCATTCGGTACTTTGATAATTTGATATGTGGGTGGACGGTGCTTGGGTGCTGTTCTTACTTGAACAAGCATCCCACTTATGATTAACCTCTATTGCAAGCATCCGCAACTACAACAAAAGTATCAAGGTAAACCTAACCATAGCATGAAACATATGGATCCAAATCAGCCCTTTACGAAGCAACGCATAAACTAGGGTTTAATCTTCTGTCACTCTAGCAACCCATCATCTACTTATTACTTCCCAATGCCTTCCTCTAGGCCCAAATAATGGTGAAGTGTTATGTAGTCGAAGTTCACATAACACCACTAGAGGCTAGACAACATAAATCTCATCAAAATATCGAACGAATACCAAATTCACATGACTACTAATAGCAAGACTTCTCTCTTGTCCTCAGGAACAAACGTAACTACTCACAAAGCATATTCATGTTCATAATCAGAGGGGTAATAATATGCATAAATGATCTGAACATATGATCTTCCACCAAATAAACCAACTAGCATCAACTACAAGGAGTAATCAACACTACTAGCAACCTACTAGCACCAATCCCGGACTTGGAGACAAGAATTGGATACAAGAGATGAACTAGGGTTTTGAGATGAGATGGTGCTGGTGAAGATGTTGATGGAGATGGCCCTTTCCCAATGAGAGGAGCATTGGTGATGACGATGGCGATGATTTCCCCCTCCCGGAGGGAAGTATCCCCGGCAGAACAGCCCTGCCGGAGCTCTAGATTGGTTCCGCCAAGGTTCCGCCTCGTGGCGGCGGAGTCTCTTCCCGAAAGGTTGCTTTTTGTTTTTCCCTCGACGAAAGAGTTCATATACCAGAAGATGGGCATCGGAGAGCCACCAGGGGCCCACGAGGTAGGGGGGCACGCCCCCACCCTCGTGGACAGGGTGTGGGCCCCCTGGCCTTCATCTTTGGCGAGGATTTTTTATTATTTATTGTAAGATATTCTGTGGAGTTTCAGGACTTTTGGAGTTGCGCAGAATAGGTCTCTAATATTTGCTCTTTTACCAGCCCAGAATTCCAGCTGCCGGCATTCTCCCTCGTTATGTAAACCTTGTAAAATAAGAGAGAATAGCCATAAGTATTGTAACATAATATGGAATAACAGCCCATAATGCAATAAATATCGATATAAAAGCATGATGCAAAATGGACGGATCACAGTGCAATCGCTCGGGTTCAGTTAGAGCCCAACGCCTCGCTCGGGTTCAGTTCCAACCACGCCTCGCACACACGGACATACGTGTATGAGAGAAACGCGCATCGCTCGGCCCCCGAACTCCCACCGTACCCGGGAACTCCCCGAAATTTTCCTCCCCCTCGCTTCTACCACGGTTTTTTCCGTCATGGACGGCCCAAAGAATGTCATGCAGCTGCGTCTCCGGCCCGCCCAGGACGAAAAGCCCATTTTCTGTCATGGTTTTTTGTCAGAGAAGTAGGAGCCCACCACATCTATGATGATACTGGGTTTTGTCACAATTATCGTCATAGAAGTGTCATATGATTGATAGAAAAAAAATTCGTTCGGCCCAAAATGTCATGGATGTGTCTTTTTTTGTAGTGAAGGTTTGATCATTGCGAGAAAGCCGAGCATAAAAGTTCTGAACAATAATTTCTCTTAAGAGCTCATGATTGGGGCATGAATACAACATTGACTTAAGACTCCCCCAAGCTAGAGCGATACTTTCTCCTTCACGAGGCCAAAAATTATATATATAATTCCGATCACGACGAACTAGATGCATAGGATAATTTTTTGGTGGAACTCCAATTTAAACGATTCCAATTCCATGATCCAATATCATCGCATAGCCTATACCATGACAATGCTTTTCCCTTCAAAGATAGAGGGAAAACCTTTCTCATCATCTCATCTCTGGGTAAACCTGCAAGCTTAAACAATCCACAATTGTTCCACATATATCAAGTGCATATCAGGATGTTCGGTTCCATCTCCTGCATAAGGATTAGCTAGAAGTTGTTCTATCATACCCGAAGGAATTTCATATTCAATATTTTCAGTAGGTGATGTAGGTTGAGGGGTAGCTAATTGTGGTACCGGACGAGGTGAAGATACCCCAAACAAACCCCTCAAAGGATTGTTTTCCATAGTAACAAGTGACAATAAATTTCAGCACACTATAAATGTTTCCTTACCGAATTCCACTTACGAAAGTGAAAGTGCAACTATCCCTAGGTGGTTTTGGTAATTCATAACAACATATGGCTCATTGAGCTGATACTATTCCAAGATGAATATTTCAGGAAAGCTCCATGAATGGCATGGCATGGATGATGAAAGTGGATCCCTCAAAATATTAAGGACAAAGGATTGGCTCAAGCTCAAAAGCTCAAGACTCTACATTTTACATTTTAGTGATCCAAGATCACATTGAGTCTATAGGAAAAGCCAATACTATCAAGAAGGGATGATGTGTTGCTTAATGAGCCTTTTGCTCCATGTGCTTAGTGATATGCTCCAAAACCCTCCACTACTTTCTCACATCCACGGATGACATAAACCCAAAGTCAAACTCGGCCCTACCGATTCTTTCTATCCGGCGCCACCGAGTTCAGATGTCATAACCACTGCCACAAACCCTAGGCAAATTGGTTTCACCGATAGGGATCTCGGTCTCACCGAGATGGGATTGTAATCTCTCTGTTTCCCCTTCGTAACTTTTCGGTCTCACCAAAAGAGCGAATCGGTCCCACCGAGATTACAATGTAAACTCTCTGTTTCCCTTTTGTAACTTTTCGGTCTTACCGAAAGAGCAAATTGGTCCCACCGAGTTTACCTGACCAACTCTCTGGTTAGCTAATTACCAAATTCGGTCTCACAGAGTTTGTGTAATCGGTCTCACCGAGATTACGTTATGCCCTAACCCTAACCATATCGGTCCTACCGAGATGCATGTTAGTCCCACCGAAAACACTACCGGTCACTAGGTTTACTAAATCGGTCTGACCGAGTTTTATGATTCGGTCCCACCGAGTTTGGTAAATTGTGTGTAACGGTTAGATTTTGTGTGGAGGCTATATATACCCCTCCACCTCCTCTTCATTCGTGGAGAGAGCCATCGTAACAAACATACACTTCCAACTTACCAGCCTCGAGAGAGAACCACCTACTCATGTGTTGAGGCCAAGATATTCCATTCCAACCACATGAATCTTGATCTCTAGCCTTCCCCAAGTTGCTTTCCACTCAAATCTTCTTTCCACCAGATCCAAATCCTATGAGAGAGAGTTGAGTGTTGGGGAGACTATCATTTGAAGCACAAGAGCAAGGAGTTCATCATCAACACACCATTTGTTACTTCTTGGAGAGTGGTGTCTCCTAGATTGGCTAGGTGTCACTTGGGAGCCTCCGACAAGATTGTGGAGTTGAACCAAGGAGTTTGTAAGGGCAAGGAGATCGCCTACTTCGTGAAGATCTACCGCTAGTAAGGCAAGTCCTTCGTGGCGGCACGGCCATGGTGGGATAGACAAGGTTGCTTCTTCGTGGACCCTTCGTGGGTGGAGCACTCCGTGGACTCGCGCAACCGTTACCCTACGTGGGTTGAAGTCTCCATCAACGTGGATGTACGATAGCACCACCTATCGGAACCACGACAAAAACATCCGTGTCTCCAATTGCGTTTGAATCCTCCAAACCCTTCCCTTTACATTCTTGCAAGTTGCATGCTTTATTTTCCGCTGCCAATATACTCTTTGCATGCTTGCTTGAATTGTGTGAAGATTGCTTGACTTGTTCAAAAATAGCTAAAATCTGCCAAAGTCTAAATTTGGGAAAAGGTTAGGTTTTTATTGGTCAAGTAGTCTAATCACCCCCCCCCCTCTAGACATACTTCAAGGTCCTATAGAAAGGCGCTTCACTCCCCGGCAACTGTGCCAGAAAATAGCCTTGATGACCCACAAGTATAGGGGATCAATTGTAGCTCTTTTCTATAAGTAAGAGTGTCGAACCGAAAGAGGAGCAGAAGGAAATGGCAAGTAGTTTTCAGTAAGGTAATGTCTGCAACTGCTGAAGTTGTATGTAGCGAGTAGTTTGATAGCAAGATAATTTGTAATGAGCAAGTAACAATAATAGTAACAAGCATGCAGCAAGGTAGCCCAATCCTTTTGAGGCAAAGGACATGCCAAAACGGTCTCTTATAATAAGCAAAGCGTTCTTGAGGCTACACGGGAATTTCATCTAGTCACTTTCATCATGTTGGTTCGATTTGTGTTCGCTACTTTGATAATTTGATATGTGGGTGGACCGGTGCTTAGGTGTTGTTCTTACTTGAACAACCCTCCTACTTATGATTAACCCTCCCGCAAGCATCCGCAACTACGAGAAAAGTATTAAGAATAAATTCTAACCATAGCATTAAACTTTTGGATCCAATCGGTCCCTTACGGAATAGTGCATAAACTGGGGTTTAAGTTTCTGTCACTCTCGCAACCCACCATCTATTTACTTCTCCACAATGCATTCCCTTAGGCCTAAATATGGTGAAGTGTCATGTAGTCGACGTTCACATGACACCACTAAGGGAATCACAACATACATACCATCAAAATATCGAACACATATCAAATTCACATGATTACTTGCAACATGATTTCTCCCGTGACCTCAAGAACAAAAGTAACTACTAAAAAATAATAAACATGCTCATGATCAGAGGGGTATTAATATGCATAATGGATCTGAACATATAATCTTCCACCAAATAAACCATATAGTAATCAACTACAAGATGTAATCAACACTACTAGTGACCCCCTAGCAACAATCTATAGTTCCGGTAACAAGATTGAATACAAGAGATGAACTAGGGTTTGAGATGAGATGGTGCTGGTGAAGATGTTGATGGATATTGCCCTCCCCAAGATGGGAGAGCTGCTGGTGATCATGATGACGATGATTTCCCACCTCCGGGAGGGAAGTACCCCCGGCAGATCGCTCCGCCGGAGGGCAAAAGTGCTCCTACCTAAGTTCCGCCTCTAGACGGTGGCGCTTCGTCCCGAATGCCTCCTATTTATTTTTTCTAGGTCAAAATGACTTATATACCAGAAGATGGGCATCAGAGGTGGGCCGAGGAGGCCACAGCCCACCAGGGCGCGCCTGGGAGGCCTGGCATGCCCAGGTGGGTTGTGCCCACCTGGTGGCCCCCCTATGGTGTTTATTGGCTCCAATATTCCTCAAATAATTCATAAAAATTCTCAGTAAAGTTTCAGCTCATTTGGAGTAGTGCAGAATAGGTGGCCTAGCGTAGCTTTTCCAGGTCCAGATTTCCAGCTGCCAGAATTCTCCCTCTTGGTGTGTTCCATGTAAATTATGAGAGAAAAGGCATTAGAATTACTCCAAAAAGCATTATTATGGATAAAAAATTATAAATAAAAGTAAGGAAACATGATGAAAATGGACGTATCAAGCGCTATTTCGAAGATGTCCTCGAGGGTGCCTGTTTGATAGAGGGTCAATGCTCGAAGGATATTATGTTCGAGTAGATGTATCCGGGCTACCCAGACAATGTATTATAAACCAAGGTTGTGTAATATATTTATGCTATTTATCTTAAAGTGTTGTTCCTCCTGTGCGGACGTTTTTATCCCTGAGAGTTTGCTAGTCGCCGGCTTCAGCCACCACGTAGATACTATGGGGGTGTTCGGGGTAGCACATAACCACACTTGACCCAACGTCTTTGTCCGTGAAGGAGGTATTAGTGTGGTGAACAAGGCAATCTGACTATGCGGCTTTATTACTCTCACTTAGCCATAGGAGTTTGACAATGGGGCTGTGAGATAGCCCCTGGTTCTGTGTGGCTATCCGAACTTGGATGCCTTAAGCACGTGACTGGAAAGAGCCAATCCTTCATGTAATACGGAAGAAATCACTAGATATTTAGTAGGTCGCAGAATTGCTGACCAGCTCTCCCCGCATCATGACAGTCAGTTTTTGGCCTTTTCTACTGAGGTGTTTGACCGGACGAGCCAGAAACACAATCGTAGTAGTTCTCCCTATACTACCTTAGCCGAACAAGAGGAACGTAAGGTGGTAATCACATGAGCCGGGCAACCCAACTATTGACCAAAGACATGATTCGGAGCCGATGCATATAGTGCCATATTCGGGACGCTGAAGCATACTATAGAAGTGTTCGAACTTATTTTAAAAAATATACATGGTCGGATAAAGCCGCTGGAGATTTGAATCGTGCCGAGGTATATACAACAATCTGACATAAAGAGGTAATACAGATTAAGAAATAAGCCAATACCGAACAGGGTTGGGCGAAATGTTCCATTATAGTCTGATTGATACGTCAAAACGTATTTTTACAGAGGATGCGATAAGCATCTAGGCTATTTTACATGCCGGGCACAAGGGAAAGCAGTATACAGGTCCTAAAAAGGGAAAGATGATCTTGAAGATCATTTGGATACTCTGCCGCACGTCTGCGCTGCTTTTCACCTTGGTGTGTGATCCTTTGAGAGGATAAACGATCGAGCATACATAAGGGCCTGGAAAAAGGGCCCTGGGTACCATCAAAAAGTGATGTGGGTTCTAAAGAACCTGGAAAATAAATATAAGAAGAAGAAAAAGAAGAATGTGAGGGTCCAGATAGGGTCGAACCGTATTGTGGACCTTATTTTTAGTAGGCCTCTGACCTAGACCATGGTATCTTTAGTGCGTAGTTATGTACGTGTGGTACATATGCCGCTGTCAGTTTGGGGCTTTGACGGAGGCTGAATTGCTAGTCTAGCTGTGGACGATCCGGACTTCCATTCTGTAGGGTAGACCGGACTCGTTTGACAGTGTCCGGGGGCTTGACTGCAGATGAAGTATTCGGCTTAATGAGGCCACCCTGCACTTTGGCTGCGAGGGCCGACGGTATGCTCCTCAGTACGGAGGGAGCGCTCAATGTTTCCATTGACTATTATAACGCCACGTAGTCCAGGCATCTTGAGCTTTAGATAAGCATAGTGCTGGACTGCATTGAAACGGGCGAAAGCGGTTCGTCCGAGCAGTGCATGATAGCCACATCGGAAGGGGACAATGTCGAAGATCAAGTCTTCGCTTCGGAAGTTATCTGGGGAGCCGAAGACGACTTCTAGCGTTATGGATCTTGTGCAACAGGCCTCTACGCCGGGTATCACCCCTTTAAAGGTGGTTTTAGTGGGCTTGATTCTTGATGGATCAATACCCATTTTACGGATGATGTACTGATAAAGCAGGTTAAGACTGCTGCCGCCGTCCATAAGGACTCGCGTGAGGTGGAATCCGTTGATAATTGGATCGAGGACCGGTGCGGCCAAACCTACATGACGGATACTAGTCGGATGGTCTCTGCGATCGAAAGTGATCGGATAGGCTAACCATGGGTTAAATTTTGGGGCGACTGGCTCTATGGCATAGACGTCCCTTAATGCGCGCTTGCGCTCCCGCTTAGGGATATGAGTAATGTAGATCATATTCACGGTTTTTACCTTAGGGGGGAATTTCTTCTGTCCCCCTGTGTTCGTCGGGCGAGGCTCTTCATCGTCGTCCTCGCTGGGCGGCCCTTTCCCCTTATGTTCGGTGTTTATCTTACCAACCTACTTAAAGTCCCAACAATTTCTGTTGGTATGATTGGCAGGCATGTCAGGGGTGCCATGAATCTGGCAAGGCATGTCGAGTACTCTGCCCAAACTGGATGGACCATCTTTGTTTCCTTTGAATGGCTTCTTCTGCTGACCGGGTTTAGAGTCATTGAATCCAGCGTTGACCGCCGTATCTTCGGTATCTTCGTTGTTTCTTCGATGCTTGTGTTTATTGTGTCATGGCTTAACGTTGCCATCTCTAGCTTCGGAGGTGCCAGCGTCGCTGGTGCTGTTGCTTCTATGAGCGAGCCAGCTGTCTTCTCCCGCGCAAAAGCGGGTCATGAGTGCGGTAAGGGTTGCCATGGACTTCGGTTTTTCTTGGCCGAGGTGTCGGGCGAGCCACTCGTCCCGGACACTGTGTTTGAAGGCCGCGAGGGCTTGGGCGTCCGGACAGTCCATGATTTGGTTCTTTTTAATTAAGAACCTAGTCCATAGCTTCCGGGCTGATTCTCCAGGTTGGTGGACTATGTGACTAAGGTCATCGGCATCTAGAGGCCGAACATAGGTACCTTGGAAGTTGTCTCTAAAGGCATCTTCCAAATCTTCCCAGCTACCAATAGAGTTTTCTGGGAGGCTGTTTAACCAGTGCCGAGCTGGTCCCTTTAATTTTAGCGGGAGGTACTTGATGGCATGCAGATCATCACTGCGGGCCAAGTGGATATGGAGAAGAAAGTCTTCAATCCATACTGTGGGGTATGTCGTTCCATCGTATGATTCAATCTTCACGAGTTTAAACCCTTCTAGGAACTGGCGCTCCATTACCTTGTCGGTGAAGCATAGGGGGTGTGCGGCGCCTCTGTATCGGGCGACGTCATGGCGCAGTTCGGATGAAGTATGTATGCGGTTTTCGGCCCGAGTGAGGTTGTGCCTACCACGCCAGGCCTGATGGCGGTCTTCGCGCATTGGAGCTCGCCCCCTCGATCCATAGATCGATCTGGCTTGGCCTGCTCTATTGTCCAGGTCCTGCCGTAGGTCGTAGGTGTATCTTGGAGCCGCTGTCTCTCTGCCTTTACAGCGAGGTGGTGTGGGTTGGTGTTCGGCGTACGTGGCCGCTTTATCTCGTCCATGTGGCTGGCGGTCTGGTTCATCAACACAGTCGTATCTTGATGGTATGATCTCGAAGGCCTCGTCATCGAATTGTGGAAGTAGTTGACGCTTCGGATAACTCTTTGTTGGGCGTTGAAGGTTGTATTCTTTGGCAGCCAGGACTTGGGTCCATCTGTCGTTGAGTGTATCCTGCTCGGCTTGGAGCTGTTACGGCTTCTTTTTAGGCTTCTTACAGTGGCGATTAGCTGGCGCTTAAAGCACTCCTGCTCGAGTGGTTCCTCTGGTATGATGAAGTCTTCGTCGCCGAGGCTCACATCATCTTGGGACATTGGTAGATTGTTACTATCCTCCGAGTCGTCGTTCCCGACTGGATCGTCAGGGTTAACTTGCCCATCCTCCCAGTCATCATGTTCGGATGTTGGCTCGACAGGGGCTTCGGGGTCTTCGGCATTCTCCGGAGTGTTATTATCTCTAGTGTCGGTATTGCTGTCTTTTTCGCGATGCAATTTTGAGCAGCGCTGCTGATGTCGACGCTTTGGAGGTGCTTCAGCAGGCTTGTCCTCAACCGGATCCTTCTTGCCGTCATCGTCATCCTCTTTGGGTGTGTCCACCATATACATGTCATATGTGGAGGTGGCCGTCCAACGTCCGGTAAACGGCGGGTCTTGGCCTTGTTCGTCTCCGGCATCATCGTCCATGCCGTCGATGTGTTCAGAGGCGTAATCCAGCATGTCGGTTAAGTCTTCGACAGTGGCTATGAAGTGGGTGGTGGGTGGGACGTAATAATTCCCCCCTCTCAGCCCCTAGTCCGGGCTGGGGGTAGTCAGAAGTGATTCCTCTATAATAGCAAGGGATCGCATTAAGTCCAGGGCCTCGTTTAAGAGCGAGGTTTGGACGTGGAAGCGAGAGTCTGCGGGGCTGGCCAGGGTGAAACCCTCCTGGCCCTGCCTACTCGGCGCGGACTTCGAGAGTTTGGATCTGGAGTCCGGGGGCGATTCCGGCATTTCAATGACAGGGGGAACCTGGACTGATTCCGAGTTCGCCGTGGACACGATTGCCTCCGGATCCTCGATAATGCGGTTTGCAACGGAGAGTCCGGTGGGCTCCACACTCCCATCTTCGCACCTGATGGTTTGCTCCGGATCTAAGGCGAGAGCGATGGTCGGGGCCGCGAACCCTTCGAAGATCAAGTCTCCTCGGGTATCAGCGACATAGTTTAGGTTCCCCGAACTGATCTAGTGACCAGGGCGTAGCTGTCGATCTGTTCAAGGTGGCCAATCGAGTTAGCACGCATCGCGAAGCCGCGAATACGAAAATTTGGCCGGGGAGGAAAGTCTCCCCGAAACAGCATCACTGTAGATGATCGATCGATCCATCGAACCTTCTGTCGACGGCACAGTGGAACTCTCAATGAAAGCCCCAATGTCGGTGTCAAAACCGGCCGATCTTGGGTAGGGGGTCCCGAACTGTGCATCTGAGGATCAAAGGTAACAGGAGACAAGGGACACGATGTTTACCCAGGTTCCGGCCCTCTTAATGGAGGTAATACCCTACTTCTTGCTTGATTGACTTTGTTGAGTATATGGGTTACAAGAGTTGATCTACCTCGAGATCGTAATGGCTAAACCCTAGATGTCTAGCCTGTATGTTTATGATTGCCTCTACAGACTAAACCCTCCAGTTTATAGACACCGGAGGGGCCTTGGGTTGTATAGTGTCGGTTTACAGAGAAATGAATCTTCATATCCGAACATCAAGCTTGCCATCCACGCAAAGCAGAGTCCCATCCAGACACGGGGGAAGACCTTATGTCTTGTATCTTCACGGCCCATCAATCCGGCCCATGTCCCATAGCCCGGACGCCCGGGGACCCCCTTATCTAGGACTCCCTCAATCCCATTGCAGATCTTTTGACTTACACCTCTTTCATCGAGGTGGTGATTGACTTGGCACCATAGGGGGCTAGGGGTTTCTACAAGAACGTGGTGAGTGCCATCCACTCTCTTCTAGAGAGTGTCAATGAATGGTACAAGGTGACAATATGCGATACTGTACATGATGAAAACTGGAGCACGTATCCAATGGTAGGTGGGGGAGGGGTGGTGGTGGACATCAGGTGAATCATGCCAACGACGAGTGATCTTCGGCGGCCTTCTCCGCTGCTACAACCCTGGCGACGGTGATGTTCATATAGTCTTCACCGCTATTGCCACGCCCCGCGATAGCTTCCTCTAGCGGCCTCACACCCCCATCAGCAGCACCTTGCCACGTGGCACTACCCTCACGACGGTGAGGGTCTCATTCCCGCGCGTTGCTTCCCATGGTGTACAAAGCCTCCTCCCCCCGGCGCCATCCTCTTTTTTCTAGTGTCTCCGTGATCCTCATACAATATCACTAACGGATAGCGGCAGTGGGGCCCAACTTCGCGGCATGTGATGAGGCGGTCGTCCGTCCATGGTGGTCAACTTCATTGCTTGATGTACTGCAGGTATTGGTTGCCAGTATTCTCCTAGTGTTGTCCTGCAGAGAATTTCTGCCTAAATCATGCTTTTTAAGACTGAAATGTGTGTGATGTTTTTGGTGCATACAAGAGTATATGACCCTTCAGATAAATTTGGCATTTTATGATTATTGTTTTGGTTTGTAATCAACATTGATAACATATGGAAAACTATTCACATAAATTTTTATGCCTTTTTCCCACACATTGCAAATTCCCGTTTTTGTCTTTTGTACATGTACCTGTTCAATTGGCAATGTCATATATTTACGTACTGGTTGTACTGCATGTTTTCGGCCATAGGAAAAGCAAATCATGGAAAATACTCAGCTTAGCTTATGGCAAACTGTTACTATTAGTACGACAACCTTTAGTACATGGCAAATTGTGTAAAAACAAATTGCCATGGCAAATTCCTGTTTTTGTCATGGGAAAAACAAACCATGGCAAATAAACTCAAATTAGGGCATGACAAATCCGTTACTGTTAGCATGACAACTTATGTCCATGGCAAATTGGTCCAGAGAAAATCCATCAATAATTGATGATGTATTTTTTATATATACGATGGCAAACACCGGCAAGTTAATTGCACACACCCTGGCATCTATACTTTTTTTGTGTCACCAATGCATTCCCCCCACATTTTTCCATGACCTATATAGATTCTTTTTCAAAAAAAATTGCCAGTTCACTTTTGTACCTTGTTTTCCCTATACTTGCCATGAACGAGAGAACATTACTTCCAAAGCATTTTATGCATTTTTCATTACCCATAGATCATTTGTTTTCTTCTAAATTTGTCGGGTCACTGTAAGATACGATGGCAAACAAAATAGCATGGCAAACTCTTTGATTGGAGATCATGGCAATTTTTCTGTCACTTGCACCATGGCAAAATAATTAATTTTTATGGGACCATGGCAATTTAAGTACATGAAGCATGGTATATGTAGTTTATGGATCATGGCAAATTCTTTTCTTTTGCAACAATGGCAAATAATTACTTATTTTATGGAACCATGACAATTTAAGTTCATGGAGCATGAAAAATATAGTTTATGGGTCATAGCAATTTTTACTATATTTACATGGCAATTTTAATTAATACATCATCGCAAATTTTAGTATGCATATGTCATGGCAATTTTGTTCATAGTTTGTGTTATTTTAATACACGACAAATTTCTCATACAAAACATGGCAATTTTAATTATAAAATCCCATGACAAATTTTAATACGAATCTGCATGGCAGTTATCTTTATAACCTTTGTTTGCACTGTTCGTTGTATTTTTTCGTGGCAATTTCCATACAAAGCATGGCAATTTAAATTAAAATAACATGGAAAATGTCAATATGCATCTGCTATGGAAATTTTGTTCATAATTTGTGTTATTTTACATACATGGCAAATTTCTCATACAACACATGGAATTTTTTGTTAAAATACCATGGCAAATTTTAATATGAATCAGGCATGACAATTTGATGTTCATAAATTTTGTTTGTATTGTCCATTTTATTTTATTTCCATTGTAACTTTTGCCATGTCAATTTCTGAACATCAACTTTTGCCATGCAATTCCAAAAAAATCCATGTGAGCATTATGAGAGTTGTTGTTAGAATATATTTCCCATGTTTTTTAGAAATCAAAATGTTGTTAAACTTTCAATTGTAGAAAATAACATCATGGTAAATCATAAAATAGTTTGGTCAACTCGAATGGCAATTTTTTGTTTGTAATTTTCATCTTTTAAAAAAATTGGGCACTTTTTTTAGTAAAATGGGTGTAATGTAGTCACGTGGCCAAAAAATAAATATCCTGTTATTTCTCTTATTCCTTGGCATTTTTATGGCTTACAAGATAGCAAATTTCCTTTTTGTACGTCATGGGCAATTGTGTTGGATTTTGTTCAGCTATTCCAATTGTGTCTCAAACACTAGTTTTTAAGTCTTGATAGAGGTGTCCAAAAAACTTTTTTTTATCTAATTGGAGGATCTAACGGAGCGATTAGAGAGGTTAAGGCCTTGTAAATGCTAGGTGCTTAGGGTGATGCTTAGAAAAATAAACCGGATTTTTCTTAAGCATCGGTGCCTATTTCTAAAGGAGAGACGTCTAATTAAGCGTCTAGCATCTACAAATAAGCATCGAGTGCTTAAAAACAGTGGTTTATTTCTCTAAGAGCCTCCTCTACGTGCCTTGAATTGTACACAGACCCGGCCCTGAGAGGGGGGAGGGGGGCTGCAGCCGTCCCGGGTCCCCAAAACCTAGGGGCCCCCGTCCCAGGTGTCTGTCAGCACGGAGCATCCTTGAAAGCACAAGTGCTCCCTATGTGATTTTGGTAATTAATGTCAACATATCTCTTGTTGGACAAATACTTTCATCTAGTATATTTCAGAAAGTTCAGCAAAGGCGTGGCATGGACAAGAGGATGAGGAACCCCTTCAAGATGCTAAGGACGGAAGATTGGAAAACGCTCAAGTCTCTTTGTTTCTATTCCAGTGATCCAATATCACATTGAGTCCATAGGAAAGCCAAATACTATTAAAAGGGGATGAGGTGTTGCTTAATGATCTACTTGCTCAAAGTGCTTAGTGATATGCCCTCAACCAATTTCTCAATTCCAAATATGTCCAAAACCTAAAGTCAAACTCGGCCCCACCGATTTGTTTCATCCGGCGCAACCGAGTTCACTTGGCATAGCCATTGCTAGAAACCCTAACCAGTTCGGTCTCACCAATGGGATCTCGGTCTTACCGAGATGGGCTCGTAAACTCTGTGTTGCCTGTTGCAACTATTTCGGTCTCACTGAAATATGCAGTCGGTCGCATCGATTTTGCTTGGCCAACTCTCTGTTTGCTTATTACTAAAATCGGTCTCACCGAGTTTGTGTAATCGGTCAAACCGAGATGAGGTTTTACCCTAACCCTAGCACATTGGTCCCACCGAGCTGATAATGTCGGTCCCACCGAAAAGCCTAACATTCACATTTTGAACTGAATCGGTCTAACCGAGTTGGCTCATTTGTGTGTAACGGTTAGAGTTTGTGTGGATGCTATATATACCCGTCCACCCTCCTCTCTATTAGTGAGAGAGCCATCAGAACATGCCTACACTTCCAGCATACATTTTCTGAGAGAGAACTACCTACTCATGTGTTGAGACCAAGACATTCCAATCCAACCACAAGAATCTTGATCTCTAGCCTTCCCCAAGTTGCTTTCCACTCAAATCATCTTTCCACCATAGCCAATTCCATGAGAGAGAGAGTTGAGTGTTAGGGAGACTATCATGTGAAGCACAAGAGTAAGGAGTTCATCATCAACACACCATCTATTACCTTTTTGAGTTTGGTGTCTCCTAGATTGGTTAGGTGTCACTTGGGAGCCTCCGTCAAGATTGTGGAGTAGATCCAAGGAGTTTGTAAGGGCAAGGAGATTGCCTACTTCGTGAAGATCTACCCAGGTGAGGCAAGTCCTTCATGGGCGATGTCCATGGTGGGATAGACAAGGTTGCTTCTTCATGGACCCTTCGTGGGTGGAGCCTTCCGTGGACTCGTGCATCCGTTACCCTTCGTGGGTTGAAGTCTCCACCAACGTGGATGTACGATAGCACCACCTATCGGAACCACGGCAAAAATCTCCGTTTCCCCAATTGCGCTTGCACACTCCAATCCCATCCCTTTACTATTTTGTAACTTGCATGCTTTACTTTCCGGTGCTCATATATTCTTGCCATGCTTGCTTGAAATGTATTGTAAATGTTTAAACTTGTGCTAAAACTCCACTTCAACTTAAAGAAATTAAAAATTGCTACTTTTGCTTGTTGAGGGTCTAATCACCCCCCTCTAGCACTACAAAAAAAATACATTTCCGTGATGATACGTGTTTGTCACAGTAGGTCGCGTTTTTTGTCATGCATGTACATCCATGACAAATTTATGACAGAATCAAGATAGTCATACCTGTGTTGTCGTAGAAGTGTTCCATGACATTACCAAAATTATCATCACGAAAGTGTCCACTTCCATGACGATAAATCGCGCGTCACAGAAGTGCTTTTGTCAAGGGTGACCGACACGTGGCATCCACCGTAAGGAACGCCGTCAAGCTATCGGGTCAGGTTTTGGATCCGATAACCCGTTAACAGCCCCGACCAATGGGGATTTTCCACGTGTAAAATCATCATTGGCTGGAGGAAACACGTGTCGGCTCATCGTTGGGACAGATGTCATCCACTCATTGGACAGAAGGCGCCTATGATACGTCGACACGTGGCACGACCCAACAGAGGCCCATTCCTGTGAAAAGGCCGGCCCAAGAAAATTAGCGTGCCAGCCCATATAAGGCCTACTTGTGTCAGGTCCATTTAAGCCCACGGCCCATACGAGATGTGCCAATTCGACCCGTCAACGGCCCGTTAAAGATTTTACACCATTGCAACCCATCGTCAGTTCGAGCCCGTTAACAGCCCGCTATATATTTGGGCTCAATATCGGCCCGATGATATTTCGGCCTGTTAACGGCCCATTTATTGGATGGGCCAATTTTCAGGAATACATCTTTCGGCCTTTTAGCGACCCGTTTAAATGTTGGGCTATTTTACAGCCCGGTGTGTCTTTCAGCTTGTTGACGGCCCATAAATCTGATGGGCCATTTGTTGTCGGACCTGAGTTTCGGCCTTTTAGAGGCCCATTTAAGTGTTGGGCCAATTTTCTGGCCCGGTGTCACTTTCAGCCTGTTGACGTCCCATAATTCAGTTGGGCCATTTGTAGTCAGACCTGAGTTTTGGCCTTTTAGCGGCCCATTTAAGTGTTGGGCCAATTCCCAGCCCTGTGTGCCTTTCAGCCTGTTAACGGACCATAAATGAGTTGGGCCATTTGTAGTCGGACCTTAGTTTTGGCCTTTTAACGGCCCATGCCCTTCATGATCCAATACCAGCCCGGTTTCTCTTTCGGCCTGCTAAAGGCCCACAACTCAGTTGGGCCATTTACAATACGACCTGACTTTCGGCCTCTTAGCGGCCCATGGTCTTCATGGTCCAAAGACAAGTTCATTGTCTCTTTCGCCTGCTAAAGGCCTACAGATAGTTGGGCCATATGTAGCCCAAACTTTGTAACGGCTCGTTAACGGCCCGTGAAATAAACTGGGGCCACCTGTTGCCCGCTTCGATGTCGGCCTGTTAACGACCCGGGAGGTAAGAGGGCCGACCATTAACTTTCGGCCTAGTAACGGCCCGTTAACATAATGGGCCCACTAAAGTTCGTACATGTCTTTAGGCCAAATTAGATAATTTGAGCCCATTACGACGAGAAATTATGCACATGACCAAAACCGATCACACAAATGTACGGCATACAGGGAATAACGTTGCACATCCAGCATATACTACAGGAAATTACATCCACTGGGCAATCAAAGATTGATGCCAGTGCAAATAAATGAGCAGAACCTAACCATCTACAACGTCACAATCTAAAACCTCAAGAGATGACGCCCATAAGCATGTTGGCAAGTTCTTTCGCTTCGCTACACTTTCTCCGAAAACATTGATCGCTTGTTGTGTCGCACGACTCGCACCTCTGATTCATCCACCATTTTCATCATTGCTTCAGCCATTAATTGGTTCACAAACATACATTTATTCCATTGCATTCGAGATGAGGATCTTGAGCAGATTCAGATGGCGATTTTGGCGAGCTTGTATTATTGATATTGGAAAGTGTCTCAAATCGTGCATCATAACATAAATTAGGACGGGAACCAAACAAATTAATCATGAGTTATTGCCATATTACCTGGCCTAGATTTACTGGAAAGAAACAATCGGGTTGCCTTGCTGTTTTCAGAGTTTGTCTTCTTATCTTCAGCAGCCTGCACAAAATTAACACACTCGCATTGCTATCATTGGCCAAGTCAAATAATAGGAAAGCAATATTGACACAACGAACGTTTGGTCAACTAGCCTACACCAAATTAACACAATATGGCACAGCTATCATCAGCCAGGTAAGGTAGTACGAAAGCAACATTGACACAATGAATGAATGGGCAACCAGAGAAGCACTACAATTCAAGAATGTGCGTGATATGAGATAGTACATTCATGCAGCTCGGTATGCAAAACTACCGTGCAATTTTCCTTACAAAAATCAACATTGGCGCCTTTAACATTTTCTACAACTAATTTTAGATCAGATAAAGGTTAGATTCATGCCGATTAACAAAATACATGTTGATGTAAAAATATAGTGATATACAATGTGTACTTACATTAGCATTGGAGCATAGAGAATTCCGCAAGATATTTTCCTCGAATCTGATCCCAATGGAGGAAGTCTTCTATCGTTAACCTTATTTTCTAAAAGAGAGATGGGTAAGAAACATGTAGAAAATATGATCAGAATGCTATAAAATTTCATGATGCGAGGATACGCACACGCTTCTTAGAATGGAGTTGACATTTCTTTTGCTGGACTGGAGCGGACTAGTTCTTTGGCAACTGGAATCTGCTTATTATCAGTGGGACTTGGGTTTCTCTGTGCTGGAGCAGTATCTATGAAAAATGGAGTTGGTTTATTATCTCCTGACGTTTGTATCTTTTACAAAGACCTGGTTTGTAACCCTTCAGATTCTAACATAGCCGTCTTCCCCTTGCATGCCTTATATAGAAGAATGGTGATTCAGTTATAAAACATGCTACAATAGAGATGGAATAGGTACTGAAGAATAGAAAGGCATGACATATTGACATGTATTCCCTCCATCCGGAAATAAATGGACGGGTCTAGGCGTATTTCAGTTCTAGATACATCTAGTTTTATACATTTCTGCGACATTTAATCCGGATGGAGGGAGTATGATGTAAGAGCTAGGGATACGACAGGACAACACAGGAAAAAACACACTGAAAAACCCACCGCAGAACCAAAGTATTCAAACCCACTGATATGAGATAGTACACTCATGCAGCTCAGGATGCAAAACTACCAGGCAATTTTCCTTACAAAGATCAACATTGTGGCCTTTAATCATACATTTTGCTACAACTAAATTCAGATCAGATAAAGGTTGGATTCACGCCGATTAACAAAATACATGCTGATGTAAAAATATAGTGATATACAACAGGTACTTACATCTACATTGGAGCATAGAGAACTCCTGCAAGAATCTTTCCTCATAAACGATACCATTGTAGAAATTCTTCTATCTGTTAATCTTATTTTCTAAAAGAGAGATGGGTAAGAAACATGTAGAAAATATGATCAGCATGCTATAAAATTTCATGATGCAAGGATACGCACACGCTTCTCAGAATTGAGTTGACATATTTTTGCTCATCGAGCGGACTAGTTCTTTGGCCACTGGAATCTGCTTATTATCAGTAGGAGTTGTGTTTCTCTGTGCTGGAGCAGTATCTATAAAAACTAGAGTTGGTTTATTATCTCCTAGCGTTTGGATCTTTTGCAAAGGCCTTGTTTGTAACCATTTAGATTCTAACATAGTCGTCTTCCCCTTGAATGCCTTGTATAGAAGAACGGTGCTTTAATTATAAAACATGCATAAAGAGAGAAATGTAATAGGTACTGAAGAATAGAAAGGCATGACATATTGACATGTATTCCCTCCATCCGGAAAAAAATGGATGGGTCTAGGTGTATTTTAGTCCTAGATACATCCTTTTTTATCCATTTCGGCAACATGTAATCCGGACGGAGGGAGTATGGTGTAAGAGCTAGGGATACGACAGGACAACACAGCAAAAAAAACACTAGTTGAATGTAGAACTATATGCTAGCGGAATACATACAGAAATAACTAAGGCAACATACACATGTATGATTGGGAAAATAAGATGGCATTGGAACAGAGCACTAGAACAGCACTTCAATGTAAAAAAACATGGTATGGAAGACAGATGAAGTACATACGGATGAATAACAATGCATAAGATATTCAGAAGCATGATATCCAAATTAAGCAGAAGGCATTGCGATAGAGTAGAATGACAGTACTTGAATTTGAAAACATGTTATCATGAATGGAATAGGTACTGAAAAACAGGAAGGCATGACATATTTACATGCATGATCAGCACGCTAAGCCCATGGCATTGCAACAGAGTAGATACACCTGTGACATTATATGCATGTTGTACCCATATCACGTGCCAAGTTAGAGCAAGGACCTTGTGGGGTGAAGAGGATTCATCATCTTTCTGCAAGTCTTCTGAAGAACCACCTTTACATGTTCCATCATATTGGGTATCATTGACATCAAGTTTATTGGCCTTTACATTGCTCCTTGAGGTTCTTGTGGACATATCAGTGTGTGCAATTATATCTGACATGCATGGAAGACAACTAGTAGTTAGATTTATGTAAATGAGTGCCTGTAGGAGACGACATAAATAGTAGGACTGGGGTTAACTAGCAGCAACAGGTCTCATAAACTAAAGGGAGAACATGATGAAAGCTACGTAATATGTATCGCTTTGTACTTAGATTAACTAGATGGCACACAAAAGTATTAAAGAACAACATAGGTAATACTAGAAGTGGTATAATACTATAATCACCAGCCTGTGGGATAGCATTGGCTGATGGATGATAACTATGGAACAGCGCTACCTAAAGAACAAGTATCTTAGCTGAACTATGGAACAGTGTGAACTCCTGTACAAGACCCATAAGAGATCAGCATGAACATACAGTCAAATGTGATGATCTATTTTCCGTGCTTAAATGAATAACAAAGCCATAAATGTTGCACACAAGTAAGATGAGGGTACAACCTATCTGGCTGCCATCCATAGGAGTGAGCATCATGTGCTGACTTTTCGATGGCCCTGCAGCTTGTTGTGGCTGTCCATGTCGGGCACGCGCATTCAATGCAGGGAACTGTTGAGTGGGGACTGTAGCTCCCTTCTGGTGTATGCTTCCCTTGTTGGAGCAGCTGCGGTGAATCGGAAGACGGTGTGTCTGAAGATGCAGATAATGCATAATGTTAAGAACGACATATCTCTTTGATCCGAAGAAATACACTAAGAGATCAACAGCAAGGTACAAGAGTGGTCACACGTCTGTTGACTAAACACTAAATTGGGGTCACACGATTTTATTTTATTTTGGTACTGTCCGATCTACGCCGGATGGCTTGATGGCCGTCTTGTGCCTCCCGGTTGACACTGTTCGGAATCTTCCCCGAAGAGCCAGTGACCAACGACAGAGCAGCCTGCCTCCGCCGTCCGTGGCCCCGGCCAAAACCCCGCTCCCTGCCCCACCGCACTGCCGTGGTTGAGCCGCCCCCGGGCCAATCCACAAAGACTCCCCGTCATCCAGATCCGGTGGCGGCAGTACCTTCAACCCACACAACTCTAAAATATAGCCATCTAAGCGCTGCTTCCGCGGCGAACTTGCGGCCCCGCACCCTTACGTTAGACACCAGCCAACCAGCAGCCTAGGACTCCGCCGCCTCGAGGGGTGCTGCTTCCCATTGGGAATCGATTGGCCCAGAATAAAAATTCAGACAACTGACGCCTAAATAAAGTGATTTCAGATGAGGGTGCGACCTATCTGGCGGCATGGTGAAGTAGGCAGGTCCAGCTGTCGAGTCGGTGAGGCCGGCGCGGTTGCGGTGGCGACCGGCGGCAGGGAAAGAGCGATGTCGCCATGTTCGGCGGCTATGCATAAGATCCGAAGTTGGAGCCGCTCCGGCGCCGTGAAGAACGGCGGGGGTGAATCGGCTCCGGTACGGTTCACGCGGCCGTCGTCGAGGCAGCACCAGCAGCATGGAGTAAGAGGCACATGACCCAGTGCACGACGGCAAATGGACAACGTCTCCGGCATTAGGGAGGAGGGCGGCTGTGAAATTGGTGCGGTGGGGGCGCCATGGAGGTGGGGCTGAGGTTTCGCGGCTCGGGAGAAGGGAGCTTCCCGGGGAGAAGGTGATTTGGCGCCCACGAGGTATGAATGGGGGCGCGCGGGGGGAATTGGGAGGGGAGTGGAACCATGTCTTACGGACGCATTTATGCGAAATGTGAGGGGAGTTACTGATTGTACCCTTGCCTATAGGCTTCTCGGCTTGGGTCTGTGTAACGAGGGTCGGGATAGTAGAGTAACTTTGCTTCTCCCCAAATAGTGGGCGGGAGTGATTTGAGGCGAGGAGGGCGTGTTTTGAACTATAGTGGGCGCGAGCGATTTCAGGTAGGAGAGCGTGTTTTGAAATAGTGGGCGCGAGCTATTTCTGGCCAGGAGAGCGTGTTTTGCCGACCATGGTTTATAAATTATTCGGCACATGTCATTTCGGCCGAGGAGAAGGCGCGCTTGGATGAAGTTACGAACCTACCCTCGATGTAGAACAGGCCAATTGATGCGTGTCCCACATAGGACGGTAATTTCGCATCTCCCATTTATTTGCTCGGGCGAATTCCACCGAGCAGAGAGGATGTTTAACGGTTCATTCAAATTTTGGGAGAACGAGCATCCACGTCTACCTTACCAAGTCGATTCGAATCAAATTTTGAAATATTAGCTTGCCACTTCTTTTTTAGATGGAGAGATGATGCTCGGGAATAATGTGTTTTTACATGCTCGTTGCTAGCGATTTACTATATGACAAATAGTTGACCCACTCAAAACGCGAATCAAACCCAAAATGAAATATCTCGATTCAATGAACTAGCTCGTTCAAGAGGGTCAAAATAGTGAACTAAATCCAAAATTGAACACCTCAATCGAGTAGCATGTTGTACAGTGTTATAGTACTCCATGAACATGTTGAAAGTCAAATTAATGAACTTGTTTGATATACGCATGTATCCGTTCATGTGTGGATTGCAGACAACATGTTCTCCAATTTAAATATTTGAATGCATGTTTATATCGAAACATGGTTTATATCAGTCTTTGATGCATAAAACGCGACCTCCCCCTCTCCCGGACTCCTGTTCTCTCTCTCTCTCACTCACTCTCTCGCCGACAATCTTCAATTCTGTCGCACGCATCCGACACAAAAACCTTGTTGGTCCCTCTCCCTTTATCTCTCTCTCTCTCTCTCTCTCTCTCTCTCTCTCTCTCTCTCTCTTTGTGTGTGTGTGTGGGGGGGGGGGGTCTTTCTAGTTCGCATTCATATATACACTATCTATAGGTCTCTCTCGCACACTATGTATGATACTCTAGCTAGTCCAAGCTAGATATCTTGGGTGCACTCATCGTACGCACACAAATTCCTTGGCTCTTTGCCCATAACTCTCTCACGCACCACTATGTCGCCCTCGAGCTCTTCCCCCCTCTCTCAAACTCTCCATCCACAGGTCACACATACACATGCATATCTCACTCGCACTCGATAGGCCCATCTAAAACTCTATCTCTCTCCCTCGTTCTCTATCCATATCACACGCACACACACACACACAATCTCATGCCCAGCTAGCCAAGTATGATGGTCTCTCACTCAATTGTAGGCACACACAGTCCCCCCTATATGTATATGACTAGCTAATCTTAGTCTCCATCACAAACATGTGCATGGTCTATCTCGATTTCTCTCGGGGCATCTTTCTATCATGCATGCACTCCCTCAATCTCCCACCCATATAGTCCCCTCACGATCTCGAGGGGATCTCTCTATCACAAACACACCCTCTCTCCCTCCCAATGCGTCCATGCCATCCATGTGTCCCTCTCGACCTTTTTTCCTTGTTGGCAGGACCTCACCGGACATGTGCTGTGGGTGTCTCTCTGCTGCAAACAATCACACACTAGCTATCTTCGTGTATCTCCTCGCCTCGCTTTTTCATCTCAGAGATGCATGCGTGATATGTTCGCATAAGAAACAAAAAAACACACACTCTCTCTAATTTATCATTTGTTGTCACTTTCTCTTTCACACACATAATCTTTTTGCATACTTACTCATTCTCCTTCACACGCACTTGACCTTTCTCGACTGAGGCACTCTCCTCCGTCCATAGCACATAGATTTATTGAAAAGTCAAACATCACAAAGTTTGACCATGTACGTGGAGAAAAAGAATTACATCTAGTACGGCTAACATATACCATTACATTCACCATGAGATGTAGTTTTGTATGATGTATCTTTGGTATTGTAGATATAAATAACATTTGCGTAAACCTGATCAAAGGTTCCAAAGTTTGACTTCTAAAAAATTTACATGCACTGCATTATCGAGCGGATGGAATATCTCTTCCCCTCTCAGCTATCTCGACGCACCACTCAGCCTTATCGGGCTGCTCAATCTCTCTCAAACTTTATTGGTCGGTTTGGCTCGTGACCGACCCTCATGCCTTGATGGCGATCTTTGCTGGTGTGGGCGTGAGATGTAAAATATTTCTGCCTGGCCAGGCTTGTGTGGTGCGAAGCGTTTGGTTCATGCCCAGGCGAGCAAAGCATCAACGTCCCATCAATCAATCCATGCATCAATTATTTAATACTAATATCCATCAATGTTGCTGTTAGCCTCGTGGCCGCACGACCAGGCACGGCCAGGCGTTCGAGATCGGTCGCTTGGGCCAGGCTACTTGCAGTGTCTGGAGTTCAGCCATGCTAATTAAAGTGCAAGGGAACCCAGCCCAGGCGGGCTTTCTTTTTCACAGGGTAGCAACCAAACAAGCATGCATGAAATCCAGCCACAACCCTGTGCCACGCAAAAGATGCTCACGACGCAAGCCAAACCGGCCTTATATATCCCCGGGTTCACACATACACATGTCTCGCTCATGATCCAACACTCTCCGCCCTTGTTCTCTCTCCATGTGACACGCACCCCCCTAAGTACCATAATCCCTCACTCCATCATCGGCTCTGTCTGGATCCATGGGTTAGAGTTAGTTTGGGTTAGTTTGGAGTCAACTAACCCAAAAAGATCCAAACAGGAGGGTTAGTTTAGGTTAGATGCATCTAACCCATCCAAAAAACTAACCCATCCAAGAGGTGCTTATTTGGGTTAGTTCTTCTCGGGACCACTAATAAACACTTTTTTCTCTCGCTCTCCCTGCAGCAGATCCCTCCCCACTTCCTCGAAGCTTCTCGTCCTCTCGCTCACTCCCTCTCGCACCGCGCGTGAAGGTGCCTCGCCAGATCCAAGGCGCTCCATCTAACCCTGCCATCCAAACACCTCTTTACTTAGAGTTAGTTCAGGCTTAGAATCTAACTCTAACCTCTAACCGAGTTAGAGTATCCAAACAGGGCCATAGGCGCAAGCACTCCCCGCTCCTAAGTATGATTATCTCTTACTAGCCATCGTGAACACACGTATTGTCTCCTTCCATCCATACGTCTATCTCGATATCTCTCGGGGCATCTTCTATCGCGCACACACCTTGTCACTCGATCTCCCACCCATGTAGTACCATCACGATCTCCAAGGGATCTCTCTATGACAAACATATACTCTCTCCTCCCCATGTCTGCATTTTCTCCGTACGTCTCTCTCGACCTCTCTCCCTTGTTTGTAAGACCCCTCTTGGACACGTGCTAGGGGTCTTCCTCTCTCGGTTCCAAACAACCACACACTATCTCCTCACCTTGCCTCCGTTGTCGAAGATGCATGTGTGATATGTTTGCATAAGACACACACGCCTTTTCTCCACTTTCATCGTGTGTTGTCCATGTCTCTTTCACACACGCGCACACACTTTTTTCACTCTCTCTCTTTCTCTCTCTCTTTCTCTCTCTCTCTCTCTCTCTCTCTCTCTCTCTCTCTCGTTAGGGACTCTGTCACGTCCATAAGCATATGGATGTTTTGAAAAGTCAAACCTCAGAAAAGTTTGACCAGGTGTATGTGGAGAAAAACATTTACATTTGGAACGATCATTAGATTCATCACAACATGTACTTACTTCGTACTATAATTTATCTTTGGTATTGCAGATATAAGTAATTTCTTTATAAACTTGGTCAAAGTTTCAAAAGTTTGACTTAAAAAATGTTGTAACTACATTATCGAACGGAGGGAGTAGCTCTTTCTCTCTCTCTCTGCTATCTCTCACGGGCCTCCCCTCTCACTCGAACTCTCTATACCGACGGATTATACGCTCACTGTGTCAGCATATAGCTCTGTATATTGTTTAGTTGACCGGTCAACCAATCCACATGCTGCATTGTCAGCTCGTGTTCTATATCTTGGTGTGCTGGCCCATGTGGAACTGGGTGAAAATAAGTAAACTAGAGGGCAAACTTCCTACGCGCGAAGGACGCACTCGCGCACAATTCACCACTGCGCGGCGGCATGCACAGAAGGATGCACTCGCGCAAGTGTACACCGGCGTCGCCGCCCGTTGAGATGGATGGCGAGGCAGCCAACAAGCGGAGGCGGCTCGAGCCAAAACCGCATCCGGTGAGCCTGGACTTCATCAGCAGCTTCCCCGATGACATGCTGCTCGTCATCATCGGCCTCCTCCCCACCAAATCTGCCGTGCGGACCGCCCTGCTCTCTCGGCGGTGGCGCCCCTCTGGCGCTGCGTCCCCTCAACCTCACTGTCGACAGCTGCCTTTGCGACGGGATTGCAAACACATGGCCGCAGTCTCCAAGATCCTTAGATCGCACCCTGGGCAGCCAGACGCCTTGACATCTGCATGTTCAGTACCAACTGCAATGTCCAACCCAAGTTCGACGAGTGATTCTTATCCCCCGCCCTAGATCAGCTCGAGGAGCTCAGCTTTGAAGCTGGACGATGTCACTCTCTGCCGTCGTCCGCGCTCCGCCTCATGCCAACGCTGCGCCATGCCAGCTTCAGCTCCTGCTATCTTCCCCAGATTAATGTCGTGCCTGCCCTTCTTCTCCCTCAACTCAAGCAGCTCGACCTCTTCGACGTTGTCATCTCGAAGAAGGCTATGGAGCACCTGCTCCGCAGCTATCTCGCGCCGAGTACCTTCGTCTTGAGCAGATCCACGGGTTCATTGGCCTCCACATCGCCTCGATTTAATCTCCGATGGATTTATGTGTCTTGCTGGCCCCGCAACAAGACATCAATTGGGAAGATATCACTCCAGTTGTTCCACGTTATGGTCATTGAGAATGTGCCTTTCCTTGAGAGATTGCTTGTATCGGATCTAGAAGGTCCAATAAAAATCAGGGTCATTGACGTGCCGAAATTGACAGCGTTGGTGTACTAAATCGCCAAATTCTACGAACTATTTACTGGATCCGTAATCGCTCGTGTACAACACTCATCTTCTTCTCCGTCTTCTTGAATTCACATTTTTAAATTTCTTCTTGATGTATTTACGAATCGTCTTCCAGAAAATGATTCCCACAAGCTTGACCCAGTCCATGCGCACAGTGAAGATCTTAGCACTAAAATCTATTGGCCCCAATCTGGATCAAGTCGTTGGACTCCTTACATGCTTTCCATGCACGGAGAAGCTACTCATCGAGGTGAAACTACTTTCCTATTAGTAAACGGTAATCACAACGTAGCTCAATTTTTTCATAATTTTACCAAATTACGATGACAAGTGTAGTGTTCAAAACTACATCTACGCACTGCACCGAAAGAAATGTTTTTAGTATTTTTGTCTCACGTGATCACCTGCATCATTTTTATGTTGTACTACTATAGTAGCCTAGGCTAGTCATAGTGGAAAGTAACTTAGACTACTCCAGTAACTCTATGGTTACCCTAAGGGCAAGTACTACCTCCGTCCTGGTTTACTCTTCCAATTTTGTAGTATCAAAATTTGACCATAGATTTAATCGACAAAATGTTAATGCATGTCACTAAGAACTATATCGTTGGATTCAGATTTGAACATAATTTCAAATGGTTTCATTTTTAGTGACATGCATTGGCATTTTCTTAGGTAAATCTATGGTCAAAATTTTATACTAAATACGAGAGTATTCCTTCGTCATAAAATTCTTGTCTTACATTTGATTAGATACGGATGTATCTAACACTAAAATGTAACTAGATACATCCGTATTTAGACAAATTTAAGACAAGAATTTTGGGACGGAGGGAGTACAAAAGTGGGCTATGTAGGCCAAAACACGTGCCAAATTCACTTGTGATGCATTTGGCATCGATGCCCTCCATTGCTCACCTGGTGCCCCAATCTGGATCACCTACTTTGCTCCGGTGCCAAATTAACTCACGCAATGAAAAAACACTGCGTCGGAGAGAGAGAGGACCGAGGCAATAAAAAAACACTTGTTTGGGAGAGTGAGAGGCTGGTGTAGTTGGTTTTATTGATTTGTTTATACATGTGGGTCTGTGTGCACAGCGGTGCCAACTCTCTCACATCACGAGAGCGGTGCCAAAATCTTTTGATTTGACATCGATGCGTATTATGTGGCATACTTTTGCGAAATATGGCATCGGCCACATAGTGGAAGGCAACAAATGCCCAAGCTCTTCATGTGCTCCTAGTTAAATGAGAGGAAACAGAAAGATAGAGAGAGAGAGGGAGAGACAGAGAGAGAGTGAAAAAATATCACTAGCCAGCCAACCTTATCGTATGAGCGAATGATATTGGTCCTCTTGATGACACGGCAATCTTATGCAGCCAGCTGCTCTAATATGTTCTCTTCTTTTGCAGATAAAAAAGACCCAAAAGTGAAAAATGTGCAGCACTATAACAATCTCATCGAATGCCTTGATCTCCATCTTACAGAAATTGATTTGATCGACTACCGAGGCAGCACATCTGAGATTAAATTGGCCAGGTTCTTTGTTCTGGAGGCAAGTGTGCTCAAGCTAATGAGGTTTGGCGTTCTCTGGCGCAACAATGAATCGTGTGCTGATCACCGCAAGCGTCTAAGCCTAAATGACAAAGTCTCCACAGAAGCTGAATTTGTTTTTGAAACATCAAGTGTCCAGAGACTCGAAAAATTATTTTCCCATTAGTGACTTGTCAGAGCGGTGGATTTTAGTTTGTACGATAACGCTGCATCCACCTAAAGTAACGAAAGTTCTTACGTAAACTTCCTAGTAATTCCCTCTTCCTAGGTGCAGCATTACTCCTAACATTTGTAATATCAATTTGAAACTTGTAATATTGCCGTATCCTATTCCTGCGTTTTCAAAATCCTGCGAATCAACAGGTCCTGAGTTGGTGATGATGTTGTGCCTCCCATCTTTCACCAATAACCGTCGGATCTAGATCTGGCGCATACAAACCAAGCTTCTCCATTTTTGCAAAAAGATGCCCGCACGTGTTCCCTATTTACAAACAACTCCTTGTCTCTCACAATCAGCCTTATCTCCTCCCCACCACATCTAGAAGGCCGTGGAAAAATTTGGCGCGATGGCCGCTGCCGAAGCCGTCCGCCCCCAATCTTGGTATTCCGCGCAATGCACGGGCAGCTACGCACGGGAAATTATGTCGAACAGGGCTACTTGTAAGCAGGCTAGCTCTACAAGCCATGATGATAGTGACTGCAGACGGTGAGGCTGACTATGGTATGCCGAACACGGCGCCTATACTCAGGTGTCATCTCCGGCGCAGGGTCTTGTCACTTCACCGTGAGGAGCAAAGACGTAATAATTTGACCAGCGGGTGATACAGGTGCTAGTACTCCTAGGAGTACTACATTGGTAGTACTACTACTAGTACTAGTAGCACCACCGTCTGGATTTAGGAGTACTACCACGTCCATCTGGATTTTAGTATTTGACTAGCAATATCTAGTAATGCATGTCACAAAAATGTACTACTCCCTCTGTAAATAAATACTATGGTGACAACCTCTTCGACGACCTTGGTGGCCTCGAGGCGCCTGCCGTCGCGCCAAAGAATGTCCACCTCGAGGTCGCGCTCGCCGCACAGCACCTGGCGCAGCAAGACACCATCGACATAATCACCCACATCTATGCGCATGCAAGAGGAGGACGATAGGACGCTGGCCTTCTTGGACCACAGGGCAACCTTGGACGGCACTGTTCAGAAGCACGTTGAGCTCCCCGCCAACGACGCTGCTCCTCACACGTCGGTTGGTGACCCGGCGCACTAGGGCGTGAGGATGTCGTTGATGGATCCGTATGTATTTTTATCTTTCCGTCAAATCCATGTAGTAGTGTATGATACTACAGTAATTATCTTACCTTTCGCATCAACTTCATAATTTTCGTACGTACTCCATGCATGAACGGCGCCAGAACCAAACTTCTCATTACTCAATCGATCGCGCCATGGAGTAGAACCAAAATTTACAAGTTACGAGTTCAAAAGGAAAAGCCTGCCGTGTTCGCGTCGCACCCCCACACGGTTGGTCCGGCACGCCGCTCAAGCGGGAATGCGTGTGTTGTTACAAGTGGGACCGTAGTTGAGCAAACCGACTATCGGCAAACCCCCATCCCGCCCACCGCGCGATGGCTGAGAAAACAGGAGGGAGAAGAGATGGCTGTAGCACGGACTCCAAGAAAATTTGTGTCGGATGGGACTCGTGTGGGTGGCGTGTGCCGTACTGCTAGACGTGAATGCTAGTTATTGCCCATGCCACCCCACTATATCGAGCCTATATCGAGGTACGTAGAACAAATTTCCTGCAGTCCGTGCTCAGCACACCTGTATCTCTCTTCTCAGCCAGCCAACGGACGTGCGGAGCCCATCGTCTGTTTGCTCACATGCGGTCCCACATGTCAGTGAAAACGCAAGCGGACCCACTGAACCTGCACATCTTTCACCTCGACGTGCTGGTGATGAAAAACAAATCCAAGAAAGATCTTCGGTGGCTGCTTTTGGAGTTACTCAGGAGTAGTAAGATTCTATTCTGATTTAACCCAAGATGCACATCTCGTGGCTTCAACTACCACTCTATTTTCTTTCATGACACGACCTGGATGCTAGATGTCCCACGTGTCGGCAAAAGGAGGAAGAACCCGACCAAATCTTCGGTTGTGCTCTCGGATTAGACTAGTTGTGCTAACTTAAAAATTTTATTGTGTACTCCCTCCGTTCCAAAATACTTGACTTCCATTTGTCCAAAAATGGATGTACCTATATACTAAAACATGTCTAGATACATATATATTTTGACAAATAGAAGGCACATATTGTGCAACGGAGGGAGTAGAATGGATGCAAGTTTTTGTATTGGGAAGAAGAGTACATCCATATATTGATACAACACAATTTAGTAGATGTTCTATCACTTTTAGCTAGCATAGAGGCTATAGATGAGATTAGTGCACTTGTTGATACTCCTACTTGGTATGCATGTTGCTGCTTAGGCCTTGAGAGAAAAAGCGGACGGGGAGGGAGTACTAGAATAGAGGCTAGGCATGAGACTAGATGCGAGGAAGCAACGTCTACTTCTTTACACTCGAAGAAGAAAGAAGCACGCAAGATCGAGCCTCTGCAGATCAACAATGAATGCATCAAGAAGGCACTAATCCAACTTACAGGAGTAGTAAAATGTATTATTGTGGTTCTTGTTTTCTTTGGTCTTGCTTTTCTAGTCAAAATTATCGTTGGAGTTCGTGCAAAACGGAGGTCCGTTTGGGGTCGTGCGTTGCGATTGGCCTTACAAGTGGGACCACAGTTAAGGAAACCGACTATCGGCAAACCCCCACCTCGCTTCGGGCCGCGATGGCTGAGTTAGAGAAACGATGAGGTTGAAGAGATTGCTCTAGCACGGACTCCAAGAAATATGGTGTCAGATGGAAGTCGTGCTGGTGGCGTGTGTCGTACTCCTGGACGTGAATGCTTGTTCCGACCCATGCCACCCTACTACTCCTACTACTTACTATATAGTACTACTAGTATCGAGGATTCGAGGTGCTGGTTGCGTAGTACAATATGGCTACACTAAAAACACCCGCACGACGCGCGAAGCATGTGAAGCTAGTACAAATAATGTGCTACTATTGTTGATTGGCCTCATCCGATAACATGTTGCAATGCACGTACAATTATGTATTCGGAAAATATTTTTTTGCCTCGCCGCACCACTCACTCACAGAAGCAACTCGAAAGCCATTCATAAATTTAGTAAGTTTATCACAGGCATATCATTTTATTACATACAACAGGTCATCAACCCACATCAACAACAAGGATACATTATAAATACTAAAGTTTTCACCACACAAAAAATAACAAGCAATGAAATGAACTTCAACTCAATCATTCCTCGATGTTGGAAACGCTTGCTTTGAACCACAAGTGATTCTCTCGACGGGCCATCCATTGTCGATCCGGAGACCAACGCGGACTGATCATCCAGGCTGAAGCGGCCTACTATATCAGTACCAGGGTAGGGAACCACCCAAGTGTCCGAGGTATAGACACAGTTGCTTCTCATAAATGGTAGTAACATTGTGTCAACAACAGTTGGATCGCATTTCACCATCATTTGATAGTTTTGTCCAAGGAAGAGCGAGTTTTCTCCAAGACTATCAATTCTGTACCAGGGAGAAGGAGTTGGCGCTAGCACACTAGTATCCATCCCGAATACAATGCAACAGGTGTTGGAATAGGTCCGGAGAGTGCGACCATGGGAGACTACACGAGAAGAGGTGATCCATCGGAATTAGTTGCTAGGCGCCAAATAGTATATGGGCGTTGCTCGTCCTCATGCTCGTGATCATCACTATCATCATCTCCCCCTTGGTTATAAAAATCTTCAAGTATAGGTGGTGGAATGTTCACAGGACCTTGGAAACACAAGAAGAAGGTTAATTAGTAAGGCTGGCCATAGTGGGGGTAACATAAGTAGTATCATGCACTTGGGACTCGCAAACATGCTTAGACTAGCCACAGTGGGAGTAACTTCAGTAGTAACATCGAGTAAAACTCAGCAAATTTCGTTATGTGGCAGTGAGTTAATGAGGAGAGAGGTAGTTATAGTAACTTAGCTAGTTACTATAACATCACATGTCCCAATGCAATATGAGTCTATAACCTAATAAATGAAGCTTTGCATGTTACTACACTTATGTTACTACCCACTATGAAGGTAGTAACATAGTCTAGGGATATGTGTATGTTACTAGTGTATGTTACTCACCATTGTGGCTAGTCTTATGTGGCAGGCAATTAAGGAAGAGAGAGATGGTTATAGTAACATAGGTAGATACCGTAACATAATAAATGTGATGCTACTATGTGTCATGCATGGCAATAAATGAGACCACCTATGATACTAATCTAAGATACTATGCACTAAAGGGAAACTTGCTAACCCGCATAAATGTGGATGAAACAATTATAATTACGGTGGAAGACAAACGTACCGAAACAACGAGGATGCCATGCAAAAACAGTGCCACGAGTGGTGGCAGCAAACACAAGGCCCTCGTAATGAATTGCATCACAGTACTCATCCGTGTATAGAAACTGATTTTTGAGCAATATCCATCCAGTCAAACCACTAAGGATGGCAACAAGCTTGTCGAAGATAGCAACAACTTCATAGTTGTTGTAATTCCAAGAGCGGTTGGGGACTTGAGAAATTGGTACCTTCCGTAGAAGACAGTGACCATGATTGTATTTGAGCGTCGCATTACAATACCGGTGTGCTCAACCTCCGGGCAGTCTCTTGAGATTTTTGGAAGTGGAACCCGATCCACGAGTGTACACATTCACAAGTTCCCACTGCATGATTGGACCCAATGTAAACAACCCAATCTCCATTTGCGCCTGCCCAAGCCTTGCCCTCATGCGATGGCATCTTAACATCATACATATCATTATCAAGCGGCATCAACTTGCATAGGGCGAGGCCTCCGTCGTGACGGGGCCAGTCATCAGGCTCACGGCGAAGAAGATAGGGGAGATCAAACCGCTCCTTGACTCTTGGGTTCCTTGTAATGATGTTATTAGTTGAGTCGAGAATGGGCTTGAATGAACCTGCCATGCTAGCCGAGGTGATGACATCGCACCGATCAATGAGTTCGTCCACCACGTCATCTTTCAGATCGGGGCAAGAATAACGGGGTCGTTTCCGTCCTGTTCCCTCCATGGAGAAGACGATCGAACAATGGCAGAAGAAAGGGTGAAGGGCTAAAGGAAAATGGAGGAGGGAGAGTAAGAGCGTGCGACAGCAGTTCCAAATCGAGAGGGAAAGGCGAAGAGTTGGTGGACGGTTGCCAGTTTGCCACGGTTCACGAAGGGGCGTCCCGGCCTACTCGTCGGTTCGGAAATACTCCTACTACTCGCCGTCGTCTCACTGATATGTGGAACGGGACCACATGTCAATGAAACATGGTGTGTAATTTCTCGTGCAAAATGCGATCTGGCGCGTTGGCCGAGGTGCCGCATTAGTTATCGACCTTTATTTTTTAATGGCGTGCCATTCAGTTTTGAAACACGACTAACTGATGCATCAGACGCAGAGAAAATATAAACTACTCTACCACTAGTCCACCTCTAGTACTAGTAGTATAAAGAAGATATATAGGCTGGAGCTTCAGCGCTTTCTTGCCAAGGGCTGCCCACTTGCTTCTCACACTACCACTCCTCACCGGTGGTCACAGATCCGCCGGGGAAGAAAAGGACGTGCAGCATTGGCCTTTTCAAATGCGTCGGCGAAGCGAGGTCACGCATAGCAGCGACAAGGCCGTGCTCTAAGACCTAGCGCCCGCGCGGGATGGCCTACGTCCCCAAGCTCGCTGCCGTAGTGTGTGCGGAGGACAACGACCATGAGCGAAGCCACTTCCCGCCGACCCTCAGGTATGCTACCTCTTTTCGAACCATACCCTTCTTTTATTGCCCCATCTGGCACGTCATTGCATATGGATCTTTTTCCACTCCACCATCTTCCCAATTTGCTATCCTCTCGCTTTCTGCCACGCAGCATTTAAAACCATAATTTGCACTATTATAGGAAACCCTACTTCATGCAGACTAATGCATATGCAGGGTTGAATAAGGAAAGGAAGGGAGACTGTCTTGTCCCAAGAGAGTAGGCATCGAACCCGCATCTAGGTTGAATAGGGGAATATCAGTAGCTAAGGAACGAGTCTCGTGTCTCTTGGTTGAAGAAGGGTAGAAAGGCATGACAACGCAATAGAGAATGACAGGTCGATAGGTTTGTTGTCCTCACATAGGAAAAAGGTGGCTAAAGAGAACAAAAATGGGACGTAATCCACATATGCTGCCTGGATATTTGTTGCTCTGGGCAACCATACCTCCCTCACCACTCTGCGTCCATGGAGGTACATCGTCTTGGTGCAGCGCCTTTGTCCGAATGGGCCTCCCATGCTCTTGTAGCCACTTTTTTTGCTGTTAGTATAACGCCCAGTCAAGTCAAGCAATGCTCTTGCTAAAGTGATGCCACATTTAACTAATGCCGCTCTCGGTCTAATGCCACAGATAAATTTAAGCGGTGCCATTTAATGTCACCGGATCATTTCGAGGTTAGTCGTTGATTGTGGATGTATTAAAGATTTTTCAGCTAAGGCATTCTAATCTTTGTTACAGCCAGTATACCAACGATGAAACTTGTTACTACCTTCAGATTTTTGCATTGTTAATGCTTATAGATTACATACCTCACTTTCATGAGATAAGTTAATTTTTTTGTACAGTGTCACCAAAATGCCAAGGCGCTGATGTCATTTTATTTTGGTTAAACTGCACAGACAATTATGAAGACAAGAGGAAAGGTCAAGAGTGGGCACCTACTCCTCCTCCGGCTGTTCTCTTGATTCGTTCGATCAAGTTTTTATGTTCGATCGATTATCAAGATTGGGATAGCAATTTTTAAGGTCCCCCCGAGTTCGAAATGATATTTACCTTGGAGGTACATGGTTTGCAATTTTTTTATACTGACATTAGTTAGTAATGCTTGTTACCTTCAGACTTCTGTATTTGGTTTAATGCTCATGCATAGCTAGTATACCAATGCTGGAACTTGTTACCTTTACATTTTGTATTGTTAATTCTTATAGAAACCTTCCAGTGCTAGAGTTTATTGAAATCTGTTCAGTAAAACCATTGTACTGTACCCTGTAATAAACTAACTACTCTACGGTTGCACAAGCCACTGGATTAGTGTATATTTGTAGTATTCGAATGGTGTTGCTTTAGCGTATGGACATAAATAAAGTGTGGCATGCTTTCCCAGATATGTGCTTAAGAAAACTACTACCTGTTTTTCTAAATACTAGACGTTTGGGTACTTTAAATTGAAGCGCGAAAACGTCTTATATTAAGGAACAGAGGGTGTAGAGTTCACTTGAGTGATCCCGGTAAAGCTAGTCACAACTTTGTTAAAATTAATGTTGTTATCGGAGGAGGTCTGTATGTTTGTCTCTAATGCCTGTCTACTACATACCCGACATCATGATGTAATGTTAAGTCATTTCCTTTTGTACAGTGTCACTAGATTGTCAAGGCGGTGATGGCATTTTATTTTAGTAGAACTGCACAAAATTTGCTTAAAAGAAGAGGAAAGGTCAGGAATGGCTCAGTTTTTCGTAAAAAACTATGTATGCCTTCTGACATCACCATTGTTGCTTTATTTATTCCTTCAAACAGGTTGTTAGAAACAGTCTTGCTACCTTTTCCCATTAAGAAATTGGAATGCTTATATTTTTGAGTCTATGCTTCAACTAGTTCCACTTTTATAGTAATCACACTTTCAATATCTATGCAAACAGGGATGCTCGATTTTAGTGGAGCTGCACAAAAGTCCAACCGGTTCAACATTAGGAGCATGTTTTTTTTCCAAACCTTTATATCCAATTGGTGGCACTATGAGTTGTTCATCACGAAGGTACATGGTTTGCTACTATCTTGCTACTCTTTTTGTACTGTCATTAGATAGTAATACTAGTGGTTTGCATGTGAATCTATTGGCAGGGTGGACCTACATTGGAGGTGCATGACAGGATTCAATGATTGGATGCTCAATTTCGGTTGTATTGATTTCACCTCTTCCATCACTGCGAACATGGTGTGGTATATGTTTACTAGCTGCTTGATATTTGTGCAGACAGAGATGTCTGCCCGTTGTTATTTGGCAAACAAACAAAGTGTCCGCAATTTTGGTTGAACTGCACAAGAGAATAGTATAGTCACTGCATGCGATTGCCATTTGAAAATAGACACAAAGATTGGATAGTCACTTCATGGACTGCAGAAAAGTAATCTTGTACTATTCTTGGCCAACACTAGGTGCTTCATTGCTTTGGTCTGATTATACAATGGGCATCATTTTCCCTAAGTTAAATTTTGTATTCCGAAAATAGTCTCGCGGTGTGATCGAGAGAAGAACAAATCATATTGCAGTGGATGTTCCTCCATCAAGTGTGGTTCATTCTCATGGTTCCAGCTGTTGGTGAAACCACTTACGTTTGCAAGAGGAATTGTAGACTTCACAAACAAATTTGTCTTTCGATGCATCTTGAATGTTGGCCAAGAGAAGCATCCAAGTTAGTAGGAAGAACAGATGTTTTTTCTAGATCTTTGCTTTTGGAGCTACATATTTGTATATGATCTGTGAATCATTGAGATGCATTAACATGTTGATCTTATGTATGTGAATCGTACTAGTTAGTTTTAGTTGCGACGCAAAATCCGAAGTGGCTGATCTTAGCTTTTGGAGCTACATATTTGTATATGATCTGTGAATCATTGAGATGCATTCTGATTACTTATTTATGTTCGCTCGGTGTTTACAAGTTCTTGATCGATCACTAGCTAGCCTACAAATGCGCTCCTGGCAGTTTTATTTGCGAAGCAAGATGCGAAGTGGTAGTTTTTTGAATAAAAATGCCTACCTCTGAAGAAACTGACAAGCTACACTATCGATCCTACATGGATAAATAGCGGATCACGCACGTACTACCTCCTTTCCGGTTTGCAGGGCTCAATTCAAGAAACGACCTACTCGATCCTACACGAATAAATAGCGGATCACGCACGTACTAGTACTTCCTTTCCGGTTTGCATGGCTTAATTCAAACCTCTCACCAACCAAGGTACTCCCTCCGTCCGGGTTTATTAGTCCCGTGAGCAAAGCAGCAAGACCAAGGCATGGCAATAATTAACGGCATACAGAAGTTTAAGCCTAATTAATTCCAGCGATTTAAGTGGCTGCATGCGCGTTCTCGGCTGCGACTTCGTTGCATGCCGCTCGCTGCATTTCCCGCGGTGATTACGAGTGCTCGCATGCAGCCGGCCGTAATTAAGGCAGCTAACTGATGCGAAAAAAGATACGCTTTAATTGTTGCGGCTTTTTAAATCCGTGAAATCATTATTTACAAGGAGGGAGATGATTCAAGTGCACTCGTTTGACCGCCATGCCGGCGTGCGACCCAGACGGGACGGGACGACACATTCATAATTTCAATTTCCCTAGTTTTCCACGGCAAGCTGACACGCTAAGCCACCGTGACCCAACTCGCCATATCCTCATAAGCCCCACCGGCCCGACGTTGCTCTCCACGTCTGCCATGCCCCCGCCCGTCCGCGGTAGGCGACGCCCGGGGCGGTCACCGCCGTAGGCGGTCACCGCCGGAACTAGTGTTCGGTTTTTCACCGGAAGGCAGACGGAGGGAGGAGGCATTCTATCTGTCTTTAGATGGCAATGCGCAGATCGAGGAGTTGTTGGAGCGCGACCGAATGGCGGAGGAGCAGGAGTAGTTGGAGCGCGACCGCCTGGCGGAGGAGCAGCGTATTGCCGATTTGCGCCGCCAGGACATGGAGCAGCAGCGCACCGACGCTCTGAGTCACGAGCAGAGCGCCCATAATCTGGGCCGACTACGTGGAGGCGGCGCCCGCAAATAGCCCCGAGGTCGACGGGCAAGCACGTTCGCGACGCCAATTTTACTACCAGCTCGTCAAGTGGGTTTCCGCTTGGAAGCAAGCCGGTGGACCGCGCCCGGCATGGAAAGGGCCAGCAGCGAGCAACGCGCTTCTATCGCACCTCCGCAAGTCCGAGGCGAGGCACAGGGGACGCCCGGTGCCGGCGTTTAGCATGTACCGCCGGCATCGTCTAGTTAGCTAAGGGTAAGTTAGTACTTGTCTAGTGGGAGTAGATAGTTAACTTGGCTATGATGGTTGTCAACGTGGAAGTTCAGTACTCTATATGTGGATCAGACCTGTTACTTTGCTCTCAATGTTGAACTTTCCGTTTGAATGTATGGAATGGGCTGTTATTTTTCTAAATGGGTTGTATTTGTCCTCCACGGGTTTAGAGAATGACTTGTTGGCCTAGCAAGTTGACGCGTACACAATCAGGAGATAATTGTACGTGGAGAGGATGGCAGCACGGACCCGCCAAGGTCATGGCAGTACGCAAGCAAGTGCCTCCTTATTTCAAGCCAATAAAGAAAATGGCTCCTCCTAGTGGATTTCTGACATCTGGGTCCCATGCCATTGTCAACATAGTCTATAAACGAGAGAATTGCACAACGAGCGGCTGACACGAGGACCCAAAGAGCTCACCCAGCTTATTTTTGTTTTGGGTTAATTTGATAAATGCCTCCGAGAAATGCCACTGCAATTTCCAAACTTTGAAAAATGCCATTTCATGCCATTTCTAGTGGCATTTTTTGAAGTCTGGAGTGGCGTTTTTCAAAGTTTGCAAACTGCAGTGGCATTTTTCAAAGTTTGCAAAAATTGCAGTGGCATTTTTCGAAGTTTCAAAATTGCAGTGTCATTTTTATGAATCGCCATAATTTGAGTGGCATTTATCTAATTTGTTTTTGAGACGGAAGCAGGGTGTCAACTGGGCTATGCGGGACACTCTGGCCTGTCTAGACAGCCTTTTCTTTTATGTTTACCATGAGACCAGCCCAATAGTTTTTTTCTTTTTGAAAATGGCTAGCCCAGTTTTTTGTGATTTGTCAAGTAAGTCACTTTATCGGGCATGTTGGGCTGCAAATCTTTCAAGACGAGGAGAGCTTCATTCGGTGGCCGAGAAAATGGCCTATCAAGAATGAGAAATGGGTTGTACATTTTTAAACACATCAAACCGACAATTAGTTTCAAATATCTTTTTTCATTTCGAGATTTTAAATTGCATTGATTTTATGCGGACAATTTATTGGATTTTATATTGATATACATTTATTTTTAAAATCAGTCTGAATGTGACTCAAAATTTCGGGATTAAAAACAGTTCAGACCGACCGACATATGCAAAATTTCGTATCATATTTTAACCGTGGCCACAATATGGGCTGTAATGCTAACAAAAAGAATATGGGCTCCAAAAAAACCCGTAAGAATTAGCAAATGGGCTGTAAACTATTTGAAATAATGGCAGATGGGTTGTATGCTGTTTTCCACATATTTGAGGCTTTCCGTAGATGGCAGATATCTTTGTTGGATGTCCATCCAACGGCCGTCGTCTTCTTCAATCTCTGCTCTTCCTGCTCCGGCCCGCTCAAACAAGCGCCAAGCAGATCTGCCTGCTCCCTCCTCCTCAAGGCCGGGTCAGGCTGCCACAGCCTCACTGCCCCACCATACTCCCATTGCAGGCCTCACCGCCCCACCGTACACACCCGGAGGATCAACCATAGCCCTTCTAGCCAGCTCATGAGCCACGCGATTCGAATCACGCGCACAATGCTCAAAACTAACATGGCCAAAATTATTACAAATCTCAAAGCAATCATTAAGAATAGGGGCCTCTACTGAATTAACAGAAATGCCTCCTTATTACGCGCAAAATAATGATTCCTCCACCTGACAGCTAGGACCCAGAGGAAGGGCCTCTTTATTTCATGAAAAAAAAGTTCCCCCCGCTGACAGGTCGGACCCACCAGCTATATCTTCGCAAGCAAGGAAGTGCCTCCTTATTACGCCCAAAAAAATGAATACCCCCCTGCTAGCTGGAACCCACCATATTGTTGGGCTGACTTGTGGGCCAACTAAGTTGACGGGGACGGAGGGCTTTGTCAACTTAGTCAATACTCCAGTGACCGTATGATGTCCATCCAACGGCCATAGTTCTTCTTCAACCTCTGGTCTTCTTGCTCCAGCCACCCAAAGCAGCGCCGGTCGTGCCGCCTACTCCTGCCTCCCGTGGCCCGGCTCCGCGTCGTCCCCTTCCTAGACCTCGCCGTCGTCCACCGCCGTGGTGCTCTCGGCGCCGCATGGTCAATATTTCAACGACCGACTTCCATCGGAAGAGTACTGTACGTGGAGAGGCTGACAGCTGGGTCCACGGCAGCCGCAAGGAAGTGCCTCCTTATTACGCGGAAAATAATTATTCCTCCACCTGACAGCGAGGACCCACTGGACGGGCCAACAGTATTTTGCGAAAAAAATCATTTCCCCCTGACTGCTGGACCCACCGGACGGGCCACCGTATTTCGCAAAAAAACGTTCCCCCCGCTGTCAGCTCGGACCCACCGGAAGTGCCTCCTTATTACACACAAAAAATGAATACTCCCATTAGCTGGGACCCACCTTGGTGGGAGGCTGTCTTAATGGGCCTACTAAGTTGACGGGACGAAGGGCTTTCTCAACTTAGTCAATATGAACGATTCTAGCTCCAGTGACCGTACGATGTCCATCCAACGGCCATAGTGCTTCTTCAACCTCTGGTCTTCTTGCTCCAGCCGCCCAAATCAGCGCCGGTCGTGCGCATGCTCCTGCCTCCCGTGGCTGGGCCAGCCGCTGAGGCCTCACCGCCCTACTATTCCCACCGCTGGCCAGGCCCTGCGGCGACGGCAGCCTCACACCGCAGCCGAACCAGTGAACCCTCGTACTCCTCTCCGCGCGGGCTTCCACTGCCGCGTCTTCCCCGGCTCCGCGTCGTCCCCTTCCTAGGCCTCGTTGTCGTCCACCGCCGTGGTGCTCTCCGCGCGGCGTGGTCAACGTGGTCAAGGAACGACTTCCATCGGAAGAGTACTGTACGTGGAGAGGCTGACAGCTGGGTCCACGGCCACAACCCAGTTTTTTGGTGATTTTCCAAGTAAGTCGCTTTGTCAGGCCTGTTGGGCTGCAAATATTTCAAGACGAGGAGAGCTTTCATTCGGCTGGCTGAGAAAATGGCCCATCAGTAGTGAGAAATGGGATGTACATTTTTAAAACACATCAAACCGGAAATTAGTTTCAAATATATTTTTTTCATTTCAAGATTTTAAATTACATTAATTTTTATGCGTGGAGAATTTGTTGGATTTTATGTTGATATACATTTATTTTTAAAATCAGTTTGAATGTGAGTCAAAATTTTGGCATTAAAACAGTTCGCATCACCGAAATATCCAAAATTTCGTATAATTTTTTAACCGTGGCCACAATATGGGCTGTAATGCTAACAAAAAGAATATGAGCTCCAAAAAAAACCTTAAGAATTAGCAAATGGGCTGTAAATTATTAGAAATAATGGCAGATGGGTTGTATGCTATTTTCCACAGATTGGAGGCTTTCCTAAAAAAAAGGTTGACGCACAAGCAGTGACGGTTGGATGTCCATCCAACGGCCGTCATGCTTCTTCAATCTCTACTCTTCATGCTCCAGCCACTCAAACAAGCGCCAAGGGACTGCTCGCTCCTCCTCCTCATGGGTCGTCTTTGCCGCCAAGAGCCTCACCGCCCACCGTACTCCCATCGCTGGCCTAGCCATCCCTCTACTCACCCACACTGCTGTTATTTTCCGGCGACGACAGATTTAACCAAGAAACCCTCAGACAAAGAGTACTCCCCTCCGCGTGGGAAACAACTGCCGAGTCTTCCCTGCCTCCGTGTCGTCCCCTTCTTAGGCCTCGTTGTCGTCCACCGCCGTGGTGCTCTCGGCGCGGCGTGGTCAATGTGGTCAACGACCAACTTCCATCGGAAGAGTACTGTGCGTGGAGAGGCTGGCAGCTGGGTCCACGGCCGCAGCAAGGTGCCTCCTTATTACGCGCAAAATAATTATTCCTCCACCTGACAGTGGGGACCCACAGGACGGGCCACCATATTTCGTGAAAAAAACGTTTCCCTCCTGACTGCTGGGACCCACCAGCTACACCTTCGCACGCAAGGAAGTGCGTCCGGGCAAAAAAACGATTCGCCCCCCTGACTGCTGGGACCCACCAGCTACATCTTCATACACAAGGAAGTGCATCCGGGCAAAAAAAACGATTCGCCCCTGACTGCTGGGACCCACCAGCTACATCTTCGCAAGCAAGCAAGTGCCTGACAGTCGGGACCCACCTGGTTGAAGCGTTGTCATTCTGGTCACGAACGTGTACGTACATATATACTGGTGGATGTAGAGGCGCGCACGTAGCATGTACACGCACGCATACAACGCCGTGGTGCAAGAAAGAAAATCTGACCACGTATGTGTACATACTGGCGGGTCTCGAGCGCCTACCGGCGCATACGCACGGGCGAGGGCTCGTGTAGATGGCTGGGTCGGAACGGAGAAACAGCGTCGTCGTCGTGTTCATGGGGAGGCAACGGAATGCGTCGTGTTCATCGGGAGGCAACGGAACGCGTGGGAGCTAACCGGCTGGGTCGGAACAGAATGCGTGGTCGTGTTCATTGGGAGGGCTTGGACGGAACAGGCGACGGAAACGAGGCCTTGCGTACCGCAGAACGGAGGAAACAGACCTCCTACGTTCGGAACAGGGTCCTGTTGATCGGGAGGGGTGTGGCGTACTGCAAAACGGAGGAAACGGACCTCCTACGGTCGAAACGAGGGTCCTGTTGATCGGGAGGGGTGTGGCGTACCACAAAACGGAGCTAACGGACCTCCTACGGCCGAAACGTGGTCCTGTTGATCGGGAAGGGTGTGGCGTACCGCAAAACGGTCGAAACGGGGGTCGTGTTCATCGGGAGGGGTGTGGCGTACCGCAAAACGGGACTCCACGGGATACTGTTCTTCTCCACCGTCGACCTCCTCCGGCCTCCACGGGCTACCGTCGACCTCCTCCAGCTTCCAGGGGCTCCTGTTCATCCAGCCTCCACCGCGCGCTACTCCACCGGCTACTGTTCAACCACCCCTCCACGGGCACCCCTCCACCGTCCACTGTTCATCCAGCCCTCCACACCACGGGGTCCTGTTCAACCACCCCTCCACGGCCACCCCTCCATCGTCTACTGTTCATCTAGCCCTCCACACCACGGGGTCCTGTTCATCCAGAGGCAACGCCACCGCTCACTGTTCATCCAAACCCCCCTGCAACACTCACTGTTCATCCAATCGATCGACTTCAGTTAGTAGCAGCAGCGAAGGAATCGCTCCATCGGTTCAGTTAACAGCCATCGATCGATCCCTCGGTTCAGTAACACGTAGCCTGTAGTGCAATCGCTCGGGTTCTGTTAGAGCCCAACGCCTCGCTCGGGTTCAGTTAGAGCCAACGCCTCGCACACACGCGCGTACGTATGAGAGAAACACGCATCGCTCGGCCCCCAACCTCCCACCGTAACCGGCAACTCCCTGAAATTTTCCTCGCCCTCGCTTCTACCACGGTTTTTTCCGTCATGGACGGCCCAAAGAATGTCCATTTTCTGTCATGATTTTTTGTCATAGAAGTAGGAGCCCACCACATCTATGATGATACCGGGTTTTGTCGCAATTATCGTCATAGAAGTGTCATATGTATGACAGAAAAAAATTCGTTTGGCCCAAAATGTCATGGATGTGTCTTTTTTTTGTAGTGTAGACACCTCTTCTCGATCCTTTCTATTGGTATCAAAGCATTGGTCTCCATTGCTTTGGTTTAATCACCATTGGAGGAAGATGGATGAGTCTACGATGGGGAGTTTTAGCCGTAGAGTGCCTATGCTTGATGGAGAGTTCTATAACACTTGGAAAAATGAGATGCTTGAGATTTTCAATGAATATCACTTAAACAAGTACATTACTAGCCCTTGTGCGCCCCTTGTTGACAGAGGGAGTCCTGGATTAACGGGTTCTTGGGCATTCGGGCTATGTGACGTGGGTCGGACTAATGGGCCATGAAGATAAAAGACAGAAGACTTCCTCCCGTGTTTGGATGGGACTCTCCTTTGCGTGGATGGCAAGCTTGGCGTTTGGGTATGAAGATTCCTTCCTCTGTAAACCGACTCTGTACAACCCTAGGCCCCTCAGTGTCTATATAAACCGGAGGGTTTAGTCTGTAGAGGCAATCACAATCATACATGCTAGACATCTAAGGTTTAGCCATTACGATCTCGTGGTAGATCAACTCTTGTAATCCTCATATTCATCAAGATCAATCAAGCAGGAAGTAGGGTATTACCTCCATCAAGAGGGCCCGAACCTGGGTAAACATTGTGTCCCCCGTCTCCTACTACCATCGACCTTAGACGCACAGTTCGGGACCCCCTACCCAAGATCCGCCGGTTTTGACACCGACATTGGTGCTTTCATTGAGAGTTCCCTGTGTCGTCATCAGAAGGTTCAATGGCTCCATCAGTCATCTACAACAATGCCGCCCTGGGGGAGGTTTTTCTCCTCGGCCAGATCTTCGTATTCGGCACCTTCGCACTACGGGCCAACTCACTTGGCCATCTAGAGCAGATTGACAGCTACGCCCTAGGTCACCAGATTAGTTTTGGAAATCTGGATTATGTCGCTGATATCCGAGGAGACTTGATCTTCCAAGGGTTCACGACCCCAACCTCCGCTCTGGCCTTAGATCCGGAGCGCATCGCCAGGTCCGAAGACGGGATTCCTGAGCCCGCCGGACTATCTGCGGCCACTAAGCCCAGTACGGGAGAGTCGGAGAAAGTAGAGTCGCTGGCAACCATCATGAAGCTGGATTCTCCTCCGAACGCTGGCTCTGAACCCTTGAAGTCGGCTTCGTGTGAACTCGGCCAAGGAGTCTCCTTCCCACCGTACTCCATGGACTCTCTTCTCCCTGGCCAAACCTCGCCTTTAAGTAAGGCTCTGGACTTGATGCGATCCCTCGTCAATATAAAGGAGCAACGTTCGAACTACACCCAGCCCGGACTAGGGGCTGAGAGCGGGAATTTTACGTCCCACCCACCATCCACTTCATAGCCGACATGCTCGATTACGGCTCCGAAGACATCGTCGGTTTGGACGACGATGCCGGAGAAGAGCAGGCCCAAAACCCGCTGTTTACCGGACGCTGGACAACCACCTCTTTTTATGACGTGTACATGGTGGATACACCCAAAGAGGGTAACAACGATAATGAGAAAAATCTAGTAGAGGATAAACCTCCTGAGATACAACCAAAGCGCCGACGGCGCCGCTCTAAATCACGCCATGTTAAAGACGGCAATACCGGCAGGAGAGACAACAATACTCCGGACGACGCCTAAGACCAAGAAAACCCCGTCGAGCCAACCTCCGAATAGGATGATCGGGAAGATGGGCAAGTTAGCCCTGAAGAACAGGCCGTAAACAAAGACTCGGAGGACAGCAATTATCTTCCACTCTCCGAGGATGAGGTGAGCCTCGACAACGAAGAATTTCTCGTGCCTGAGGAACCTCTCGAGCAGGAGTGCTTCAAGCGCCGGCTAATAGCCACTGCAAGGAGCCTGAAAAAGAAGCAGCAACAGCTTCAAGCTAATCAAGATCTACTCAACGACAGGTGGACTAATGTCCTAGCAGCCGAGGAATACGGCCTCGAGCATCCAACCAAAAGTTACCCGAAGCATAAACTGCTACCTCAATTCGATGATGAGGCACTTGAGCCCGTTCCATCAACGCGTAACGTGGCTGACCGACCACCACGTGGCCGGGACAAAGCGGCAACTCGAGCCGAACACCAGCCCATACTACCTCACCGTAAAGGTAGAGACACAACAGCTCAAGGATATACATATGACATGCGGCAGGACCTGGAAAATAGAGCAGGTGAGACCAGATCGATCTACGAATCGCGGGGGCGTGCCCCGACGCGCGACGACGGCTATCTAGCCAGATGTGACAAGCATAACCACGTCCGGGCCTAAAACCGCAGACGGACTCCATCTGAGCTATGTCGCGACTTGGCCCGATATAGAGACGTTGCACACCCCCTCTGCTTCACTAATGAAGTAATGGAGCATGAATTCCCAGAAGGGTTTAAACGCGTGAATATCGAATCATATGATGGAACAACAGATCCCGCGGTATGGATTGAGGACTTTCTTCTCCATATTCATATGGCCCGCGGTGATGATCTTCATGCCATCAAATACCTCCCGCTAAAACTCATGGGACCAGCTCGGCACTGGTTAAATAGCCTGCCAGAAAACTCTATTGGCAGCTGGGAGGACTTGGAAGACGCCTTCCGCGACAACTTCTAAGGTACATGTGTCCGACCTCCGGATGCCGATGACTTAAGTCACATAGTTCAACAGCCAAGAGAGTCAGCCAGGAAATTCTGGACTAGGTTCCTAACTAAAAAGAGCCAGATCGTTGACTGTCCGGATGCTGAAGCCCTAGCGTCCTTTAAGCATAGCGTCCGCAACGAATGGCTCGCCCGACACCTCGGCCAAGAAAAACCGAAGTCCATGGCAGCCCTCACGGCACTTATGACCCGCTTTTTCGCGGGAGAAGATAGCTGGCTAGCCCGTAGCAATAATAATGCAAGCGAACCTGGCACCTCTGAAGCCAGAAATAGCAACGGCAAGCCACGACGCAATAGGCACAAGCGTCGAGGCAACGGTGACAATACCGATGACACGGCAGTCAACGCTGGATTCAGTGGCTCCAAGTTCGGCCAGCGGAAGAAGCCATTTAAAAGATACAATCCGGGCTCATCCAGCTTGGAACGCATACTCGATCGTCCACGGCACCCCGATAAACCAGCCAATCATACCAACAGAAGTTGTTGGGTCTTTAAACAGGCCGGCAAGTTGAATACCCAGAACAAGGAGAAGGGGTCGCAAAGTGAGGACGATGACAAGGAGCCCCGTCCGCCGAACACAGGGGGACATAAGAAGTCCCCCTCCCCCAGGTTAAAACGGTGAGCATGATATACATTACCCATATCCCCAAGAGGGAGCGCAAACACGCGCTCAGGGACGTCTACGTGATAGAGCCAGTTGCCCCAAAATTCAACCCATGGTCGTCCTGCCCGATCACCTTCGATCGTAGGGGCCATCCGACCAGTATCCGTCATGGTGGTTTAGCCGCATTGGTCCTCGACCCAATCATTGATGGATTCCACCTCACACAAGTCCTCATGGATGGTGGCAGCAGTCTCAACCTGCTCTATCAGGATACAGTACGCAAGATGGGCATCGATCCATCAACGATCAAGCCCACAAAAACTACCTTTAAAGGAGTAATACCAGGTGTAGAGGCCCGCTGCACGGGCTCCATCACATTGGAAGTCGTCTTCGAATCCCCGGACAACATCCGAAGTGAAGACTTGATCTTCGATATTGTCCCCTTCCGCAGTGGCTATCACACACTGCTCGGACGAACTGCATTTGCTCAATTCAATGCGGTGCCACACTATGCTTATCTCAAACTCAAGATGCTCGGACCACGCGGTGTCATAACAGTCAATGGAAACACGGAACGCTCCCTCCGTACCGAGGAGCACACCGCGGCCCTGGTAGCGGAAGTACAGAGTGGCCTTATCAAGTAGAATTTTAATTCAGAGGCCAAGCTCCCGAACACTGTCAAACGAGTCCGGACTACTCCGCAGCTTGACAGTCCAGCTCATCAGGAGTTCGACTAGCAATTCGGTCTCCGTCTCAGTCCGACCAAATGGCGGCACACGTACCGCATGTACATAACTACGCACTCAAAATACCATGGGCAAAGACGGAGGCACAACTCGATTGTGGTCCATAATATGGCTTGACCTTCCCCAGGCACACATACTTCCCCTTTTCTTTTTTTAGGTTTCTTTTCCATAGGCCCCTCACGACGGCCTGATCATCGATCCTTTTGAGGGACGGATTCAGCTATTCGGATGTTAAAATCTCTTGCGATTTTTTCCCGCATTATGCGACGGATCGGCCTCCACCCGATCAGGTGTCTATAGCACCCTAGTCTGGATTAACAAATACTAAAAGCCTCTTTGATTCGTATGATTTTGAAAACATAGGAATAGAAAAAGTATAGGGTTGGAGTGGCATGCCCTTGAATCCTATAGGATTAGCAATGAGTGTTTGATGCCAAATGAAAAACAAAGGAATTGTAAAAAGAGGTTGGAGTGGATGTTAGATTTCCTATGAGATGATGTACAAAAGATTCCATAGGAAAAATTCCTACGGGATCCAATCCTATGAATCAAATGACCAACATAGGAAAAAATCCTAAGGATTTCAATCCTCCAGAAATCCTATAAAATCCCTTTGAATCAAAGGAGCCCTAACTAGGGGCTGCGCCTACATTTCTATTGTCAAACTCCTATGGCTAAGTGAGGGTGATAAAGCCACATAGTCCGATTGCCTGGTTCGCTACGCTAAACACCTCCTTCAAGGACCAAACTCTTGGATCAAGAGTGTTTAGGTTTCAAACCCGAACATCCCCATACTACCTACGTGGGGGCTGAAGCCGACAACTCGCCAGCTCTCAGATTTAATAAAACGGCTGCACAGGAGGTAAAATTTTAAATAAACAACAAGCATTATGTTACATATTGGCTTTGTTTCATAATACAGGACGGGATAACATGAATGTCTTCATTCAAAGATAATGTCTTTTGCACACTGGCCCTCTACAATGCGGGATCCCTTCTGGACTTCATCAAAATACGCCTCGGGCGTGCGGTGCTCCTTTCCCGCAGGCGATCCCTCGGTCACGAGCTTGACGGCGTCCATCTTCGCCCACTGCACCTTGACACGGGCAAAGGCCATACGTGCACCTTCGATGCAAACCGACCACTTGATGGCATCAAGCCGAGGGCAGGCATCGACCAGCCGCTTTATGAGCCCAAAGTAGCTGCTGGGTATGGCTTCGGCAGGCCATAGATGGATTATCAAATTCTTCATGGCCAATTCGGCCACCCTATGCAGTTCGGTTAGCTGTTTCAGCTGATCGCTAAAGGGGACCGGATGCTGGTGCAAGGTACTCCGACCAGAACAGCTTCTTCGTTGAGCTCCCCTCTTCGGCTCGGAAGAACTCCGCAGCATCAGCAACACTGTGCGGAAAATCCGCAAACGCTCCTGGAGAATTCCAAATCCGGGTCAGTAAGAGGTACCTTTTCTTCACATATTTGCTCTGCATAATAAAGGCCTTACCGCTGCAATTTTCTTGGCCTCCTAGATTTCTTGGAGGGCTCCCTGGGCTTCAACCCGGGCCTCTTGTGCGCTTTGGTGGGCCTTATCAAGTTCGGACTCTTGGTACGAAATCAGGCGCTCCAAGGACTCACATTTCTTTACGGCGTCCTGGAGCTCCTGCTGGACCTCTCCGACCCTTGCCTCATGCTTTTCACGGGCGGCTTGTTCCTTTGCCGCTCTCCTCTGGGCCTCGGCCAGCGCGTTCTTGAGGGACTCCACCTTGGTCGCAGCTCCTACGGAACATCATAATAAACATGATGACGAAAAAAATTCATATCTTTCTAGATATGAATAGGCCATTGCATACCTTTCTTGCCCTCTAATTGTTTTTTCACACAGCCGAGCTCTTCCTCGGCCCGCTCCAGACTCTGCTTCAGTTTGGAGACTTCGGCAGAATGGGAGGTCGCAGCCAGCATCGATGCCTGCTTATTCACATAGACATGCATGGTTAGTCTCCTGCGAAAATTATTTGATCCTCTGTCCGGCTTTTCTTTTCGAACTCTGGACAGAGTCTCAGGGGCTACTGTCTATACTATGAAATTCTGTTTGGATAATTACGTCACATACCTCAAAGCCTGTTAGAAGGCTGGTGCAGGCTTTGGTCAGTCCGCTCTTAGCGGACCGAACCCTCTCAACCACCGTACCCATGAGGACACGGTGTTCCTCAACAATGGAAGCACTTTGTAGCGCTTCCAGTATAGTATTAGGTGCCTCTGGATGGACAGAGTTCACCGGTGGAATATGTGCACCTCCTTCTTTCAAAGGAGGTTGCTTCCCTGATTCTGGAGCCGTATGGGCCTCCGGAATAGTATTCGGCTGGGGGCCGAATTGGATATGGCCCCATCCCAGCCTCTGTGGGGATTTTTCTCCCCATGTGTCCGGCGGCCGAGGTATCATCCTCTGGCGCCACCGTGACGGCCTCCTATGCCCCCACCCCTGACCTGGGAGGGTCCTTCAGGACAACACTTCAGCATTGTCCGTAGTCTTGGGGGAGAAGGCCAGCGGAGGCGACCCGCTTTCCGTCACCTTGGGATCCAGCGAATGCCCCGAAGATGAGGACTGCTGGGGGAGGGCGTGAGCCTGACTGCAGCGCATGATTCGACATATTAAAACCACAAAGTAAAGAAGTTGGATATATGTGTGTATAAGTGCCTTTGAGTACTTACGATTCGGCCAGGGGCTTCTCCCTGGGGCGCCACTCGGAGCTGCTATCAGTGTCCAACGCGGAGTTTTCCGCGAGGGAGACCCTCCCCTTCTTGGTCGCCTCGGCCTCCAGATGCGTGGAGGCCGCCCTTTTCTTCCTTCACCCTCGCGGGGAGAGTTGCTTTCCTCTTCCTCGTCGTCGTCCTCGGCGGCGAAGGACGAGTGGAGCCAAGGCGTCAGACGTCACGTCCAAGTGCCTTTATGGCGGAGGCCACCGGTCTCCTTGGCCTTTTTCTCCGGCGCTGGTAGGGCGCCGAACCAAAGATCTTCGCCGGAAGTGGGATTCTTGGGTGATACGTCTCCTTCGTATCTACTTTTCCAAACACTTCTGCCCTTGTTTTGGACTCTAACTTGCATGATTTGAATGGAACTAACCCGGACTGACATTGTTTTCAGCAGAATTGCCATAGTGTTATTTATGTGCAGAAACAAAAGTTCTCGGAATGACCTGAAACTCCACGGAGAATATTTTTGGAAATAATAAAAAATATTGGCGAAAGAATCAAGGCCAGGGGGGCCACACCACATCCACGAGGGTGAAGCGCGCACCCGGTGCGCCCGCCTCATGGCCCCCCTGGAGCTCCACCAACCTCAACTCCAACTCCATATATTTGTGTTCAGGGAGAAAGATTCATCGCGTTTTACGATACGGAGCCGCCGCCAAGCCCTAAACTCTGTCGGGAGGGCTGATCTGGAGTCCCTTCGGGGCTCCGGAGAGGGAAATCTGTCGCCATCGTCATCATCAACCATCCTCTATCACCAGGTTCATGATGCTCACCGCGCGTGAGTAATTCCATCGTAGGCTTGCTGGACGGTGATGGGTTGGATGATATTTATCATGTAATCGAGTTAATTTTGTTAGGGTTTGATCCCTAGTATCCACTATGTTCTGAGATTGATGTTGCCATGACTTTGCTATGCTTAATGCTTGTCACTAGGGCCCGAGTGCCATGATTTAAGATCTGAACCTATTATGTTTTCATGAATATATGTGAGTTCTTGATCCTATCTTGCAAGTCTATAGTCACCTACTATGTGTTATGATCCGCAACCTCAAGTGACAATAATCGGGACCACTCCCGGTGATGACCGTAGTTTGAGGAGTTCATGTATTCACTATGTGTTAATGCTTTGGTCCGGTACTCTATTAAAAGGAGGCCTTAATATCCCTTAGTTTCTGTTAGGACCCCGCTGCCACGGGAGGGTAGGACAAAAGATGTCATGCAAGTTCTTTTCCATAAGCACGTATGACTTTATTTGGAATACATGCCTACGTTACATTGATGAATTGGAGCTAGTTCTGTGTCACCCGATGTTATGATTGTTACATTATGAAACACATCCAGCATAATTCTTCATCACCGATCCAGTGCCTACGAGCTTTTCATATATTGTTCTTCGCTTATTTACTTTTCCGTTGCTACTGTTACAATTACTACAAAACCCAAAAATATTACTTTTGCTACCGTCACCGTTACTTCCATATTACTTTGCTACTAAATACTTTGCTTCAGATACTAAGTTTTCCATGTGTGGTTGAATTGACAACTCAACTGCTAATACTTGAGAATATTCTTTGGCTCCCCTTGTGTCGAATCAATAAATTTGGGTTGCATACTCTACCCTCGAAAACTGTTGCGATCCCCTATACTTGTGGGTTATCAAGACTATTTTCTAGCCCATTGCCGGGGAGCATAGCTCTATTCTTTGAGTCACTTGGGATTTATATCTGCTGGTCACTATGAAGAACTTGAAAGACGCGAAAACAAAATTTTATCCCTCAACTACGAGGGGAGGTAAGGAACTGCCATCTAGCTCTGCACTTGATTCACCTTGCTTTTGAGTAAGCTTGCTACACCGCTTCCGCTTATTAATTACGATATGTCGCATGTTATTGATGATGCCACTTCGCTATGCATGATACTTACGATGAAACTACTTCTATGCTTGATACTACTGTGCCACTTGGTGAATTTCTTGATGAACAACTTGCTAGGGCTAGAGAGAATGAAATTATTGAAACTGATAATATTGATGAAAGTGATGATGAAGATTCTCCCAATAAATATGAATTGCCTGTTTTGCCTGAGGGCTATGTTATGGATGAAGAAACTAAAAGAGACTTTCTTGCTTGCAATGATAGAAGTGATGTTAAGAAATTATTAGCTAAGATGAAACAAAAAACTCTGAATGCTAGAATGAAATATGATCCTGCTTATGCTACTTCACCTATCTTTGTTACTGATAAGGATTATGAATTCTCTATTGATCCTGATATAATTACTTTTGTTGAGTCTGATCCTTTCTATGGCTATGAATCTAAAACTGTTGTGGCACATCTTACTAAATTAAATGATATAGCCACCCTGTTCACTAATGATGAGAGAACTCGCTACTTTTATATCCTTAAAATATTTCCGTTCTCATTAAAGGGTGATGCTAAGATATGGTTTAATTCTCTTGATCCTGGTTGTGTGCGTAGTCCCTGTGATATGATTTATTACTTCTTTTCTAAATATTTCCCCGCTCATAAGAAACAAGCTGCTTTAAGGGAAATATATAATTTTGTGCAAATTGAAGAAGAGAATCTCCCACAAGCTTGGGGGAGGCTTCTCCAATTACTTAACGCTTTTCCAGATCATCCTCTTAAGAAAAATGAAATACTTGATATCTTTTAAAATGGACTAACCGATGCTTCCGGAGACCACCTGGATAGTTGTGCTGGTTCTGTTTTCAGGGAAAGAACACCGGATGAAGCTGAAATTCTATTGAATAATATGTTGACTAATGAAAATAATTAGGCACTTCCTGAGCCAACTCCTGAGCCTATTCCTAAACACACTCCGAAGAAGCGGGGTGTTCTATTTCTCAGTCCTGAAGATATGCAAGAGGCAAAGAAATCTATGAAAGAAAAGGGTATTAAAGAAACTCATGGTCTTGATAACCCGACACAGGTAGTAAAGGTAAATTCTCTCTATAGATTTTATGAAGGTGATATTCCTCACTATAAGTCTGCTAGACAATGCTTAGATGAGTTTGACAATTTTATTGTTAAACAAGAGAACTTCAATGCTTATTTTGGCAGACAATTGAAACAAATTTCTTATATGCTTGAACACTTGGGTGATTATATGTCTAGAGTTAAAGGTGAACTTAAACTCATTAGTAAACATGCTTCTATGGATATCACTCAAGTAGAACAAGTACTTAAAGCTCAAAATGATTTGCTCAATGAATTGAATAATAAGAATAATGATTTTGCTGTTAGAGTGGCTACTAGAACTGGTAAAATGACTCAGGAACCTTTGTATCCTGAAGGCCATCCTAAGAGAATTGAGCAAGATTCTCAGAGAAATAATATATATGCACCTAGTCCTTCTAAAAAGAAGAAAACGAAAACTGATAGGACTTTGCATGCTTCTAGTGAACCTGTTGTAGAAACACCTGAGAATCCCAATGATATTTCTATTTCTGATGTTGAAACACAATCTGGTAATGAACATGAACCTAGTGAAAATGTTAATGATGATGTTCATGTTGATGCTCAACCTAGCAATGATAATGATGTAGAAATTGAACCTGTTGTTGATCTTGATAACCCACAATCAAAGAATCAACGTTATGATAAGAGAGATTTTGTTGATAGGAAACACGGTAAAGAAAGGGAACCATGGGTTCAGAAACCCATGCCTTTTCCTCCAAAACCATCCAAGAAAAAGGATGATGAGGATTTTGAGCGCCTTGCTGAAATGATTGGACCTATCTTTTTGCGTATGCGTTTGACTGATATGCTCAAAATGAATCCTTATGCTAAATATATGAAAGAAATTGGCACTAATAAAAGAAAGATACCGGAAGCTGAAATTTCCACCATGCTTGCTAATTATACTTTTAAGGGTGGAATACCTAAGAAGTTAGGAGATCCAGGAGTACCCACTATACCATGCTCCATTAAAAGAAACTATGTTAGAACTGCTTTATGTGATCTTGGAGCCGGTGTTAGTGTTATGCCTCTCTCTTTATATCGTGGACTTGATTTGAATAAGTTGACACCTACTGAAATATCTTTGCAAATGGCTGATAAATCAACTGCTATAATGCCGGTATTTGTGAGGATGTGCCTAATGTGGTTGCAAACGTTACTATTTTAACAGACTTTGTTATTCTTGATATTCCCGAGGACGATAGTATGTCTATTATTCTTGGAAGACCTTTTTTTAATACTGCAGGGGCTGTTATTGATTGCAACAAAGGCAATGTCACTTTTCATGTTAATGGTAATGAGCATACGATACACTTTCCGAGGAAACAACCTCAAGTTCATAGTATCAACTCTATTGGAAAAATTCCATTGATTATTTTTGGAGGTTTTGAATTTCCTCTACCTACTGTCAAGAAGAAATATGATATTCTTATTATTGGGGATGTGCATATCCTTGTTGAGGTAACATAGTGTTATTCGAAATTTCTCCGGTTTCATGTTACTCGAAATGAGTTTGTTAACAAGACTTGATCAACCTTGTTAGTGGATTCCTTTCGATGAGCATGAGATAGATGAAGTTAGAAAGCACAACCTTTTGTACCCTCCTTTTACTTTCTGTTATTTAGTTGGAATAAAGTAAAAATAGTATTTTCTGTCTGTTTTCTGAATTATCCGTGCAATATAAAAATAGCCTGAAAATAAAAGTTCTCCAAATACCCTGCCAATTTAATATGATTTTTCTGGAATATTTGAGAATATCTGGCACTGAGAACACAGTAGGGGGAGCAAGCACCTGGCCACGAGGGTCCAGGGCGCGCCCACCCCCTGGGAGCGCCCCCCTACCTCATGGGCCCACGGTGGCTCCCCTGCACTTATTCCTGCACCCACACACTTCTTCTTCCTCCCAAAAAATCACCATCCAGCTCAAGCACGAGTTCTAGCTCATTTTGCTGTTATTTTCGATCTCCTTGCTCAAAGCACCTCCCACAAAACTGCTTTGGGGGATTGTTCCTTGGTATGTGACTCCTCCATTGGTCCAATTAGTTTTTGTTCTAGTGCTTTATTCATCAAATCTGTGCTGCCTAGGTGACCATGTTCTTGAGCTTGCATGTCAAATTTATATGGTTCCAAGTAGTTCTAATGCATGATATAGGCTCTAGGCACTTGTAGGACTAGTTGCTATCAATTTTGTTGAGCTTGGTTCACTTTTATTTGAAGTTACTAAAAATTTCAGAAATTTTGCAAAGGAAGAAATATGTTTAGGAAAATGTACCAAGGTGGTCCTTCAAGGAAGCAAGGACCCAGGCTTGCAATGCGTGATGCTGATGATGAACCACCAAGGGACGCTCCAGTGCGGCCTTGTGGATGGCCTTCAGAGGACTTCATGGATCAAGCTGGAATTAAGGAAGAATTTAACGCATACTTGTGTAACGCTGATGTTGTGAGCTTCGAGGCAGAAAAGTGCCGCCAGTACCACTATCTTACTAGTTCCTTTGTGAGGAGGTTTGAATTTTCATCTTCACGCAATTCTCAAACTGTCCTGTTTGATCTTTATGAAAATTCTTATACAATGGACTTAGAGGATTTTACCACTGCTTGCAAACTTCCACAATGGGGTAGTACTACTGAACCTCGCAAATCTGAATTTAGAGATTTTCTTGCTAGTATAGTTGTGGGGGAATATAGAGACATAGCACAAGCTACCACAGGGAGCATTCATTTTCCTGCTATACATTATTTTGCTCTCTCCATAGGTAGGTGCATAAATGGTAAGGATGAAGCATGTCACATCTGTGTCCCTGACCTCAGTGTTCTCAGGAGTGCTGTGTTAGGAGATAAATCTTATAATTTGGGAGCCATTGTTGCACGTAGGTTGCATCATAATAGATTTAATGGAGATTTCTTTGGTAGAATTTATGCAACCCGTATAGCTAATTTTCTTGGTGTAACCATACGTGAGGATGATATTGAGTTGCCTCCTGCTTATTTGGATTATGAGGCTATGGTTCGTCATCATTTTGTTGAGAGGAACGATCAGTTCCTCCAGTATCGACTAATCTTGGACAGACGACGGACCTATCACGTCGCTCTCCCTGCTTCTACTTTCTTTGACTTTCAGGAAAAAGGGAGATATTTTATAACCAGAGAGGAGGCGGGAGAGTATAAGAGGAGGGCTGAGATAGCTCGCCTCCAAGCTGCAGCCCACGATGCAATGACTGCTGCATCTCAGTACGACCCCAACTATAACTTTGGATATTCGCCAGGCCATCCGTGGCAATAAACCAACTTAGGCCAAAAGCCTAAGCTTGGGGAAGTATGTATTTCTCACCGACATTACATTTATGTTCACAAACTCATTGCTAGTTGTGGGTGCTCATACTCTTTCATTGTAATATCCATGCTAGTTTATTTTCCTTTTCTCTTGCTTTCTTCTTGTGTGTTTAATAAACCTTAAGAAAAACAAAAAAAAATTAGTTGTAGCTTTTAGTTAGTTTACCTTTCTTGCTGTAGTAGTAATAATTAAAAGAAAACCCAAAAATATTTCATGTTCTTCTTTTGCTTGTTGTGAGCTTTCCTGTGTAAATAGTTTTTATTTCTTCTTTCCTTTGGGGGTCGATAGGAGAAGACCATGATGAAAATGTTGAAGTGGCTCTTATATGCATTATTGTTGATTTAACCAAGATCCCATATTGCGTTGTCTTCTCCTGTTTATTGAATGCTCGCAGATTCCATCTTAGTCCAATGCACGTGCACTATTATTATTATTCACATCGTTCGGTCGCGCAAGTGGAAGGCAATAATGATGATATATGATGGACCTATTGAGATGAGAGAAGCTGGTATGAACTCGACATCTCTTGTTTTTGTAAATATGATTAGTTCATCGTTCCTGATTCAGCCTATTATGAATAAACATATTTGCAATGACAATTAGAGATTATAGTTGCTTATGCCATGCTTAATTAGCTAGGAGTTTGTAATGGTTTACCTTGCGTACAACATGCTATTAAAATGGTTGTGATGTGGTATGATAGGGTGGTATCCTCCTTTGGATGACTCGAGTGACTTGACTTGGCACATGTTCACACATGTAGTTGAAACAAATCAACATAGCCTTCACGATATTTATGTTCATGGTGGATTATATCCTACTCATGCTTGCACTCAATGATTATTAATGCATGTTCATGACTGTTGTAACATCCCAAATTTTTAATTTGGAATGTTATACATAGATCGTCATTGCATATCATATTTTTGTTGCATTGTTGGCTCGATCCTAGAAATTCTACGCAACTCAAGGACCCACAGAGAGAGTTGGGGATTTCGTTATTTTCATATTTGAGTTTTCTCAAATTTTGAAAATAGGATCATTTGATTTTAATTATTTTATCTTCAATTATTTCTATTACAAAAATATGAGAGAGGGAGTAAAATGTCTTTCCCAAAATAAATAAATAATGAGGATTTAATAATAAAATCAAATAAGATTTTGTTTTGGAGTTTTTCGCCATTTTATTTGAATTTAGGAAATATGTGCGTTTTTCAAAATTGCATTTACGCCCCAAATAAATGTTCATCTTGTCCGGCTTGATTGAAGCCGGGGAAAATTTATTTCGGGATTTTTGGAATCCGTTTAGTATTTCTTTCGTTTGTTTTTCTTGCGCGAAATTATTTTGAAAAAATACGAACCGACCTACGGGCCATGTCCGACCGGGACTCCGGCCCGGTAGGCTTTATAAGCCGGGGGGTGCCAGCCCAGCCCGAGCCGCCCCGCGCCCCCAAACCCTAGCGCCCGCCACCGCGCCCGCCGCCCGCCGCCGACCCCGCCGCCCGAGGTGCCTCGAAATTTGTGTCGCCGTCTTTTTAGAAAAACCGTTCGGTTTTCCGTCGGTTTTCGTATTTTTTTTCGAGTTTCCGTTTTTTTATTAGATCGGTTTTTTTCGGTTCGGTTAAATAGCGAGCGTTCGCTCGTTCGTTCGTTTTAACGAACGTATTCGTCAGATTAGATCTAGTTAACGAACGTTCATTCATTAACCTGTTCGTCGTTTTTCTTTTTCTCGGATTTAATCCGCGATTTTTCTGATCGCGATTTCCGATCCGATTTTCGTTTTATTTTGATTTGATTCTTTTTGCAAACCGGAGTTCTTAAGTTGAACTTTCTGGTTAGATCTTTTGTTTGAGTTTTACCTGTGCATTAGATGAGTACTTATTGTATGCTTGTTTGTTTGTCTGTGATAGAATACCCAAAGTGCGTCGCCTGTTACTTCGAGTCTCTAGGTTTCGCGGATCATCAGCAAGGCAAGTAACACTTTGATCATACCTTTTCTACTACCCAGTTTTATTGCATTAGATCAATCCCCAAACATTGCATGATTAGGATCTAATTAAATTGTGGGATGGGAAGTAGATGAGGTAGTACCTATTACCTGTATATTATCAAACCTTTGGGAGTTACTTCTACGTTTGCTTATTATGCCAGGCTATGCTAGTAGACGTGGATTGGGTGAGTGTATCCATGACAGATGTGAGATTGTTAATTAATGGTTTACTTAAGGTGGCAACTTAAACACACATCCGGGTGGATTGAGGTACCGGTTCTGTGGATTTGCCTGCTTTTTCTTCGGACCGCCACCTGTGCTCAAAGGGATCATGAGATTATTCATGCTAGAAACTTCCGTGTGCAGCCACATGCTACTATGGGCTCTAGCATAGTTGACTAAGTCGTGTGAACTCTTACAGTGGTAGACTAGCTGATGTAGGGGTTGTAGGTTGGTACGGTCTACCCATACGTAAGGTGCAAGTGCTTCTGAAAAACTATGTCTCGGTCATCCGTTTCTCAAACACCATGTAGTGCGCGAAATCAAACGGAGGAGATTGAGTTTTTTGGGGAAAAGTGCACAAACCTCTGCAGAGTGTATAAACTAATCATGGTTAGTCGTGTCCCCGGTTATGGACATCTTGAGTATCTAGTACTTGGAAATCATGTGAATCTCGTCATGTTACTCTAATTAATATTGTTGGGTTGATAATGATTACTTTAATTGGGATTGAGGATGCTGTCAACCATTCTCAATGTTTAACAACCACCATGATAGTTAAATAAATTTATTCCTTTGCAGTAGGGAAAAATTGGCTTTATGCAAAACTGTAACCATAGAGCTTTCCACTAGCCAGATATGCATGTAGTATAGTTATTTCCATTATTGTTCTCTATGTGTTACATTGCCAGCATATTCCATGTCTTGACCGTTTTGGCTGCAACGTTTCATGTTGCAGACTTTTCAGACGCATTTACAGTAAGGTGCTTAGGTCGTGGTTCTATACTCAGTGATGCCGTTGGAGTTGATGGCCTCGCTTATTCTTCCAAGCCTTCCGTTGTTATCGTTATTAGATGGCCTTAAGCCATATTTATTTTATTAAGATCTCTCTTGAGACATTCGATGTAATAAGTGTGTGATTGCTACTCTATTATAAATCCTTCAAGTACTGTGTGGTGTCAGCATTACTGATCCAGGGATGACACTTGAGCACAGAGATCAGACCGTTTGAGGTCTGGTCGCTACAAAGATGGTATCAGAGCCAGGTTGACTGTAGGACACGACCACTAAGCTAAAAGCCCTAGATCACTACTCTCTTCTCATTTCTGACTCCTCATCTTTTCTACTCTTTTAGGATGACGGAAGCGAGGATCAAGTTCACCCAGCCGGATGAAGATACACCCTTTGGACGACACCTGAAGGTAGTCACTAAGTACCTGAACATCGGAATACCAAGCTTCACCGGGACCTACAATTCCACTTTACCCGAAGAGGAGCGCTGGAAGATTCAAGCTCAAGTTCCCGGAAGGACGTTCGCGCCAGTCATGGAGCCCATAGAGTGTGTTTTTAATGCACCAACCTGGAGTCTGGGAAAGAACATGGCAGCTCACATAACCATGGGACGCATTGGAGAATTTTACCAAGATGACCTCAAGGATACTATCTACCAGATTTGCGGACGCCGAGATGAACAATGGGAGATAATTAGCACTAAGAAGGATCGATCCATTGCAGCTTTCATCCAAGAGTTAAATCAGCACATTCGACACCAGGAGAACCAGATGTGCGCAGACATGATGGAGTTGAAGAAAGCAAAAGCCAAGATTATCGAACTAGAAGGAGAACTGAAGGCCACTCTCAAGGACTACATGGAGGAGATTGTAGCTCTAGTGAGACAAAACGGCGATCTTAAGGAGAAGATTGAAGAAATCATGGGGAATTCAGCACCCGGAGGAGAAGATGAAGATTGCACCTGTCCAGAGAACTACATCATCATCAATGACACCGATTCCGATCCTAGTGATGATGATTTTGAAGACGAAGCTGGAGCAGATATCATGGAGTCTTCATCGGAGCAGTTTTTCTAGTTGACTACCATAACAGTAGTAGTGTTCCACCATGTATATAGTATAGTCCAAGCACTTCTGTAATGATATTTAGAACGTTGTTTGCCCTTGTTGAACTGATTGGAGTGATATTGTGTGCTTTTGTCTCATGTGCATATGGGTAGTGTTCTCTCACTAGACCTCATTCTATTCTTAACTCTCGTCTTTTCTATAAACCCCTCAGATGCCTCCGAGACGCGACTCGGATTTGTTTTCCGCACGGAGATCACTCAGTTGATTCAAGCGTAATGCCTTGATTCAAACATTTGTACAGAACCAAGGCAACAACAACAACAACAACAACAACAACAACAACAACAACAACAACAACCCACCAACACCACCACCTATTGACCATTTGACCTGTTTCTTAAGGCTGAATCCGCCGGTGTTTTCCAGTAGCACCGAGCCGATAGTAGCAGATGATTGGCTCCGCAAGATAGGGAGGGAGTTGACCACTGCAGGATGTACAGATGGGGAAAAGGTGAAATTTGCCGCACATCAGCTTGAAGGACCCGCAGCAGCATGGTGGGAGAATTTTACAGCCACTTACCCTATAGACACTGTCACGTGGGATTAGTTTCAACAAGATTTCCGCACTGCCCATGTTTCAGCAGGAGCTATGGCCATGAAGAAGCGTGAGTTTCGCAACTTGCGCCAAGGAGGACGGACAGTTGGCCAGTATGTGGATGACTTCAGTAAGCTAGCACGTTATGCCCCCGATGACGTTGCTACGGACGCAGCTAAGTAGGAGAAGTTTCTAGAACGACTGAATGATGAGCTGAGCACGCAGTTGATGGTAGCCACCTTCAATAACTACCTGGAGTTAGTAGACCGTGCTCTTATGATTGAAGGGAAGCAGCAGCAGATTGACAATCGCAAGAGAAAGTATGGACAGGGGAAGTATAACTCTGGAGCTCAGCAGAAACTACGCTTTACCCCGAAGCCAGGAGGGCAATTTCAGCATACTCACGGAGGAGGTAGCTTGCACAATCATAATGGCACAAAGAATGGAAACGGGAATGGAGGAAGCAATGGACAAAACAGCACCAACCCGTCAACACCATCCAAGGTAGACCTGAGCCATATCACTTGTTTTAAGTGCCGTAAGATTGGGCATTATGCAAATGAATGTCCAGAAGCCCAAAATGGTAACGGCAATGGAAGCTCAGGAAAGAAGCCGAATCCTTTCAACAGGGGATGTGAACCACGCTACCGTGGAGGAGGTTGAAGCTCAGCCAGATGCAGTAATAGGTAAGTTTTTGGTTAAGACATTTACTGCAGTTGTTCTTTTTGATACTGGTGCATCGCATTCATACATATCAAGGGGATTTGTGGATAAGTATAAATTACCAACCCAAGCCCTTAGGTCACCCATCCTAGTAACCTCACCCGGAGCGGAATATATGGCAAGTATATGGTGCGATCGACTGCCATTAAGGATTGGAAACTACTTATTTCCCTCGGACCTAATAGTTCTGGAGTCGCAAGGATTGGATGTGATATTAGGTATGGATTGCTTATCAAAGTATGGAGGGAATATTGATTGCACCAGTAAGTCGATTTTGCTTACCACCCCAGAAGGAAGGAGAATCAAGTATGTATCACGGCATGAACCAAGGAGGGCACATGTAAATTCCTTATCAGGAGTTGTGCAGGAGGAAGTACCAGTGGTAAGGGATTATCCGGACGTGTTTCCGGAAGAGTTGCTGTGCATGCCGCCGTATTGTAGACATTGAGTTTCTGATTTAACTATCGCCAGCACCGGGCCGATATCTAAGAGACCGTATAGGATGCCAGCCCAAGATTTGGAGGAAATTAAGAAGCAGATTAAGAAGTTGCTGGACAAAGGTTTTATTCGCCCAAGTTCTTCGCCTTGGGGATCGCCGGTACTTCTAGTGGAGAAGAAGGATGGATCATTAAGAATGGTTGTTGATTATCGAGGATTGAATGAAGTGACCATTAAGAACAAATACTCGTTGCCGATGATCAGCGACTTGTTTGACCAATTGCAAGGAGCTAAGGTATTTTCCAAGATCGATTGCGATCAGGATACCATCAGTTGAAGATTCGGGAGCAGGATATACCTAAGACGGCTTTTACCACTGTGCACGGGCTGTATGAGTATGCCGTTATGTCATTTGGTCCGACTAGCGCTGACCTATTTTATGAACATGATGAACAAGGTGTTTATGGAGTTTTTGGATAAGTTCGTCGTGGTATTCATTGGCGATTTATATTTTGGTCTACTCAAAGAAGGAAGAAGAACATAAGGAGCACTTGCGTTTGGTACTCGAGAAGCTCAGAGAACATCAGTTGTATGCCAAGTTCAGCAAATGTGAGTTTTGGTTGAAGGAGGTTGGATTTCTCGGACATGTTATATTCGGAGAAGGTATAGCAGTAGACCCCACTAGATTTGCCACGGTGATAAACTGGGAAGTGCCAACAACAGTTGGAGAGATCCGGAGTTTCCTTGGACTCGCAGGATACTACCGGAGATTCATTGAGAATTCCTCGAAGATTGCGAAGCCTATGACAGAATTATTGAAGAAGGATACCAAGTTCATATGGACTGAGGAGTGTGAGGCCAGTTTCCAAGAGTTGAAGAAACATTTGGTTACCTCACCAGTATTAATCCTGCCAGATCAAAGCAAGGATTACGAAGTTTATTGCGACGCTTCACGTCGAGGACTTGAAGCACTGCTTATGCAGGAGGGAAGAGTTGTTTCGTATGCTTCACGACAGCTGAAACCTCACGAATTAAACTATGCCACGCATGATTTGGAGTTAGCAGCCGTAGTGCATGCATTGAAAACATGGAGGCATTTCCTCATTGGAAATCATTGTGAGGTGTATACGGATCACAAGAGTTTGAAGTACATCTTCACGCAGAAGGAGTTAAATCTCAGGCAGAGGAGATGGTTGGAGCTTATTAAAGATTACGATATGAGATTGCATTATCACCCCGGAAAGGCTAACGTGGTAGCAGACGCGTTGAGCCGTAAGAGTCATGTCAACATCCTAATGACCGGAGGTTTACCAAAAGAATTAGCCGAGGAATTCCGGGAGCTATGTTTGGAAATAGTTCCGAGGCTATGTAGCAGCGTTGGAGATTCAGTCTACTTTGATGGATAAAATCAGAGAAGCTCAAAGGATGATAAGGAAGTTGCTTCTATTAAGGAGAAGATGAGCAGGGAAAAGCAAAGGGATTTCGTGAGGATGAGCACGATACCTTATGGTTTGAGGACCGCGTTTACGTACCAAGTGATCCGGAGATTCGGAAGTTGATTTTGCAAGAGGCACATGATTCGGCCAGATTCGATCCACCCCGGAAATACCAAGATGTATTTGGGTTTGAAGGATACTTTCTGGTGGACCGGAATGAAGAAGTATATTGCAGAGTATGTAGCAGTTTGTGATGTGTGTCAGAAAGTGAAGGCAGAACATCAGAAGCCAGCAGGATTGTTACAGCCAATGCCTATACCCGAATGGAAGTGGGATAAATTAGGCATGGATTTCATCACGGGATTGCCCAGGACCCGTTCAGGCTATGACTCGATTTGGGTTGTAGTCAATCGTTTGACGAAGGTAGCGCATTTCATTCAAGTAAAGGCTACCTACAGCAGTGCCAAATTGGCTAAGATATACATGACCAGGATTGTATGCTTGCATGGAGTTCCGAGGAGTATCAGTACGATAGAGGAACCCAATTCACCTCAAAGTTCTGGAAGCAGTTGCACGAAACTTTGGGAACCAGACTGGAGTTTAGTACAGCTTTTCATCCATAGACAGATGGACAAACCGAGAGAGTCAACCAGATTTTGGAGGATATGCTGAGAGCATGTGCCTTGGATTATGGATCAAGTTGGGATGACAACTTGCCATATGCGGAGTTTTCTTATAACAAAAGCTACCAAACCAGTTTGAAGATGGCACCTTTTGAAGCCTTGTACGGAAGGAGGTGCAGAACCCTGCTATTGTGGGATGAGGTTGGAGACCGCCAGTTATTTGGACTGGATTTGATTAAGGAGTCTGACCGGAAAGTAAAGTTGATTCGCGATAGGCTCAAGGTAGCCTACCAAGGCGAGAAGAGCTATGCGGATTCAAAACGCAAGGAGATGTAATATGAAGTCGGAGACAGAGTTTATCTTCGAGTATCTCCGCTTGAGGAGTTAAGCGCTTTAGTGTTAAAGGAAAATTAGCGCCACGCTTTTGTGGGACCATACAAAGTTTTGGAGCGCATGGGAGAAGTTAGTACAAGTTGGAATTACCGAGGGTTTGTCGGTGTTCACGATGTGTTCCATGTTTCTCGCTTGAAGAAGTGTCACGCAGAGATGGCGGATATACCACCGAGAGATACTGTGCCACTAGAGGCGATTCAGGTTGAATAACGATTTGACCTATGAGGAGAAACCAGTTAAGATTCTCGAGTATGCCACCGAGTCACCCGCAAAGAAGGTCATTAAGTTTTGCAAACTTCATTGGAGCCACCACACCGAGGATGAAGCCACACGGGAGCGAGAGGGAGATCTCGCTTAAGGACCACCCTCACCTATTTTCTAGTTAACCCGAATCTCGAGGGCTAGATTCATCTTAAGGGTAGGTTTGTAACATCCCAAATTTTCAATTTGGAATGTTATACATAGATCATCATTGCATATCATATTTTTGTTGCATTGTTGGCTCGATCCTAGAAATTCTACGCAACTCAAGGACCCACGGAGAGTTGGGGATTTCGTTATTTTCATATTTGAGTTTTCTCAAATTTTGAAAATAGGATCATTTGATTTTAATTATTTTATCTTCAATTATTTCTATTACAAAAATATGAGAGAGGGAATAAAATGACTTCCCCAAAATAAAGAAATAATGAGGATTTAATAATAAAATCAAATAAGATTTTGTTTTGGAGTTTTTCGCCATTTTATTTGAATTTAAGAAAAATGTGCGTTTTTCAAAATTGCATTTAGGCCCCAAATAAATGTTCATCTTGTCCGGCTTGATTTTAGAAGCCGGGGAAACTTTATTTCGGGATTTTTGGAGTCCGTTTAGTATTTCTTTCGTTAGTTTTTTTGCGTGAAATTATTTAAAAAAAAACGAACCGACCTACGGGCCGTGTCCGACCGGGACTCCGGCCCGGTAGGCTTTATAAGCCGGGGGAGAGCCAGCCCAGCCCGAGCCGCCTGCCCCCAAACCCTAGCGCCACACCGCCATACGCCACCGCCGCCACGAGCCGCCGACCCGCCGCCGAGGTGCCTCAAATCCGTGCATTATTTTTTATAAAAACCGTTCGGTTCTCCGTCGGTTTTCGTCGGTTTTTTTTAGTTTCCGTTTTTTTATTAGATCGGTTTTTTTCGGTTCGGTTAAATAGCGAGCGTTCGCTCGTTCGTTCATTTTAACGAACGTGTTCGTCAGATTAGATCTAGTTAACGAACGTTCGTTCGTTAACCTGTTCGAAGTTTTTCTTTTTCTCGGATTTAATCCATGATTTTTCTGATCGCGATTTCCGATCCGATTTTCGTTTTAGTATAGTTTTCGCTCGTTTATCGGAATCAGGCGATTCAAGCGCCTGGAGTTTCGTCTCAAAACCCTCTTTCCGAATAACCAACTTAAACCAGTTTTTGTCTCTGTAAAATTTGACTTAGATCCAGATTAGTAATACAGAGCTGTTTTCTTTCGCCGTTTGACTTCCGTTGTTTCGTTTGATTTGATTCTTTTTGCAAACTGGAGTTCTTAAGTTGAACTTTCTGGTTAGATCTTTTGTTTGAGTTTTACTTGTGCATTAGATGAGTACTTATTGTATGCTTGTTTGTTTGTCTGCGATAGAATACCGGAGTGCGCCGCTTTGTTACTTCGAGTCTCTAGGTTTCATGGATCATCAAAGGCAAGTAACACTTTGATCATACCTTTTCTACTACCCAGTTTTATTGCATTAGATCAATCCTCAAACATTGCACGATTAGGATCTAATTAAATTGTGGGATGGGAAGTAGATGAGGTAGTACCTATTACCTGTATATTATCAAACCTTTGGGAGTTACTTCTACGTTTGCTTATTATGCCAGGCTATGCTAGGAGACGTGGATTGGGTGAGTGTATCCATGACAGATGTGAGATTGTTAATTAATGGTTTACTTAAGGTGGCAACTTAAACACACATCTGGGTGGATTGAGGTACCTGGTTTCCAGGATTTGCCTGTTTTTCTTTGGACCGCCACCCAGGCTCAAAGGGATCATGAGATTATTCATGCTAGAAACTTCCGTGTGCAGCCACATGCTACTATGGGGTCTAGCATAGTTAACTAAGTCATGCGAACTCTTACAGTGGTAGACTAGCTGATGTAGGGGTTGTAGGTTGGTACGGTCTACCCATACGTAAGGTGCAAGCGCTTCTGAAAAACTATGTCTCGGTCATCCGTTTCTCAAACACCATGTAGTGCGAGAAATCAAACGGAGGAGATCGAGTCTTGTGGGGAAAAGTGCACAAACCTCTGCAGAGTGTATAAACTAATCATGGTTAGTCGTGTCCCCGGTTATGGACATCTTGAGTATCTAGTACTTGGAAATCATGTGAATCTCATCATGTTACTCTAATTAATATTGTTGGGTTGATAATGATTACTTTAATTGGGATTGAGGATGCTGTCAACCATTCTCAATGTTTAACAACCACCATGATAGTTAAATAAATTTATTCCTTTGCAAAGAGGGGAAAAATTGGCTTTACGCAAAAGCTGTAACCATAGAGCTTTCCACCAGCCGGATATGCATGTAGTATAGTTATTTCCATTATTGTTCTCTATGTGTTACATTGCCAAAGATATTCCATGTCTGACCCGTTTTGGCTGCAACATTTCATGTTGCAGACTTTTCAGACGATGAGTAAGGTGCTTAGGTCGTGGTTCTATACTCAGTGATGCCGTTGGAGTTGATGGACTCGCTTATTTTTCCAAGCCTTCCGCTGTTATCGTTATTAGATGGCCTTAAGCCATATTTATTTTATTAAGATCTCTCTTGAGACATTCGATGTAATAAATGTGTGATTGCTACTCTGTTATAAATCCTTCAAGTACCGTGTGGTGTCAGCATTACTGATCCAGGGATGACACTTGAGCACAGAGATCGGGCCGTTTGAGGTCTGGTCGCTATAACTGTTGTCGCTCTCTAGATGGTCGCTTCCCAGTCTTTTGCTAGCCTTCACTTGTACTAAGCGGGAGTACTGCTTGTGCATCCAATCCCTTAAACCCCAAAGTTATTCCATATGAGTCCACTATACCTTCCTATATGCGGAACTACACAGCCGTTGCTCCAAGTAAATTTGTATGTGCCAAACTCTAAACCTTCAAATGAAATTCTGTTTTGTATGCTCGAATAGCTCATGTATCAACTAGGGTTGTTCGTATCTTCCATGTTAGGCGGGTTATTCTAAAGAGGAGTGGACTCCGCTCCTCACTCACGAGAAAATGGCTGGTCACCGGGATGCCCAGTCCCATGCTTTATGCAAATCAAATCAAAATAATTGCAAACAAAACTCCCCTGGGACTGTTGTTTGTTGGAGGCACTCGTTGTTTCGAGCAAGACATGGATTGATGCTTCTTGGTGGGGGGGAGTATAAACTTTACCATTCTGTTTGGGAACCGCCTATAATGTCTGTAGCATGGAAGATATCGCCATCTCTTGGTTGTTATGTTGACAATGAAAGTATGTCGATCAAAATATTATTTATCTCTATTTCAAAATCGAGCGCTGGCACCTCTACAAATCCTTGCTTCCCTCTGCGAAGGGCCTATCTATTTACTTTTATGTGAAGTCATCACCCTCTTATTAAAGAGCACCAGCTGGAGAGCACTGCTGTCATTTGCATCCATTACTATTAATTTATATTGGGTACTATGATTGGATATCTTTTACCATGAATTACAATGTTTAGTCAGTCCTTGATCTTTAAAGGTGCTCTGCATTTATGTTTTGCGGTCTCAGAAAGGGCTAGCGAGATATCATCCTGTTATATCATATCATGACTGTTTTGAGAAAGTGTTGTCACCCGAGATCTATTATTATTGCTCTCTAGTTGATTATGCCATTGATATGAGTAAACATGAGACCTAAGTGTTATTGTGAATATGTTTAGTTCATAACCTTTGCCGAAAAATTGAATGTTGGCTTTACATATTTACAACAACAAGAGCAAACAGAGTTTGTAAAAGTTTTTCTTTATCACTTTCAGTTTATCAACTGAATTGCTTGAGGACAAGCAAAGGTTTAAGCTTGGGGGAGTTAATACGTCTCCATTGTATCTACTTTTCCAATCACTTTTGCCCTTGTTTTGGACTCTAGCTTGCATGATTTGAATGGAACTAACCCGGACTGACGTTGTTTTCAACAAAATTGCCATAGTGTTATTTATGTGCAGAAAGAAAAGTTCTCGGAATGACCTGAAACTCCATGGAGATTACTTTTGGAAATAATAAAAAATATTGGCGAAAGAATCAAGGACAGGGGGCCCACAACCTGTCCACGAGGGTGGGGGCACGCCCACCCCCCTTGGACGCGCCCCCCTGCCTCATGGGCCCCCTGGAGCTCCACCAACCTCAACTCCAACTCCATATATTCGTGTTCGGGGAGAAAAAATCAGGGAGAAAGATTCCTCACGTTTTACGATACGGAGCCGCCGCCAAGCCCTAAACTCTCTCGGGAGGGCTGATCTGGAGTCCGTTTGGGGCTCCGGAGAGGGGAATCCGTCACCATCGTCATCATCAACCATCCTCCATCACCAATTTAATGATGCTCACTGCCGTGCATGAGTAATTCCCTCGTAGGCTTGCTGGACGGTGATGGGTTGGATGAGATTTATCATGTAATCGAGTTAGTTTTGTTAGAGTTTGATCCCTAGTATCCACTATGTTCTGAGATTGATGTTGCTATGACTTTGCTATGCTTAATGCTTGTCACTAGGGCCCGAGTGCCATGATTTAAGATCTGAACCTATTATGTTTTCATGAATATATGTGAGTTCTTGATCCTATCTTGCAAGTCTATAGTAACCTACTATGTGTTATGATCCAGTAACCCTGAAGTGACAATAATCAGGACCACTCCCAATGAAGACCGTAGTTTCAGGAGTTCATGTATTCACTATGTGTTAATGCTTTGGTCCGGTACTCTATTAAAAGGAGGCCTTAATATCCCTTAGTTTCCGTTAGGACCCCGCTGCCACGGGAGGGTAGGACAAAAGTTGTCATGCAAGTTCTTTTCCATAAGCACGTATGACTATATTTGGAATACATGCCTACATTACATTGATGAATTGGAGCTAGTTCTGTGTCACCCTATGTTATGATTGTTACATGATGAACCGCATCCACCATAATTCTCCATCACCGATCCAATGCCTACGAGCTTTTCATATATTGTTCTTCACTTATTTACTTTTCCATTGCTACTGTTACAATTACTACAAAACCCAAAAATATTACTTTTGCTACCGTTACCGTTACTTCCATATTACTTTGCTACTAAATACTTTGCTGCAGATACTAAGTTATCCAGGTGTGGTTGAATTGACAACTCAACTGCTAATACTTGAGAATATTCTTTGGCTCCCCTTGTGTCGAATCAATAAATTTGGGTTGAATACTCTACCCTCGAAAATTGTTGCGATCCCCTATACTTGTGGGTTATCATTAGGTTTTCGGGCAGCGGAGCCAGACACTGAATCCGCTCCGCCTTCTTTGTCCAGCCCTGAAAATGCAAACGGGGAAGCTTAGATATCTTCCTTAATGTAAAGGTGAAGGATACACCTTGAAATACGAAAAACTTACTGGACTGGTGGGATGGGTCAGGTTGTACCCACGGCCCTCGGTCATCTTCGGCCACGTATCATTGGACTTAAAAAGCACCTTCCAGATGCCTTCGTGTGTATCTCCGAAGAACTATTGCAAGGTCTGGTGCTTGGCCGGATCGAACTCCCACAAACTGCAAGTCCGGCTTTGGCAAGGAAGGATCCGGCGAAAAAGCATCACTTGGATCACGCTGACGAGCTTAATGTTCTTGTCCACCATGCTCTTGATGCGCGTCTGCAGCACTGTCAGCTCGTCTGACGCCGCCCAGTACAGGCCCTTCTCTAGCCAGGAGGTGAGCCGCATCAGTGGCCCGGACTTAAATTCAGTAGTCGTGGCCCAGGTGGTGTCACGGGGCTCTGTGATGTAGAACTACTGCTGTTGCCACCCTTTGACGGTCTCCACGAAGGTACCTTTGGGCCATGACACATTGGACATCTTGCTCACCATGGCGCCTCCAAATTTTGCGTGTTGACCGCCCACCACCTTCGGCTTCACATTAAAGGTCCTCAGCCACAATCCGAAGTGAAGTGGGATACGGAGGAAAGCCTCGCACACGACAATGAATGCCGAGACATTGAGGAAAGAGTTTGGGGCCAAATCATGGAAATCTAGCCCATAGTAGAACATGATTCCGCGGACGAAGGGGTGGAGAGGAAACCCTAGCCCTCGGATGAAGTGGGGAATGAACACTACCCTCTCATGGGCTCCGGGGTGGGGACGATCTGCCCCTTGGCCGGAAGCCGGTGGGCAATTTCCTGGGCCAAGTACCCCGCCTCCCGGAGCTTCGTAATGTCCTTCTCCGTGACAGAGGAGGCCATCCACTTGCCCTGCGCTCCGGACATGGCTGGAGTGCTTTCTTGAGGCGGAAAGGATGGAAGCTTGGGCGCTGGACCTCGAGAATGGGTGGGCAGAGAGAAAGAAGGTGTGGTTGAAAGGGTGAATCCTTATCTTTATAAAGGCAGCGAATATCAAGCGCCTCCCCATTCGCCTTAAAACTCGCCTATTCCCCAAGGGTCGTGCAGACGGCGCGGTTGGATTACCCAAGCACGTATTGATGAGAATCCCGCAATAAGGGGACACAATCTCTGCTTTGACAAGACATGCCAATGAAAACCGCATCTCGAAACATGGAACGGGAGGCCAAAAAACGGTTCGAAATAATGACCGGGTAGGAACGTAAAGTCTCGCTACAAAAGTTGTCAGTAGATGGGACTCATGAAATATTATACTCTCTGCGGTTGTGTGTGGTACTTGTTTTGCAGAGCCGGACACGTTATCTGTGTTCGAAGACTACTTTGAAATATTCGGAGGAGGAACCCGCCTTGCAATGCCGAAGACAATTTGCACGCCGGACACATCGTCATTGAAGCCTAGTTAAGGGGCTACCAAGGGAGTCCTGGATTAAGGGGTCCTTGCGCGTCCGGGCTATGTGACGTGGGCCGGACTAATGGGCCATGAAGATACAAGACAGAAGACTTCCTCCCGTGTCCGGATGGGACTCTCCTTTGCGTGGATGGCAAGCTTGTCGTTCGGATATGAAGATTCCTTCCTCTGTACACCGACTCTGTACAACCCTATGCCCCTCCAGTGTCTATATAAACCGGAGGGTTTAGTCCGTAGAGGCAGTCACGATCATACAAGCTAGACATCTAGGGTTTAGCCATTACGATCTCGTGGTAGATCAACTCTTGTAATCCTCATATTCATCAAGATCAATCAAGCAGGAAGTAGGGTATTACCTCCATCAAGAGGGCCCGAACCTAGGTAAACATCGTGTCCCCCGTCTCCTATTACCATCGACCTTAGACGCACAGTTCGGGACCCCCTACCCGAAATCCGCCGGTTTTGACACCGACATTGACCCCTTGCATCCTACCCCTGATGATTCTCTTGACATGATCCGCAATCTTAGGACTATCAATCTTACCATTAGAGGATTGCCTAGAAATTTGATTGTATGCTTGCCTACTCTTGAATGTGCTTACACCATATGGAGATTTCTTGAAGAACAGTTCCCAAACTATTCCTTGAAAAATTTAGATGTGATTCTTCAAAAGTCCATAGCTTTTCATAAAATGAAACCTAGTGATCCTAGATTTGATGATTGTCTTTTTGATCTTCGTGACCTTATGCGTGCCAAAGGAGATATTGGAGTCATTAGTAGTATTATCTCTCAAGTCATTAGAATTCATAAAGATGCACATTGCCATGGTCATACATCTAATGAATCACTCTCTCTAGGTGATGATCAATCACAAGATGAGGTTGAACATGGATACTATGATGATGATGATGATGATAGTGACTTTGATATTGATGAGTCTATGAGACACTTTTGTCTTATGGCTAACCTTCGCAGCTACATGGCTGGTGGAAAAGAATGGGTTCTTGATAGTGGATGTACCGATCACATGACCGGAGACAAGGATATGTTTCGTGAGCTTGCTGAAAATGACGGCCCTCGAAAGTATGGCACTTTTGGTGATAACTCAAAGGGTAAGGTGGTTGCCCTCGGTAAGGTGGCCATCTCACATGACAGCTCCATCCAAAATGTTATGCTCGTTCAATCTCTTGGTTATAATTTACTTACCGTATCTAGACTAGCCGATTTCGGTTTCAATGTCCTATTTACTGAAGTAGATTGCCGAGTGTTTCAAAGAGATAATCATAATATGGTATTTACTGGTATACATAGAGGTGATCTATACATTGTTGATTTCGCTAAAAAGGCTCAACCTAGAACTTGCTTAATTGCTAAATCATCTAAAGGTTGGTTGTGGCATAGAAGGTTAGGCCACGTGGGCATGCGAAATCTTGATAAGCTTATTAGAGGTGATCATATCCTTGGAGTTAAAGACGCTATATTTGACAATGATAGACTTTGCAGCGCTTGTTAGGCAGGAAAACAGGTTGGAGGAAGCCACCCCGTGAAAAAACATCATGACCACGAGAAGACCGCTCGAGCTACTTCATATGGATATCTTTGGTCCTAACGCCTATAAAAGTCTCGGTGGTAATTCGTTCGGTTTAGTCATTGTCGATGACTTTTCAAGATTTTATGGGTGTTCTTTCTTGATGATAATTCACAGGTCCAAAAGATCTTCAAGAACTTCGCTAGGAAGGCCCAAAATCAATTTGAAGTGAAGATCAAGAAGGTTCACAGCGACAACGGAACGGAGTTCAAGAACGCCAATGTCGGCACCTTTCTTGACGAAGAAGGGATTTCACATGAGTTGTCGGCTACGTACACACCTCAACAAAATGGAGTTGTTGAGAGGAAGAATCAGACACTTATTGAGATGGCGAGAACGATGCTTCATGAGTACAAGACGCCAAAACACTTTTGGGCGGAAGCGGTTGAGACAGCTTGTCATGCAACAAATCGTCTACATCTTCACAAGCAACTCGGCAATACGGCATACGAGCTTCTCACCGGTAACAAACCCCAAGTTGGATACTTTCGAGTATTCAGCTCAAAGCGCTATATTCTTGATAAGCATCGTCATTTGAAATTTGCTCATAAATCTCATGAAGGTTTCCTACTCGGATATGGCTCAAACTCTCACACTTACCGTGTCTACAACAATTTCACCCGAAAGGTTGAAGATATGGTAGATGTGAAGTTTGATGAATCTAACGGCTCGCAAGTAGAGCAATTGCCAATTGATGTACTCCCTCCGTTCCAAAATAGATGACCCAACTTTGTATTAACTTTGTACTCAAGTTAGTACAAAGTTGGGTCATCTATTTTGGAACGGAGGGAGTAGGAGACAAAGACCCTTCGGAAGCAATCCAAGACTTGTCTATTGGCAGGATTCGCCCAACGGAGGTGAAGGAGAGTACCTCGTCTATTCAAGTGGAAGCCTCTACCTCACGACAAGGTGAACCACGAGTTGACTCGGAGGCATCCACAAGTTGGACACGCCAAGATGAGGGAAACGAGGAAGTACACCACGATGAACCTCATCAACCTCCTTCTCCGCCTCCACAAGAGAACAACAACACCAACAATGAAGAAGACCAAGAGAATGAACAAGATGATGAAGAAGATGTTCCACCCCGACCCAAACAAAAGCTCTCACGAGTTAGAGCAAGAGTTTCAAGAGACCATCCCGTCGAACAAATCTTTGACGTTATCCAAACCGGGAGAATCACTCGCTCTAAAACTCGTTTGGCTAATTTCTGTGAACATTATTCATTCATCTCTAGTATTGAACCTATGAAGGTTGAATAAGCGCTTGATGATCCGGATTGGGTGAACGTCGTGCATGAAGAGCTACACAATTTCGAGAGGAACCAAGTGTGGACATTGGTAGAGAAGCCGGACAACAACCAAAATGTCATTGGAACCAAATGGGTGTTTCCAAATAAGCAAGATGAAGACGGACATGTTGTACGCAACAAGGCCTGTCTCGTCGCCCAAGGCTACATTCAAGTCAAAGGTATGACTATGGTGAGACATATGCCCCCGTTGCTGGACTTGAGTCCATATGCATCTTACTTGCTTATCACAATCACCATGACATTACTTTGTATCAAATGGACATTAAAAGTGCTTTTCTCAATGGTGAGATTGAGGAGGAAGTTTATGTTAAACGACCTCCCGGTTTCATTAATCCTAAGAAACCCGATCATGTTTACAAACTTCACAAAGCTCTTTATGGTCTTAAACAAGCTCCTAGAGCATGGTATAAATGCTTGACTAAGTTTCTTATTGAAGAAGGCTTTAAGATTGGAAAAATTTATTCTACACTTTTTACTAAAAGGGTCAATGGTGAATTATTTGTGTGCCAAATTTATGTGGATGATATCATATTTGGTTCGACTAACCCTCATTTTAGTGAAAAGTTTGGAAGGCTAATGACGGAGAAGTTTGAGATGTCTATGATGAGTGAACTCAAGTTCTTTCTTGGTTTGAAAATCAAGAAAACTAAGGAGGATACCTTTGTTTGTCAAACAAAGTATACGAAGGACCTATTCATGAAGTTCAACATGCAAGAAAGCAAAGGTATTAAAACACCCATGCCTACTAGTGAAAATCTTGACTTAACAAAGTATGGCAAACCGGTTGACCAAAAGTTTTATCGCTCTATGATTGGTTCATTGTTATATCTATGTGTCTCCCGTCCCGATATTATGCTAAGTGTGTGCATGTGTGCACGATATCAAGCGGACCCTAAGGAATGTCATCTTAAGGCTTTGAAAAGGATAGTGAGATACTTAATTCATACACCAAACTTTGGCATTTGGTATCCTGAGAGGTCTTCTTTTGATCTTGTTGGCTACTACGATTCGGACTATGCCGGTGACAAGGTTGATAGAAAATCCACTTCGGGTACTTGTCAATTTCTTGGTAGATCTCTTGTGTCTTGGTCCTCCAAGAAACAAAACTGGTATCCTTATCCACCGCCGAAGCGGAATACATTGCCGCTGGTTCATGTTGTGCTCAATTACTTGGGATGACCCAAACTCTTAAAGATTATGGGATATATGTGAAACATGTTCCATTACTTTGTGATAATGAAAGTGCTATTAAGATTGCTCATAATCATGTGCAACATTCTCGAACTAAGCATCTTGAAGTTCGTCATCATTTCATTCGAGATCATGTTGCTAAAGGAGACATCGATCTTAAGCATGTTTGTACCGATAAGCAATTGGCGGATATGTTCACCAAACCACTTGATGAGAAAGTATTTTGCCGTTTGAGAGGTGAATTGAACATCTTTGATGCCTAAAACTTGGAGTAGAAACTCCATTTGGATGCATGCAAGGTGTGAGCCTTTGACTAATCCTTGATATTTGTCTTATAATGATCATATGTATTGGATCTATACTTGTGCCCTTGCATGTTATCTAACCCTTGTAGGAATTTGGATGAGCTCAAATCTAAGAGATTGCAACTTACTCACATCATAAGCAATCTCTACATCACCAAGTCTCTACAATATGGTGGTTGAAGTCAAGGAAGCATGAATCCTTTCAACATATCCTTTCATAATTTCAATATATCAAAATTCATTTGGTATCAAATTTCATGCTTGTCATTTTGGATACACAAGTGCTCTTCCTTGCAGAACTAACCCGTGTAGGTAGATGAACTGAAACTACAAGTGGTGCTCCCAACTCTTGATGAACTACATCAACCTTGAGCATCCTACACAAGTTCGACTACATGATCAAGATCAACACCACCACCCAGTATGTTATTCCATCTTAGAGAAGCTTTACCCCAAGTCATGGGTCAAAGTAGCTCAACAAGATGTGAATACATCAAAATGCTTAAACGAAAGATGGTAACCCCATTTTGAGCTTAAACGATGAGTATGACCTACGATCAAGTGTTCTCACTTGATTCCTCAATCAATTTACTCAAACATAGGTGACTTTGTCGCTGACCAATTCTAGATGAAGTTCTCTAGTGTTTCTTTGTGTTCTTGCATTTGTTTATTGCTTGTCTGTTCCCCTTTAAATCAAAAAAACTTCATCTATATTTCTTTTATTTTCTGCACATAATTCATTGCAAAAAATTGAGTTAATTCCTTGCAAATCTTTATGAGATCTTTTTTGCCAAGTGAGGTGAGATGACAAAATTTTCCTCTGCATTGAACTCGGTCTCACCGATTTATGCCCATCAGCTAGACCGAACTGCAATAATACACTAGTAGAATGGTCGTGCGTTGCCACGGGCATTTCAAAAATTTAATGGTTGCATATCTAAGCATAAGGCATGTCAGATTTCCAGCTTGGCATAGAAAGTGAACATAGTCTAAAAATTCAAGCCTTGCAATATCATTATCCTTGTTGATTCAAATTAGGCACTCTATAGATCTACAAAAATAAAACTCACTACCTAAACTGTGTTATAACCTGAAGAACAAATTGCTTAGTTATTCTGATAATGTTGCTTGTACAATTATGATAGTCAGGATAATCACCTAGGTGTTTTAATTTTTGAAAGGAAAAAAACATCAACAATCATGAGGCCCTTAAGAGATCATGACATGATCCTGAATCTGATCTGCTACAAGATATATCTTTCCTAATATTCATGTCTAGTATACGATATACACGTAATAGAAACAACAATATTTTTCAACATTTGCTAAAGAATCATGGGAGTATATACAAAACAGAAGATGACTTGATCGAATGGTATATATACAGGATCAATGCCACGAAGCTAGCGAGGAACATCGAGATGGCTCCAACGTAAGATTTGTCTGGATTGTAAGGGGGTTTCACGTGCTCGAATCGCCTCCCGCCTTTGTGAGCCACACCTACAAGAAGCATCATACATGTTGTTTTCCAGAAACTTCGCTTGAACAATCAAAGGAGAATGTAGCACACCTGACAACAACGTAACTGCACGAGAACGAACTTACTACTGTCCCCCACTCAGAAATTGCAAATCACGATAATCAAAATGGGAGACTTCAAGTACCGACTTAATATTTTGGACCTTTGAGAAGCTCTCTGGTAACAAAGGTGAAAAGATGGATATGTAGTCAGTTGATTGTTACTCATTATTAACAATAACAGAGATGGGTAAAAAGAGAAGCTACTTATAATCCCCATCTTTGTATGATTTACTGATGGTAGCTGCAACTACATCGGTATATCCCCGGAGAGGGAGGGATGATGTAGCACAACGACGGTAGGTTTTTCCCTCAGTTATGAAACCAAGGCATCGAAACAGTAGGAAGACCAAGAAACACAACGTAAACAGCACCTGCACACAAACAACAACACCTCGCAACCCGACGAGTTAAAGGGGTTGGCAATCCCTTCCGGGGTACGGCGCCTCAAGATAGGCAAGCGGACATGAGGTAAATTGTAGTATATAGATAGATCGAACGCCAAATAAAATAAATAAAGATAAAACGCATCAAGGTATTTTTGTGTTTTTGGTTTAATAGATCTGAATAAAAATGCAAAGGAAAAATAGATCGCAAGGCAAAATATATGAGGAAGAAGACCCGAGGGGCCGTAGCTTTCACTAGTGGCTTCTCTCGAGAAAAATAGCAAAAGGTGGGTAAACAAATTACTGTTGGGCAATTGATAGAACTTCAAATAATTATGACAATATCCAGGCAATGATCATTACATAGGCATCACGTCCAAGATTAGTAGACCGACTCCTGCCTGCATCTACTATTATTACTCCACTCATCAACCGCTATCCAGCATGCAGCTAGTGTATTAAGTTCATGGAAAAACGAAGTAATGCAATAAGAATGATAACATGATGTAGACAAGATCCGTTTATCTATATGGCGGTAGATATAGATCTCGTCTTTTTATCCTTAGTAGCAACAATACATACGTGTCGGTTTCCTTTCTGTCACTGGGATTGAGCACCGTAAGATCGAACCCACTACCGGGCACCTCTTCCCATTGAAAGATAAATAGATCAAGTTGGCCAAACAAAACCAAAATATCGGAGAAGAAATACGAGGCTATAAGGGATCATGCATATAAGAGATCAAAGAAACTCAAATAACTTTCATGGATATAAAAAGATATGACTGATCATAAACTCGAAGTTCATCAGATCCCAACAAACACACCGCAAAAGAGTTACATCATATGGATCTCCAAGAGACCATTGTATTGAGAATTCAGCGAGAGAGAGAAAGCCATCTAGCTACTAACTATGGACCCGAAGGTCTACAAAGGACTACTCATGCATCATCGGAGAGGCACCAATGGAAGTGGTGAACCCTCCATGATGGTGTCTAGATTGGATCCGGTGGTTACGGACTCTGTGGTAATTTGGATGAATATTTCGTCGACTCCCCTAGTGTTCTGGTATTTTTGGGGTATTTATAGAGCAAAGTGGCGGTCCGGGGGTCACCCGAGGTGGGCACAACCCACCAGGGCGCGCCCTGGTGGGTTGAGCCCCCCTCGGGGCACCCCCCAGGTGCAACCAGGGCCCATTGCCTTCCTTCTGGACCATAAAACATCATCCTGAAGTTTCGTCGCATTTGGACTCCGTTTGATATTGATTTCTGATGTCTACTACACAACCTTCTTCTTGTAGACGTTGTTGGGCCTGCAAGTGCACAGGTTTGTAGGACAGTAGCAAATTTCCCTCAAGTGGATGACCTAAGGTTTATCAATCCGTAGGAGGCGTAGGATGAAGATGGTCTCTCTCAAGCAACCCGGCAACCAAATAACAAAGAGTCTCTTGTGTCCCCAACACACCCAATACAATGGTAAATTGTATAGATTCACTAGTTCATGAAGAGATGGTGATACAAGTGCAATATGGATGGTAGATATAGGTATTTGTAATCTGAAATAATAAAAACAGCAAGGTAACTAACGATAAAAGTGAGCGTAAACGGTATTGCAATGCTAGGAAACAAGGCCTAGGGTTCATACTTTCACTAGTGTAAGTTCTCTCAACAATAATAACATAGATAGATCATATAAAAATACCTCAACATGCAACAAAGAGTCACTCCAAAGCCACTAATAGCGGAGAACAAACGTAGAGATTATGGTTGGATGCGAAACCACCTCAAAGTTATTCTTTCCAATCAATCATTGGGCTATTCCTCTAAGTGTCACAAACAGCCCTAGAGTTCGTACTAGAATAACACCTTAAGATACAAATCAACCAAAACCCTAATGTCACCTAGATACTCCAATGTCACCTCAAGTATCCGTGGGCATGATTATACGATATGCATCACACAATCTCAGATTCATCCAACCAACACAAAGTACTTCAAAGGGTGCCCCAAAGTTTCTACCGGAGAGTCAAGAACATGTGCCAACCCCTATGCATAGGTTCATGGGTGGAACCCACAAGTTGGTCACCAAAACATACATCAAGTGGAACATGATATCCCATTGTCACCACAGATAAGCACGGCAAGACATACATCAAGTGTTCTCATAAAAGACTCAATCCGATAAGACAACTTCAAAAGGGAAACTCAATTCATCACAAGAGAGTAGAGGGGGAGAAACATCATAAGATCCAACTACAATAGCAAAGCTCGGGATACATCAAGATCGTGCCATAGAAGGAACACGAGAGAGAACACGAGAGAGAGAGAGAGATCAAACACATAGCTACTAGTACATACCCTCAGCCCCGAGGGTGAACTACTTCCTCCTCATCATGGATAGCGCCGGGATGATGAAGATGGCCACCGGTGATGGGTTCCCCCTCCGGGCAGTGCCGAACAGGCTCCCAAGAGGTTTTTGGTGGCTCTGGAGGCTTGCGGCGGCGGAACTCCCGATCTATCTTCTGTTCTGGAAGTTTTACGATACGTAGGTATATATGGGTGAAAGGAGTACGTCGGTGGACCGAAGGGGGGGCCACGAGGCAGGGGGCGCGCCCCAGGGGGTGGGCGCGCCCCCTACCCTCGTGAGCACCTCCCTTCTTTCCTGACGTGCACTCCAAGTCCATCGGGTGGCTTTCCTTCCAAAAATAACTTCTCCAGTTGATTTCGTTCCACTTTGACTCTGTTTGATATTCCTTTTCTTCGAAACACTGAAATAGGCAAAAAAGATAATTTTTGATGCGGAGTTCTACTTGGCATAATTTCAATGTAAATCTTCTTAATTGTGGTATGAATATTCAGATCCGAATGAATTCAAAATAAAAGTTCATATTGATAAAAAGAAATAGTAATACTTCAAGCATACTAATCAAAGTAATCATGTCTTCTCAAAATAGCATGGCAAAAGAAAGTTCATCCCTAAAAAATCATATAGTTAGGCTATGCTTCATTTTCGTCACACAAAGATGTTCCCAACTTCTATACCCCCGATGGCAAGCCAAGCAATTGTTTCATACTTAAATAATCTCAAACTTTTTCAACCTTCACGCAATACATGAGCGTGAGCCATGGATATAGCACTATGGGTGGAATAGAATATGATGATGGGGATTGTGTGGAGAAGACAAAAAGGATAAAGTCTCTCATTGACGAGGATAATCAACGGGCTATTGGAGATGCCCATCAATTGATGTCAACATGAGGAGTAGGGATTGCCATGCAACGGATGCACTAGAGCTATGAATGCTCAACAAAAGAAAACTACTGGGTGTGCATCCAACTTGCTTGCTCATGAAGACCTAGGGCATTTGAGGAAGCCCATCGTAGGAATATACAAGCCAAGTTCTATAATGAAAAGTTCCCACTAGTATAAAAGGACAACTTATGAGACTCGCTATATGAAAAACATGGTGCTACTTTGAAGCACAATATATGAGACTCACAACATGAAGAACAAGGTGCTACTTTGAAGCACAAGTGTGGAAAAAGAGATAGTAGCATTGCCCTTTTTATTTATTTTCTTTTATTTTTTTGGGGCCTTTCCTTTCTTTTTCTTTTTTGGCCTTTGTTTTTATTGTGCAATGCTCTAATGATGATGATCATCACACTTCTATTGATTACAACATAAGGATTACAACTCGAAACTAGAACAAGATATGACTCTATATGAATGCCTCCGTGATGTGCAAGGATGGTGCAATGAATCAAGAGTGACATGTATGAAAAATAATGCATGGTGGCTTTGCCACAAATACGATGTCAACTACATGATCATGCAATGGCAATATGACAAAAGTAAAGTATGTCATGAAGATGATGAACGGAACGGTCGAAAGTTGCATGGCAATATATCTCGGAATGGCTATGGAAATGCCATAATAGGTAGGTATGGTGGCTGTTTTGAGGAAGATATAAGGAGGTTTATGTGTGATAGAGCGTATCATATCACGGGGTTTGGATACACCGGCGAGGTTTGCACCAACTCTCAAGGTGAGAAAGGGCAATGCACGGTACCGAAGAGGCTAGCAAAGGTGGAAAGGTAAAAATGCGTATAATCCACCGACTCAACAATAGTGAAAAGAACTCATATACTTATTGCAAAAATTTAGAAGTCATCAAAAATCAAGTACTACACGCATGCTCCTAGGGGGATAGATTGGTAGGAAAAGACCATCGCTCGTCCCCGACCGCCACTCATAAGGATACACAAGCCAGGTACACTTCATGTTTCAAATTTGTTACACAACGTTAACCATACGTGCATGCTATGTTACTTGCTAACTTCAACACAAGCATTATTTAAATTCATAATAACCCAACTAGCATGACTTTAATATCACTACCTCTATATCTCAAAACAATTATCAATCATCAATCTTTTCTTAGTATTCAACACACTCATAAGAATTCTTACAAATCTTGTATGCTTAGCATATTATGATTATTTAACCAAATTACCATGATATTTAAGACTCTCAAAATAATATAAGTTAAGCATGAGAGTTCATCTATTTCTTCAAAATAAAACTACCACCATGCTCTAAAAGATATAAGTGATGCACTAGAGCAAATGACAAACTACTCCGAAAGATATAAGTGAAGATCAATGAGTAGTCAAATAATTGTGCAACTATGTGAAGACACTCTAACATTTAAGAATTTCAGATATTGATACTTTATTCAAACAGCAAGCAAAGTTAAATAAAACGACAATGACAGGATAGCACGACTCATGTGAAGAAGCAAAAACTTAGGCTCAACCGATACTAACCGATAGTTGTTGAAGAAGAAAGGTGGGATGCCTACCGGGGCATCCCCAAGCTTAGATGCTTGACACTTCTTGAAATAATATCTTGGGGTGCCTTGGGCATCCCCAAGCTTGAGCTTTTGTGTCTCCTTAATTCCTCTCATATCATGGTTTCTCTTTTTATCAAAAGCTTCATTCACAACAAACTCACAAGAACTCGTGAGATAGGTTAGAATTAACCAATGCAAAACCTTATCATTTTCTACTGTAAAAAATCACTAAGATTATTATTCAACATTTCATACTAAATGCCTCTGCATATTTAATACTCCTATCCTCAAATAGAATCATTAAACAAGCAAACATATGCAAACAATGCAAACATAACAGCAATCTGCCAAAACAGTATGGTCTGTGAAGAATGCAAGAGTATCAATACTTCCCTAACTCCAAAAATTATGAACTAAAATTCCCACTGTAGTAAATTTATCAGAGATCATTATGCAAAAATATTCAACATTATACCACTCTCTTAATTTTGTAGGGAATATTTGCAACAGCGGTAAACTTTCTGTTTTCAAACAGCAACAAGTATAGTAGCAAATAAGCATGGCAAAGGCTATCCTTGACTTTTTTATTGAAACTAAAGATGCAAAACACTAATCTAAATAACAGAAAGCAAAGCTAAATAAAATTACATGACGCTCCAAGCAAAACACATATCATGTGGTGAATAAAAATATAGCTCCAAGTAAAGTTACCGATGAACGAAGACGAAGGAGGGGATGCCATCCGGGGCATCCCCAAGCTTTGGCTCTTGGTTATCCTTGAATATTACCTTGGGGTGCCTTGAGAATCCCCAAGCTTAGGCTCTTGCCACTCCTTATTCCATAGTCCATCGAATCTTTACCCAAAACTTGAAAACTTCACAACACAAAACTTAACAGAAAACTCGTAAGCTCCGTTTAGCGAAAGAAAAACAAAACACCACTTCAAGGTACTGTAATGAACTCATTCATTATTTATATTGGTGTTAAATCTACTGTATTCCAACTTCTCTATGATTTGTAAACTATTTTACTAGCCATAGATTCATAAAAATAAGCAAACAACACAATGAAAACAGAATCTGTCAAAAACAGAACCGTCTGTAGTAATCTGTAACTAACGCAAACTTCTGGAACTCCAAAAATTCTAAAATAAATTGGTGGACCTGAGGAATTTGTCTAGTAATCATCTGAAAAAATAATCAACTAAATAGCACTCTCCAGTAAAAAGTTGAAGCAAATCTCGTGAGCGCTAAAGTTTCTGTTTTTTACAGCATGATCATAAAGACTTCACCCAAGTCTTCCCAAAGGTTCTACATGGCACAAACACTAATTAAAACACAAAACCACATCTAAACAGAAGATAGATGTATTATTTATTCCTAAACAGAACCAAAAAGCAAGAAACTAAAATAAAATTGGGGTCCCTCCCAACAAGCGCTATCGTTTAACGCCCCTAGCTAGGCATGATGATTTCAATGATGCTCACATAAAAGATAAGAATTGAAACATAAACAGAGCATCATGAAGAATATGACTAGCACATTTAAGTCTAACCCACTTCCTATGCATAGGTATTTTGTGAGCAAACAACTCATGGGAACAATAATCAACTTGCATAGGAAGGTAAAACAAGCATAACTTCAAAACTTTGAGCACATATAGAGGAAACTTGATACTATTGCAATATGTAGAAGCATATGATCCTCTCTCATAATAATTTTCAGTAGCATCATGAATGAATTCAACAATATAACCAGCACCTAAAGCATTCTTTTCATGATCTACAAGCATAGAAAATTTACTACTCTCCACATAAGCAAAAGTCTTCTCATTCGGGATAGTGGGAGCAAACTCAACAAAATAACTATCATGTGATTGAAAATTAAGATCAAGATGACAAGTTTCATGGTTATCATTATTATTTAAAGCATACATGTCATCACAATAATCATCATAGATAAGAGGTATGCTTTCATCATAGTAAATTAGCTCATCAAAGCTTGGGGACAAAAAATATCATCTTCATGAAACATAGCTTCCCCAAGCTTGTGGCTTTGCATATCATTAGCATCATGGATATTCAAGGAATTCATACTAACAACATTGCAATCATGCTCATCATTCACATATTTTATGCCAAGCATTCTATGTAATTCTTCTTCTAGTACTTGAGCACAATTTTCCTTCCCATCATACTCACGAAAGATATTAAAAAGGTGAAGCGTATGAGACAAACTCAATTCCATTTTTTTGTAATTTTCTTTTATACACTAACTAGTGCTAAAACAAGAAACAAAAAGATTCAATTGCAAGATCTAAAGATATACCTTCACTTACCTAGCCTCCCGCAACGGGCGCTTGAGAAAAGAGCTTGATGTCTACTACACAACCTTCTTCTTGTAGACGTTGTTGGGCCTGCAAGTGCACAGGTTTGTAGGACAGTAGCAAATTTCCCTCAAGTGGATGACCTAAGGTTTATCAATCCGTAGGAGGCGAGGGATGAAGATGGTCTCTCTCAAGCAACCCTGCAACCAAGTAACAAAGAGTCTCTTGTGTCCCCAACACACCCAATACAATGGTAAATTGTATAGGTGCACTAGTTCATGAAGAGATGGTGATACAAGTGCAATATGGATGGTAGATATAGGTATTTGTAATCTGAAATAATAAAACAGCAAGGTAACTAACGATAAAAGTGAGCGTAAACGGTATTGCAATGCTAGGAAACAAGGCCTAGGGTTCATACTTTCACTAGTGTAAGTTCTCTCAACAATAATAACATAGATAGATCATATAAAAATACCTCAACATGCAACAAAGAGTCACTCCAAAGCCACTAATAGCGGAGAACAAACGTAGAGATTATGGTTGGGTACGAAACCACCTCAAAGTTATTCTTTCCAATCAATCTGTTGGGCTATTCCTCTAAGTGTCACAAACAGCCCTAGAGTTCGTACTAGAATAACACCTTAAGATACAAATCAACCAAAACCCTAATGTCACCTAGATACTCCAATGTCACCTCAAGTATCCGTGGGCATGATTATACGATATGCATCACACAATCTCAGATTCATCCAACCAACACAAAGTACTTCAAAGGGTGCCCCAAAGTTTCTACCGAGAGTCAAGAACATGTGCCAACCCCTATGCATAGGTTCATGGGTGGAACCCACAAGTTGGTCACCAAAACATACATCAAGTGGAACATGATATCCCATTGTCACCACAGATAAGCACGGCAAGACATACATCAAGTGTTCTCATAAAAGACTCAATCCGATAAGACAACTTCAAAAGGGAAACTCAATTCATCACAAGAGAGTAGAGGGGGAGAAACATCATAAGATCCAACTACAATAGCAAAGCTCGGGATACATCAAGATCGTGCCATAGAAGGAACACGAGAGAGAACACGAGAGAGAGAGAGAGAGATCAAACACATAGCTACTAGTACATACCCTCAGCCCCGAGGGTGAACTACTTCCTCCTCATCATGGATAGCGCCGGGATGATGAAGATGGCCACCGGTGATGGGTTCCCCCTCCGTGAGGTGCCTAACAGGCTCCCGAGAGGTTTTGGTGGCTACAGAGGCTTGGCGGCGTAACTCCCGATCTATCTTCTGCTCGGAAGTTTTACGATACGTAGGTATATATGGGTGAAAGGAGTACGTCGGTGGACCGAAGGGGGGGCCACGAGGCAGGGGGCGCGCCCCAGGGGGGTGGGCGCGCCCCCTACCCTCGTGAGCACCTCCCTTATTTCCTGACGTGCAGTCCAAGTCCATCGGGTGGCTTTCCTTCCAAAAATAACTTCTCCAGTTGATTTCGTTCCGTTTTGACTCCGTTTGATATTCCTTTTCTTCGAAACACTGAAATAGGCATAAAACAGCAAATCTGGGTTGGGCCTCCGGTTAATAGGTTAGTCCCAAAACTAATATAAAAGTGGAAAGTAAAGCCCAATATTGTCTAAAACAGTAGATAATATAGCATGGAGCAATCAACAATTATAGATATGTTGGAGACGTATCAATTTCCTGCGATGTAAAAAACATGGAAAAACAGCAATTGGAACTTGGCACTATGTTAATAGGTTAGTACCAAAAAATGATATGAAATGATTGTAAAACATCCAAGATTGATAATAAAACAGCATGGAACAATCAAAAATTATAGATACGTTGGAGACGTATCAGCATCCCCTAGCTTAACTCTTACTCGTCCTAGAGTGGGTAAGTGATAAGAACAGAATTTTTGATGTGGAGTGTTGTTCATCAAGTCATATCATATTCTTTTCTTTATAGCATGGACATTTGGAATTTTATGTGATTCAAAGCAATAGTCTAGTTTTGACATAATAATTTAGATACTCAAGCATATCAACAAGCAACCATGTCTTTCAAAATATCAATGCTAAAACAAGTTATCCCTAGCCCATCATGCTCAAACATTGATCCATTCATGAAACACACTCGAATATTAACTACACCCAATACGTGAGCACGATCATATTGCCTCCTAGTTGGTGCTTTTTATGAGAGAAGATGGAGACTCAAATTTCAAAATAAAAGTTGCATAAAGTAAAAGAAAGGCCCTTCGCAGAGGGAAGTGGGGATTTGTAGAGGTGCCAGAGCTCAAAGCGAAAAACTTAGAGATAAAAGCATTTTGGGAGGTGTATCCAACCCACCAACGAAAACGACTTAGAGTTCTGAACACTTTCCATGCTAGATATGCCATAGGCGGTTCCCAAATAGAAAATAAAGTTTATTCCTTTTTCCACCACACTTTCACTTTCCATGGCTAGCTGTATCCACGGGTGCCCTCCATACCAACACTTTCCAAGGAATTTATTATTTGAAAACATAAAGTAAATATATTTTTTGCATTTCGGGGCTGGGCATCCCTAATACCTTTGCCTTACTCTTGTGCAATAACAAGTGAATAAACACTCATCTTGAGAATAACACATCTAGCATGGAAAATATTAGCCACCTGTTACCGTTCCGCGAGTGAAACAAACACACAAAAGAGAAGTTTATTTTGAAAATTAGAGATGGCACATGCAAATTTTCTTAGAACGGCAAAATAATACCGCATATAAGTAGATATAGTGGAATCATGTGGCAAAATTGGTTTAAAGGATTTTGGATGCACAAGTAGAGGTCATACTTCGTGCAAAATGAAGGCTAGCAAAAGATTGGGAAGCGACCAACCAAGAAACGAATAATCTCATAAGTAAGCATTAAGCATAATTAACACCGAATAATGCACCACAAGTAGGATATAATTTTCATTGCATGATTATTGACTTTCGTGCATGCATAGGGAATCACAAACCTTAACACCAATATTCTTTACTAGAGCACAATTACTCATCAACATAACTCACATATCACATCATCATATCTCAAAACTATTACTAAGAATCAAGTTTATTCTGTCCAATGATCTTCATGACATTTTTTTATTCTTTTATCCTTCTTGGATATCTATCACTTTGGAACTAATTTTCATGTGTTGCTTTTCATAAGCTCAAACAAATATAAGTGAAGATCATGAGCATAACAAATTTTCTTTCTCTCAAAATAATTTAAGTGAAGCAAGAGAGAATTTCTTCAAAATTTTAATAACTCTCAAATAAATCTAAGTGAATCAAGAGAGCATTTCTTCAAAAATAATAAAGCACACCATGCTCAAAAAGATATAAGGGAAGCACTAGAGCAAGTCCTAACTCATAAAAGATTTAAGTGAAGCATAGAGAGCAATTCTAACAAGTCATGATATAATTTTGGCTCTCTCAAAAAGGTGTGTCCAGCAATATTGATGACTTAAAACACAAAATAAAACAAGTAAAATACACATATCATACAAGACGCTCCAAGCAAAACATATATCATGTGACGAATAAAAATATAGCCTCGAGTAAAATACCGATAGTTGCCGGAAGAAAGCGGGGATGCCACTCGGGGGCATCCCCAAGCTTAGTTGGTTGCTCATTCTTGGATAATAGCTTGGGATGCCGGGGCATCCCCAAGCTTAGGCTCTTACATCCTTCCTTCATCCATCATAAGATAACCCAAAACTTGAAAACTTCAATCACACAAAACTCAACAAAACCTTCGTGAGATCCGTTAGTGTAAGAACAATAAACCACTACTATAAGTGGTATCAAACCAATTATTATCTTGTTTTTTGTATTATATCTACTGTATTCCAAATTTTCTATGGCAAAAACTCATCAAAGAAAACCATAGAGCCATCAAAACAAGCACACAACACAAAGAAAACAGAATCTGTCAAAACATAACAGTCTGTAGCAATCTGATTTAAACGAATACTTCTGGAACTCCAAAACTTCTAAAAATAGGACAACCTAAGAAATTTGTATATTAATCTTCTGCAAAAATAATTAGGGGAAAATCTCTTTTGGAATAAAAATGAGAATTAATTTCGTGAGCACAAAGTTTCTGTCTTTTTCAGCAAGACCAAACAACTATCACCCAAGAAGATCCTATTGGTTCTACTTGGCACAAACACTAATTAAAACCTAAAAAACAATCATAACAGTAGCATAATTGTGCTAACAATCAAGAACAGAAAGCAAAAAGCAAAACTAAATTTTATTCATTGGGTTGCCTCCCAACAAGCGCTATAGTTTTTCGCCCTTAGTTAGGCATAAAGCAAGGATCTAAGTTTTGTCATATTTGGTTTGATATCCATAAGATGCCCTCATGATTGATTCATAAGGTGGCTTAATTCTAGTTCTAGGAAAGTGTTCCATGCCCTTACTCAAAGGAAATTGGAACTTAATGTTGCCTTCTTTCATATCAATCACGGCACCGATAGTGCGTAAGAACGGTCTACCAAGAATAATTGGACAAGACGGATTGAAATCAATATCAAGAACAATAAAATCTATAGGCACATAATTCCCATTTGCAAGAATAAGAACATCATTAATTCTTCCAATAGGCTTTTTAATAGTAGAATTCGCCAAGTGCAAATTCAAAGAACATTCTTCAAGATTGGTAAGACCGAGCACATCACATAAAGATTTCGGAATTGTAGAAACACTAGCACCCAAGTCACACAAAGCAAAACACTCATAATTTGTAATCATAACTTTGATAGTAGGTTCCCACTCATCATGCAATTTTCTAGGAATTGATACTTCTAATTCCAATTTTTCTCCCAAAGCTTTCATCATAGCATCAACAATATGTTTAGTAAAAGCTCTGTTTTGTTCATAAGCATGGGGTGAATTTATCATGGATTGCAACAAAGAAATACAATCAATCAAAGAGCAACTATCATAATTAAAGTATTTGTAATCCAAAAGAGTTGGTACATCACTAGCTAAAGTTTTGACCTCTCCAAACCCACTGTCACCAATTTTCTCAACAAGATTTTCTCCCTCCGAAATATTGGGACGCATTCTACTTAAAGTTGACTCTTCTCCAGTCCCTTTTTCATCATTCTTAATTTTACTAAACAAGGAATCAATAGAAGAAACATGAATCATTTTAAGATCATCATCATCTTTGCAAAAATAATCACTAGCAAAAGTTTTCTCTAAAAATTCTCTTTTAGCTCTAAGCATAGCAGTTATTTTATTACTTCCATCCATAGAAACATAAAGTGCTTTAATTGATTCATCCACTTTAGGCACAAAAATTTTCATCTTGAGATTTTCCACATCATGAGCAATTCTAGACAAATCATCAATCTTATTCAACTTTTCTTCTATGGAAGTGTTGAAAACTTTTTGTGTGTTGATAAATTCTTTAATATTATTCTCAAGATCAGAGGTGTTCCTATTATTATTGTAATATTGATTTACATAGGAATTACCATAATTGTTAGAGGAATTACTAGGAAAAGGCCTAGGATTAAAATTACCTCTTTAAGCATTGTTGTTGAAATTATTTCTAGAGATAAAATTCACATCAATAGCATCACTATTTTGCTCAATCAAAGTAGACAAAGTCATATCATTAAAATCAATAGGAGCACTTTTACTAGCAACCAATTTCATAAGAGCATCAACTTTATCACTCAAAGAAGAAATTTCTTCAACCGAATTAACTTTTTTACTAGTAGGAGCTCGTTCGGTATGCCATTGTGAATAATTTGCCATGATATTATCAAGAAATTTGGTGGCTTCACCCAAAGTAATTTCCATAAAAGTACCATCCGCAGTGGAATCTAAAAGATTACGAGAAACAAAATTCAATACCGCATAAAATTTTTGTATGATCATCCAAAGATTTAACCCATGAGTTGGGCAATTCCTTAGCATCATTTTCATCCTTTCCCAAGATTGTGCAACATGCTCATGTTCAAGTTGCTTGGAATTCATGAACTGGGTTCTAAGGGAAATATTTTTTGCGGGAGGAAAATACTTAGTGATAAAAGCATCATTGCACTTGTTGCAAGAATCGATACTATTGCAAGGCAAAGAAGAGAACCAAAATTTTGCAGAATCACGCAAAGAGAACGGAAATAATTTCATCTTGACCACATCATTGTCCACATATTTTTTCTTTTGCATATCGCATAATTCCAATAAGGTATTAAGATGGGATGCGGCATCCTCATTAGGAGTACCGGAAAATTGGTCTTTCATAACAAGATTCAGGAAAGCGGTATTAATATCACAAGTCTCCGCACTAGTGGCGGGAGGAGCAAGCGGAGTGCCAATAAAATCATTGTTGTTGGTACTTGAGAAATCACATAACTTGGTGTTCTCTTGAGTCATGATGACCACACAACAAGATTGCACTCAAAAATAGACCCGTCAAGAAAATGGCGAACGGAAAAAAGAGAGGCGGATAAAACGGCAAATTTTTGTGAAGTGGGGGAGAGGAAAACGAGAGGCAAATGGCGAATAATGTAAATTGCAAGGAGTTGAGATTTGTGATTAGGAACCTGATTATGATGAAGATCCTCCCTGGCAACGGCGCCAGAAATTGGCGCATTGACAGGAGACTATCTTGATTTGATCCTCCCCGGCAACAGCGCCAGAAAATCTCCTTGATGGTAGCTGCAACTACGTCGGTATTTCCCCGAAGAGGGAGGGATGATGTAGCACAGCGACGGTAGGTATTTCCCTCAGTTATGAAACCAAGCTATCAAAACAGTAGGAAGACCAAGCAACACAACGTAAATAGCACCTGCACACAAACAACAACACCTCACAACCCGACGAGTTAAAGGGATTGTCAATCCCTTCCGGGGTACAGCGCCTCAAGATAGGCAAGCGGATGTGAGGTAAATTGTAGTAGATTGATAGATCGAACGCCAAATAAAATAAATAAAGATAAAACGCAGCAAGGTATTTTTGTGTTTTTGGTTTAATAGATATAAATAAAAATTCAAAGGAAAAATAGATCGCAAGGCAAAATATATGAGGAAGAAGACCCGGGGGCCCGTAGGTTTCACTAGTGGCTTCTCTCGAGAAAAATAGCAAACGGTGGGTAAACAAATTACTGTTGGGCAATTGATAGAACTTCAAATAATTATGACGATATCCAGGCAATGATCATTACATAGGCATCACGTCCAAGATTAGTAGACCGACTCCTGCCTAGATCTACTACTATTACTCCACACATCGACCGCAATCCAGCATGCATCTAGTGTCTTAAGTTCATGGAAAAACGGAGTAATGCAATAAGAACGATGACATGATGTAGACAAGATCTGTTTATCTATATGGCGGTAGATATAGATCTCGTCTTTTTATCCTTAGTAGCAACGATACATACGTGTCGGTTCCCTTCCTGTCACTGGTATCGAGCACCGTAAGATCGAACCCACTACCGGGCACCTCTTCCCATTGCAAGATAAATAGATCAAGTTGGCCAAACAAAACCCAAATATCGTAGAAGAAATATGAGGCTATAAGAGATCATGGATATAAGATATCAAAGAAACTCAAATAACTTTCATGGATATAAAAAGATATGACTGATCATAAACTCCAAGTTCATCAGATCCCAACAAACACACCGCAAAAAGAGTTACATCATATGGATCTCCAAGAGACCATTGTATTGAGAATTCAGCAAGAGAGAGAAAGCCATCTAGCTACTAACTACGGACCCGAGGGTCTACAAAGGACTACTCACGCATCATCGGAGAGGCCCCAATGGAAGTGGTGAACCCCTCCGTGATGGTGTCTAGATTGGATCTGGTGGTTCTGGACTCTACGGCGGCTGGATGAATATTTCGTCGACTCCCCTAGGGTTTTGGTATTTTTGGGGTATTAATAGAGCAAAGAAGCGGTCCAGGGGGCACCCGAGGTGGGCACAACCCACCAGGGCGCGCCTGGGCCTCCTGGCACGCCCTGGTGGGTTGTGCCCCCCTCGGGGCACCCCCCCAGGTTCAACCAGGGCCCATTGCCTTCCTTCTGGCCCATAAAAAATCATCATGAAGTTTTGTGGAATTTGGACTCTGTTTGATATTGATTTCATGCGATGTAAAAAACATGGAAAAAACAACAACTAACACTTGGCACTATGTAAATAGGTTAGTACCAAAAAATGATATAAAATGACTATAAAACGATTATAAAACATCCAAGATTGATAATGAAAACGACATGGAACAATCAAAAATTCCAGATACGTTGGAGACGTATCATTTACCTAAAAAAGGCTACATAAGGAAATATACCAACCCAGAACCTATGTGCACCAGCTTTGTGCGGAGTTTCTACAAATGCAGAGCAGAAAGAAAAGCAGATTGTGAGATACCAATGGACTTCTCATTATTAATTTGCATGGGATCTCCATTGCCTAGGCAACTAAACCAAGAAGTTAATATTCCTAACTTCTCTACCAAGCTAAATCATTTTGATAGCTTAATTCCACTTTATAATTACACGGTCGATCAGCTAAGAGATGATTTTGAGTTAGCTTGTACTATTTCCTATAGAATTACCCCATGAAAATCGAATCAATAATCATTAAAAAGAAACAAGAAAATGGGATTATTTAGATGGCCAACAAAGCTTACTTGGTCCAAGAGGCGACGGTTGCCAACCTACTCCCAGAAATCAAGCACCGACATGCCAGTGCGTACGATGAGCACGATAGCATCGGCATCCCAGAGAAGCGGGCTCTCCAACCACATGGTCCCACCAACGCTAGTTACATCGAAGATCCAACCAGGTCAACGACCCTGTGGTGTTGATCCTGACGACGGGGTCCTTTTTCCCGGTGAACTTTTATCTAGCATTTTGGTAGCGAGTAGGATGGCAAGCTTGACATCCGGGAGGAAGGGTCTCGGCGGAGGTTGAAGAAGCACTGTATGGAACTGTCGCCGAGGTTGAAGATGTAGTCCAAGGCGGAGCGCTGATACAGAGCATGGTCACTTCATTGTTGGCGCCCAGCCACGCTTGGGACTATGACAAGCGCTGGGCCGCGGACGTCACCCCCTCCTGGTCCTCCCTGCTGCCGCAGAGTGGTCCTTCATGGCGAAAGGTGGACCCGTGCAGACGGGGTGGATCTTGGAGAGGGTGGGCTCAAAGTATAGTACTGAAGAACAACATATCCCACTGTAATGTTGCCTATGAAGTGACTGAAAAAACAAAATTGAACATCAAGTCCATTACTTCAGATGTTAATACAAACAAAGGGTGCAATCTAACCGTATAAAACTGAGTAATGGGTTACTGAAAGGCATGTTTAGATTAACTTGCTTACCTGCATATGAATGAACATATTCCATAGAAATGAAAGAATTAGTTCCTGGTCGACATTAAGAATATCTTCTGCTCAAATTTGTGACTCCATCTGCATTAGATATCAGAACTCAAGCTTGCCTGATATACTTGGATAGCCATGGTGCAGTTGTGCAATTTCATTTTATGTGTATGTGATGGAGCAATCAATTTCTGAAATAAAGCATGATGTCATAGTAAGGGAAATAAGCATCTGGATAATGTTGGGCAAACAAATGCATGCCAAAATAATCGACACGTCGGTCGACATGGGGTTATGCAATCATGGAGGGCTTCAAATAAATTTCCTACAGTGAAACCATACTCTCACAACGCAAGCTAGTAAAGAAAGATTAATTAGATAAATCACCAAATATAAAAGGAAACTTATAACCAAAACGCAAAATGTCAAAGTTCAGCACTATGTTGCATAGATTGTTCTTTGGAGATCACGGCAAGGCTAGCTATCACCATACTTGTTAATTCAGTTTGTAGCCCATGGCTGATAGATGCATGAGGAGACCACCTTCTCCATGCATGGCCTCATGTAAGTGCATCTAGTGCCCCTTAGTTATTTTGGTGTATTGAAGACTTATAGGTTAAGGGACTAATGTGTTTATGAGTGTACATAGGTCTATAAGTCTATGAGGAGTTTGATATTTACAGAGAAAGTCGACCCTAAAAAGAAGTTCTTCGTTGAAGACTTTGATATTACGAAGACTTTCGAAGACTTTGAAAGTGAAGAAATTGGTGTGCCCTTGAAGACTTGGTATTCATTTGAGGAACACGAAGCGTGAAGACTTTTTGTTTTCGTAGTTTCGTTTTCTCTTTCTTGAGTCATAGGAAACACCATCTTGTTAAAGGGGTCGAGGAAATACTAAGGAAAAACTTCCATGTGATGCTCAACTCAAAATCCTACACCTACCAATCCCTTCGAGTGAAGCCTTTGGAAATCTCATATAGTTCAGTCAATTTCTTGATGAGACGAAGTTCTTACAGTCATTGAGGAATTTGTCCCGACCGAGGAGTTAGGAATTCGCCAAAGGCGGATTGCCTACACAAAGTGAGGAACAAGATAGCCCCGAGGAATTTGAGAGTCAAATTTCCGATCGTCGTGTCTTGGCGCCACCTGTCCCAAAATATCTTATCCACCTAACGGTCATATCATTGAAGGGCATTTATGTATTATCATGTAGGCCTGCTCCCTAGGCTATAAATAGCCGCCCCCTACAACCACTAGCTGGTTGGCTGCTCCGAGAGAAACTGACACTTGTCATTTGAGAGCATCCCATCATACGAGGACTTTGAGCGAAAATCATCGAGTGAGGAAAACCCAAAACCAAACCCCTAGAAACCCAAAGTGATTGAGCATCACTGAAGAGATTGATCCTGCGTGGATCTGACGCTTGTTACCTTTGAAGACTGTGCTTCTTCCAAACGGTTAGGCGTCATGGTCTAGAGCATCCAAGAGGAATTGTGGATCGCCGAGTGACCGAGTCTGTCAAGGTTTGGAAGTCGCCTGAAGACTTACCACGAGTGATTGGACGAGGTCTGTGTGACCTTAGTTCAAGGAGAATATGGTGAGGACTTGGTGTCCTGAGCTACGTGCTTTCGCCGACTGGGTGTCCGGACTGTGTGTCCTCGAGTTTAAATACTCGGCTGCTCCAACCAGACGTACAACTGAGACAGCAGTTGGAACTGGTCTACCAAATCATTGTCTTCACCAACCTTACTGGTTCTATTTCCTCAACTCATTCATTTCCTCATTACTGTGTTGAGTGTTTGTTCATATCTGTGTTTGAATACTTTGACTAAAGACTTTCTCAATTTCCTCAGTTCAATTTCTTCAGTCTGTTAGTCTTCATCTTGTGCTATCCTGTGATTACGCTTTCTGTACTCTGTGATTGTCTTCATTTCATCATGATGACCATGCCTCTATTCTGTTATGCTTACTTCTGAGTACTTATTCCGCTGCAAGTAGTTCTTCACTAAGGAATTTCCTCATCGGCAAATTCCTTAGTGAAGAATTCATAAAAATCGCCTATTCACCCCCCCCCCTCTAGACGATATAACGCACTTTCAATTGGTATCAGAGCGAGGTACTCCCTTGTTCTGTGTGATTTTGGTTTAACCACCTGGAGTTTTAGTTATGTCGACCGCAGGTATGATCAAGGTCTCCGCTGGCTGTCCTACCTTCGATGGGACATACTACCCTTACTGGAAGAATAAGATGCGAATGCATCTTGAGGCAATTGATAACGATCTCTGGTATGTTGTGGAAAATGGTGTTCCCATTGTCTCACCCTCACTGAACGCTACCGATGTGAAGAGATTCAAGCAACTCGATTCTCAAGCGAAGAATATCATATGTGGCCATCTGAGCAAAGGACAGTATGGAAGAGTGAGTACTTTGGAAACTGCTAAGCTTATCTGGGATAGGCTGTCCAAAGTAAATGAAGGAGTCTCAACTCAGCGTGACTCTCGAGTTGATGTTCTTCGAAATCTCTTCAACCGCTTCAAAAGACTCGACAATGAAAATGTTCAACAGACCTTCTATCGCCTCACTGACATCTCAAATGAGCTTCAAGCACTTTGTGCCATTGACATCACCGACCATGAGGTGGTGAAGAAATCGTTGAGATCGCTTGATTCCTCATTTGATACTCTAGCACTGATGATACAAGAACGTGCTGACTACAAGTCAATTGATCCTTACCGATATCGCCGAGAGGCTAAATACTCATGAGTTCCAAATTTGTCAAAAGAGATCTCTATGGTTCGAGCTATGGCAAATCACGTGCCACGAAGGCCAAGGTCGTATGCGAATCTGAATGTGAAGATTCTGGTAGCATCCTTGGTGATCCTGAAGAATTGAGCCAGGAGCTAGCACTGCTCGTGAAGAAGTTCCAGAAGTTCTCAAGACGTGGTCATTTTGGAAAATCCTCAAGGAGCAGTGATTCCTCATCCAGTGACTATAAGAGAAGGCTATGCCACAAATGCAAGAAACCTGGCCACTATATTCAAGATTGTCCTCAGTGGGAAAAGGAATTAAAGAAGAAGAAATACAAGGATTACAGTTCTGATGACTCTAAGAAGAAGAAGAAATCGTCAAAATCTTCATCATCAAAATCCTTGAAGTCTTCATCTCACAAGAAGAGCAGCTCCAAGAAGGCTCGGGCATTCATTGGCAAGGAAATGGATGCTGAAGCTGAATCTGAGGAACATGAGGAAGAGGAGGCATCTGAGGAGTCCGAGTCTGGTGTGGCGAGTCTGGCTCTCGCCATGCATTAAATCGACAAGTGCATCTTCAACTCTGAAGAAACTGACCTCACCAACAAGGCTGATGAAGATAATGATGACTACGCTCCCACCTATTGCTTCATGGCAAAGGGTGCCAAGGTACTCAAATATACCTCCTCTAAATCTAGTGAGAATGAATCTGATGAAGATCTCAAGCCCAGCTACTCTAAACTTGCTAAGATTGCTGTAAAACAACAACGGGCTTTTGAAAAGGTTCAAAACTGCTAGACAAAAGTGATGATATGTTAGGGGAAGAAATGGATCGCACTAAAGCCCTGACTGAAAATCTTCAGATACTTCAGTCCAGCTTTGACGGCCTTCAAGGTCATCATAACACTCTCTTGTCTGATCATGAGAAGCTTTCTTATGAATTTCTTCAAAGAAAGCAAGATCTTAAGAAGCTAAGAGTGAGTTATGAAGATCTTCAGAAGGAGCGCGATTCATTCTTGGCTCAACAAATCAGCGCTTCTCGTGAAGAATTTGTTCCTCCATGCTTAAAGTGCATTGAGCGTGAATCGCTAATTCTTCACTGAATGTTCAAATGCTTCAATTGTTACAAATTCTTCACCTGCCTCTGCTATCATTAATTCCTCATCCGAGGACATTGCTAGTATCCTTGACGATGCAGGGCTGAAGGAATTGTACATGACGAGCATGTACAAAAGCCTCAAAGGGCATCAGACTCTTTGTGATGTGCTTAAAAAGCAGATCCTCAACAGAAACCCTAGGAAAGAGGGTATTGCCTTTGAGAGGAAAATCAATGCTGATGGTACATACTTGAAGCCTGAGCAGTACCCCAATACCTCATGGGTTGCTGCAAAGGGATCTCCAGTTGATCCATCTAACTTATCTGGCTTTACATGTGAATCTCCTCATTCTTCTGATGAGTCATTTGACTCCAACTATAAACTGTTCAAAAATCAGAATGGTGAAGTATTTTCTAGATATGTTGGCACTAACTGCAGGAACGGTTCTCCTATGAAGAAAATTTGGGTTCCCAAGAAGTGCCTTGAAAGTCTTCGGTGAATGTCCTCATGACACCACATTCGTGAAGAATAGGAACCCCAGATCAAACTCTTCATATGGACCAAATTCTTCATATGGATCCAAGTCCTCATACGGATCAAATTCCTCAAAAGGATCAAAGTCCTCATATGATTATCATCGTGCTAACAACTTTGTTTCGCAGGGTGGAGCTAAGGGCTATGAATATGTGCATTATTCTTCAAACCATTATGTTCATAAGTCCTCGAAGAATTTCTCGGTTTATTCATATGCTTACCCTAACCCCTTTTATGTGAAACGAAATGGATTGGCTTCTATGCCACCATTCTCATATGGAGCTCGTAGAGTGATGAACTCTTTGCCACCCCTTCAGATGTGGGTGGTGAAGAAAAAGAACTAATCTCTCTTTAACGTTTGAAGAATTTGCTGGGGCCTGACGAAATTGCCTGAAAGGACGCAGGCTAATCATGAAGAAATGAACTTTCATTTCACACGTCCTCATACTGCTATATCTGTTTTACTGTTTGATGAATTTCATCTGGTGAATTTGATATCATATTCTTCACTGATGAAGTATATGAGTTCGTAAGCTGCACTAATTCATCTGCAGAATGATCTTCCCAAAGCCACTGAATGGCTCCTTGATAGTGGATGTACAAATCACATGACTGGTGACAAGAATCTATTGATGGATGCTCCCTTATCACCATCACATCTGAAGCATATCATCTTTGCTGACAAAAGAAAAAGTCAGGTATTGGTTCTAGGTAAGGTTGCGATCTCTAAGGACATACACATGGACAAAGTCATGCTTGTTGAGTCCTTAGGATACAACCTCATGTCAGTCTCAATGCTTTGTGATCTTGATATGGTTGTTGTCTTTGGCAAGTATCGTTGTGTTGTGATTATGGAAGCTGACCATTCCAAAGTCTTCGAAGGCTTTAGGAGAGGATACTTGTATATCGTTGATTTCTCTACAGGACCACAACCAGCCGTGTGCCTACTTGCAAAAGCTTCAGAAGGCTGGCTATGGCATCATCGACTTGGTCACGCAGGCATGAGGAATTTGCACACGCTTGCGAAGAAGAAGCATGTCATTGGCATTGAGAATGTCAAATTCCTCAAGGATCACTTGTGTGGAGCCTGTGAAGCTGGAAAAATGACCAAGGCCAAGCATCCAAATGAAGACTATCATGACCACTACTCGTCCATTCGAATCGCTTCACATGGACCTCTTTGGTCCTAATCATTACTCAAAGGTCACTAATGATGCATCTCTATATGGCTTTGTTATTGTTGATGATTACTCTCGTTACACATGGGTACACATTGTCACTTACAAACATGAAGTGCAGGAAGTCTTCAAATGATTTTCCTCGAGGGCTTCAACCAACTTTGGTGTGAAGATCAAGCACATCAGGAGTGACAATGGAACTGAGTTCAAGAATCCCGGTCTTGATGACTATCTTGATGAACTTGGTATTACTCATGAGTTATCTGCTCCCTATACTCCTCAGCAAAATGGCGTCATGGAGCGCAAGAACAGAACTCTTATTGAGATGGCTCGCACTATGCTTGATGAATACAAAACGCCTCGTCGTTTTTGGATTGATGCAATTGATACCGCATGCCACATCATCAACAGAGTATATCTTCACAAATTCTTCAAGAAGACTGCCTATGAACTCCTCAACGACAAGAAACCCAATGTGAGTTATTTCAAAGTCTTCGGTGCTAAATGTTGGATTAGAGATCCTCATCACAATGCTAAATTTGCACCGAAAGCACAAGAAGGTTTTATGCTTGGTTACGGAAAGGACTCGCACACCTACAGCGTCTTCAACAATGCTCTTCACAAGGTTGTTGAAACTATAGATGTGCGGTTCGATGAAACTAATGGCTCGCAAAGAGAGCACCTACCTTCTGTGACAGATGAACCAAAGACCGAGGATTCTATCAAGTTCAAGGCGATCGAGGATGTCATTCCCTCTTGAAGAATCTGCTGAAGAATTCATTCGAGAACGTGAAGAACGTCGAGTGAAGCACACGAAGATAATGCTTTGAAGAAAATGGTCTTTGAAGAAAATAGTGATCAAATTCCTCGTGACAACCAGCTCATCCTCGCGTTGCAAAAGAAGTGCAAGTTGAAAAGATCATCGATGACATTGAAGCACCAGGTCCTCTCACACGCTCAAAAGCTTCACATTTATCTAAATTTTGTGGGCACTATGCTTTTGTCTCTATCACAGAGCCCACTAAGGTAGATGAAGCATTTATGGAGCCCGAGTGGATTCAGGCCATGCAAGAAGAATTACATCGATTCGAGCTCAACAATGTCTAGGAACTGGTCAAACGTCCAGATCCTCGCAAGCAGAATATCATTGGCACAAAGTGGATCTACCGCAACAAGCAAGATGAAAATGGCCTTGTGGTGAGGAATAAGGCACGACTTGTAGCTCAAGGCTACACACAGGTTGAAGGAATTGATTTTGATGAAACTTTTGCACCTGTTGCTAGACTTGAGGCTATTCGCATATTACTTGCTTATGCTAACCATCATGATATCACTATATATCAAATGGATGTGAAAAGTGCATTCCTCAATGGTAAGCTTGAGGACGTAGTATATGTTGCTCAACCCCGGGTTTTGAAGATCCAAAGAATCGACAAAGTCTTGAGACTCAACAAGGCCCTCTATGGCCTCAAGAAGGCCCCTCGGCGTGGTATGATACTTTGAAGGAATTCTTCGTGAAGAATGGCTTCACACCGGTTCACTCGACCCTACTCTCTTTACTAAATCTTATGATGGTGAACTGTTTACATGCCAAATATCGTTGACGATATTATCTTTGGCTGTCTTGACCAACATTATAGTGATGAATTTGCCTATATGATGAGTGAAGAATATCAAATGTCTATGATGGGAGAGTTGAAATTCTTCTTAGGTCTTCAAATTAAATCAACAGCGCAATGGCATATTCATATCTCAGAGAAATACCTCAAAGATGTTACGAGGAAATTCGCACGCATAAGATTGCAAAGGCGTCAAAATTCCTATGCCCACAAATGGCCATCTATGCACTTGATGAAAATGGTATTGACTTGATCACAAGGTATACCGCTCCATGATTGGTTCTTTATTGTACTTATGTGCATCTAGGCCAGATATAATGCTTAGTGTTTGCATGTGTGCCCGATTTCAAGCTACACGTAAGGAATCACACCATAAGGCTGTGAAGCATATTCTTCGATATCTAGCTCACACACCAACACTAGGATTATGGTACCCCAAGGGCTCTACTTTTGATCTCATTGGATATTACGACTCGACTATGCTTTGGTGATCGTGTGGACCACAAGTCAACATCTGGTACTTGTCATTTCCTCGGACGATCTTTGGTGCATTGGTCCTCGAAGAAAGCAGGAACTGCGTATCACTTGTCTACCGTGGAAGCCGAGTACATTGCTGCTGGTTCTTCTTTGTGCTCAATTGCTGTGGATGAAGCAAACTCTCAAGGACTACGGCATCAACGTGAAGAATGTGCCTCTCATCTGTGACAATGAGAGTGCCATCAAGATTTCTCACAACCCGATTCAGCACTTTCGAAGACAAAGCACATTCAGATTCGTCATCATTTTCTTCGCGATCATGCGTTGAAGGCGACATCTTTATTGATCATGTGAAGGCGAAGAACAGCTAGCCGATATCTTCACAAAACCCTTGGATGAGAAGAGATTTAGCAAGTTGCGGTGTGAGCTAAATATCTTAGAATCTTGAATGTTCTTTAAAAAAGGACACACATCCCGACACTTATGCAAAATTGATGACTTAGATGTGCAACACATGAAGAAACGTTTTTCTTCAATCAATGAAGAATAACACTCTAAGTGTGAAGAAATTAATGAAGAATTTGATTCTCATAACCCTACGACAATTGTATGTGATGTCTGAAATCATCATTCTTATACGGTGGGTCACGCCACCCCCAAAGTTGAAAATCTTCAAATTGAGTTTTTCCTCAGTGTTGAAATTCTTCAGTTTTTTTTAAATTCTTCAACTTTGCAAAATCTTCACGGGCTCCGTCGTTTCTCTTCATTGGCTATATATGGGTTTATGTCCTCTACAGCATTCACTTATGGATATTTCTTCAAGTTGCTTTCTCTGCTAAGTGAATGTGATCGGACCCTTCCCCCTCTATGCTATACTCAACCCAATCTATTCACAAATTCTTCATGTGCATTCTATTTGAAACTCGTTCAAAATCTTCACTGTGTCCTTGTCAGCTGAAGAAATTGCGAACGGAACTTTAAAACTAATCTTATCCAAAATTTTCGTTTTGCCGCTCAAACCATTCCGTATCCCACGATAGACTTATCTATTCACCCACGATCTACACGATCTCCACTTTTCAGTACGTGGGTGACACATGTCAAGCGAATGAGAAGGGTCAGGGGCACGTTCGTCCTAAATCTTTGGGCGAACAGTTTTTCACTGCGACTATAAATACCCCCTCTCCCCTTCCTCACTTCCTTTACTCTGCTCGACCGCTCTCTCTCTCTCTCGCTCAAGCTTCTCAAACCATAGCGCCGCCGCTACTCCATCGTCGCCGGTGAGGAAGAGCTTCACTGCCTCGACCTCGTCGCCGTCGTATTTCGCGCCCGTCAAGGAAATCTTCACTCCGCCGCTGCCGTAGCTGTCTTCCTCCACCGAGTTAGGACGCGGAAGATCTGAACTGACGAGCTTCAAATCTACACTTCTCAGTTTGTTGTGTTCTTCATCCGGGGTAATTAAAAGTTACTTTTACTGCCCTCTTTGATTCAAATTTTCACTACAAAATCTTCAAAGGTGTTTTATTCTTCAAATCCTCACACAAAAAACACCTCAACGTCATCTGTTCTTGATTCGTTTCTCTAAGCATCATTTTCTTCAAGATTCCTCAATTGTGTGGATCCTCGATCTATACAACTCTGGAACCTAAGACAAAGAACGCTTAGTGAAATTCTTCAAGGCTCATCTGGTCAAATTCCTCAAACTTGTTCTTTTTAAAAAACCTTCTGAGAACGCATATGACCTCTCCAAATTCCTCGCAACTATACTCTATTCACAGGTACTCATGTCCACTGGTGAATCACTAGGTTCTCATCAACTTAACTCATTTGCGCTGCGTTCCTCGAAGAAAAGTTGCATACTTCTTGAGAGAATTCAATTGTTCAAATTCCTCAAGCTGAAGAATATGGCGGAATGATGAAAGCCACGAGAAAGGGAAAGAGGCCTGAGGTCATGACTGCTTTTGAAATACCTGAGGACATCTATGCAGACTATTGCACACTGATGAGGCTAAGTTCGAAAGGAGAACAAAAATCAGCGCAAGGTGACATCTGAGAGGATTGAAAGGAGATGGGCAAGAGAATGGAGGAGTGCGGTATGTTACTCCAAAGTATATGAAGAAATTCGCACATAATCCTCCATGCCCAAGAGCTCCATTGGCACTGGCCAAGAAGTGACCCCACCGACATCAAGCGTGGTGAGGATTTTCTGAAGAATGGGCCAAGCGCCAAGCCAAGTTGGCGAGACAAGCCAAAGAAGCAGTGAGGAAATTCAATGAAGACTCTGCTACTGCTGCTGCCACTGAGGCCTCTGTCAAGCCTAGAAAATCAATGGCAAAGAAGCCCGCGCACAAGCCAAGTGCTCCAACAATTGTGCCATCACGGCCAAGTTCCTCGGCAATGCCCTCACGGCCAGAATCTTCAAAGCCCTCATGTCCAGTTCCTCATGCTGCTCCTGCTCCTCCCAAATCTTCAGTTCCTCCTCCAATGTCCTCAGCAGCTCCGACAAAGTCCTCAGCACCTATGCATCTGGCTACGTGCCAAAGGACTGCATGCATCTCTATTGCCTCTGGTGTCTCAGCGAGTTCCTTAGCTGCACCAAATTCTTCATCAGGCCCCACACTGCTGAAGAGAAAGGCAACGGCTGGACGAGGTCCTCGGCCAAGTCCGAAGAACAAACAGGTTGGCTTCCAAGTGCCATCTGACGATGAAGATGATGACGATGAACTTGCAGAAATCATCAGACACAGGCAAGTTAAGGCTGCTAGAGCCAAAGGCACACATGTACCACTGCTTTTGGATCCAAGGGCGATCCTCGATTACATTGATCACTGGCACAAGGACCCAAACACCCCTATGCCTGATTTTCATTTGACTCCTGGCCAAAGTCACATGCTGACCCATTTCATCACTGAAGAGAAATGGAAATTTGAGAAGGCTAGGCAGATCAAGAAGGCTCAGTTCAGGAAAGAGAAGTTCCTGAGGAAAAACGTTGTCAAAATGATAACTGATGAACTCATCAAGATCCAGTCTCAAATCAAAGCCCTCGGCGATGACTTTGATGCTTATTATGCTGATTGGCAAGGAGCCAAAGTCAGATTTGTCAACCTGACTAAGAAGTTCACCAATGTTGCAGCTCCAACGCAACAAGAAGTTCCTCAGTCGGAGCCTATGCTCGACCCTCTTGAAGAACATGCCAAAGACCACCGGTGATTTTAGGCTGCTTGAAGAAAATGCTAGTTCGAGTGATGACTCCATTCCAGCGGCCAGAAGAAATTGCGGGGCATCCACTAGTGGTGCGCCTAAAGAAATCGAAGAAGTCGTGGCAACTGCATCGATTGCTTTGAGGAAATTCAAACAGATTCCTCGGCTCCTCCGCGCCTACACCAACTCCTATCCTTCCATCCGCATCAGATGTGAAGAAGACCAAAGGCTGCAGAGCGAGCTGCAGTGAAGAAAAGGAAAGCATCACCGCTTGCCAGAATCTTCACTCAAAGAAGATGAAGCCTATGACCAGCTCGTTTGAAAATCCGATTGATGTTGTTCCGATTTCCACCATGCCATCAAAGGACCTTGTTCCTTTTGGTGAAGAATATGTGATCCCTACCGGATCTGATGAAGAAAATCATTCTGCTGCTTCGTCAGAGCAGATTGATGAAGAAATTGAAGTGGATGTGATCCCTTCACCACCTGTTGTTTCCTCGCCAATGCCTCAGTTCACAGCTGAAGAGGCTGGCGTTGAAGAAATTGAAGATGAAGACGTGGATATTGGATGCACTACGCTTGTGATGAATGATGACTTTTGGGAAAGTCAGCATCCCAATTCTCCACTCTTCACCCCAATACAACAAATACCTCAGTCCCTGCACCAACCGTTCAAGCGGGTTACGAAGAAACTCACCCCACCTAAATGCATGCATGAAGAAATTCCAGCCACTAGTGCTGAAGAACCTGCTGCTGCTGATCCTTTGAACACGCGGACTGCAAATGAAGAGAAACCAGAAATTCCTCAGCCTGAAGAACCTGAGATTGCGATTCCTGAGGTAGTGACGCAACTCACTGACACTCCTCTGCCAAAACCAAAGGATCCATTCTCGCGCAAGCAAAAGTTCAAGGCTAAAGACTTCTTTGGCAAGCATGTTTTCTTCATTGATTACAACCCATATGACTCAGCTCGCATACGGAAGAGGCATTTCTGGACTGCTAGTCAAGCCAACTTTTATTCCTCTGTGCTATTCGACAAAGACAAAGTCTTCGATCATGCACACATTCCTCACGTGGACACGGAATCTCTGCCAGGCTTCGAGCCTGTCCTCAGTGTTCTTCACGATGCTGGATTGCTGAATTTCTGCACTGACATCTGTGATTGGAATGAAGAACTCATTCTTCAATTCTATGCGACGCTGCACATCACAGGAAATTCTGAAGATGTGAACTCATGGGTGGTGGACTGGATGTCAGAAAATACTCACTACAAGGCACCAGCAACTGAATTTCTTTGTGCCCTCCCACTCAGTCCTCCCCTTGATGGTGCTCGTTGCGTCTACAATGAACCTGAGCTTACAAATCATTACATGCAAGTGCTGATGAAGCCTTTGAAGCCAGGGCAGGCCCCTCGAACCAAATTCCTCGTCAAGGAATTACTGTATGTGCCTCGGGCTGTCTATCGCATTCTAACAAAGACAATGAGTCATATCAAAGGCCACGACTCAAATGATGAAGAAGTTGTTGGCATCATGAAGAATATGCTTTTCAATATCATTCATGGCGTTCCCATCAACTTCCATGATTTCTTCATGAGGACTCTGGCAAATATTGCTATGTCACCATTTGAAATTTGAAGCCTTATGCACCATGGATTATGAGGTTCATCGGGACAAGGTCTTCACTCAATTACAAGGCTGATACTACGAACCACTGCAGCTACTTGCCTCCAATTGAAGTCCTCAAGCGGACATTTTCCTCGGTGATGACAAAGGCAAGGCAAGCTGCTGTGATAGATGAAGGCATTCGTCCATTGGATGGTCAATTTTGCAAGGCTGCATCCTACTCCACCAATGATGACTCGCCACACATGACTCTGCCGCCAACAACTACGCCAAGCAAAACCCAAGAGTCACAAAGACACTGTGGTGATGACTGATCGTGAGTTACTCCTCGGTCTTCATCGAGAAAGTTGATCGCAATCATAAATGGGTCAAGCGTCGGTTTGGTTCAATTCTTCACAACATGACCTCAACACATAATGCGATGAAGAAAAACCAATACTACCTCCATGAAACCTTCAACCGTGCACAGGCTGTTACATCTCATGTCTACTGTTGCAGAAGATATGAAAAATGGAGTGCGAAGGAAGAATTTGACTGGTCTGCACCTCCACCGAAGAAATACAAGAAGGTCAAGGTTCCTTCCTTGGTGGCCAGCTCCTATTCTTCATCGCGCGACACTGATGAAAATGAAGACTTGGACGACACTGCGGCAGGCCCTACTACGACAACCAACCCCGACAACGCTGGCGCTCCTCCATCAACTTGATATTCTTCAGGGGCGTTAGTCCTCAGTTTCGATCCTTTTGGTCATTCGATGACAAAGGCGGAGAAATTTGAGTTAGTCTTCAAGCGGGTCTATTATATGGGCGTTTTTTTCGCTAAGTTACAACTCTCGCTCTTTTGAAACTTTTATTGGATCGAGTTGTAATCTTAAACCCGATGGTGCTCGATACTTTTGATGTGTTCCTCTGCATGCTTATTCCTCATTATGTGTTAATACACGCATGCTGAATTACATCGATCACCATATTTCATCATGCATTTCAAATTCTTCATATTATATGTCAAATGCGTGTATGAATTACAAGATATAGGGGAGATCTCCATGATTCAACTCTTCAAATGTGCATTGCCTCAAAAGCAAATTCCTCACTATGCACATCTTCGGGAGTTCTTCTATATCTTGCAATCAAATTCCTCAATATCAGTATTTACACTTCATATGTTTATCCCGTTGAAAACTTAACCTATATTGTCATCAATCACCAAAAGGGGAGATTGTAGGTGCATCTAGTGCCCTTAGTGATTTTGGTGTATTGAAGACTTATAGGTTAAGGGACTAATGTGTTTATGAGTGTACACAGGTCTATAAGTCTATGAGGAGTTTGATATTCTGAGAGAAAGTCGACCCCTAAAAAGAAGTTCTTGTTGAAGACTTTGATATTACGAAGACTTTACGAAGACTTTGAAAGTGAAGAAATTGGTGTGACCTTGAAGACTTGGTATTCATTTGAGGAACATGAAGCGTGAAGAATTTTATTTTCGTAGTTTCGTTTTCTCTTTCTTGAGTCATAGGAAACACCGTCTTTGTTAAAGGGGTCGAGGAAATACTAAGGAAAAATTTCCATGTGATGCTCAACTCAAAATCCTACACCTACCAATCCCTTCGAGTGAAGCCTTTGGAAATCTCATACTGATTCAGTCAATTTCTTGATGTGATGAGACGAAGTTCTTCTGGTCGCTGAGGAATTTGTCCTGACTGAGGAGTTAGGAATTCGCCAGTGCGGATTGCCTACACGGTGAGGAACATGATAGCCCTGAGGAATTTGAGAGTCAAATTTCTGACCGTTGTTGTGCTGCGTGCCAGCTGTCCCATAATATCTTATCCACCTAACGGTCATATCATTGAAGGGCATTTATGTCTTATCATGTCGGGCTGCTCCCTAGGCTATAAATAGCCGCCCCCTACAACCACTAGCTGGTTGGCTGCTCCGAGAGAAACTGAAACTTGTCATCTGAGAGCATCCCATCCTCCGAGGACTTTGAGCGAAAATCATCGAGTGAGGAAAACCCAAAACCAAACCCCTACAAACCCAAAGTGATTGAGCATCACTGAAGAGATTGATCCTGCGTGGATCAGACGCTTGTTACCTTTGAAGACTGTGCTTCTTCCAGACGGTTAGGCGTCATGGTCTAGAGCATCCAAGAGGAATTTTGGATCGCCGAGTGACCGAGTCTGTGAAGGTTTGGAAGTCGCCTGAAGACTTACCACGAGTGATTGGACGAGGTCCGTGTGACCTTAGTTCAAGGAGAATACGGTGAGGACTTGGTGTCTGAGCTGCGTGCTTTCGGCCCGGGTGTCCGGGACTGTGTGTCCTCGAGTTTAAATACTCACCGCTCCAACCAGACGCATAACCGAGACAGCAGTTGGAACTGGTCTACCAAATCATTGTCTTCACCAACCTTACTGGTTCTATTTCCTCAACTCATTCATTTCCTCATTACTGTGTTGAGTGTTTGTTCATATCTGTGTTTGAAGACTTTGACTGAAGACTTTCTCAATTTCCTTAGTTCAATTTCTTCAGTATGTTAGTCTTCATCTTGTGCTATCATGTGATTACGCTTTATCTACTCTGTGATTGTCTTCATTTCATCATGATGACCATGCCTGTATTCTGTTATGCTTACTTCTGAGTACTTATTCCGCCGCGAGTAGTTCTTCACTAAGGAATTTCCTCATCGGCAAATTCCTCAGTGAAGAATTCATAAAAATCGCCTATTCACCCCCCCCCCTCTAGTCGATATAACGCACTTTCACCTCAGCAAAAGAGGATGCAATTCAAGAAGACACAAACAGTTGAACAAAATACATGCAGGTTCATAAATAAAATTAACCACGTGTAGATGGATTCGGGCATCTTACCATGGATCATTTTGCTGGCTAGATTTCACGTGGGCTTGGTCACAAAACAATATATGGAGGGGATGCATGCACCGCAGCTGCTCTTGACCCCGTCACATTCACCTCGCTAGCCCGTCTGAGTGCCTCCATCCGCGCCAGCCCATCACCGTCACCCCCACCTTGCCATCCTACGCTGCCCGTCTTCACTTCAAACGTCCTCGCGCGGCCTCCACGAAACTTTGGACGAACGCCGCACGGTGTCACACCACGGATGATGCTCCAGCATCCTGCATCCTGCCTCTGGTCCCCACTCCATGCTCGCTCATGCTCCGTAGCTGCCGCCGCACTCGTGCTGCGGAGCCGCCACCACCCCCTAACTGCTCTCTTCCTCTCTCGATCTAGTGAGGCCATGTCTTGAAAGCCGAAGGTGTCTCCCAATCTTGATTTACGGAAGCCATGGCCTAAAAGTCTGGTGGCGAGTTTGGATTGAAGCCAAAATTTAACTGATGGATTCACTGGCTTTCCTCCGAGTTAGAAAACCCTAGGCCCGCATGATTAACTAAAATGCCCCATTCCTTCATCTTCTCTTTATTGTTATACATGCTACATTGATCATGTTCACAGTAATGTTCGTAATTGGCTCAGAAAGATCTAAATATAAGAATTATTGGACTATTGGAGGTGACTTACGATGAACAAATTTAATTGTAGCACATAAGTACTGCGAATCGACAATCATGACCACGTGCCTAAACAAAGTTCCTTTAGTGGACACCTCGCACACAACTTTTCCCCGCGACCAATTAACGAAAAACCACATCCAACCAATTTGAGCGCAAACCCCTTGGCAGCATGCCCCCTCAAGCAACTTTCCCAGGGAGGCCCTCCATGTCTACGGATATCCGAGAATGATTGGACACACACCTCCATTGTCGATGTCCCTCTCATCTTCATTCGGTGCCCCTCATCAGTCGGGCCGACCGACAAACTTGATCCAACAACAGCGATATGGTTCTCATTCTGACATCATAACGAAATGTATGAATAGTGATATTTGATTTCTTATTGACTTTAATATTAAGGCGATATCTACTTTGATCACATGACTAAAGGTTTCATAATTCTGTCCCTGGGAAAAGTAAAATATTTATCTGAATGTAACGTATGTATGACTAATGTCTTAGGACTAAACGATGGTCGGAGCTAATGTCTATCCCAGGTGCTAATGTCTCTAATGCTCCATATACATCCCCAGATGCAAGATCTGGGTGTCCTTCCCAAACCCTAATGCCCAGATCATGAAGCCTACTCCTTCAATTGTTACGAGGGTATTTGCAATGCCGACATTCTCTATCAGTGTAGCTTTCCTGCTCACAAGTTTCACTGTAACGGTGTAACTGTAAAGATCTGAGATGACCATACTTCTAATGACCACGAATGAGTATTGATCTCCTACAATGGTGTTTTTCAGCTCTTACATATTTCACCTAGTTCATTAACTTGATTCGCCACCCCCAAAGTAGCATCCCGACAAGGTGAGCATGTCAGGCTAAAATATGGCATGGCTTGTGTGTGTGAAGAAAATTCACTTGTACTGCATAGCAACCATATAATTTCATTTCAAATAACTAATACCTTAGGTGAAGATAAATGAAGCGTCTACGGTTGGCTCTCATTCTTTGGACAAGCAATTGACCCATTTTGAGAATTAGATCGGTTGTCTATAATGCATGATAATTGACTCTCCTCCTCAGATTTTAAAGATCAGTCTCTAACCTATTGGAAACCCAAAAGACACATTTTGTTAGTTCAACAACCTGCATGAGCAAAAATGCAAGAAACATGTCAGAACTGAGCAATTTTCAGCCTAAAGTACTGAAAATAAGAAATGTGTCAGTTTGACAATCTGTAATGATTACATGTTTCTTTAAAAGGGCAGGTAGTAGTAGTACTCGACTCTTGTAGAATTTTAGGGTCCACTTCCTAGGCACAATTCTATCAGTCACTTGTCATATGATCTTTAGGATGAGGATATGGATAAGTTAACAAATAGAACACCAAATTAGCTAAAACGAGGAAGATCTCAATAACTGACAAAGCTTATACAACTGGAAAACATGGCCAGATAACCAATCATAAGGAGATGTCTCATAATCAGTAAAACCAAGCACAAGCATAGCTGCAAAAAGTCCAAATAGATCCACACCTTGGGGAAGAATGACCAGACCATCAGCTACTGGATGAACACATTTTTTGGTACATCTCTCCTCCTACCGGATGGTAATGAAGAGTAAAGCACACATAAAAAATAGAAGCTGCCAATATGTATAATATTGCATTGCAAGAGGACATACCTGAGCATTAAATGAAAAGAGAGGCCACAACCTAAAATGTTTTATCCATATGCATAATAAAAATTAAAAAGGAGAAAGAAAAAAATCACATGTAATCGACATGTTGAAGACGAAGGAGTAGACATATACATCCTCTTGTCGCCACATGCATCCCAGCTTGCTCTGGCCCGCATCATTGCGGCAGGGCAATAGCTGTCAGTGTTGGGTGTTGTCCTCGGCGGTGCCACACTGAGCTAGCTAGCTTTCGTTGTCCTGGTTGCTTGCGGCCATATGGGAACAATGGTAAAACTGAAAAAATGCAATCACAAGCAGCATAAGGGGAACTATGGAGGGCTGGGGTAAAGACCCAGATCTGAATCGTTTTAACTCATCCTGCATAGGTTCTTCACGCCAACTTCTTTGATGCCTCACCGATCTTAAAGACACATCCATAGACATCATACTGGTCAACACAGCAAGATCAAAATACCAACATCCATTGGTTTAACCTGCTGGTAGTGGTACTTGCACCATGGACTTGGGGGCTGGGACCATGTGGACATGGTCGAACGTAGTGGTCGCTGCTATTGTCACCCCAATCCTAACCTGGGCTACGGCATGGACCTACCGGAGGGCATCATGCCGCGACCTGGCCGAGGGCGTACCTGGATCTGGTGTTAACGCTCCAGTCCCTATGGTGGCGCACGACTTGCTCCCCAGCCATGGCCTCCGCTCGCCCGCTTCCCCCTTGCGTGCCTCTGCATTGAAGTCTTCGTCGACCGCCGTAGGAACGGTACCCTGAGAATCACATGGGGCGAGGAGATTGGGTTGTTGCAGTTGCAGGTGAGGCGAAGGCGGATGGAACCCTAGCCGTCTAAGGGTGAGTTTTTTGGAGACCGAGAGATGACAGGACGAGAGGGGTTTTAGTTCGGGGAAAATCAGCGGAGGGATTTTGGTTTGGAAACAAATCGGTGGATGGAGAAAAACCAGGAGTTGAGTGGGGGTGGTGCGAGGTGGGACGACAAAAAATCGGATGAAAATAAAACCGGAGTACCGGGCTACCAACTGCTCCATTAGGAGTAGAGATTGTAGAGTGTTCATCGGTATACCCGACAAGGACGAACCCGTTCTGACCGATATGCATCATCTATGACACTGCCAACTCGGTGTCACCGATGAAAATGAATCAGCGTTACCGATTTCACTACTGAGAAAACATTTTGCCATTGCTATTGTCATTTCTTCTCCAGCTCCACTTGTTGATTCTTGTCCTCTACCGGCATCTTAAATCACGTACTGCTTTGTCATGTGGCTCAAGGACCAAACATGTTTGACTCATGCTCCAGAAGATCCTTCTTGGAAGTTGATGTCAAAGGGGGAGAGAGAGCACATCAAAGCTTATCACATAAGAGAGAAAGCACATCTTAGCTTCTTCAGATGCTTATTAACCATAGAGGAGAGAATTCACATTTCTTTAAGAGCGGAAAGACATTAGCACATGTTGCTTGCATATGTTGCTTTGTTCTGATTTTCTCTTACCCTGCCTTCTCCCATTATCCAATATCAGATTCAGGGGGAGAAAGAGTTCATATCTAAGGGAAGAAAATCTTTGGAATTCATTGCATATCTTTGGGGACATGTCTATATCCATACAGAGTACTAAGTACTCACTCACTACATGTCATCCCAGTCTTGGTACTCTTGTGGTTATCTCAAATTACTCTGTTTAGTAGGTCTTCTTGTGTTATCTAACCCTGTTTTCTCAAGATTCACCTCCTCCAAAGCCGACTCAAGACCGCAAGGTAAGTATATGCATCACACTCATGTGCATGATGATCTCTTGCTGATGTACATATTGTTTGCAAGAAGGACTCGTGAACATAAGGTACATTTCATGTATTTACATCATTTGCTCTGATGCATATAGCCAAGATACATGTAACTCATTGCTTGCTCTGACATGCTTATACATTCACATGTTCTTACATACCATTGTTACTTGATTGCATACATGTAGGGGGATCCTATGCATGTTAGATATCTTTCCAAAGCTTTACTTGTTATTCTTCATATCTTTATCTAAGCTTTGATGTATGTTGTCATCAATTACCAAAAAGGGGGAGATTGAAAGCACAAGTTCTCCCTGGGTGATTTTGATAATTAATGTCAACATATCTCTTGTTGGACTAATACTTTCATCTAGTATATTTCAGAAAGTTTAGCAAAGTCGTGGCAAGGACAAGAGGATGAGGAACCCCTTCAAGATGCTAAGGACAGAAGATTGGCAAACACTCAAGACTCTTCATTTCTATTTCAGTGATCCAAGATCACATTGAGTCCATAGGAAAGTCAATACTCTTAAAAGGAGATGAGGTGTTGCTTAATGATCTACTTGCTCAAAGTGCTTAGTGATATGCTCCAAAGCCATCAACCAATTTTTCAATTCCAAATATGTCCAAAACCTAAAGTCAAACTCGGCCCGAGCGATTTGATTCATCCGGCGCCACCTAGTTCACTTGACATAGCCACTGCCAAAAACCCTAATCAGTTCGATCTCACAGATGGGATCCCGGTCTTACCGAGATGGGCTTGCAAACTCTCTGTTGCATGTTGCAACTCTTTCGGTCTCACCAAAATATGCAGTCGGCCCCACCGAGTTTGCTTGGCCAACTCTCTATTTGCTTATTACTAAAATCAGTCTCACCGAGTTTGTGTAATCGGTCAAACCAAGATGAGGTTTTACCCTAACTCTAGCACATCGGTCCCACCGAATTGATCATGTCGGTCCCACCGAAAAGCCCAACGTTCACATTTTGAACTGAATCGGTCTCACCAAGTTGATATATTCGGTCTGACCGAGTTGGCTCATTTGTGTGTAACGGTTAGAATTTGTGTGGAGGCTATATATACCCCTCCACCATCCTCTCCATTAGTGAGAGAGACATCAGAACGTGCCTACACTTCCAGCATACATTTTCTAAGAGAGAACTACCTACTCATGTGTTGAGACCAAGACATTCCAATCCAACCACAAGAATCTTGATCTCTAGCCTTCCCCAAGTTGCTTTCCACTCAAATCATCTTTCCACGATAGCCAAATCTGTGTGAGAGAGTTGAGTGTTGGGGAGAATATCATTTGAAGCACAAGAGCAAGGAGTTCATCATCAACACACCATTTATTACCTTTTGGAGAGTGGTGTCTCCTAGATTGGTTAGGTGTCACTTGGGAGCCTCTGTCAAGATTGTGGAGTTGAACCAAGGAGTTTGTAAGGGCAAGGAAATCGCCTACTTCGTGAAGATCTACCCAAGTGAGGCAAGTCCTTCGTGGGCGATGGCCATGGTGGGATAGACAAGGTTGCTTCTTTGTGGACACTTCGTGGGTGGAGCCCTCCGTGGACTCGCACAACCGCTATCCGATGTCGCTTGAAGCTACGTAGGTTTTTTCCTCAATGTGGAAGGGATGATGCAGCACAACGGCGGTAGGTATTTCCCTCAGATATGAAACCAAGGTTATCGAACCAGTAGGAGAACCAAGCCACACAACGTAAACAGCCCCTGCACACAGATAAATAATCCTCGCAACCCGACGTGTTAAAGGGGTTGTCAATCCCTTCCGGGGTACGACGCCTGAAGATAGGCAAACAGACGTGAGATAATTTTGTAGTAAATTGATAGATCGAACACCAAACACAATAAATAAGGAAAAATTGCAGCAAGCTATTTTTGTATTTTTGTTTTAATATATCTGAAAATATATGCAAAGGAAAATATATCACAAAGGCAAATAATATGAGAAAGAGACACGGGGGCCGTAGGTTTCACTAGTGGCTTCTCTCGAGAAAAATAGCAAACGATGGGTGAACAAATTACTGTTGGGCAATTGATAGAACTTCAAATACTCATGACGATATCCAGTCAATGATCATTATATAGGCACCACGTCCAAGATTAGTAGACCGACTCCTGCCTCCATCTACTACTATTACTCCACACATCGACCGCTATCCAGCATGCATCTAGTGTATTAAGTTCATGAAAAAATGGAGTAATGCAATAAGAATGATGACATGATGTAGACAAGATCTATCTATGTAGAGATAGACCTCATCGTTTTATCCTTAGTAGCAACGATGCGTACGTGTCGGTTCCCTTTCTGTCACTGGGATCAAGCACCGTAAGATCGAACCCACTACAAAGCACCTCTTCCCATTACAAGATAAATAGATCAAGTTGGCCAAACAAAACACAAATATCTGAGAATAAATACGGGGTTGTAAGAGATCATGCATAAAAGAGATCAAAGAAACTCAAATACTTTCATGGATATAAAAAGATAGATCTGATCATAAACTCAAAGTTCATCGATCCCAACAAACACACTGCAAAAGAGTTACATCATATGGATCTCCAAGAGACCATTGTATTGAGAATTTAGAGAGAGAGAGAGAGAGATAGCCATCTAGCTACTAACTACGGACCCTAAGGTCTACAAAGAACTACTCACGCAACATCGGAGAGGCACCAATGGAGGTGGTGAACCCCATCTGAGATGGTATCTAGATTGGATCTGGTGGTTCTGAACTCTAGGGCGGCTGGATGAATATTTCGTTAACGCCTTCAAGGTTCTGGAAATATTGGGGTATTTATAGAGCAAAGAGGCGGTCCGGGGGGGCACCCGAGGTGGGCACAACCCACCAGGGCGTGCCTGGGCCTCCTGGTGCACCCTGGTGGGTTGTGCCTCCCTTGGGGCACCCTCCAGGCGCAGCCAGGGCCTGTTGTGTTCCTTCTGGCCCATAAAAATTCTCCGTAAAGTTTTGGGGCATTTGGACTCCGTCTGATATTGATTTTCTGCGATGTAAAAACATGGAAAAATAGTAACTGGCACTTGGCACTATGTCAATAGGTTAGTACCAAAAAATGATATAAAATGACTATAAAATTATTGTAAAACATCCAAGATTGATAATATAACAGCATGGAACAATAAAAGATTATAGATACGTTGGAGACATATCATTACCCTTCGTGGGTTGAAGTCTCCACCAACGTGGATGTACGATAGCACCACCTATCGGAACCACGCCAAAAATCTATGTGTCCCCAATTGCGTTTGCACACTCCAATCCCATCCCTTTACTTTATTGCAATTGCATGCTTTACTTTCCACTGCTCATATACTCTTGACATGCTTGCTTGAAATGAATTGTGAATGTTTAAAGTTGTGCTAAAACTTCACTTCAACTTAAAGAAATTGAAAACTACTACTTTTGCTTGTTGAGAGTCTAATCACCCCCTCTAGACACCTCTTCTCGATCCTTTCAATCCCGAGCACTAACAGTTGGACACCATTATAAGGGCACGGAAAGCTGCCTGTGTCTTCACGAGGAAGAAGGGTGAAGCATTTTCCTTGAGGGATCCGGGACTGGTCTTTTTCCGATCTTTCTTATGGCATTGGGTGGTTCTGGGCCATATCTGACTGCACGACATGCGCACTAGTACAACTTTTCTATGTTCTGACGGTTACTAAAAAATATTTTCTTTCTCACACTGGCGCACCAGTTTCAACATGAATTAGTGTTGGAATTAGCCATCCATATGAATAATATTCATGCTTTCGCTTGCAGCGGTGCTCAAACATGTCACACTAATAATTCTTACCAATTCAAGAAATAAACTACCACACTAAGAACACCTTAAAAGAAAAGGAGAAAAACTAAATGAGCTAGGACTAATTTATTTATAAAAGGTTCATTATATGTTATAGATCGATGGCTGATAGTTCTACCAACTTTATTTTGTGATGTATATTGATAGTATACTTCGGTCTTAATATGTTTGCATAGGCTAATTAGTTATTGCAGTTGTTATTTATTTAGCTAATTTTACATTTTATGTACAAAAATTTCTCCTCATGCTATTAGTTTAACCATAGTGAAAATTAAGTTCGGCCTCCATGGTGTGAGCACGATTTAGATTGCTAAATGTTAAGGCAACTTGTTTTCATGACCTATGCGACCCATGTCTTTTTCTTGTGGAAGAAAAACTTGTATTACTCTATCACAATGTGTTTACAGTCTTCGAAGACAATCTCCAAAACATCTTCAGGACCAGACCCTAGCCATGTCATACTCCGCCTATCTACTCTAGCAAATCTAGCTAAACTATCACTTGCCTTGTTTTGCGAGCGAGAAATATGAGTAATACAAGTTTGCCTGAGATTCAATAAGTGTCTAATTTCATTCACCAAGGAAGCATAGAGTGATGTGATCTGTCAACTTCATCACTTGTAATCATAGATACCTCCATACTTGAGTCCATGTCAATAGCAATGGGAGATACAGTCCTTTGAATGGCTAATGATAGGCCTTCCATGCACGCACACAACTCCGCCTCAAAGCATCTCTGCAAGAGAATAAAGCTCTGCACGTAGAGAATACAATTGCACCCATATTATCACGAAGTATCATATCGGCGCCGGCGTTGCCGTTAGAATAAGAACCATCCGTACTTAGTTTCATCCAGCCATGTACAGGCGGCCTCCAACATGGCTCAGGCATATCTAGACATGGGATTACCACCGACACAGTGGCCGAGTCATATGAGATAATGGACTTGCCTTTAACCGGAACAGCATGAGAATTCAGTTTGACCCCAATCAACTCATCTAGATACCTCTGCAAGAATCTGACAGATACTTCCATCGCCGGTGCTGGTTTATGGTGTACGAGTTCATTACGAACATACCAGCTTCTCCAAAAGATAAGCAGCAGCTTACTACAATCAACATCACATAATGGTGCTAGTGTATGAAGGAGCCATTCATTGCCGCTCGGAATTACTGATTCAATTGCTGGCAGTTGCCAAACCTTGGTCATTTCCAAGTAAACGTCACGTCCGAACTGGCACCTCAAGAAAGGATGATAATTGTCTTCAGTTTCCATACCACATACTGGACAACCACTCACCAGCTCAAGATTAATCATGTTCTTGTTTTTCCAAGTCAGAAGAGCATCAGTAGCTAACCTCCAAGCAAAGTTCCGAACCGTCGGAGGGACCTCACACTTCCATATAAATTCCCAACAATTCCTGCCTCCCGTCGTTGATGTGCTAGTAGAAACAGCACTCTCCCTATGGGATTCCTCAAACTCTAAATGGTACGCTGATTTTACCGTGAAAACTCCCAATTTCCCAGGTCCCCATGCTATCACATCCTCGCCTAATCTGGGCGATGCTCGGATCTGCAAGATTTCGTCCACATCCGCATGCATGAAATATTGTTCCAACAACCCAATGTTCCAAGAGCCATTCATATTCAGTAGGTCTGACACATAACGAATATGACATCTTCCCTGTAGTGATATTGGTTTGTAAGAGAATGGCCGAGGGATCCAGTTATCTCTCCAAACCCGGATGCTTTTCCCGTTACATACCCTCCAAATCAAACCTTTTTTCAGAAGATCAAGACCATGACTTATTGCTTGCCACGATGACGATGCATTCCCTGTAAATACCGTATCCTCAAGCTTACCTTGTGGGTAGTATCTTGCTTTGAGTACCTGAGCACATAAGCTGTCCGGATTAGATAGAAAATGCCATGCTTAACGAGCCAACAAAGCTTGGCTGAACATGCGGAAGTCTCGAAAACTGACGCCACCTTTATCTTTAGGTTGCAAAAGATGGTCCCAGCCTCTCCAGTGCACCTTTCTTTTTCCTTTGGAGGAGTCCCAATAGAAATTCCTCACCATTCTCGTGAAATCTTCACACAACAAGTAGGGTAATTTGAAAACGCCCATAATATACGTTGGCAAAGCTTGGGCCACCGATTTAATAAGCACCTCCCTACCCGGCTGGGCTAGCAATCCATCACCCCGCTGAATAAGACGCTTCGTCAAACTTGCCTGAAGATTTTGAAAACGGCCCTTTAACATACGACCCTCCAGAGTGGGGAGCCCAAGATATTTCTCCTCAAACACCAAACTGGTGACATTAAGGTCATCACGAACCTGCTCTTGGATCACAACAGGGCAGACATCTCCAAAAAATAGTGAGCATTTATTGTAGTTTAGGCTTTGGCCCGTAGCCGCTCCATATAAATCCAATGTTGCCTTCACATTCTCCGACTAGGCTTTAGAGGCCTCAAAAAACAACAAAGTTTCATCAGCAAATAATAAATGAGATATCCCCGGCGCTCTTCTGCATACTTCAACCGGAGTAATATCCCCCGTAGCCACCTTGCTTTTCAAAATAGCTGATAGACCATCCGCCACAAACAGGAATAAAAACGGTGAAAGTGGGTCACCTTGCCGAAGACCACGCGTCGGTGCAAATGAATCTAAGAGGGTTCCATTTAGTTTAACGGAATATCTCACCGATGTGACACACGTCATTATCCAGTCAATCCATCATTGATAGAAACCCAACTTTTGCATCACATGCTTCAAGAACACCCAATCCAGTCTATCATACGCCTTTGACAGATCAAGTCTGTATGCACAATAACTTTTTGTAGGATCCTTCTCTTGCCTGATATAGTGAATACACTCAAAAGCCACCAGGGCATTATCAGTAATCATTCTTCCTGGAATAAACGCGCTTTTCTCTTGTGAAATTAAGTTATCCAATGGTGGCTCAAATGATTAACCAAACATTTGGATATAACCTTATAGATAACATTGCAAAGACTAATGGGCATGTACTCAGACAACTTAGTAGGGTTAGGGAATTTAGGGATAAGGACAATTGTTGTAGAGTTTACCCCCGCGGGCATAATTCCCGTTTGAAAGAAATCCTTAATCGCAGCAAGAACATCGTCCTACAGTGTACTCCAGTTCCGCTGAAAAAACCTGGCAGGAAAGCCATCGGGTCTCGGTGCCTTTAATGGGCCAATCTGAAACAAGGCATCCACAATCTCCTTATCAGTAAAAGGTGGACACAACTTTACATTATCCTCATCGGTCACCATAGACTCAAGGAGGTCAAGGACCGCAGATGCATCCAGTGAAGGATCCGCCTTGAAAATGTCCTGAAAATACTCATTAGCAAGAGCCCCCATAGCAGCTAGATCAGTGTGGATCACCCCGGTACTATCTGTCAACTCGCATATTTTATTCTTCCTTGCCCTCCAAACGGCCTTGCTTTGGAAATACCTCGTGTTTCTATCTCCCTCCTTCAACCACGAGATTCTAGAACGTTGAAGCCACATCATTTCCTCTTGATATAAAAGCTCATTCATTTTATGCGTGACTCTCAATTTCCATGTCTGACTGCCAATAGGCCAATGTTTGATCTCGCATGCTCCTTGGTTAGATACTCTCGATCACCACCCCTCACGCGACCACATTGAGAGGTGAGTCATAGATAGGAGACCGCGTCGTGCCCACCGGCGACCTGGAGGACATGATATCGAAGATGGTATAACCCTAATTATCTTTCTTTTGTTACCATCATTGTTAAAAATGTATTAAAAAATTAAGGGGCCCACATTCTAATTTCGCCTTGGGCCCCCAAAATCTCAAGACCGTACCTGATTATACAAGGGCTAATGTGGGGGCTTGGGGCGAGCAGATAAATCGTCCGTTCCACCCCCTTCCCCCGGATCAAACACGTTCATTCGATAGTTAGATATTTTTGAGGGGTCATTTGATATGCAAATTGTTCCCTGGGAACTAATCATTCACTCTGAGATGGCTAGGTATCTGACATTCTCTATTCTTAAATAGTTGCAATCCACTACCTACTTTTTCTCTTCATGCAACTATGCCATATCATAAGTCATGCATGAGGTCATAAGTTATAATCTGTGCACTACTCTATACATGCGACCATGCCATCTTAGCAACCATGCATGTAAAATACAGTAGATGCTAGAAAAATTAAAAACACGTCAGAACTTCAAAAAAGAAGTCATCAACGTTCAAAAGATAGAAAGCCACCGACCGAAATCAAATCATGCAAGTGCCAGATAGGGGTGCTACTAACTAAGAGCAACTCTAGCAGGCCCCACATCCGTCCCCGACCCGCAAAATAACTGCCAAAATGCGGGTACGGGCTGGAAAACCTGCCCGACCAGACCCCGCATCCCGCCCCGGCCTGCAAAATTTTTTGAGGGGCACGGCAAAATTCCGACTCCAACCCGGGAAAACGCGGGTTTCCCCCTCGCGACTACGGTGCCCTGCATCAGAGAGAAGCAGTTGGCGGGAGGGACATTTCAACCCCGTGCACCTTTCCCCCCTCCTTCCGCCGCCGCCCGCCCTTGCTTCCGCCCGCCCATGGCGATTCCGCCATATCTGCGGGCGGAATCGCGCCAGCAGGCCGCCCCACACCCTCCGCGCCGAGCCGCTGCACCGACTCCCGGATCCGGCGAGAAGAGCCGCCCCTCGTCGTCGCAGCCGCCGGGGATCGACCACCGTCGAGCGCGCCCCCTCGTCGCCGCCCGGGATCACCCGCCACCGGTTATTACCTTTTTGTGATTTTTGCGAGTTGTGTAGTTGATTGACGCGCCAGTATGTGTGTAGATGGAGTTGAGCCCGTGCGAGAAGTTCTTGCTCTCCGATTCGTCCGATTCAGACGACTCGGATGTTGAGACCATGCTTGCGACCTTTCGGCAGCAAACATTAGTCATGGCGCTTGCCGTGAAGGAGCATGAAGACGAGCACCGGAAGAGGAGGTGAGGATCGACTGTCGGGCATCTGTGCATTCCTCGGAATCGCCATCTTGGGGACGAGATGTTGATGCAAGACTATTTCGCGGAGAATCCTACATATCCTCCGCACCTCTTCCGGAGAAGGTACCGAATGCGCTGATCGCTCATTGTGAAACTTGTTCAAGCTTGCGAGGCAAATTGCCAGTATTTTACTCAAAGAAGGAATGCCGCAAGCTTAAAGGGATTTAGTGCATATCAAAAAATCTCCGCAGCTATGCGGGTGATTGCATATGGCGTTCCGGCTGACTATGCGATGAGTATCTTCGCATTGGTGAAGATAGCACAATTTAGTCTGTGCGTAGATTTGCAAAAGTGATCGTCCGTGTCTTTGGTGCTGAGTATCTTCGGGCACCCAATGAAGATGACAAAAAAAATTGATGGCATCTAATGAGAGGAGAAGTTGGCCTGGCATGCTAGGTAGCATTGATTGTATGCATTGGAATTGGATAAATTGCCCCAAGGCTTGGCAAGGAATGTATTGTGGCAAGTCTCGTGATGCAACTATTGTGCTAGAGGCCATAGCATCCGAGGATTTATGGATTTGTCATTGCTTTTTTGGTTTGCCGGGCACTCTCAATGATATCAATGTGTTGCAACGGTCTCATTTGTTTGCTAGGCTTGCTAGTGGTGATGCTCACCTTGCAACTACACTATCAATGGGCATGAATACACAAAGGGGTACTATCTTGCAGATGGTATATATCCTCCTTGGTGCACATTTGTCAAGAGCATCAAAGAACCCAAAACAAAAAACAATGTGAATTTGCAAGGATGCAAGAGGCAGCCCGAAAAGGCATTGAAAGAGCATTCGGTGTTTTGCAATCTAGGTTTGCCATTGTCCGTGGTCCTGCTCATTTTTGGGATAAGAAAACCCTGAAGAAATCATGACTTGTTGTGTTATCCTGCACAATATGATTCTTGAAGATGAGAGAGGAATGAACTTAGAATTCTTTTACGACAATGTGGGTAGCCGTGTCAAACCAACTAGAGACCCAAACCGCATTAGATCTTTTCTTCAGACATACAAGAAGATTGAAAATGCAGACACACACTTTCAACTTCAGGAGGATCTCATTGAGCACCATTGACAAATGGCTGGACAGTAACTAATTTTTGTATTCATTTGTATTTGTATTCATGACAAGTTTTGTATTGCATTATTTAAGTTTGCTAGGGTGATTTGAATAATTATTTGTAATGCGGATGATTATTGTTTTATGTTTGATTTGAATACTTCAGTTTGTTTTTTATTGTTGAATTATGTTGGATTTGATATTTTCTGACATATGATATGCGGGATGCAGCGGCGCAAAAAGCAGACCCCGCAAAGCCAACCCGTAAAAAGATATATTTCGTGAATATTTTATTTTATGGATCCGTTTGGGGGGTCTGCATCTGTGCCAGCCCGAGCCTTCAAAAGTGGAGAATAGATTGCTCATTGCGAAGGAAATCAGAAATCTACATACAAGGGTCAAGATGTAAGCTCAAGTTAAGTGGACGGGTCCAAAGATCAGTGAAAAGGGTAGACCAGGACATGGTTGCAAGGGCTATATATCTATATAGTTACAAATGAATCCCGCAAAAGCGATTTTGCGTGAACTACAAACACGTTTTACGGACCAGTGGGATGCAGGATCTGCTAGAGTTGCTCTAAGAACACAAACGACGAAGTTCTCCAACAAATCGGCGGAGGATGCACACTTCCCTGTCACCCATCAGTTCCGTCCTCGTCCCATTCAAGTACGAACTAAACGAACCTACGTTTCCATAGTCTACGGATATTCTCCAACTTTTACCAATTCAACAATCAAACGGTGCTCCCTCGTAGGAGTAGGGCCTTGAAAAAAATACCAACGCCGGTGAAAAATCGCCCGATGGGCGGCGTTCGCTCACGAGTGGTGCGCTACTGCTAGGTCGGCCCACCCACGACAATCAGCGAGGAGCTTTTGCCGGGAGCTGCCTTTAAGATGAGTTTTTTCCTTTTCGGAAAAGAAAGGAAATGCAGTGTGAAAATACGGAAAATATCGTGCCACTCCTCTCCTTCACTTGGTTTTCTTTTCTCGTTGCCCGTCTGACGGCGGGGCCCATGACCGCATCATCATGCAAGTGTGTGTGTGTTAGTGACTGCAACTGGGGTAACTCGTCACCTGATGAGGGCGATGTCCTCGTTATCATCACAAGGATAGAAGCCCTAGGTGGTTTAGCTTATGTCAGATCAGAGACTGCTACGTACAGTAGTATTTACCATGCCAATCTGCCTTGATAAATATGTTTGCATTGTGTAGTTGTGCATTGGGCAGGCCACGTGAAGTAGACACAGATTGATCACATGAGGTTGAATCTGATACTAGGCTAGGCCCGCCACCTCAAGGCCACTGCCGGCGCTCCGGCGCGGCCACCGCCTCCAGGCTTTGCTGCCCGCCGGAGGGTCAGCTGCCGCCCATGCCGGCCCCGCCACCACCCCGGGATCCCGCATCCCCATCGGCCAGGCTTCAATGCTCCGCTCTCGGGGGCGGATCTGGATCCCCTGGATCTTCCGTGGCGCCTTCCTCCCCCCGGTCTCCGGCTGCGCCCGTGTGGGGGCGCCCCGCAAATCTGCCGCTGGCGGCGACCTCGAGGGTGCCCCTTCCCTTGGACCGGCGGGTATTCGCGCCCCCCCCCCCCCCGCTAGAGCAGCCCCGGCTTCGATCCATTATAGTTGTGCCCTCCCGCAGCCCGCAGGGGCGGCCGCCATTGATGAGGATGGACTCGCTATCAATCCCGCAGAGCAAGAAAGGCGGCGTCCGCCGGGCATTCCTCGGCGCCTGCTGGGCCCGCCATGGGCGCTCCTCCCTCGCCGGGCGCGAGGCCTTCTTAAAGAGGTTCAAGGGCCTGCTTCCGCTGCCTTAGCCCTCACCACCGCCGCGTCGACTGCCACGACCCCCTCCATTGCATCGTCTGCAAGCTCCCGGGCCACTTTGGCAGGGAGTGCCCCAAGAACAAGAGAAGCCGGGCCGTGGGAGCGCAGCAAGCCCGTCCGGTGCGGGAACGCCTTGTGTTCCCCGCCGGCCACTCTCCGCCCCCGACGGTGCCGACGTGCGCCCCCTGCATCGACCACGGGCGTCGGCCGAGGACCAGCCACAAGGTGATCGCTTCCACCCCGGAGATGGAGCAGCAGGTCTTCCTGCTGCAGCTGCACGCGGTGGTGGTCACCGCGATGTCCAAGCTGCACGCGGCCAGCCCCCTCTCCATCGGCCGGGCCATCGAGCGGGAGTTTCAGATCCCCCCGCACCTCCTCCGCGTCACCAGCCATGATCCCGAAGATTTCTTCGTCCACTTCACCATGCCGGCGCACAAGGATCTCACCGTCCGTCGCGGCTCGATCACCGTGGACGGCGTCGCCTTCCTCCTGGAGCCCTGGAGGGAGGACACGCACGCGATCCATGACACCTGGATGCTCCACGTCCGCGTCGTCATGGAGAAGCTGCCCATGCAGCTGTGGACCCTGGAGGGCGCGAAGGAGGCGTTGGGCGACAAGGTGATCATCGACCGCCTCGACAGCCGCACTTTCGAGCGTGCGGACACGAAGCTCTTCGCCATCTGGGTGTGGGTGTGGCAGCTCCACCACATCCCAACCAAGCGGACGCTTTGGAAGCACGCGCGGGGGGCCGGCAGGGTCGAGGAGATGATGGGCTTCTCGCCGCCGAGCAGGGCGGTCGCGCCGCCCCCTGACCTGCTCCGATGGGACGTCCTGGTGCACATCGACCGCGTGGAAGACTGGACGCCGCTCTCCCCCCGCTCCTCACACTCCGGGCAGAGCGGGCTCCCCTCCTCCTCCGACGACGACCGCCCATACCCGCGATTCCCACCTGCGGGAGGCTGGGTGGCAGGGGTGGAGGACGGCAGGCCATCGCAAGACTCGGGGCCTCGCCTGCACCCTCCCGCGCAGGTGGCGTCCTCGGGCTGCAAGGGCATGCCCTCGGCTGGCCACAGGCGCAACCACGACGGCGACGACAGCCAGAGGAGGTCCTGGAAGGACACGCTGCTGGGTCGGGGCCGTAGCAAGGAGCCAGCCGCGCCCCCGGCCAGGGAACGCGTCCGCAGCCGCACGCCCACCTCGCGGCATAGCCGGAGCCGCGACGGCCCGTCGAACCACGCCGCCAAGAAGGGAAGGGTCGGGCCCCAGGCGGCGTCGTCCTCTGGGACAGTTTCTGCCCCGCCAAACCCGCTGCTGGCGCCGCCCCGGCCCCTGCCAAGGGAAAAGGGCGGGCCACCGAGCTCCGGCGACCCGGTGGCGGCATTCTTCGACGAGGCGGAGAGGGAGCTGCCCCCTCCTCCTCGGGTGGACCCGCGGAGGTCCGCGGTGGACAGGGCTGCTGCGGCCTCTGTCGACAAGCCGCTCTGCTTCGACGAGAACACAGACGCGCCCTGCAACCTCGACGATGCCATAGACATGGGCCCGGCCCTCTCCCTCGCCCAGCACACCCCCGGAGTGGCCACCTCGCACTCCCTGCAGCTCGGCACGGTCACCTCCCAGGTGTGCCACCTGCAGCTCTCTGACGCGGGTGGCCGTGGTGCCCCACCAGGCCAGCTGTTCGCCACCCCGCCACCATCAGTGCTCGGGAAGGCCCCGTCTCGCGCCAAGACGCCGGCTCGCTCCAGGCCTACAGCTCCACCCTCCCGACAGAGCGCTCGCCAGGTGGCCAACCCATCCACTGTTCCGGTCAGCCAGAGGGCCACTCTTCGCATCGTGCACGGCCTGGGCATCCTGGGTCCAAAGGAGACCATGACGGCCAAGGCTGCTGAAGCGCTGATCCGCCGCTTCGACGAGCCGCTCTCTGACGCCGACATCAAGGCCATTGCCAAGCTCACCAACCTCGACGCCGCGGCCCTCAAGATCGCCGCTGGCATGCACGGACAAGACGGAGAGGCCGTTCAGGCCGATGCTTCCCCATGTTAGGTTCCTTCAGTAGTTTTAGTCTCCGGCGACACTCAGCGTGCGGCTGGGTAGAGTTAGGTCTCTCCATGTTCAGAATCATCATAGGTGCTCTCGTGAGGGGCATAGTTGGTCGCCGGGATTTGGGGCCTATTGGTGGCATGGCGCCCGGACCGATGGTGGTGTACATGTGTTGGTTCTCTAGTAGTTTTAGTCGCCGGAGTAATCGCCTGTTTCCCCCATGATTGACACAAACTACCAAATTATGTGCTGGAACGTGCGAGGGCTCAACTCGCCGGCCCGGCGAGCTGTTGTGTGTGAGACGGCAGAGACACACAAGCTGGCCTTTCTATGCCTGCAAGAGACCAAGATCGACGAATGGAACAGATCGTTAGTTAGAGATGTTGGCGGGAGCAGGCTAGCCGACTGCGTCGTTCTCCCGGCGACTAGCACTCGCGGAGGCGTAGCGATCTTCTCGGACAAAAGCCGCGTAGCCGTGCAGTCCCATGCAATCGGCCATTTCTCCATCATGGCCAAGGTTACCTTAGCTACTCCGGCTTCATCCTTTTGGATGAAAACCGTCCATGGGCCCATCGACGAGGGGAGGAAAGATGAGTTCCTGGCCGAACTTGCTCGAGCTGCACCACCGTCGGACGCCCCCTGGCTAATCAATGGCGACTGCAACCTAATCTACGAGGCGCGCGACAAGAACAACAGCAACATAAACCGCCGAATCATGGGCAAATTCAGAGCGGCGATCGACGCGACTGGCTTGAAAGAGATCAAGTGCAAAAATAGAAAATTCACATGGAGCAACGAACGGACGACGCCTACCCTAGTCAGCATCGACAAATTCTTCTGCAACCTGGCCTGGAGCACCATGTTCCCGTCTTACCTCCTCCATGCCGCTTCAACATCATGCTCTGACCACTGCCCCTTACTGCTGTCTGAAGCTTCTTCACCTCGTCGCGCAGCCCGCTTTCGCTTTGAGTCTTTCTAGCCGCGCTTCCCTCGCTTCCACATCACGGTTCAGCGTGCGTGGAATCGACCGGTCGCCTCCGGCTGCGCTTTCCAGCGCCTCAACACCAAGCTAGCTAGGGTGGCAAGAGACCTGAAGATTTGGTCGAAGGGCTTCTTCAGCGAGCCTAGGGTTCAGTTGCACATGGCGGACGAGATCATTCTGCGCCTTAACGTTGCACAGGAACGCAGGCAGCTCTCGGGCGCAGAGTTGCAGCTGCGGAGGCAGCTTAAGCTGCGCGTTCTCGGCCTTCTTTGCGATCGGCGAGATCCATAAGCGGCAGGCGTCGCGGATCACGTGGCTACGTGCGGGCGATGCCAGGACGGCGTTCTTTCAGGCAAAAATCAACTCCAGGCGACACAAAAACTTCATCCACGCCCTCCACAGCGGCCGCGCCATCGCCACCTCCCATGAAGACAAGGAACAGATCATCCATGAGCACTTGAGCTCCACCTTAGGGACGGCGACACCGCGTAGCTGCACCATCAACTGGGATGCTGTCCGCTTTGCCAACCACACTGCGGCCGGCCTCGACAACCCGTTTACCGAAGACGAGGTGTGGGCGGCGATCTGCAAGTCTCCGCAGGAAAAGTCCCCGAGACCGGACGGCTTCAACGGCTCATTCTTCCGCTCCTGCTGGTCGATCATCAAGGACGACGTCATGGCGGCCTTTCATCAGTTCTACAACCTCGCGGGCCGCGACATGGCCATGATCAACAACGCTACGATCATCCTCCTACCGAAGAAGGACGGGGCGACGACGATCGCTGACTTCAGGCCTATCAGCCTGATCCATTCAATCGCGAAGCTCATCTCCAAGGTCCTCTCCATTAGGCTCGCCTCCGTCATCGGCTACATCATCTCACCTGCGCAGACAGCTTTCCTGAAGAAAAAGTGCATACATGATGCCTTCCTCTATGTGCAAAACAACATCAAGGCCACCGCACCGCCAAGAAGACACCGTGTCTTCTTATGAAGCTAGACATAGCGAAAGCCTTCGACACCGTGTCCTGGGAGTATCTCCTCGAATTGCTTCAGAAGCTAGGGTTTAGCACGCGCTGGAGGGACTGGATCGCGCGTCTTCTCGTCACCGCCTCATCCTCGGTCTCCCTCAACGGTGCCACAGGCCCAAGGATTCTGCATTTACGTGGATTGCGTCAGGGCGACCCGCTGTCCCCTTTCCTTTTCATCTTAGCTATCGACTCGCTGCATCACCTCATCGCCGCGGCTGTGGATCAACAGCTTCTGCACCGTCTCCCTGGACGCGACCTTGCACTACGGGTGAGCCTCTACGCTGCTGATGCAGCCATCTTCTTAAACCCTAGCGGCGACGAGGTCGACTCCCTGCTGCGCATCCTAGATGACTTGAGCGACCGCCTATGTATCAACCCAGCCAAGTTCACGGTCTCCCCATCCGCTGTGAGAACGTCAACATGGAGGAGGTACTGGAGGGATTTCAGGGCTCGATCGCCCCGTTCCCCATTAGATACCTTGGCCTCCCGGTCACCACGGGCCGTCTACGCCTCGTCCACCTTCAGTTCATCATCGATAGAATCAAGGCGAGGCTGGCGGGATGGAAGGGCAAGCTACTACCCATGGCGGGACGCCGGGTGCTCGTCCGCTGCGTCTTGAGCGCAATGCCTACCTTTGCGCTCACCGTCCTCCGTGTCCCGAAGAAGATTCTCAGAGAGATCGACAAGTGCAGGCGACGCTTCCTTTGGCGCCAAGATGAAGAGATCACGGGTGCCAGCTGCAAGGTCAACTGGCCGACGGTGTGTGCCCCCACGGAGCAGGGAGGCCTTGGCATCCCCGACCTGCAGCGCTTCGGTAGGGCGCTCCGGCTTCGTTGGCTCTGGATCGCTTGGCACAACCCGGAAAGGCCCTGGGTCGGCTCTGAACTTCCATGCGACGAGGCGGACCAGGCGCTCTTCTCGGCCTCGAAAAGGTGACGATCGGAGACGGGACACGGGCGTCATTCTGGCGCTCTCCGTGGCTTGGGCAGGCAACCCTCTCCCAGCGCTTCCCCGAGCTCTTCGCCCACTCTCGAAGAAAACACCGATCGGTCCTCGACGCGCTCACCGACGACACCTGGAGGACCTGGCCCACGGGCAAAATCAGCACCTTCTCGCGGGCGTTCTTGCCTTGCACCGCGAGTTGCAACGATCGGCGCCGCCCCTCCAACCTGGAGTCCCGGACGACCTGACCTGGAAGCATTCTAGCTCCGGGACGTACTCGGCCAGGTCCGCATACCAGGCCCAGTTTCTAGGCACGACGGTGACCATCTTCGACAACTTGATCTGGAAAGCCTGGGCGCTGGGGAAGATCAAAATCTTCGCGTGCCTCCTTCTGCGTGACAGGCTCTGGTGCAACGACAGGTTGCAGAGGCGGGCCTGGCCGAATGGCTACTTCTGCCAGCTCTGCGTCAGAAGCCTCGAATCATCGCACCACTGCTCGGACATGCCCGGAGGCTAGGCGGTCCGACTGCGATCGGGCATTGGCACGGCTGCTCCGCCTCTCCCAGCGGATAGCTGGGAACGCGGAAGCTCTGCATGATCATCCGCAGCATGATTGCGCGCGACCGATCCATCTAGGCGACATGGTGCGGTCGATCCTGCTCCTAACCTGCTGGGAAATTTGGCAAGAGAGAAACAATTGCACCTTTCGAAACAACCTCCCGAGCGTGCAAGAAATCATCAGGCGTATCCGAGACAGCATCGAGCTCTGGAGGATTGCGGGCGCAATGTGCATCGAGAGCCCCTTCGGGGAGCCACCTTGAGAGGAATTTTTCCTTTTCTGTTCTAGGGTTTTCCGGCTGCTTGTGGCTGGCCCTACACACTTGATCCTCAGATCCTCACCTCCCCTTTGTTTTTCCATTGCTTCCTGCTATAATCAATGAAAAGCCAGTAATTGCTGGATCTTTAAAAAAAAAACTCGTCACCTGATCACGCGCGGTTAGTGCTGAAATTTTAAAGCATATCTGCTCGGCATGCACTTGGATTCATCAGATGACCTCTGCTTTGCTATATATTCTCTCTCTGTGATGAATTATGGAAGTGTGAACACGACGGAGGAGTTGTTACGAGGACAACAAGTGTAATGCAGCGGCCATGCAGATCAGATCTGGGAACTGTTGGCGCTGATGTAACAGCGCCGCTCGTACTGAATTTCTGGTATAAAACATCCATGTCGGCATAAACAAATCTATCGACCCAGCGCGGTCGCCGTCATCGTAATCATAGCAAACAACCGAGAGCAGCGAAAAAGAAAAGGAGAAAAAACCTCTCGTCACTTGGAATTCAGGTGCGCGAGGATCACAATTAGCGGCGAGAAATGGGCGGAATGCTATGCTCGCAGTACGAATTTAACCATGACTTGACGTCGGACCATTGCTTTTTATTACCACTTCTAGAAAACATAGTACGTACTACAATTCCTATCAACAGTTCACTTCATATACTTCGTCCTTTATACTTATATGTAGTAGTAATCACTCAGAAAGAATGAGTAAGATTAAACGGAACATCGCATAATTAACGGCGGCACAGCTAACACTAGATCATCTGATTCTGCTACACTTTTACGTATCTTTTTACCCTTGTACGTAGTAATAAATTAACACAGGAGAGAAGACGGCACAGAACTGGAGCAGAACAGGCCCGGAGATCTTCACGTGCAGGGTAAATTAGTCTTGTTTTAATCCTCCCAGTCCCAGGTGGTTCCTCTCCTTCTTCTAATCCGTTTCCCTCCGCTGGATCTGCTACGCGTCCCCGGCCGAAGGCCGCACGCCGCCCGCCGGCACCGTCGCAGCTGTGGATTTCCATGCCACCGTATTGACTTTTCACACGAACTGCGGCTGCGTGTACCACAAGTCGTCCATGCTCCAGATGCTGTCTACGTCGAAGCTGCCGATCTCGAAGTCCGCGACGCCCAGCTCGGGGAACCCCAGGCTCGGCAGCGGCTCGGACATCCACGCTCCCGCGAGCTGGGACGGTGCTTGCTGCTGCTGCTGCTGCTGGATCAGCTGGTCCGTGTCACACATGGTGGCGGCGGCGCTGGAGGCGTCGCAGGCGGTGGTGAACCACTCGGCACCGTCAACCGCTGCAGGCCAGCTGGGCTGGGCGCCGGCTCCAGAGTCCGTGGTGGACGGCGAGGAAGAGCCGGCGGTAGTAGTGCTCGACAGCTCCGCGACCGAGGCGTTGGGCAGCTGCCCGCCGGCCGCGGCGGCGTACTCCGCTGGCCAGCACGCATCGACGGGGAGCTCCGGTGACTCGTAGAGCGCGTCGTCGGCGCCGTGCTGCCACGACAGGGGCGTGTCAGCGGCGGTCTGCACCGCGTCGGCCGTGGCGGCGGCCTGGATGCGCTCGACGAGGCGGGGCATCCAGAGGTAGCGCATGACGTCCTTGAACTGCTGGCTGTTGACGTCGCACTTGAGCTGCTTGGCGTGCTTCTGCACGCGCGTGCGCCAGTAGTTCTTGATCTCGTTGTCGGTGCGGCCGGGGAGGTGCTGCGCGATCTTGGACCAGCGGTTGCCCCACCGCGAGTGCAGCTCGAGGATGAGCAGCTGCTCCTGCGGGGTGATGCTGCCGCGCCGGAGGTCGGGGCGGAGGTAGTTGAGCCACCTGAGGCGGCAGCTCTTGCCGGTGCGCTTCAGACCTGGTACGCAAGGCAAGATTAATCACATGGAAATGGAATGAATGGAACATCACATCAGTGCTAGCTACTAATGAATATAAATTCGCCAACTTGGTGATTACTTATGCGGATGCGGATGCGATGCGAGCATGTATGTGACGAGACGGGTGATGTAATGGAGGAGAGATTAGTAAATATCCCTATGGCTGGGAATAATGCTAACCACTAAAAATTCTTCCCCACATCTCTCTCTCCTCTCGTTCACTATAGCTTCCGGCTAGCTGGGCGGCTGCTAGACAAATCAGGCAGTAGGTTCGTAGCTATCTGTTTCCATATACTAGCATGGTGATGCAGAGCGACAGGTTTGTTGCTTCCCCCTCCACGATATACTAGAAATATCTAAGCCTCACGTCTGGCGGAAACAAAATGATGCACGCAACCAATCTACTAGCTAGCACTTGAAAGAGCAGCATGCATGCATGGATTGGATTGTGCAGTGCAATTATCCTACCTGCTGATCGGGCGAGCGAGTTCCAGCGGCCCTCGCCGTGCGCGGCGATGTAGTTGACGAGCAGGATGTCCTCCTCCACCGTCCACGGCCCGCGGCGAAGGTCGCCGGCCATCACCTCCTCCTCGCTGCTCGAGTCCCTCTCGTGCGCCATATCCATGATCGAGTTCAAATCGTCCGCCTCCTCGCCTCCAGATGATCAGGCGAGCGAGCACCTGCTAGCTAGGATCGCGTTGAAGACAACTCAGGAGATTTTGGTTTGGTTTGCTTGAGATGGCCGGAGGCAGTGCTGCTGTGCTGTGGGGAGAAGAGAAGAGAAGAGTATGCGGGAGGTGCGAGTGATGGATTGGGCGGGAGAGGAATGAGGAGGCTTATATAGACGGGCGGCGAGGGAAGCAGGAGGTGGGGAGCTGTGGTGGACTTGCGAAGAAGCATGTGGGGAGCACGCCGCAAATACGGAGATTAGTTTAGGCATGGCTTATTTTATGTTTCAAAGCCAAAAGTTTAGGGTACTACAATTAATCGTGCTTTATTAGGGATGGATGAGGGCGTGGTGGGATATTTACCGGGCTAATTGGCCACGCAGCTAAAATTAAACCGGCTCGCGCGCTCGCGTACACGGATTTGAAGTCGTGGGAGTTTGACTAATTGACTCGCCTACATTTCAAGTGCTGCTACTAGCTCACTCGCACTCGCGCTGCAGAGAGTTCCTCCCCACGATGGCCACGCGCTCGCGCTGTGGACCTCTTCTCTTCTCTTCGCTTTTGGGTGACAGCCAGGGTGATCTCGTTTTTGCCAGCCAGGAGTAGACAGCTCTGCTTCCTGTTTACACCCTTCCTAAAAGAAATATAAGAACGCTTAGATCATTACTATTATTTATTCGGTCGGAGAAATTTCGCGGGACTTTTTTTCTTCTCCAAAAGAGGGTGAATATCCCCTGCCTCTGCAATTTTCACGGGGATTTGAAGGTTTGAAACCTAATTAAATTGTCTGTGTACCAATTGTGGGAAAAAGGAACGAGCCTACACAAACTCTAGGAAGACGCAGAGTTTCTGCACCCGAGCTCAAATGAGCTCGGGTGAACAGTAAAATCAAAACAAAATTTCAATTCTTTTTGAGAGAAACATTGACAAAAGTTTTAAGCGCGTGCAAAAAATTGTCATGAAATCACATTTCTATAAGGCGTGGAAAAAAAATCAGTACTCTGAAAATGCTACTTTCAAAAGCATTTTGAAGCATTGAATTTTTTTTGCCACACCTTACAGGAATGTGATTTCATGACGAATTTTTACACGCTCTTAGAACTTTTGTCAATGTTTCTTCCAAAAAATTTTGGAATTTTTAAAACTTTTTCAATTTTACTGTTCACCGAGCTCATTTGAGCTCGGGAGCAGAAAAGCACTTTCGGTACATAATAATATCCTAATTCAGCAAAACATGAAGAATTTTACTTCAGTTTGGACCTCACAAAAACATCATTACCTTTTTTTATTGGATAATACTTTACTAAGCCAAACTATATATATAGTTTTTGAAACGGAGGCAAAAAAAATTGCCTCGTGTGTATGAATAAAGGAGAACAAAATAGAGATTTTTGGTGTTACAAACCCTCGAGAATTAAACATTACAACACCCCCTAGTACAGCCATGCCTCACTCGCCCGGCATGATTTTCCCTAGCTTCTTAGCCCCGGCAAGCACCGATAGGGACGCCTCCTTCTTAATCTCATGAAGAAGGATTGTCGGCGGGATGCTCTTTTGACAGAACACATGTGTGTTTTCTTTCCTTCCAAATGGCCCAAGAGGTGAGCATGAAAATCAAGGTGATGGGCCTTGCGAGTTAGGATGCTAGCATTTGACAGACCCACACACCAATCTTTGGTGGAACACACCAGTTGCCAAGTAAAAGTATCAATATTCTGAATCTGAAGCCAGTCCTTGATCATGCCCCATAGCCTAGTCGTGTAGCAACACTTGTAAAGAAGATGTGTTGTGGTCTATTGAACACATTTGCCTAGCGGGCAGAGACTGCAGTTCGGCCACTCAGGTTTGGCTAATCTATCCGCCGTCCAAATCCGATTTTGGATGGCTAACCAAGTGAAAATTTTCACTTTGGACGGCGCCTGTGCCTTCTATATTGTGTGTTCCATATAGAAGACTGAGTGGTGGAAAACACACATGAGCTCTTGGGTGCTTCACACCCCTGTACGAATTTTAAATATAAAAATGCCAAAAAAAATCATGAATTTTGGGGATATCAAACTTGCATTCCCAATCTACTCCCGTGTGAAGTTTCTTCAAAAAAATACCAGGAAATGTATCCGTGGCGAAGACAATACTGTCCGAACAAAAGTCCATCCAAACAGTTTTTTCTTCTAAACGTAGGAATTTTTGTGTCTTTTTTTGCTACAGATACGTTTCTTGGTTTTTTTTTCACAAAATTTCACACAGAAATAGATCGGACACCCACGTTTGGTATCTCAAAATCCTAGTTCTTTTTTCAACTTTCTCTGTTTTTTTAAACTTAATGTCCATATAGAGGGGTGGAGCACCCATGTGCTATAAATCCTCTTCCACCGAGTGGTGCTCTGAAACTGAGCAATGTAGTCCACCGCCGCCAAATAGGTGCCACTAGGCGTGTGCTTCCATTGTCATCTAGGGCTTCCTCATTAAGTCAAAAATCACATAAAGTGGCCCATGGCTCAACGAATTGGCGGAAGTGGTCCAAATTACAATTAATCAACATTTTCATAAGACAACATTGACAGGTCGCTAATTTGCTCCACTTTTCCAAATAGCGAACAATAGGTTCATACAATTGGAGTAACATATTACCGTGGAATTATGTTCATACTTTTTGCTCCACTTTTCCAAATAACCAACAATCACTAGTAAAAAACGGAGCTTTAAAACCGGTTTGTAAGAGCCTTTAGTGCCGGTTATGGAACAGGCACTAAAGTGTGGGCACTAAAGCCCCCTTTAGTACCGGTTCGGCACGAACCGGCGCTAAAAGTGCCACCACGATGGCGTGAGCTCACGCATACAGTATGGGGACCTTTAGTACCGGTTGGTGTTACCAACCGGTACTAAAGGTTTTTTTTTATTTTTTTTTGAAAATTTTGGAAAAAAAAATTGTTTTTTTTTTCAATTTTTAATTTTTCTGAACTATTTGATAATTTAGTCTCTAATCACCTCTCTTAACTGCTCAAGTGTGGATCACTCATTTCAAATGATCTAACTTCCCGACCGGTCACCCATCCCTCTCACTACTCCAGCCCGAGCACGCTTTAACTTTCGGGTTCTATTCTCCTTCGTTTCCAAGTCTGCACTTGTTGTTTTCCTGACAATAGTAAGATGTTAATCCTATTAACCCTCAGGAGCTTAGCTTGAGCATGAAGTCACACATTTCACCGTTTGAGTTTGAAACTATTATTCTAAAAAACAGTAATTATTTAGTAACGCTAATATTTCTTGAATAAGTTTGACCATAGTTTGACCACAGTTTGACCATAGTTTGACCATATTTGACCAAAATTCAAAAAATTGAAATAATTATTTAGTAAAACTAATATTCTTGAATAATTATGTAGTAACATTAATACTTCTTGAATAAGTAGTTTGACCAGATTTAACCAATTTTTTTTAGAAAAACTGAAATTTGACCATATCTTTTTTTCCTTTTGGAATTTGAGGATTTTAAAAAATTCCAATCAGGCCATAGGCAGTCTTCATCGGATGCGGATTTTCGTGCTGAACTTTTTGATATATTATACGTTTTTTCCGACATCGTATGCAAAAGTTATAGCCGTTTTACATTTTCCCTACACTTTTTGCAAAACATGTCCAAATTTAAGTTTTCAAATTTTCCTAACTAGTAGATGTAGTAATATAACTACCTCTCGAAAGATTTTATTTTCTGAAGTTTTTATAATTTTATTTTGATTTTTTCAAAATTGAAATGGCGATACACCGGGGGTAGAGTTTGAAAATTGCCCTATAGTGCGGTTTGTGTCTTCAACCGGGACTATAGGTTAAGACTTCTGTAGTGCGGTTGGTGACGCAAACCGGTACTAATGGTTAGAACCTTTAGTACCGGTTTGTGTCACAAACCGTCACTAAAGGGCTCGTGGGGCCACGGCTTTGACGCCTTGACTGCCACCACCCCTTTAGTACCGGTTCGTGGCACGAACCGGTACTAAAGGTTCATTACGAACCGGCACTAATGCATAGCCATTCGAACCGGCACTATTGATCACATTAGTGCCGGTTTTTTTACAAACCGGCACTAATGTGCTTCACGTTTGACCCTTTTTCTACTAGTGAATATGGTACTCCAATCAAGACCACTCTAGTTTGAGCGTGGAGTAAGTATCAAGTTCATACAAAATAGTGTTGGCCTCTACAACAACACATCATCAAAAGCCAATCAAGACATTGACCCACAATCAATTCTACTTACATTCAAATTGCTTAAACATTTCAATATCTCGAATGCCTTCTTCCGCAAATTGCGTACGCAAACTTATCCTCATAACAAGAGAATGGAATGTGATGTCATTTTGTTAAAAAATGGGTATTATTAATCCAATAGGTCAATAACCAACATTCTAGGCCGACCTACAACAAAACACCATAGAATCCGTGCCGTGGCCATCCGCGACTCGGAGAAGTGATGCAAAATGAGACAAAAGGCCAATTTATATGTTTTTTACATAACAGGCTTTTGCCACCCTTTATATAGATAAAAGCATAAACGGCCGAACCAAGGTGTGAAAAGAATCAAACCTGCAGATGCTTAGTTTCCTTGTGGTTGAGTCTGCCCATCCTTTAATTTTTACACTTGGCAAGATGGTAAGAGATGCTCTAGGGCATGATGTACATTGTGCGGTTTTGCTAATTTTCTAGAAAAAAATCAACGAATTCTGCTAACAGCCCATACAATGTTTTACAAACAACTAAAAAAGACGTTGTTGTTGCATGTGGTTTTTACTTGTGTATGGCTAGAAACCGTTTGCCGGTGACAAATGGTTGTATATGTGTTCTGTACTAGGTGACATTAGTATCATATGTCCCGATACTTACTTTCTTACATTAATACTTCCATTTGAGCGTCAAGTAATTTCGGACAAAGAGAGCAGTATTCATTTTTTTCTTCTCGAAACGGAAGCGGTATTCATATTTTGTTGTTGCATGGGATGTCCATATCAAAACCCAAGACGAGATTACTTGTGCCAATGGATTTTACTGTACCTATCAGTCGGTCGACGAAGATTATACCAGAAGTTGACTTTGCGCAAAACCGAGCGATCTAGTTCAGGGGCTCGTTGTTGGGATCTTTTGGGTCATCCTAAGCGGAAACGTTCGGTATATGTACATGTCAGAATCACCGACTCTTCGATTTGAGTACCGAAGTCCTCTACGCGAAATCATCACCCACAAGATCCCAAACCCCCGGTCGATCGCCCGAGAAAGATCCGCACACGATGCTCAATAAACGCATGTACGTAGGGCTCTCTCTTTCTTTCGTCGGACAGCGAGTTGTAGTTCCAAGCTTCAGGCGCGGCGGCACAACAATCCAACAGGCCTCCACAGTGTGAGTTTACACGTGCAGCCAGCTATACGTATTGATGTACACTTGTGTTGCTGTATTTTCAAGCGTGCACAGCACAATAGTCTACAAACTACAGCACGTACGACCGCCCAAACCATACCAGCATCTACGGAAACGAGCGAAATTTGACCTTGTTTTGCCTCCCTTGGATTCGTGCTCCGACGGATGAGCGCGGCACCGCAGAACTGACAGGCGCAACCACCAGTTTTGTCAAGACGTGAAAACGTTCCATACCAACGCAAAGGCCGAACGCTCCGGCTGTAGCGGTAGTGTTATTAATTGGGCGGGGTCGCCCAAAAAATTATTGTGTTTCCAGGTCAACTCCACGGCGGCGCTCCTTGCTGCGGTGCTGTGTGAAATGATTTAAAACCACAACTTGGCGCCATGTATAAGCGGGGAAAATGGTTTGAGGGACAAGGGGGGCGATGTGCGGTCAGATTCCACACCCGGGAGTTGAAAACTTTGGCAAACCCCGCTTGTATTCTTCTTGTGTGCTGTGTTTTCTACACATGGAGGTGCCGTGGGTTTTCCCTTTTATATTCGAGATTATCATGTCCGTCTGATATGGCTATTGCTTACTGGTCAGGCCGGCATGTGTGTTCTGGGGACTCCGGTTTGATTCAGCTCGACTGACAGGCTGCTGCAGTGCTAGAGACGAGTAGTATACTATTGTTGGTCTGGGTTTTGTCCGTGACATCCGATTGGATTTAAGCGAGACCTGATCCAATCACAGGCCGTGCATGGTACCATGGTATGGTATGGTAGGATTCGTGGCCAGCTCGCCCGGGTTTTGTCTATTGAAATGAAAGGCTGTGCTTGGACTGCTAGTGGCTCGCTAACAAAGGTCAAAGTGTTTGCTGAGTTGGAGCGACGTGCTCGTTGACCCCCAACTGCGGCTGCGGCTAATGCTGCCACTTGTAGGGTTTTTTTTCTTCATATTTTGTGCTAGCTATCGATCGATGTCCATCCTCGCTGTCTTCATGTGCCCCGCAGTGCGTATGCATCCAAGAACTTCTGACCACTGATCGCTACACTACATTATTCGTTTGGCTCTTGTTCTTGCAGGAGACCTATTTATGCATAGAGATTTCTCTTACCAAATGAAAGGATATGCGAAATACTCTATGTATTTGTTTGAATAAAAAACATGCATCATTTCTGCCCAGGCGGCCGTCGACACACGGTCAAAGTAGGTGAGGGCGACGGGCATGCAGGCGTGGCCGACGACTTATTCAGCCCTTCGACACGCGTCCTCCCTGACCCACTCGGAGTAGTCCCGCATCCTCTCACATGACTCTCTCTCTCTCTCTCCCCCTCCCTCCCTTCCTCCCTCGGCACGGTCATCTTCGGTCTTGCCGGGGAAAGGCCCATGGGGAGGGCGTGGCCGTACCGACATGGTCGATGGGGTTGAGTGTTGCGGCGATGGGGAAGGGAGGGGGGAGGGGGGGGGGGGGTTGGCGGGGTGGCAGCCGGCGAAGGGGGGCGATGGCGGTGAGAGTGTGCAGGCGACGACTGCCGATAGGGGATTATATACCTAGGAATGGGCACGCATTAGGGGGAAACAGGAGCGGATTTGTAGTGTGTGGGTGCCAAACACGGCCACGATCTTCAGTTGCGCTTTGCACGCGAGATAAGCTGCTGCGGCATTGGCAAACACTCTTTTGAGACTTGTTGACTTGTGCATTACGCTTACATAGATGCTACTAAATTGGATTTACCATCCATTGTAAGGCAAAGTACATCCAAAAGTTAGCCAAATCTTGTCAGAATTTTCATGGTTATAGTTTATATATCTTCCAGTGAAATGCGCTTCAGATCCATCTTAATCATATTTTTGTTTGTCTTTTATTCATCACGAGGGCCAGGAGAATTTTTATGCATGTTGTAAGACGATTCTGACCGATGTAAGCCATCAGATTTGAGATGAGCATCCACTGCATGTTATTCCCCCTCGCACCCCTTCCGGCCTAGCTAGTGGTTGCATGTCGCCGGCCCAATGCCACATTGCTCTCGTATCTAGAAGCTTCCCACTGTGTTACCACCAACATGTAGCTGCTTCCCGTGCCCCCTTTCTTTCAGTCCTGCCCAACGTATATAAAACACCCCATTGACGGCCATTTACGATGAGCAACCTTTACAAATATCCTAGCCAACCCCTTCGGTGCGTACTATCCCACATCGATCCTGCCATCATGGTTCGTCAAAGAATCACCACCTGCAACAATGTCGACGTCATATAGAATCACTTGCATTCCAAGCATCCTTGTCCACCCCACAACACCACTCTGCCTCACACCAATCTCTCCCATTTTGAACCATCGCCAGATGAGCTCGAAGCAGCATGCCATGATGTCGAACAAGAGGACGTCCCGACGGATGGTGAATGGCAACGATAGAGACAGAGACCAATGATGGGGATATGGAGATAGACGATGAGGAGGAGGATGACACGATGCTTGAGCCAGTGGTCCTGGAGTTTCTTTCGACAATCGTGCCCAAGCTTTCCCCTATGGGTAAGGCGGAGCTGCATCTGTCCGTTTCCATTCAGTCCTCGTTTGAGACTGTCATCATGGAACAAGTTGACCGAGAGATGGACTTAATCATCCTTCATCGAAGCTATGTAATCGCCAGGAAGGACTTCATCAGCTCCGACGAGCCAAGTGACAGTTGTATGCTCACGAATGGTGTTGTCCAGGAGATCTTCACGGTCGCGGACAACGCTCACTAGGAAAACGAGATGACAACAACAATAACGAAAAATACTGCAATGCAGGATGACGAGCTGTGGTGCGGCATAAATGTCGACATCCCCCCTTCTGACGATGATGACTAGGAGTACTCGATGACGACAAGTAGTAGTAGGCGGATCAGTTTATACACTATAGACAAATTTTGTTTTGTGGTATGACTACCCAAATGTGTTAGCAACTGTGAATATTTCCGACCATGGCATGTTAGTTGTCCATTTTCCGAACTTTCTGAAAAGGGAATGATCTTTGGTTACAAACTTGTAGAATATCGGTGAAAACTCACAGAAACTTTTAAATGAAACTATATCCAAATATATTTGAGTGAATCACACTAAACTTCACACAACCAATCGCACTGAAATCTATTTGATATGCTAAAATGAAATTTACTCGTTCTTAATAATGAACACCAAAATCTAAAAATCAGCATTTGTTTAGAAATTTTAGAAAAGGAACCGATGTTTGGTTAAAGAATGTTGGTATAAAGTTTTAAACCAGTTCATGCTAGTTAGTGGGAAGCTAGTGACAATTCATGTTTTACTTACTAAATCATGCTCCAAAATACTACAAACATAGTGAAGAACGAGGCATGCTAGGACACAATACACAATGTGAATTTCATAAACTACATTTGTTATCCCAAGCATATAAACATTGGGAACATGGGGTGACTAGCAGCGCTGCATGCATGCATTGCCATACGTCCGGATTTGAATACTAGGGCCCCCTTTTGTTCACCTTTTTTTGTCATAAATTTTATTTTGTTGTATTTTATTGATTAATCCTCACTCCTCTACTCTAAATACATGATATAGTCAAATTTTGAAGTTACATGAAAAAGTGTTTGTGCATTACAAACCCATATATCGAGATTGACATGAATAACAGAATAGCACATGATACTAGATCCTTCCATTTCAAAGAAAAAACATAACCAAACATTTGTCATTTCATCTAAGAAATTTTCACCACCCCATATACCGAAAGCATGACCCCATGTAAAAGGTCACTTTTTTTTACCATATTTAGGCTGGTTTTCATTTTAATGCATATTGTATCTAAATACAAGGAAGTGACATACAATAATTGATTAAATATTTGAAATCATCTATAATACGTTCCCTAAATCATGGAAAAAAAACTTTAGAGGATGTGATACGTCCATTTTGCGTCATGTTTTCTTACTGTTATTTATAATATTTTTATCCATAATAATGTTTTTTGGAGTAATTCTAATGCCTTTTCTCTCATAATTTGCAAGGTACACCAAGAGGGAGAATTCCGGCAGCTGGAAATCTGGACATGAAAAAGCTACGTCAGGCCACCTATTCTGCACAACTCCAAACAAGCTGAAACTTCATGGAGGTTTTTTATGGAATATTTAAGAATTATTGGAGCAAATAACTACCAGAGGGGCCCCACCAGGTGGGCACAACCCACCTGGGCGCGCCAGGGAGCCCAGGCGCCACGGTGGGTCGTGCCCTCTCACCTGCCGGTGCCCATCTTACGGTATATAAGTCATTTTGACCTAGAAAAATAAGGAGAAGGCTTTTTGGGATGGGCGCCGCCGCCTCGGCGGAACTTGGGCAGGAGCACTTTTGCCCTCCGTGAGCGATTCCATCGGGGAACTTCCCTCGGGAGAAATCATCGTCATCATCGTCACCAACAACTCTCCCATCTTGGGAGGGCGATCTCCATCAACATCTTCAACAACACCATCTCATCTCAAACCCTAGTTCATCTCTTGTATTCAATCTTGTTACCGAAACTATAGATTGGTGCCTGTGGGTGACTAGTAGTGTTGATTACATCTTGTAGTTGATTACTGTATGGTTTATTTGGTGGAAGATTATATGTTCAGATCCATTATGCTATTTAATACTCCTCTGATCATGAGCATGTTTATCATTTTTGAGTAGTTACTTTTGTTCTTGAGGTCACAGGAGAAATCATGTTGCAAGTAATCATGTGAACTTGATATGTGTTCGATATTTTGATAGTATGTATGTTGTGATTCCCTTAGTGGTGTCATGTGAATGTCGAATACATGACATTTCACCATATTTGGGCCTAAGGGAATGCATTGTGGATTAGCAACTATATGATGGGTTGCGATAGTGACAGAAGCTTAAACCCCAGTTTATGCGCTATTCCGTAAGGGACCGATTGGATCCAAAAGTTTAATGCTATGGTTAGAATTTATTCTTAATACTTTTATCGTAGTTGCAATACTTGCGGGAGGGTTAATCATAAGTAGGAGGTTTGTTCAAGTAAGAACAACACCTAAGCACCGGTCCACCCGCATATCAAATTATCAAAGTAGCGAACACAAATCAAACCAACATGATGAAAGTGACTAGATGAAATTCCCGTGTACCCTCAAAAATGCTTTGCTTATCATAAGAGACCATTTTGGACTGTCCTTTGCCTCAAAAGGATTGGGCTACCTTGCTGCATAATTTCTACTATTATAGTTACTTGCTCGTTACAAATTATCTTGCTATCAAACTACCCGCTACTTACAATTTCGACACTTGCAGAGATTACCTTACTGAAAACTGCTTGTCATTTCCTTCTGCTCCTCGTTGGGTTCGACACTCTTACTTATCAAAAAGAGCTACAATTGATCCCCTATACTTGTGGGTCATCAAGGCTATTTTCTGGCGCCGTTGCCGGGGAGTGAAGCGCCTTTGGTAAGGAAACATTTATATAGTGTGCTGAAATTTATTGTCACTTGTTACTATGGAAAACAATCCTTTGAGGGGTTTGTTTGGGGTATCTTCACCTTGTCCGGAAGCACAATTAGCTACCCCTCAACCTACTGCACCTACTGAAAATATTGAATATGAAATTCCTCCGGGTATGATAGAACAACTGCTAGCTAATCCTTATGTAGGAGATGGACCGAACATCCTGATATGCACTTGATATATGTAGAACAAATTTGTGGATTGTTTAAGCTTGCAGGTTTACCCAGAGATGAGGTAATGAAGAAGGTTTTCCCTTTATCTTTGAAGGGGAAATCATTGACATGGTATAGGCTATGCGATGATATTGGATCATGGAATTGCAATCGTTTGAAATTGGAGTTCCACCAAAAAATTTATCCTATGCATCTAGTTCATCATGATCGGAATTATGTATATAATTTTTGGCCTCGTGAAGGAGAAAGTATCACTCTAGCTTGGGGAGGCTTAATTCAATGTTATATTCATGCCCCAATCATGAGCTCTCAAGAGAAATTATTATCCAGAATTTTTATGCTCGGCTTTCTCATAATGATCGATCCATGCTTGATACTTCTTGTGTTGGTTCTTTTATGAAGAAGACTATTGAATTCCGGTGGGATCTTTTGGAAAGAATTAAACGCAACTCTGAAGATTGGGAACTCGATGAAGGTAAAGAGTCAGGTATTAAACTTAAGTATGATTGTGTTAAATCTTTTATGAATACCGATGCTTTTCAAAAGTTTAACACTAAATATGGGCTTGACTCTGAGATAGTATCCTCCTTTTGTGAATCATTTGCTGCTCATGTTGAACCCCCTAAAGAGAAGTGGTTTAAATATCACCCACCTGTTAAAGAAGAAATTAAAGAACCGGTACCAGTTAAAGAAGAAACTATAATTTATAATGTTGATCCAGTTGTCCCTTCTCCTTATATTGAGAAACCACCTTTCCCTGTTAGGATAAAGGAACATGCTAAAGTTTCAACTATGGTTAACAAAAGCTATATTAGAACACCTAAACCTGGTGAACAAATTAAAGTAGAACCTAGCATTGCTATGGTTAAAGATCTCTTAGAAGAAGATACTAATGGGCATGTTATTTATTTCTGTGAAGAAGCTGCTAGAATTGCTAAACCTGATAGAAAAGATAAACATAGACCTGTTATTGGCATGCCTATTATCTCAATTAAAATAGGAGATCACTATTATCAAGGTTTATGTGACATGGGTGCTAGTGTGAGTGCTATTCCTTACACTTTATATCAAGAAATTATGAAAGACATAACACCTGCGGAGATAGAAGAAATAGATGTTACTATTAAACTTGCTAATAGAGACACTATATCACCAATTGGGATTGTTAGATATGTTGAAGTCTTGTCTTGGGGAAAATAAAATACCCTACTGATTTTCTTGTTCTTGGTTCCCCACAAGATGACTTCTGTCCCATTATTTCCGGTAGACCTTTCTTGAACACAGTTAATGCTAAGATATATTGTAAGAAACAAACTGTCGGAGTTAGCTTTGGTGATGAATCTCATGAGTTTAACTTTTCCAAGTTTAGTAGAAATCTTCATGAAAAAGAATTGCCTAGTAAGGATGAATTAATTGGGCTTGCTTCTATTGCTGTGACACCTACTGATCCTTTAGAACAGTATTTGCTAGACCATGAAAATGATTTACATATGCATGCAAGAAATGAAATAGATAAGATTTTCTTTGAACAACGTCCTCTACTTAAACACAATTTGCCTATTGAAACTCTAGGAGGTCCTCCTCCACCTAAAGGTGATCCTGTGTTTGAATTAAAACAATTAATGACACTTTGAAATATGCTTATCTAGATGAAAAGAAGATATATCCTGTTATTATCAGTGCTAACCTTTCAGAACATGAAGAAGAAAGATTATTGAAAGTTCTAAGGAAGCACCGAGCTGCTATTGGATATACTCTTGATCATCTAAAGGGCATTAGTCCCACTCTATGTCAGCACAAAATTAATATGGAACCTGATTCTAAACCCGTTTTTGATCACCAACGTCGGTTAAATCCGAAGATGAAAGAGGTGGTAAGAACGGATATATTAAAACTTCTGGAAGCAGGTATAATCTACCCTATAGCTGATAGTAGATGGGTAAGTCATGTCCATTGTGTCCCTAAGAAAGGAGGTATTACTGTTGTTCCTAATGATAAGAATGAACTTATTCCACAAAGAATTGTTACAGGCTATAGAATGGCAATTGATTTTAGAAAATTAAACAAAGCAACTAGAAAAGATCATTACCCTCTGCCTTTTATTGATCAAATGCTTGAAAGATTATCTAAGCACACACACTTTTGCTTCCTTGATGGATATTTTGGTTTTTTCAGAAATACCTGTTTCTCAACCTAATTAAGAAAAGACCACTTTTACTTGTCCTTTTGGAACCTATGCTTATAGACGTATGCGTTTTGGTTTATGCAATGCACCTGCTACCTTTCAAAGATGTATGACTGCTATATCCTCTGACTTTTGTGAAAAGATTGTTGAGGTTTTCATGGATGACTTCTCTGTTTATGGGAAGTCTTTTGATGATTGTTTAAGCAATCTTGACCGAGTTTTGCAGAGATGTGAACAAACAAATCTTGTCTTGAATTGGGAGAAGTTCCACTTTATGGTTAATGAAGGCATTGTCTTGGGTCATAAAATCTCTGAAAGAGGTATTGAAGTGGATCAAGCTTAGGTTGATGCAATTGAGAAAAAGCCATGTCCTAAGGACATCAAAGGTATTCGTAGTTTCCTAGGTCATGCTGGTTTCTATAGGAGATTTTTCAAATACTTTTTCTAAAATTTCTAGGCCTCTTACTAGTCTTCTGCAAAAGGATATTCCTTTTGTTTTTCATGATGATTGTCTTGAAGCCTTTGAAACACTCAAGAAAGCCTTAATTTCTGCACCTATTGTTCAACCACCTGATTGGAACTTGCCTTTTGAAATTATGTGTCATGCTAGTGATTATGTTGTTGGTGCTGTTCTAGGACGAAGAGTTGATAAGAAATTGAATGTTATTCATTATGCTAGTAAACTCTAGACAGTGCTCAACGAAACTATGCTACTACTGAAAAATAATTCTTAGTTGTGGTGTTTGCTTCTGACAAATTTAGACCTTATATTGTTGATTCCAAAGTAACTGTTCACAGAGACCATGTTGTTATTAAATATCTTATGGAAAATAAAGATGCTAAACCTAGACTTATTCGTTGGGTTCTCTTGTTACAAGAATTTGATTTACATATCATTGATAGAAAAGGAGCTGAGAACCCCCGTAGCTGATAACTTGTCTAGGCTTAAAAATGTGCTTGATGACCCACTTCCTATTGATGATAGTTTTCCTGATGAGCAGTTAGTTGCAATAAATGTTGCTAATAGTACTCTTTGGTATGCTGACTATGCTAATTACATTGTTGCTAAATATTTACCACCTAGCTTTACTTACCAACAAAAGAAAAAAAATCTTCTATGATTCAAGACACTACTTTTGGGATGACCCACATCTTTATAAAGAAGGAGTAGATGGTATTATTAGACGTTGTGTACCTGAGCATGAACAGGGACAAATCCTACGGAAATGTCACTCTGAGGCTTATGGAGGGCATCACGCTGGAGATAGAACTGCTCATAAGGTATTGCAGTCTGGATTTTATTGGCGTACTATCTTCAAGGATGCACGTAAGTACGTCTCATCTTGTGAAGAATGTCAAAGAATAGGTAATATCGGTAAGCGTCAAGAAATGCCTATGAATTATTCACTTGCCGTTGAACCATTTGATGTTTGGGGATTTGATTACATGGGACCTTTTCCTTCCTCTAATGGGTATACACATATTTTGGTTGCTGTTGATTATGTTACTAAATGGGTAGAAGCTATTCCAACCAGTAGTTTTGATCACAACACCTCTATTAAAATGCTTAAGGAAGTTATTTTCCCAAGGTTTGGAGTTCCTAGATATTTAATGACTGATGGTGGTTCACACTTTATTCATGGTGCTTTCCGTAAAATGCTTGCCAAGTATGATGTTAACCATAGAATAGCATCACTTTATCATCCTCAGTCTAGTGGTCAAGTTGAACTTAGCAATAGAGAAATAAAGTTAATTTTGCAAAAGACTGTCAATAGGTCCAGGAAGAATTGGTCTAAGAAATTAGATGATGCACTTTGGGCTTATAGGATAACATATAAAAATCCTATGGGTATGTCTCCTTATAAAGTGGTTTATGGAAAAGCTTGTCATTTGCCTCTTGAGTTAGAACATAAAGCATATTCGGCAGTTAAAGAACTCAACTATGATTTCAAACTTGCTGGTGAAAAGAGGCTATTTGATATTAGCTCATTAGATGAATGGAGAACCCAAGCTTATGAAAATGCAAAGTTATTCAAAGAAATAGTTAAAAGATGGCATGACAAAATAATCCAAAAGCTTGAGTTTAAAGTCGAAGAATATGTTATTTTGTACAACTCTCATTTTAGATTTTTTGCAGGAAAGCTCCTCTCGAAATGGGAAGGCCCATATGTCATCAAGGAGGTTTACCGGTCTAGAGCCATAAAATAAATAATTCCGAAGGTACTAACCCGAAGGTTGCCAATGGGCAATGAATAAAGCATTATATCTCAGGTACGCCTATTGATGTTGAAAGTAATATTATCCAAACTTTGACACCGAAAGAACACATAAAAGAGTCTTTCTGGAACACTCCAGAATCGTGAAAATAAAGAGGTACGTGATACGGTAAGTAAAAGGACTCCGAAAAATCCGCAAAAAATATTTTTTATCAGTTTTGAAATGTTATAGAATTTTGGAAATAAAGAAACTCCCAGGAAGCGTCCCTTGGTGGGCACAAGACACCAGGGCGCGCCAGGCACCTGGCGCGCCCAGGTGGGTTGTGCCCACCTGGGACACCTTCCGTACTCCGTTTTTCTTTCGTATGCTTGTCCTCCAAGATAAAAAAATCTATGTATACTTCCTGAACCTGTTAACCACCGTATCGCGAATAAAATCCTCTGTTCTCTTTTCTTGTTGTTTTCCTGTCAGATCTGAAATTATGTCATCTCAAGACTCTGAGGGTGAGAGCTATGTTGCTGATCTCATTGCAAACCCCAAGTCATATGGGGATGAGAAGCACTATAGCTGGACCTCAGACGAAGACGAAGATGAATCGGTCCCTCCCCGGTTCAAAAACGAAAGCATGCAGGCGTTATGCAAGGGGATAATAAAACTCGAGATAGATAATTGCGAGTTGATGATGGAGAATTGTATTCTTCACCAGAAGCTGGAGGAAGCGAAGGGCAAACCCTCTACCTTCTCACCACCACCATTACCCTCTTCTTCACCACCACCATCATCTTCTTCACCACCAAAGGAGAATTGAGTATCGGGTATGGGCACTCCCCTTGGCTTCTGCCAAGCTTGGGGAAGGTGCCCCGGTATCGTATCATCCCACTATGTTTTTGCTTTTACTTATCTTAGTTCGATCTTTTTGCTTTAGATAAAATAAAGTTTAGTCTGCTCCTTTCTTCTTTGAGAGTTTGCTTAGTGATCTATCATTGTAATCGTGTGCAAGTTATATAATAAAGTTTAGTTGGAGTTTTTGTTTTCTTTACTTTCATGTTGCAAATAAAGAAAAGAAGTAGGAAAGAAAGAAAAAAGAGAAAGTAAACAAATGAAAGAAAGGAAATAAATAAGATCATATACTAATCCTATGGTAGGTGATAGCACCACATAAGGAAAAGTATAAGTAGGAAATTTTATTAGATATTGACAAATATAGCATTAGTCAATGATGCAACTCATGAAAGAATTAATAAGGGAAGAGAAGATTCACATATAAATATACTATGCTAGAAATCTTTTGTAATTGTGAGCCCTCATCAAAATATTATATGCCAAAATTATTGACATTGGACAAGGAAGACAACTTAATGGTTTATGTTTGTTTCTATTCACATAGAAGTGATATTGTCATAGATCCTTTAACATGTGATGCTTGCCCCCTATCTTTGCTAGCCAAAAATTCCGCACTAAGTAGAGATACTACTTGTGCATCCAAAAACCCTTAACTCCAAATCTTTTTCAAGTGTCCACCATACCTACCTAGGGATTGAGCAAGATCCCTCAAGTAAGTTGTCATCGGTGCAAAAAGGCAATAAAATTGCTTTTAAAAGTATGAAATCATTTAGTGTAAGAGAAAATTGAGCGTTGTACGAACTTGGATGACAAAAAATAGAAGCGACAGACTGCATAATAAAGGTTTTCATATTAAGGAGCAATACAATGTGACGTTCTCTTGCACTAATGGATTGAACATACAAACAAATAAGCGCATGGCAACCTCTGCTTCCCTCTGCGAAGGGCCTATCTTTTACTTTTATGTATTTACTTTTATGCAAAGAGTCAAAGTTTCCCTTCTATTCCTTTTTATTTTCTCCTTTGGCAAGCATCATGTGGTGAGGAAAGATCTAGGCACATATGTCCAGTTGAATATAGATAGCATGAGTTATTATTGTTGACATCACCCTTGAGGTGAGTACGTTGGGAGGCGAAACTATAAGCCCCTATCTTTCTATGTGTCCGGTTGAAACGCTTTGCTCATGGGTACGAGGTGAGTGTTAGCAATCATAGAAGACTATATGATGGTTGAGTATGTGAACTTGCCTAAAGGATCCGACATGTGACCCTTCCTGGAAAGATGATGAATTGTAGTTGCAAAGTTGACTGAGAACATAGTTTGTTGGTTTCTAATAGAGTTTTTGCTTTATACTTCGATTGTGTGATGAACTGTTACTTATTCATGAGAACTATATGATAAAAGTTCTATGATAAAATTCCTATGTTTAATTTTGTTGCTGTTATAATAATAATATGAGGCTTCTATGTCTGTATTTTGTTTTCGTCGACACCTCTCTCTCAAAGCATGTGGACATGTTTTTCCGATTTTGGTTTTCGCTTGAGGACAAGCGAGGTCTAAGCTTGGGGCAGTTGATACATCCATTTTGCATCATGTTTTCTTACTGTTATTTATAATGTTTTTATCCATAATAATGCTTTTGGAGTAATTCTAATGCCTTTTCTCTCATAATTTGCAAGGTACACACCAAGAGGGAGAATTCTGGCAACTGGAAATCTGGACCTAGAAAAGCTACGTCAGGGCACCTATTCTGCACAACTCCAAACAAGCTGAAACTTCACGGAGATTTTTTATGGAATATTTAAGAATTATTGTAGCAAATAACTACCAGAGGGGCCCACCAGGTGGGCACAACTCACCTGGGCACGCCAGGGAGCCCAGGCGTGCCCTGGTGGGTTGTGCCCTCCTCGGCCCACCTCCGGCACCCATCTTATGTTATATAAGTCACTTTGACCTAAGGAGAAGGCTTTCGGGATGGAGCGCCCCCGTCTCGAGGCGGAACTTGGGCAGGAGCACTTTTGCCCTTCGGCGGAGCGATTCCGCCGGGGAACTTCCCTCCTGGAGGGGGAAATCATCGTCATCATCATCACCAACAACTCTCCCATCTTGGGGAGGGCAATATCCATCAGCATCTTCAACATCACCATCTCATCTCAAACCCTAGTTCATCTCTTGTATTCAATCTTCTTACCGGAACTATAGATTGGTGCCTGTGGGTGACTAGTAGTGTTGATTACATCTTGTAGTTGATTACTATATGGTTTATTTCGTAGAAGATTATATGTTTAGATCCATTATGATATTTAATACTCCTCTAATCATGAGCATTTTTTATCATTTTTGAGTAGTTACTTTTGTTCTTGAGGTCACGGGAGAAATCATGTTGCAAGTAATCATGTGAACTTGATATGTGTTCGATATTTTGATAGTATGTATGTTGTCATTCCCTTAGTGGTGTCATGTGAACGTCGACTGCATGACACTTCACCATATTTGGGCCTAAGGAAATGCATTGTGGAGTAGCAATTAGAAGATGGGTTGCTGAGTGATGTAAGCTTAAACCCAGTTTATGCGCTATTCCATAAGGGACCGATTGGATCCAAAAGTTTAATGCTATGGTTAGAATTTATTCTTAATACTTTTCTCGTAGTTGTGGATACTTGCGGGAGGGTTAATCATAAGTAGGATGTTTGTTCAAGTAAGAACAACACCTAAGCACCGGTCCACCCACATATCAAATTATCAAAGTAGCGAACACAAATCAAACCAACATGATGAAAGTGACTAGATGAAATTCCCGTGTACCCTCAAGAACGTTTTGCTTATCATAAGAGACCGTTTTGGCATGTCCTTTGCCTCAAAAGGATTGGGCTACCTTGCTGCATACTTGCTACTATTATCGTTACTTGCTCGTTACAAATTATCTTGCTATCAAACTACCCGCTACTTACAATTTCTGCACTTGCAGAGATTACCTGCTCGTTACAAATTATCTTGCTATCAAACTACCCGCTACATATAATTTCAGCACTTGCAGAGATTACCTTACTAAAAACTACTTGTCATTTCCTTCTGCTCCTCGTTGGGTTCGACACTCTTACTTATCGAAAGAGCTACAATTGATCCCCTATACTTGTGGGTCATCAGGATGTTGTAATAATATTCTTACTAGGTTGTTCAAAAAGTCCCATTTATGAGATGTCCAAAGGGTATATGAAGAGACATCACGACATGGCAAGTCCCATTGGGAGGTACTGATTGTGCACATCAGTGGTAAAATACATAATCTAGATTATTGTTCAAGTGACATGTACACGGAAACTGATTGTTCCTTGCAAACCTGTCTTATTGACTTGTGCATAACACAAACATCATGGTAGATTTACCTATTTCCAAGCATACCAGAACCAAACAACTTCCATTTGTTTTGACACTTTATCAGATATACCCATAAAAGTGCTGCATTCTGAATTTCACCTTTTGACCATATTTTAGTCTGGCTTTTTTTATGAAAATGCTAAAAATGCGTATGGTACCTAAATACAGGAAAATGAGATCTAATATCTGGTTAAATTTTTTAAATCATCTCTAATACATTTCCTAAATCATGGACAAGTGTAGATTATATTGGAATAATACTTTTAATAGGTGATGAAGACAAAAATAATGAAGCCATCAACCGGAGAATGATGGCAAGGTTTGGGAGGAAAACAAACTTACTTGAGATCAAAGAGATGTACCTCAACGGCCACAAGTACACTTGGTCGAACGAATGCCGACGCCCCACCTTGGAGAAGATCGACCATGTTTTCACTACCAATTGTTGGGACGATCTACGCCCGGCAGCTTTGCTTACAACCCTTGGATCGGCCATATCAGATCACTGCCCTCTGCTCCTGGATCTGAACGCGGAATTTGCACACGGCAAGCGTTTTCATTTTGAGGCTTTTTGGCCGAAGGCGGATGGTTTCTTCTACACGGTGGAGACGGCGTGGAGCTCTGTGGGATCATTAGGCAATGCGTTTGTGGATCTGGATAACAAGCTATGAGCTACGGCTAAGACGCTCCAGCGGTGGAGTGATAGGTGGATCGGAAACATCAGGTTGCAGATCGCAATTGCTTTGGAGGTTATTGCATAGCTGGACAAGGCAATGGACTCGCGAGTCCTCACGGAGAGAGAGCACGGACTGCACAAAACCCTTAAGAGAAAGCTTCTGCGACTGTGTTCACTGCAACGATCCATCGCTAGGCAACGCTCTCGGCTACTTCAGCTTAAGGAAGGAGAGGCCAACACCTCATTTTTTCACCGCCAGGCCAGCCACCGCCAGAGAAAGAACATCATCCTCTCCATCCACTCGGAAGGCCATGTGTTCACAGGCCAAAACAACATTGCGCAGGTGATTGATGATTACTGCTAGCGACTACTGGGCTCAGCCACAGAAAGGAGCCATGCCCTAAACCTTGAGTTGCTCGGGCTGCCAAGAAGAGACTTGCGGAATCTAGAGGATCCTTTTTCAGTAGATGAAGTGGAGAAAGTGATAAAAGATATGCCCATGGACAAGGCACCTGGACCAGACGGTTTCACTGGACGATTCTATGCTACATGCTGGCATATTATAAAGAACGACTTCATGAGGGCGATCGATATGTTTCATGGTGGAGACATGCGAGGGCTTCATGCCATTAACAGAGCCACGGTTTCGCTACTTCCAAAGAAAGTGGGGGCGGTGGACATAAAAGATTTTTGGCCCGTTAGCCTAAATCATGGCGCTGTCAAGATTTTCGACAAGGTTCTCGCCACTCGTCTCACGGATGACTTGCCGCACCTGGTGGGCAATCATCAAAGCGCGTTCGTGTGCGGAAGATCTCTACATGACAATTTCATGCTCGTGCAAGGCACGACACATAGACTGCACGCTCTAAAAGATCCGACGGTTCTTGTGAAGCTCGACATCGGCAAAGCCTTCGAATCTATGCAATGGTTCTCCTAGAGGTTTTGAGACAGATGGGATTTGGACCAAGGTGGATCTCATGGATTTGTGGATTGCTCGCGACTTCATCAACCAAGATTGCTGTAAATGGAATCCCCGGTGAAACGATCTTCAACTGTCAAGGGTTGCGTCAAGGAAGTCCGCTCTCACCTATAATCTTCATTCTATGCATGCAGCACCTACACCGTCTGTTTGAGTATGCCACTACAGCTGGGCTGCTTACCCCTTTGGCCCGGACGGGATTAAGGCAGCGGGTATCCATGTACGCGGACGACGTAATGATTTTTCTCAAGCCAAAGGAGTTGGACCTTCAGGCTTGTGCTGCAATTCTGGACATGCTCGCCCAGGCTTCTGGGCTCAAGATCAACCTTCAGAAAAGTTCAGCTCTGCCGATCAGATGTACGCAAGAGCACATGCAACTGGTCTCCGGGCTGCTGGGCTGCGCAAACACAAGTTTTTCCTTGCCGCTATCTAGGGCTACCACTGTTAATTCGGAAGCAGACCGCGGTGCAGTTTCAGGACCTGGTAGACCAAATCGCAGCGCGCCTGCCAACATGGAAAGCGGCCTCCCTACCAAAGAGCAACCGGCTACTGCTGATTCAGTCGGTCCTCTGTGCGATACCGGTGCACTCGATGATTGCCATGGGTCTGCCTCCGAAAATGATCAAGGCGATCACCAAGATTTGCAGAAGCTTCCTGTGGAGTGGAAAGGAGGAAGCAGGAGGGGGGAAATGCGCAGTGGCTTGGGAGACTCTCTATCGACCAAAGTGGGCAGGAGGCCTAGGTGTCCCTAACATGAGATGGATGAATGTGGCATTGCAAGTAAAATGGCTATGGTTGCAGCGGACAGACATGTCTAGACCGTGGGCAGAGTTCACCTTCTCGATCGCCGAAGAGGCAAGAGGCCTGTTTCAAGCTGCGACTAGACTGATCCTTGGCGACGGCCAGACAACTTTGTTCTGGGAGGACAGATGGTTAGATGGTTACCGAATACAAGAGTTGGCTCCAGTGGTGTATGAAAAGGTGCCAAAGAAAGTTCGAATGTCCAGAACTGTGGCTGACGCCCTCCTTGATGCAACTTGGGCCCGTGATTTTGGAACAAACTTGGATGAGATCGGCCTTCGGCAGTTTCTCGAGACCCGGTCGAGGGTAGCAACTATAACACTAAAGACCCAGGTGCCAGATCAAATATCGTGGTCTTGGGAAAAGGATGGTCAGTTCTCGGCGAGGTCGGCGTACGCGGCCGGATTTTCCACAATGCACGTCTCCCCAATCGCAGTCTTCACTTGGATATCAAACACACCTTTGCGTTGTCGCTTCTTTCCTTGGTTGGCCCTACGGATCAGGGTGTGGACCTCTGGCAGACTCACAAAACGTGGACTGCCACACCAAAACGCATGCCCACTTTGCGACCAAGGTGATGAAGATATAAATCACCTCCTGCTCCACTGTGTGTTCTCGAGAGAAATATGGAACAAGTTAGGCCAGGCGATGGGCATGAGAGGCATGACACCAACAGTGGGCGAAGAACTACAATCTTGGTGCACAAGAGCCATACCTCAAGGAAGGCATGGTAAGTCCTATCGAGCCATCCATCTGCTAACCATGTGGGCGTTATGGAAGCTCAGGAACTCAGTCATGTTTGATGGAGCGAGACCAGATGTGCAGCTTATCATAAGGCAGATTGCATCAAAGTGTGTATTGTGGAAGCAAGCTAGCATCTTGCAGGCTGATTTTCTAATCTCTTTTGTAGAGGTAGATGGGTGGGCGGCTGATGAGTACTCCGGTGTAACGTAATGTGTCGTATGGTGGAGTGCGTCGGTAACACATTGTAATTAACTATGGGTGGGGCTCTCTTCCCCCCTTCTTCTCTTAATATATGATACGCACGCTCGTGCGTATTCGAGATTTAATAGGTGATTTAAAAGGTCCTAGGTATGAGTTAACCGAAGTGTATACGAAGAGACATCATGACATGAGAATTCCGAGAGATACCATTGGTGCACATTAATGTACTATTAATTTCTACACATCAATGATAGAATACATGCTCTGGTCCATTGGTCAAGTAAAATATACAAGGAAAACGACTATTCATTGCAAACCTCTCATATCGACTTGTGCATAACACACACATCTTTGTAGATCCACCCGTTCCAAAGCGAAGCAGAACCAAATAATTGCCATTTGTTGTGACACTTTTCACCAACCTAATGTACCCATGAAATTACCCCATGCCAACTTTCACACGTTTTACAATATGTAGGTTTGGTTTTTATTTATGAAAATACAAAAAATGCATATTGTACCTAACAAATACAAGCAGATAATACTGTACATAATATACCCGTATAAAATTCATATAAAATCATGTTACTCATATTTTTGTAAGTGCAACCGAATATTTACGGAAGTGTTTCCTTATTTTACGAAATGATTACCACAAATTTCTGAAAATACATGTTTATCACCGCATTGATATTTTCGTGCACTCTCAAATTTTCCTCCCCTCAATTTTCCCATCTCTCATAAATACCTTCTTTCAGCTCCACAACATTTTCCCACAACCTCATTCGCACCGCTCCCTCCAAATTCAATCCCCTTCTAGTGGTTTATGGTTTCCTCCCGAGCGTATGATATGATCGGCAAACCTCAAAGCATGAATGCCCGCAAAGCACCTCCACCTATCTCAAATCCTAACCGTAAACAACCAGGTCACAATTATCTACCCCTCCTTCCTCATCACACCCCAAAGCCTCATGTGACTAAGCATTACATCACAATGTCAGAATGAACAACATGTGCAAGTCTATACACAAGTGCAAATCTTAGAATTTTATCCATGGTTCTAGTAATTTACTTTGCATGTTCTTATTAAAATTACCATACTATGGTTTATTCTATTTTAGTAAATGTTGTACTCCCTCTATTTACTTATACAAGGCCACTATGAAATATACGTTTGGCATCTATACAAGGCCACCAACAGGAATCGAGGTAAAATTAGTGATCTTTTCTCGTACTACAACATGTTTAATACTCGCATGCATCTAGTCATAATGACAGTCAACTACTCTCTCCACTCAGTTTTCTTGCATGCATGCGATGTATTAATGATCCCAATAAACGAAAAGAAAAAATGACTTGCAAAGCTAGGCATTAAATTTTACATTGGTACCTGCAATCTGAGTTTGTAGCCTTGTATATAAAAATGGAGGGAGTATTATTTCTTCTTTAAGTAACATGTTATAGCTTAAAAAGTATATTATTATATCTTGTTCAGTTTAGGCAACTCATGATTATATATTAATATTGTGTACTTATGAATTATGTGATAACTTATACATATATATATATATATATATATATATATATATATATATATTGATATCAATAACGAATGTGCGTATTAACAAATCATGATTGATTTATAGCTGCTGCCACCAAGTTAGTACATGAATATGAGAGGATTAAGGAAAACATGTATAGCTGAACGTATGATGAAACAAGGTGGTGTACCATTGTTCTACCAAATTTCACCTCTACAGCACATACTTGTTTGTATGGTGTCTATGAGGTTGATATACCTTCAGATGAATCAGTCGATGTCTATGAGATTGATAAAGCTGAAGAGTGCAGTAGTCTTGGAAAATCTTATTTTCAGGTCAAGATTTATTGTATACTGTCTTACTAGCACTGCTAAATTGTTGTTTTTGTATTTAATTTCTTCGAGTGCATTCTAGTACGCAGTGGATGGTTCTACACTGGCAAGACAGAAGAAGCGTACAAAGCAGATGTATCTTCATCTTCAACTACATTAAACCTAGCCATTTACATGATTAATTTTTCTTTGTTTATTTCTAATGGATCTCTATTTTATACTTCTGCCATAAAGCATTTACTAAACCTTAAGTTGCGTATGATGTAACATTGTTGTCTTGATTTCTGCAGGGAAAGTTCGATATTGACTTCAAGGATGAAATTGCCACACAAGTGTGAATTTAGGGATGGCATCCGCAGGGTATGGGTATGGGTGGAGCCACCCGATACCCTTACACGTGTCCTCTGAGCTTACCCATCACTCTTACCCATACCCGCCAATGGGTACAAATTTTCCCATAGACATTCCCCGACAGGGTAGATGGTAGCCGCGGGTAAAATTACCCATGTTTGCAAATCATCAATTCGAACAACTTATAGTCATAAACAGCAAGATATAATCATAATCTACGACAATAGATTATAACAACAACACATACTTATAAACAACAACACATTTAATGAACAACATCACTTTATTTCTCGTAAATAACAAACATCAAAACAACATCACATAGTCATAAACAATAACACATATTCATACGTTTTTGAGTTCACAAATTTATGAAAAAGTGTATACTATAGAGAAATTTTAGTTCACATAAATTTTATATGGGTACATGGGCATGTGAATATGGGTTAGACGATCCCATACCTGTACCCGCTCTACCCGATGGGTTTTCAAATTTCCCTCTTTCTATACCCATGGGTAACATTTTGTCTCATACCCAGCAAGTACCCACATGTAAGCAGTCACATCAGCAACGTCTGGGCCCACTTGTAAGTAGTCACGTTAGCACCGTGTCGACCCATATGTCAGAATTAATGACCAGTCCAATACGACACATTACTTGCCACTAAAACTCTATTCAATGATAAATCGGTTGAAAACGGCGTCAGTTTTTGCCGTCAGTGAAAATAGACTTCAGTGACAGAACAAGAATTGCTACCAAAGAGATGATCTTATGTGATGGAAAAAGCGGTACTAGAATTTTTTTGCGAGGACGCTTCAGTGATGGAGAACATGACGATGAAAAACCGCCACAACCCTATCTTTTATGATGACAATCGATTTTACGTGACACAAATAATCCATCACAAGAAATCCCTCATTTTGTAGTGTACTCTAGTGTCCGGGATGTCGATGACGACCTCGACGAGTCCCTTCCCATAGTTTAATCCCCCCTCCCCCCCCCCAAAAAAAAATTGGAGCAGTCAACAATGGATGGTTTGTGTGAAGACGCGTCTTAATTAGGAACTTCTTATCTGGCGAACGTCAACTGGGAAGGGGTGGCAATTGCGAAAGTTTTGGGTGGCCATTTACATTGTGGGAGGGTGCTAATTTCTTCAGAAAACACATGTCAACTTCTGGAAAGAAGAAAATTTTGATGCAAAAAGGAAAGGATTTTCCATCTCCCACCACTTAAACTTAAAAGACGTCCGCTTTCCACCCCTTCACAGCTAACGTTCGTCAGATAACAATACTGCTTAATTGAGGTTCAGTGCGCAGGTTGTTATCTATAAGTTTATCATCTTTACGAGGATCTCTTCCACGGACCTCAATCCACCTAGGAACACCAGCAATTTCTGCTTCTCAAGGACACTATGCAAGGTAACTCTGTCGAGACGAATAAAGATGTTTGGAGATACCATCACTAGTGCAGAACCGGGCTTTAGCGCCGGTTCGTAAGGGCCTTTAGTGCCGGTTCTACAACCAACACTAAAGAGTGGAAACTAAAGGTCCCCCCTTTACTACCGGTTCGGCACGAACCGGCGCTAAAGTGCCACCACGTGGCACGAGCGAGGCCCGGGTGCTGGTAGACCATTAGTACCGGTTGGTAGCACCAACCCGTACTAAATGTTTGGGGGGGGGGTTGGTTTTAATTTTTATTTTTCCATTAATTTTGTGTTTTCCATTTAATTCTTTTTTGTTTGCTGGTATTTTATGGTACTACATATTGTACACGTTATGCATATATATAAATAGATTTTCTCGTAGAACCGATCATATATATATATATATAATCGAATGTCTCACAACCACCATTAATTATTCACACATACACATGTATATATATATATATACACACACAATTTCTCCTACATGTTGCCTTGGTGCCTTCGGAGCACGATGACAAGTGGTTCATGGGGGCGGTAGCGGGTAATAGTATTCTCCTTTGGGATCTATGACCCGGTCAAGCAAAAATCCCGCTATTTCCTCTTGAAGTGCTAGTATGTGCTCCATTGGTAGGAGCTGCTCCCGCACCTCTCTGAACTGTTAAGAAGGAGATCAATATGCATGTGTATTAGTTGTGTGAATAGATATCGATAATGGTGTAAAAATATGTGAATAGTTTCTGACAAACGTACTCATTCCTGTCTATCAGATCTACTCCTTTCGAACGCCATCATGCGAATGTTCTCGCAAACGTAGAATGCACACAAATCAGTCCCCGACGCCTGCTTCAGGGCCTTTACAAAATTGAATTTAATCAGGTAATAATTAATCAAGCATGATAATTAATTAATGGTATTGAAACAAGAATTAAAGAGATGGTAGCTAGCTAGCTAGTACTACTTAATTACTTACCTTGGGTCGACACCAAAATAGCTTTTCTCGCCATTTTCCTGGAGTCACCTTGATTAACTTTGCCCAAGCCCTGCCCGCCGGCAAAGAAAATTAATAAAGGGGTTATTAAATAGTTCATATTAGGAAATGACGAACTAAATAGGCCGAGATATAGTTAATAATGATTGAAATTACCTGTTGACTATCCCCTTCACGATGCTGTAGTCACTTTCTTTTTTAAGTAGTGAGTCCAGTACTTTAACTTTTCCTTCGTCAACTTTAATGTCTAACAAGATCCAGTGGTACCTGCATGCGCACACATTTGCATGTATAAATTAAGCGGGCATGTGCATAACACTAATCAACTAACCGTAAACCCTATAGACTTATTAACATCTAGCTAGTAAGCAAAAACAGAATTTGTAGTACAAGACAGTGTGACTCACTCGAAGTTGTAAGGAAGTAGTATATCTTCATTGCTATTGAGGCGCTTCAAGAACTCTAGCATTTTATTCTCTACATCTTGTCTATACCATTCCAATTTCCATGTGTATTCATTAACGATATTTGGGTCAATGAACCCAATGCCATAGCGTCCAGCTTTTTTCATTTCATAGATCTTCATCCTGCATAATACCACAGAAAATAATATAGTGAGGATAATTACAGGTAATGATCGATCAATGAGCACTAAAACTAGCTTGAGACTTAAATTACAGAAAGAAATCACTACAGACAATAGCAACTGACGAGAGATTTGTCGAGTGCATTTTGATTGAGTAACTGAAATAGTTCTGAATACTCAACGGACACAGCTAGCTTATGGAAGTAATGATCTTCCTCGACTTTCACCATGAGGGACTCTCGATTGGAAATCTTGGTAATGTCCATGTACCATTGATGCAATTCATACATTCTCGTTGGGAGGTTCTTGACCTTGTCTGGCTTGACCAAAGGTTGGCCCTGGGCATATTTTCGTTTTATTTCCTCCTCTCTAAGCGGAGACATGGGCTCGATATCGAGGAGTTGTCCAACAGCGATCTTGAGCATTTCAGCCTGCATTATATGCTCCTCGGTTATTACCACATCGCCCAGCTGGGGAACGTTAACGGTTTGCTCACAATAATATTGGGCGCGCGTACTCTCATGTGTTGTTGGCACAACAAGCGGGGGGATCGATTGCGCCACCTGTTCTGCCAGCTGGGGAATGGTTTTCCCGCATTTTTTTGACAGCTGCTTGTTGGCTCGAGCTCGAGCTCGCTTCCTTCTTTAGTCGTTCTTGATGTAGCTTCCTGAGTTGGCGCTCATAGTCTGAGTCAACAGGCTTGAGACCTGGTTTTCTTGCCATATGAATAAAGTGGTCCATAACTTTCTCAGGCACTTTCTCCCTCGGCGGCGGTGCCGGTTTCGGTCCAAAATAGGCGTCCACTTGGGCCCGCACTATGGCTGTGTTTAGCTCCTCGGTCATGTCGTAAGGCCTCACGAGGAAGAGGAGCGAGGCTTGGACCATATTTATATCGCTTGTCTCCGCTTGTACTTCTGTACTACCTCGACTCGTGCCGCTATGCACCATAGCTGCGGCGTGTCTCTTCTGCGATTGCTGAGGCGGCGGAGACGGCTGACGTGGCTGAGTTGGAGCAGGAGGAGTGGCCTGACGCTGTGCCGGACTTGAAGAAGGAGGTGTGGCCTTGAAGAAGGAGGTGTGGCCTGATACGGTGTCGGACTTCAAACGGGAGGAGTGGCCTGACGCTGTGCCGGACTTGAAGCAGGAGTCTGCTCACGCGTTCGTGGACTTGGAGGAGCGGGAGTCTGCTGACACGGTGGCGGACTTCGAGGAGGAGTCGGCTCACACATTCGTGGACTTGGAGGAGCATAAGTCTGCTGACTCGGTGGCGGACTTCGAGGAGGAGTTGGCAGACGCGGTGTCGGTGGACTTCGAAAGACGATGCAATCCTTTCTCCATAGGATGATACGATGTATGGCCTCTCCCAGTGTGTGCTCGTCGTAAGCTCCAGGAATGTCAAGCTGTAGCCCTGAATATGGGTCCACCACCTCATCAACCAAGACACGAGCATAGCCCGCTGGAATCGGGTTGCAATGGAAGGTTGCTTCGGGGGTAATTGTAAAAGCAACAACGTCCGCCACCTTCGTGGATATGTTCTTCATTTTGAAGTGTAGCTCACAGTTAGTGTTCTCTATGATGTCATCCACAGGGTATGTATCCAGCAGTGCGTCGCCCGGGGTGGAACCAACGCTGCTTCTTGGCATGGATGGGAAGGTGCTATCCAATCTTTGGATGATCATCCGCTTCTTTGCTGCTTCTTGAGACCCCCTTTCCTGGCTAAGTGAGTCGATCTGCTGCTGCTGCTGCTAGAATTTGAGTGCCAAGTCTGTGTGCCTTGCTTCTAGGCCTTGAAGGCGTTCTGCGTCCTGCTTCCTCTGCTCCTCCTCCAGCTTCCTCTTCTTCTCCTCCTCCATCTTCCTTCTTGCACGGGTCCTGTAGTCGTCGTTCCATTCCGAAAAGCCCTCATACCAGGGAATAACACCCTTGCCTCGTGTTCTTCCCGGGAGTTCAGGATTTCCCAGGGCGCGCGTAAGCTCATCGTTCTCTCTGTTGCGCGTGAACACCCCCTTTCGAGCATCTTCTATTGCATCAAGTAACTTTTGTTCGACTCCTTTTAGACTTGCCTTCTTCGAAACCAGGTTTGTCTTCGGGTCCAACGCCCCCCATGCGCATAGAACCAAATTCTGCACCTGGGGGGCCAGCTCCTAGTAACCGGAGTGACCCCTGCATCCTCCATCTCTTGTTCAGACTTATCCCACTTAGGCATTGCCACCACGTAGCCACCGGCCTGACCTATGGAACTGCGTCTTTTTTGCAGCATTGGCCTTGTTTTTTCTCGACCGTTCCTTAGATAATTCTGATTCCTTGAATTTCATGAAAGCGGGCCAGTGTTCTCTTTGCTTCTCCAATGTTCCCTTGAATTCTGGAGTCTTCCTTTCTGCAGCGAGGTAGTTGGCCCATACAGTTTTCTTGTGGGTGTTGAATGCAATTGGCATCTTCTTAAGAGCAGCATCTTTGACTTTCTGCACATCTGCATCAGTGAAATAATCTGGTAGGGTGAAATGTTCCATCAGAGATTCCCAAAGATTTTGTTTTGTTCTGTCGTCAACCCAAGTAACATCTGGGCGTTTAGTTTTTGGCTCTTTCCATTCTTGAATGGAGATCGGGAATTGTTCCTTCACAAGAACTCCGCACGGACGAGTCCACTTGTTCGCAATGTTCTTAGGAGTGAGGGGTTCACCATTAGCTTTGATGGAGTCGGTGTTGTACTTTACACCCTCGTTCAACTTTTTGCCCGGGCCTCGCTTTGTCCTGCTGTCTGTAGAAGTAGATTTGCTTGATCCGAAGGGCTGAAAGAAGAAAGATTGATTTGTTAATATATCTTCAAATAAAAAAACATGTGATGATCACCAGATGCATGCTTATATAAATATACCTCGCCGGTAGTCTTTGTTATTTCAAGATCAACATTGTCTGTGTCATCATAAACATTTTCTGCGTCATCATAATCATAATCATATTTCATGATTTCGTCAGCTCGGTCGTCGAGATCGAATATCTTATCATCACCCTCCCCGGTATTGTTCAGATATTGGGAGCCGTCATCTGTTTCATTTAGATCATCTAGCCTGCGAGGCTGCGTATGATCTTGAACAATTCTTCTTCTCTCTGTCTGCCGGTATTGTTCGCCATAGCTTTTACTTAACTAATACAGAAGAAATATTAAAACAATTTAGTATTCAAATTACAATGCATGGATGCAATCAATAAGGAAAAACTGAATCAGATAGTACATAATATGCAGTCTCAAATGATATATAATCTCGAGTACATCGTCTCGAATAATATATATAATCTCGAATACATCATCTCGAATATTATATATCTAATACATCACTGGCTAGGTATCTAATAAAGATTGAATACTACAGAAGAATCTAGGCCACTCGCGGTTCCTGGGGCGCGAGCGGTGGACACCCAAAGAGAAGGAACCATCACATGGTCATATCTCCGGTCATCTGCCCAAAGAACCTGCGGTATTGGAGAACACGGCGTCCATAGCAGCCATGTAGCGATGGGCGTGCTAAATCCTCCTCACGACACGACGACGCACCACCTCCGCGGGGCGGCTCCTCTGCACCGAATGTGGCCCATGCGAATGCCACCAAAGGAGATCAGGTCGACGACGGGACCCGAGCCGGGTTCCTTACCAAGCGGCGCACCCTCCAGTAGCACCTCCGGTGCCAACCCGTGAGCCCAGTCCGGACATGGGTCAGCGGATGTTGTCATGAACAGGTCGACGGCGAGGATGCGGGCCGGGCATAGTCGAGAACAAATACTATATGCCCGCAAAAAGTAATGTTTTTTAAATGATTGGATTGTGATAACTAAAATTCTATATGCAAATTCTAACAATTTGACATTAATCTAAATCATCTAGCTAAAAGTAATTCTAAAATTTCTAACATTTCTCTATATATAACTAACATTTCTATAACATTTCTAATATTTCTATAACTAAAAACAGAAAAATTGCTAACATTTCTATAAATATTTCTATAACTAAAAAACAGAAAAAATTTATAACATTTCTATATAACTAACATTTCTATAACATTTCTAATATTTCTATAACTAAAAACAGAAAAAATTTCTATAACTAAAAAACTAAAAAACAATGTGTGTGTGTGTGGACATGGCGGCCGGTGCAGGAGCTCACCGGCGCTGCAACTAGGGGCGGCAGGGGATGGGGCCAGGCGGCTGACGGGGACGAGGGATGGGCAGGCGGGACGACGGACGACAGGAGGGCGCGACAGCGAGGACGACGAGGATGGGGACGGCCGGCCGGCAGCAGGCGACAGGGACGGCGACAGACAGTGACAAGCAGAGGGAAAGAAGCGAGAGGAGAGATGAGAAACTGAATTTTTTGGAAGTGTTTTCTTATATAGAACACACCTTTAGTACCGGTTGAAGCCACCAACCGGTACTAAAGGTCTGTTTTAACCCGAGCCAAGCTTGAAGCGCCCCCCTTTAGTACCGGGTGGTGGCACCAACCGGTACTAAAGACCCCCCTTTAGTACCGGTTGGAGCCACGACCTGGTACTAAAGGGTGTGCGCTACCAGACGAGGGGCGCAGAAGTTTAGTCCCACCTCGCTAGTTGAGGAGCGCCAAGACCAGTTTATAAGCCCCAGCGCAGGCACTGCATTGAGCTCCTCTCAAAAGCAGGCCTTTTGGGCCTACCTCTCCTACTCTGCCTGTGGACCTAATGGGCTTGCGGGCCTGCATCCTGGCCCAACTACAAGTTGGGTTTCTAGTCGTATGCAGGCCGCTCTGGTCCAATAGGTGGGATTTTTAATTTCTTATTTTTTGCTTTATTTATTTTTGGTTTATTTATTTTTGAGTTGTTTTTTTGTTGTATTTAGAGTTTCTTTGTGAATATTTTTGCTTTAGGTACAAAAAATTACAAACTTTTACATTAGTGCCGGTAGTTTTCAAATTTGAATAGTTTAAATTTTGAATTATTTGAAATATGTGTGAATCACTAGTTTGTGAATAAATTAACTTTGAAAATAGATTTTTCAGTGATTCTTTTTTCTTATGTTTAATAATAGTGTGCTTTATCATTATATTCAATTTGGTAATGCTTAGGTTATTAAAAATGAAATGCCTTTGTAACAGATGAGTTTTCATCCGAAACCCTGATACTTCGAAAGAGATTGTCCATTTTGTACACGAAGTGCATCCAGATTTCTTGGTAACCCTCTCTACTTTTTTGCACATGCTATGTGGGTGAAATTATGATACCATGCCAACTTTCAACCTTTTCTGAGTTTATTTGAAATCCTTTTCAATTTCAGGGTCATTTAGCTGAAAAAATCAGTAAATGCATGAAAGAATTTGTTTGCACATAAATTTCTTCGTGTTTCAAATGCCAAAACACATTACTACCCTAACTATTACAGAGATTCCCTCCTGGGTGTGAAACACAGAAGAAAGTGATGATAGTGAAGCCGATCACATCCCAGATCTTTGGGTGTGAAACTTTTTCTTCGCGTGTGTCCCTTTGCGCCGTAGCCATGGAAAATCTTCATCATTTAACCGGATGCTCGGGTCAATATTCACTGTGAATGGAGCAATTTCATCAAACATTTCATAATATTCTGACATGTCCGTCTTGTCATCCACTCCCATGATGTTTCTCTTCCAAGAAAGAACTATGTGGCGCTTTGGCTCATCGTATGATGCATTAGCTTCCTTATCTTTTCTTTTTCTCGGCTTGGTAGACATGTCCTTCACATAGAAATCATGTGCCACATCATTGGCTAGGACGAATGGTTCGTCTGCATTCAAGATTGTTGAGATCCACTGTTGTCATTCCGTACTGCGGGTCTTCCGTTACCCCGCCTCGTGTCATATTGACCCATTTGCACCGAAACAAAGGGACCTTCAAACCATGTCCATAGTCAAGTTCCCATATGTCCTCTGAGGGAGTCCCGGACTAGGGGGTGTCCGGATAGCCGAACTATCATCACGGCCGGACTCCAGGACTATGAAGATACAAGATTGAAGACTTCGTCCCGTATCCGGATGGAACTCTCCTTGGCGTGGAAGGCAAGCTTGGCGATACAGATATGTAGATCTCCTACCATTGTAACCGACTCTGTGTAACCCTAACCTATCCGGTGTCTATATAAATCGGAGGGTTTTAGTCCGTAGGACGAACAACAATCATACCATAGGCTAGCTTCTAGGGTTTAGCCTCCTTGATCTCGTGGTAGATCTACTCTTGTACTACCCATATCATCAATATTAATCAAGCAGGAGTAGGGTATTACCTCCATCTAGAGGGCCCGAACCTGGGTAAAACATCGTGTCCCTTGTCTCCTGTTACCATCCGCCTAGACGCGCAGTTCGGGACCCCTACTCGAGATCCGTCGGTTTTGACACCGACATTGGTGCTTTCATTGAGAGTTCATCCGTGTCGTCACCAATAGGCCCGATGGCTCCTTCGATCATCAACAACGACGCGGTCCAGGTGAGACTTTTCTCCCGGACAGATCTTCGTATTCGACGGCTTTGCCGCTGCGGGCCAATTAAGCAGCCATCTGGAGCACATCGAAAGCTATGCCCCTGGCCATCAGGTCAGATTTGGAAGTTTGAACTATACGGCCGATATCCGCGGAGACTCGATCTTCAACGGATTCGAGCCGCAGCCAAGCGTGCCGCACCGTCTCGATGGGCATGATCTAGCTCAGAGCCGAGCGTGCCACGGAGGCCGCACTCAAAGATCTGCTCCGACCCTTAATCCGGGCCGGATTCCCCGATCGAGGACGAGTGGTTGGACACCGCCTCGGGGCCACAATCTCTGGCGATTGAGCCGAACTCCATCCCTGTCGCTGCGAAGACCTCGACTAGTGGTGCGGACTCTTCTCCGGGACTCCGAACCCTCCAGCGCCCACCGCTAATCGAATCCGATTGGGCGCCGGTCATGGAGTTCATCGCCACGGACATCTTTCAAGACTCACCCTTTGGCGACATCCTGAATTCACTAAAGTCTCTCTCTTTATCCGGAGAGCCTGGCGGACTACAGACAGGAAGGTTGGGATACAGACGACGAAGAAATTCAACGCCCACCCACCACCCACTTTATAGCCACTGTCGATGATCTAACCGACATGCTCGACTTCGACTCCGAAGACATCGACGGTATGGACGACGATGCCGGAGACGACCAAGACCCAGCGCCTACGGTGCACTGGAAGGCCACCTCGTCATATGACATATACATGGTGGACATCCCAAAATATGGGAACGACGATGGAACAACGGAGGATGACCCCTCCAAGAAACAACCGAAGCGCCGACGTCAGCGGCGCCGCTCTAAATCCCGCCACAATAAAAATGGTGATTCCGGCACGGGAGATAATAATACCCCGGACAGTGCCGAAGACAACCCCCTCCAGCAGGACTCAACGCAGGAGGAGGGAGAAGCAAGTCCGCACGACAGTGCGGCAGAAAGAGAGGTCGAGGACGATAATTATGCGCCTCCCTCCGAAGATGAGGCAAGCCTCGACGACGACGAATTTATCGTTCCTGAGGATCCCGCTGAACAGGAGCGTTTCAAACGCAGACTTATACCCACGGCAAGCAGCCTCAAGAAAAAGCAGCAACAGCTCAGAGCTGACCAAGACCTGCTAGCTGACAGATGGACTGAAGTCCTTGCAGCCGAAGAGTATGAACTCGAACGCCCCTCCAAAAGCTACCCTGAACGCAGGCCGTTGCCTCGATCAGAGGAGGAAGCACCCAAGTCACCAGCGCACGACATGGCAGACCGGCCACCCCGTGGCCGCGACAGAGAAGTCTCTCGGCCCTCCGCTCAAGCCACACCCCAACGCCACTCAAAAAGTACCAAGGCACGGGAAAACGCGCCGGACTTGCGCGATATATTGGAGGATAAGGCAAAACATACAAGATCGATCTACGGATCGCGTGGGCGCCCAACGACGCGGGATGATTACCGTCGCGCCGGATACAAACCCGGCCGGGGCGAACACGATGAGACAAAGCTCATATGAGCTACGCCGTGATATAGCCCAATATCTGAGGCGCCAAGACACCCACTATGCTTCACAGATGAAGTAATGGATCATCAAATCCCCGAGGGCTTCAAACCCGTAAACATCGAATCATACGATGGTACCACAGATCCTGCGGTCTGGATCGAGGACTATTTCCTCCATATCCACATGGCCCGCGGTGATGATCTACATGCCATCAAATACCTCCCACTCAAGCTTAAAGGACCAGCTCGGCATTGGCTCAATAGCTTGCGAGCAGAATCAATTGGTTGTTGGGAGGACCTGGAAGCCGCATTCCTTGATAACTTCCAGGGCACATATGTGCGACCACCAGACGCCGATGACCTTAGCCACATAATCCAGCAGCCAGAAGAATCGGCGGACAATTACGGACACGGTTCCTAACAAAGAAAAATCAAATCGTTGATTGTCCGGATGCAGAAGCCCTTGCAGCCTTCAAACATAACATCCGCGGCGAGTGGCTTGCCCGGCACCTAGGACAGGAAAAGCCAAAATCCATGGCAGCCCTCACAACACTCATGACCCGCTTTTGTGCGAGAGAGGACAGCTGGCTAGCTCGAAGCAACAACTTGGCCAAACACCCTGATAGTTCGGATACCAAGGACAGCAATGGCAGGTCGCGTCGCAACAAGAACAATCGCCGCATTAACGGCGATAATGCTGAAGATACGGCCGTCAATGCCGGATTCAGAGGCTCTAAACCCTTTCAACGGAAGAAGCCATTCAAAAGAAATACCCAGGGCCCGTCCAACTTGGACCGAATACTCGATCGCTTGTGCCAGATACATGGCACCCCTGAAAAACCAATAATCACACCAACAGGGATTGTTGGGTGTTCAAGCAAGCAGGCAAGTTAAGTGCCGAACTCAATGACAAGGGGCTGCATAGCGATGACGAGGAAGAGCCCCGGCCGCCAAACAATAGAGGACAGAAGGGTTTTCCCACACAAGTGCGGACGGTGAACATGATATACGCAACCCATATACCCAAAAGGGAGCGGAAGCGTGCACTAAGGGACGTATATGCGATGGAGCGATCGCCCGAAGTTCAACCCATGGTCTTCTGCCCGATCACCTTCGATCGAAGGACCACCCACTACCATCCGTCACGGCGGTTTCGCCGCATTGGTTCTTGACCCAATTATTGACGGATTTCACCTCACCAGTCCCGATGGGCGGCGGTAGCAACTGAACCTGCTTTATCGGGATACAGTTCGCAAAATGGGCATAGACCCTCAAGAATTAAACCTACAAAGACGACCTTTAAAGGCGTCATACCGGGTGTAGAGGCCAATTATGCGGGCTCGATTACACTCGAAGTGGTCTTCGGATCCCAGATAACTTCCGGCGAAGAGTTAATCTTCGACATAGTCCCGTTCTTGGCGGCTATCATGCACCTTTGCCGGACGAACCGCATTTGCAAAGTTCAATGCGGTGCCGCACTACGCATACCTCAAGCTCAAGATGACAGGCCCTCGAGGAGTAATCACGGTCAATGGAAACACCGAACGCTCTCTCTAAACGGAGGAGCACACGGCGGCCCTCGCGGCGGAGGTACAAAGCAGCCTCTCACAGCACTTCTCGAGTCCGGCCACTAAGCATCCGGACACTATCAAGCGCGCCCGGAGTAACCTACAACAAGACCGCCTGGCACGATTCAAACACGCGTAGCAATCCGGCCCCAACCCCAGCCCTCGCGAAATTGCGAAGCCAATACTACGCGTACATAACTTCTGTTGTGGAGATACCATGGGCACAAGGGGAGGGGCACGACCACGGAAAGCCCGGAATGTGGCTCAACCGCACCAGGGGCTCCCGATTGTGTCATTCTTTTTCTTTTTTCCTTTTTCTTCCTTTTTTACTTTCAGGACTCCGTCTTCCAGAAGTCCTGTCTCGCACTAGAATCGCCCGAACCCACGATGCAATAGCCGGGAAGCGTAAAGCCACGTCAAGTGTTCAGTGGTCTCTATTACGAGCATTATACCTGTTTTACATACCATCCCGCAGCTTACCCCTGGAGGGGACATGTTAGATAGTCCCATCCCTTGCTTATCGCACTATTTGTATCGTTCTGCTTTCATTGCAGTACCTTTTTGAATAAACAATACATAGCTTTTGCCTATTATTGCACTCTTTTCTTTATATGTTCATTTCATGACATTACGCACCCGTACACTTTGGTACGGCCAATACACCAGGGGCTTAAGTACCCCAAAATTATGGTGTGATAAGTCCGAACACTTTCACAAGTGCGGCACCCTGAACTTATAACATTATATGAATCGGCTCCGAATCATGTCTTGGGTCAATAGTTGGGTTTGCCCGGCTCCCGTGTTTTGGTACCTTACGCTCATTATATCGGCTAAGGTAGCACCGGAGAACCATCGCGATTGTGCCCAGCTTGAGCTGGGTCGAGCACCTCAGTGGAGAAAGCTAAAACTGACCGTCATGATAGGGCGAGAGCCGGTCGCTGTTTGAGAGGTTTTTTCGGGTCCCTAAAGACTTATGCCGCTTAGAGCGAGGAACCCGAATTGTCCGGCCAAGGCGTGGATAGCGCCCGAACTCGGTCTTCCGAATACTAGGGGCTTCGCCGAAATTTAAAATTATAGAATTCTATGGCTAAGTGAGAGTGTTCCAGCATTATAAGTACGGTTGCCTGGTTCGTTGCGTTGAGCGCCTCCCTAGATGGACCCAAGAATGGGAACAAGAGTGCTCAAGTTTATCCCGAACACCCAACACTCGTGGCATGGGGGCTGAAGCCAACGACTTGCCATCTCTCAAATTTGATAAACGGCCGCACAGAAGGTAATATTTTAAATTGATAAGCATTGCTTAGCGCATATGAACAAGTTTTCAGCGTCTGTGATAACAAATGTGAGTCTATTCAAAAATTACATCTTTGGAGCACTCATCCGCTATTCGGCAGGCACCCTTCAGGAGGCCCTCATAGTACATTTCGGGCGTGCGATGTTCCTTGCCCTTCGGTGGCCCGTCCGTCACAAGCTTCTCCGCATCTGGCTTGCCCGAGTGCACTTTAGCACGGGCAAGGGCCCGACGGACACCTTCAATGCAGACGGAGCGCTTGATGACTTCAATCCGTGGACAGGTGTCCACCAGCCGCCGCACTTGCCCAAAGTAGCTCCCAGGCATGGCTTCCAATGGCCACAGCTGAACTATGAGGCCATTCATGGCATGTTCGGCGACCTTGTGGAGCTCGACCAACTGCTTCAGCTGGTCGCTTAGGGGCACCGGATGTCCAGCCTCAGCATATTGAGACCAGAACACCTTCTCCGTTGAGCTCCCCTCCTTGGCGCGGTAGAATGCGGCATCATCAGACACACTACGGGGCAGATCTGCGAATGCTCCTGGAGAGCTCCGAATCCGGGTAAGTAATAGGTAATTCACTTTCACATGCTTGCTTTGCATAAAGAATTCCTTACCCGCCGCTATCTTCTTTAGCAATTCAATTTCTTGGAGGGCTTTTTGGGCCTCGGCCTTAGCAGCTTTGGCACTCTCAAGAGCCGAAGCAAGCTCGGACTCTCGGGTCTTCGAGTCATGCTCCAAACTCTCGTGTTTTTCCACGAGAGCCTGGAGCTCTTGCCGCACCTCCGCCATTGCGCCTCCCCTTCTCTCGCTTGGTGCATTCCGCAGCCGCTTTGTTTTCGGCCACGGACACCGCCTCCTTCAGGGTCGCCACCTCGTTCGTGGCCCCTGCAGTACCCATGTTATTCCTGTTATTTTTTGCAACCAAAACCTTTTCTATAAGGTATTACTTACCTTCCTTGTCCTCGAGCTGCTTCTTGGCAAGGCCGAGCTCATTCTCGGACCGCTCGAGGCTTTGCTTCAATGCATCGACCTCCATGATCGGTCTGGCGGCAGAGGTCAAGAACAGCCTGCATTCCCATATTGACATACTTATGTTAGACTCCTGCGTATATCTTTTAGATCCTTAGTCCGGCTTTTCTTCCCGAACACCGAACTAAGCATCAGAAACTCTTGTCTATGCGGTAATATTTTTACATATTCTCAACTTACCTCAAAGCCTGTTAGAAGGCTGGTACAAGCTTCGGTCAGCCCGCTCTTGGCGGACTAAACTGTCCGGATCACCGCACTCATAACAGTGCGGTGCTCCTCCTTGATGGAAGCGCTGTTAAGCGCCTCCAGTAAGCTATCCGGTGCCTCCGGTTGGACGGAGAACACCGGCGTCTTACCCTTCTTGCGAAGGGACCGCTTGCCGGACTCCGGAACAGCTGAAGGTTCCGGCATGGAGTCCGGACGAGGGTCGGGCTTAGAGCCCCTGGGGGTCTTGCCCCCCACACGCCTGGAGTCCGGGAGGCTGCCTTGCGGCGCCTCCTACGCCACCTCCTCTTGACCAGGCCCCCCTTGGGGCCCACATGGCGTCGTCCATGGCGTGAGGTGAGGAGGCGGCCGGAAGTGAAGTACTCTCCATTTCCGGCGAACTCGAGGACCCACTCAGCAAGCGGCGAACTTCGCCCTTGGGCGAGCTGCATGATTGTTCGACATTAGAGAACACTATGCAATGATAAAAAGCCATGGGTATCCGGACACTTACGATCTCGCCAGGGGCTTGGCCCTTGTTGGCCAATCCTCCTCGTCGTTGTCGACGTTGGTGGAGAAGTCCGAAGGAAGGGTTCTTCCTTTCTTGGACCCTCCGGCCTCCCCAGTTGGGGCGGCCTTCCTTTTCCTCTCCTCCCCCGCTGGGGGAGAGGCTTCTTTTTCCTCCTCCTCGTCCTCAGGAGAAGATTCTGCTTTAGAATCGGCGGCACTGGCGTCGGGAGCTCCTTCGAGTTCCCATGGCCTCCTTCTTGGCCTTCTTCTCCGGCACCACATGGGGTACCGGAGCCAGCAGCCTTCCAGATTAATCGGGCGTCCGCTGGAGTCTTCCGGCAAAGGAGACGATTAATCTGTCCGGACGTCTTCACCGATCTGTCAAAGATTAGGGAGTTTTAGATCCCACATAGAGTCGATCTATGAAAAAAGAGTCTCGTAAAGGGTAAAATAACTTACCTCGCCCGGCTTGACGCGCGCGAAATGTATCCGCGATCTTTGTTAGCGGATGCGGGGCTTCAGCACCCTTGAACAGCACCTTCCAGGCATCTTCGTACGTAGTGTCGAAGAGCCGGCTCAAGGTTCGATGATGTGCCGGAACGAACTCCCACAAATTAAAGGCCCGTTGTTGGCATGGGAGAATCCGGCGGATGAGCATCACCTGGATTACGTCGACAAGCCTGAGATTCTTGTCCACCAGGTTTCGGACGCATGTCTGGAGTCCGGATGGCTCTTTCCATGACAAGAGCCGTGTGGGGAAGCCAGATCTGAATTCGGGGGCCGCCACCCATTCGGGGTCGCGTGGCTCGGTGATGTAGAACCACCCCGATTGCCACCCCTTTATTGTCTCCACAAAGGCGCCCTTGAGCCATAGGACTTTGGTCGTCTTGCCGACCATGGCGCCTCCGCACTCCGCTTGACGGCCGCCCACAACCTTCGGCCTGACATTGAAGGTCTTCAGCCATAGGCTGAAGTGGGGCTGGATGCAGAGGAAGGCGTCGCCTGCACGATAAACACCGAGATGTTGAGGATGAAATTGGGGCCAGGTCGTGGAAATCCAGGCCGTAGTAGAACATGAGCCCCGGACAAATGGGTGAAGTGGAAAACCTAGTCAGCGGAGGAAGTGGGGAGAAACACCACCCTCTCATGGGGCCTAGGGGTTGGAATGAGCTGCCTGCGTCGGGCAGCCTCAGGCGGCGATGTCGCCGGACAAATATCCGGCCTCCCGCAGTCTTGTGATGTGCCCCTCCGTGACGGAGGAGGCCATCCACCTGCCTCCCGCTCCTGACATGGTTGGAGAAGGTTGAGGTGGGATGTGCGGACTTGGGCGCTGGAGCTCGAGTGCACGAGAATGGATGAGCAAAGGAGGAAGAAGGCGCAGGTGAGAAGGTGGATCCTTATCCCCTTATATGGACGGACGAAGTTATGCGTCCCCCACCAGCCTGGTAAAACTCGCTTATCTCCCAAGCGCCGTAATCAATGGCGCGGATGGGTTACCCACGTCCGTATTGATGAGAATCCCGGAATAAGGGGGCACGATCTATGCTTTGATAAGACGTGCCAAGGAAACTGCCTCGCTAAACGCGCTAAGGTGGAACGGTAAAAAACGATTCATATAAAGGCCTGACCGTGGTGTGATGTCACGCCGCGGAATACGTCAGCAGATCTGTGCAAAAGTTATTCTCTCTACGGTGGTATGTGGAACTTGTTTTGCAAAGCCGGACACTATCCTTGTGTTCAAAACCTTCTATGAAGTATTCGGAGGAGGAACCCGCCTTGCAATGCCAAAGACAATATGCGCCGGACTAAATCGTCATTGAAGCCTGGTTCGAGGGCTCTTGAGGAGTCTGGACTAGGGGTGTCCGGATAGCGAACTATCATCACGGTGGACTCCAAGACTATGAAGATACAAGATTGAAGACTTCGTCCGTGTGCGGATGGGACTCTCCTTGGCGTGGAAGGCAAGCTTGGCGTCTGAGATATGTAGATCTCCTACCATTGTAACCGACTACTGTAACCCTAACCTATCCGGGTGTCTATATAAACCGGAGGGTTTTAGTCCGTGAGGACAACAACAATCATACCATAGGCTAGCTTCTAGGGTTTAGCCTCCTTGATCTTGTGGTAGATCTACTCTTGTACTACCCATATCATCAATATTAATCAAGCAGGAGTAGGGTATTACCTCCATCGAGAGGGCCCGAACCTGGGTAAAAACATCGTGTCCCTTGTCTCCTATTACCATCCGCCTAGACGCACAGTTCGGGACCCCCTACCCGAGACCCGCCGGTTTTGACACCGACATCCTCTATGTAACCATAATATGTTTCCTTTCCCATCTTGGTTGTTGCGTCAAAGCGGACACCACTATTTTGGTTGGTGCTCTTCTTATCTTGGGCGATCGTGTAAAATGTATTACCATTTATCTCGTACCCTTTGAAAGTCATTATATTAGAAGATGGTAACTGGGATAGCGAGTACATGTCATCTTCAATAGAGGCGTCATGCATGGTACGTGTCTGTAACCAGCCGACGAAACTCCTGGGTTGTTCACGTGTAATCCAGTCATCAGACCGCTCCGGGTGTTTGGAGCGTAGAAAATTCTTGTGTTCGTCCATATATGGAGCCACCAAGGCGGAATTCTGTAGAACTGTGTAGTGTGCTTCAGTGAGAGAATGTCCGTCCATACATATTAGTTGATTCCTTCCTAGCATGCCTTTTCCTCGATGCGCCCTTATGCCGCCATTCAGGAACACCAATCGGCTTAAGGTCAGGAATAAAGTCAATACAAAACTCAATGACCTCCTCATTGTGATGGCCCTTGGAGATGCTTCCTTCTGGCCTAGCACGGTTATGAACATATTTCTTTAAGACTCCCATGAACCTCTCAAAGGGGAACATATTGTGTAGAAATACAGGACCCAAAGTGTTAATCTCTTCGCATAGGTGAACTAGGACGTGCATTATGATGTTGAAGAAGGATGGTGGGAACACCAACTCGAAACTGACAAGACATTGCACCAAATCATTCTCTAACCTTGGTATGATTTCTGGATCGATTACCTTCTGAGAGATTGCATTGAGGAATTCACATAGCTTCACAATGGCTAATCGAACGTTATCTAGTAGAAGCCCCCTCAATGCAACCGGAAGCAGTTGCATCATAATCACGTGGCAGTCATGAGACTTTACGTTCTGGAACTTTTCTCTGCCATATTTATTATTCCCTTTATATTCGATGAGAAGCCAGACGGTACCTTAATACTGAGCAGGCATTCAAAGAAGATTTCCTTCTCTTCTTTGGTAAGAGCGTAGCTGGCATGACCCTGATGTATGCCGTCTTTTCCGTGCATATGTTGCTGGTCCTCCCGTGCCTCAGGTGTATTTTTTGTCTTCCCATACACGCCCAAGAAGCCAAGCAGGGTCACGCAAAGATTCTTCGTCACGTGCATCACGTCGATTGCGGAGCGGACCTCTAGGTCTTTCCAATAGGGCAGGTCCCAAAATATAGATTTCTTCTTCCACATGGGTGCGCGTCCGTTAGCGTCATTCGGAACAGGTTGTCCGCCAGGACTCTTTCCAAAGACTACCTTCAAATCCTTGACCATATCATGTACATCAACACCAGTACGGTGGCGAGGCTTCGTCCGGTGATCCGCCTCACCTTTGAAATGCTTGCCTTTCTTTCTTACGGGATGCCTTCTCAGAAGAAATCGACGATGTCCCAGGTACACATTCTTCCTACAATTTTCCAAATATATACTGTCCGTATCGTCCAAACAGTGCGTGCATGCACGGTATCCCTTATTTGTCTGTCCTGAAAGGTTACTGAGAGCAGGCCAAACATTGATGGTCACGAACAGCAACGCCTTTAGGTCAAATTCTTCCCCCATGTGCTCATCCCACGCACGTACACCTATTCCATTCCACAGCTGTAAGAGTTCTTCAACTAATGGCCTTAGGTACACATCAATGTCGTTGCCGGGTTGCTTAGGGACTTGGATGAGCACTGGCATCATAATGAACTTCCGCTTCATGCACAACCAAGGAGGAAGGTTATACAAACATAGAGTCACATGCCAGGTGCTATGGTTGCTGCTCTGCTCCCCAAAAGGATTAATGCCATCTTCACTTAGACCAAACCATACGTTCCTTGCGTCATCTGCAAACTCCTTCCCGTACTTTCTCTCGATTTTTCTCCACTGCGACCCGTCAACGGTACTCTCAACTTTCCGTCTTTCTTACGGTCTTCTCTGTGCCATCGCATCGCCTTGGCATGCTCTTTGTTTTGGAACAAACGTTTCAACCGTGGTATTATAGGAGCATACCACATCACCTTGGCAGGAATCTTCTTCCTGGGGCGCTCGCCCTCGACATTGCTACGACTCGAGCTTGCGTTGTTTTTCCCCGAAGAGGAGAGGATGATGCAGCACAGTAGCGTAAGTATTTCCCTCAGTTTTTGAGAACCAAGGTATCAATCCAGTAGGAGGCCACGCATAAGTCCCTCGTACCTGCACAAAATGATAGCTACTCGCAACCAACGCGATTAGGGGTTGTCAATCCCTTCACGGTCACTTACGAGAGTGAGATCTGATAGAGATAATATTTTTGGTATTTTTGGTATAAAGATGCAAAGTGAAAAGTAAAAGCAAAGTAAAAAACAAAGCAAGTAAATAAAGTGATAGAGATTGATATGATGAGCATAGACCTGGGGGTCATAGGTTTCACTAGTGGCTTCTCTCAAGAGCATAAGTATTCCACGGTGGGTGACCAAATTACTGTTGAGCAATTGACAGAATTGAGCATAGTTATGAGGTTATCTAGGTATGATCATGTATATAGGCATCATGACTGAGACAAGTAGACCGAAATGATTTTGCATCTACTACTATTACTCCACTCATCGACCGCTATCCAGCATGCATCTAGAGTATTAAGTTAAAAACAAAGTAACGCCTTAAGCAAGATGACATGATGTAGAGGAATAAATTCATGCAATATGATAAATACCCCATCTTGTTATCCTCGATGGCAACAATACAATACGTGTCTTGCAACCCTTTACACATCCGGGTAAGGACACCGCAAAATTGAACCCAAAGCTAAGCACTTCTCCCATTGCAAGAACTACCAATCTAGTTGGCCAAACCAAACAGATAATTCAAAGAGACTTGCAAAGATAACTCAATCATACATAAAAGAATTCAGAGAAGATTCAAATATTTTTCATAGATAAGCTGGATCATAAAGCCACAATTCATCGGTCTCAACAAACACACCGCAAAAAGAAGATTACATCGAATAGATCTCCACGAGAGAGGGGGAGAACATTGTATTGAGATCCAAAAAGAGAGAAGAAGACATCTAGCTACTAGCTATGGACCCGAAGGTCTGAACTAAACTACTCACACTTCATCGGAGGGGCTATGGTGTTGATGTAGAAGCCCTCCGTGGTGGATGCCCCCTCCGGCGGAGCTCCGGAACAGGCCCCAAGATGGGATCTCGTGGATCTGAGGAAGATGCGGCGGGGTAATTAGGTTTTTGGCTCCTCTTCTGATCGTTTGGGGATACGTAGGTATATATAGGAGGAAGGAGTGCGTCGGTGGAGCGTCAGGGGCCCCACGAGGTAGGGGGCGCGCCCAGGGGGGCGTGCCCTCCACCCTCATGACCGCCTCTGGCACTTCTTGGAGTAGGGTCCAAGTCTCCTGGATCATGTTCGGTGAGAAGATCACGTCCCCGAAGGTTTCATTCCGTTTGGACTCCGTTTGATATTCCGTTTCTTCGAAACACTGAAATAGGCAAAAAACAGCAATTCTGGGCTGGGCCTCCGGTTAATAGGTTTGTCCCAAAAGTAATATAAAAGTGGAAAATAAAGCCCAATATAGTCCAAAACAGTAGATAAAGTAGCATGGAGCAATCAAAAATTATAGATACGTTGGAGACGTATCAGGCATCCCAAGCTTAATTCTGCCGTCCTCGAGTAGGTAAATGATAAAAAGAGAATTTTTGATGCGGAGTGATACTTTGGCATAATTTCAATATAAATCTTCTTACTTGTGATATGAATATTCAGATCCGAAAGATTTTAGACAAAAGTTCATATTGACATAAAATAATAATACTTCAAGCATACTAATCAAAGCAATCATGTCTTCTCAAAATAACATGGCAAAAGAAAGTTCATCCCTACAAAATCATATAGTTAGGCCATGCTTCATTTTCGTCACACAAAGATGTTCCCAACTTCTATACCCCCGATGACAAGCCAAGCAATTGTTTCATACTCAAATAATCTCAAACTCTTTCAACCTTTACATAACACGTGGCGCGAGCCATGGATATAGCACTATGGGTGGAATATAATATGATGATGGGATTGTGTGGAGAAGACAAAAAAGGAGAAAGTATCATATCGACGAGGATAATCAACGGGCTATGGAGATGCCCATCAATTGATGTCAACATGAGGAGTAGGGATTGCCATGCAACGGATGCACTAGAGCTATAAGTATATGAAAGCTCTACAAAAGAAACTAAGTGGGTGTGCATCCAACTTGCTTGCTCACGAAGACCTAGGGCATTTTGAGTAAGCCCATCATTGGAATATACAAGCCAAGTTCTATAATGAAAAATTCCCACTAGTATATGAAAGTGACAAAATGAGAGACTCTCTATCATGAAGATCTTAGTGCTACTTTGAAGCACAATATATGAGACTCACTACATGAAGAACAAGGTGCTACTTTTAAGCACAAGTGTGGTAAAAGGATAGTAGCATTGTCCCTTCTCTCTTTTTCTCTCATTTTTTTATTGGGCCTTTTCTCTTTTTTTATGGCCTCTTTTTTTTCTTTTTTTTATTTCGTCCGGAGTCTCATCCCGACTTGTGGGGGAATCATAGTCTCCATCATCCTTTCCTCACTTGGGACAGTGCTCTAATAATGATGACCATCACACTTCTATTGATTACAACAATAAGGATTACAACTCGAAACTAGAACAAGATATGACTCTATATGAATGCCTCCGGCGGTGTACCGGGATGGTGCAATGAATCAAGAGTGACATGTATGGAAAATAATGCATGGTGGCTTTGCCACAAATATGATGTCAACTACATGATCATGCAATGGAAATATGACAAAAGTAATGTATGTCATAATAATGATGATGGAAGTTGCATGGCAATATATCTCTGAATGGCTATGGAAATGCCATGATAGGTAGGTATGGTGGCTGTTTTGAGGAAGATATAAGGAGGTTTATGTGTGAAAGAGCGTATCATATCACAGGGTTTGGATGCACCGGCGAAGTTTGCACCAACTCTCAAGGTGAGAAAGGGCGATGCACGGTACCGAAGAGGCTAGCAAATGCGGAAAGGTAAAAGTGCGTATAATCCATGGACTCAACATTAGTCAAAAGAACTCATATACTTATTGCAAAAATTTAGAAGCCATCAAAAATCAAGTACTACACGCAATGCTCCTAGGGGGATAGATTGGTAGGAAAAGACCATCGCTCGTCCCCGACCGCCACTCATAAGGATGCACAAGCCGGTACACTTCATGTTTCAAATTTGTTACACAACTTTACCCATACGTGCATGCTACGGGACTTGCAAACTTCAACACAAGTATTTCTCAAATTCACAATTATCAACTAGCACGACTTTGATATTATTACCTCCATATCTCAAAACAATTATGAAGCATTAAATTTATCTTAGTATTCAATTCACTCAAAAGAAAGTTTCACATATCTTGAGTACCAAGTATATTAACATTAAGCAAATTACCATGCTATTAACGACTCTCAAAATAATCTAAGTGAAGCATGAGAGATCAAGTTTCTTTAAAACAAATCCAGCACCGTGCTCTAAAAGATCTAAGTGAAGCACTAGAGCAAAAATTATCACGCTGAAAAGATATAAGTGAAGCACTATGAGCAAAACTATCAAGCTCAAAAGATATAAGTGAAGCACATAGAGTATTCTAACAAATTCCAAATCATGTATGGCTCTCTCAAAAGGTGTGTACAGCAAGGATGATTGTGGTAAACTAACAAGCAAAGGCATAAATAATACAAGACGCTCCAAGCAAAACACATATCATGTGGTGAATAAAAATATAGGTCCAAGTAAATTACCGATGGAAGTGGATGAAAGAGGGGATGCCTTCCGGGGCATCCCCAAGCTTTGACTTTTTGGTGTCCTTGGATTACCTTGGGGATGCCATGGGCATCCCCAAGCTTAGGCTCTTGCCACTCCTTGTTCCATAATCCATCAAAAGAATTCACCCAAAACTTGAAAACTTCACAACACAAAACTCAATAGAAATCTCGTGAGCTCCGTTAGAGAAAGAAAACAAAAGACTACTTTAAGGTACTGTAATTAACTCATTCTTTATTTATATTGGTGTTAAACCTACTCTATTCCAACTTCTCTATGGATTATAAACTATTTTACTAGCCATAAATTCATCAAAATAAGCAAACAACACATGCAAAACAGAATCTGTCAAAAACAGAACAGTCTGTAGTAATCTGTAACTAACGCAAACTTATAGAACTCAAAAAATTCTACCAAAATTAGAAGACTTGGAAAATTTGTTTATTGATCAGCAGCAATTGGAATCAGTATTTTATCACGTTCTGGTGATTTTTAACAATTCAGGCACTGAGCGCAAAGATTCTGGAAATTACAGCAAGATCAAATAACTATCTCCCAAGAAGATCTAATAGGTTTAACTTGGCACAAAAACTAATTAAAAGATAAAACCACATCTAAACAGAGGCTAGATGGATTATTTATTCCTAAACAGAAGCAAAAAAAAATTTGGGTTGCCTCCCAACAAGCGCTATCGTTTAACGCCCCTAGCTAGGCATAAATGCAAGGATAGATCTAGGTGGTGCCGTAGTAATAAGATAGATCGGTGAAACTCATTTCATATTCTCTACGTTCGGCAGTAAGTTTTCTTTGAGGCAAGCAAAAGTAATCAAAAGGGCTAAATTTAATAGGACAAAAGTCCCCAAGATCAATTTTAGGAGGTATAGGTTCCTCTTTTGGCCCTTCGCATTGCACAACCAATTCATCATTATAAGCATTCTTTTAATGAACTTGGTGAGCCTATACTCAAGAGAGCATCCAAGCTCATTATTTCGAATAGCCAAATCATCATTAAGCTCAGAGATTCTATCAATTAAAATATTGGTAGGCACTTTTTTTTCTAAGATTTTCATTGAAAGCAACATAGTCGATAGATTGAAAACGCATTATTTCTTCTTGATAAAAAAAGATAGATTCTATGGGAGGACGGCCAGCGTCCACCCTATAGCGCAAAGATTTCTTTGGCTTCTTTTATTATAAATCTGAATTCATGAGCCAAAAAGATAGTAGCGGCACGCTTAACAGAGGAGTGTTCAATATTAGAAAATTCTAGGAAAATTCTTTGTATAGAAAGGTGCATATGCATAAATTGCCTTTCAAGTTCAACGATAAGCATGGCAATAGCGTCCGCAAGACTACTAGTTATATGGAGCATAGAACCACCCATAGAGGGTAAAGCACCAGCAAAGGTAAAAAAATCGTGAATAACTCCTTTTCCAATAATATTACCACTACCGATTCGAAATCTTTTTGTGTGATAGGTAGGGGATTCTTCAGCAGGAGCTTCAGAATTTTCCATATTATTATCACCCATATCGGCGATAATTTCTCCAATTTCAGACATAGCGATAAGCAAGCAAACTAACACACGGGCAAACAAAAGGCAAAGGGAAAGGGAGGAGGAGATTGGGAAAGAGAGGGCAAATAAAACGGCAAAGGTGAAGTGGGGGAGAGGAAAACGAGAGGCAAATGGCAAATAATGTAATGCGAGAGATAGGGATTGTGATGGGTACTTGGTATGTTGACTTTTGCGTAGACCTCCCGGCAATGGTGCAGAAATCCTTCTTGCTACGTCTCGAGCTTGCGTTGGTTTTCCCGAAGAGGAGAGGATGATGCAGCAAGATGGCGTAAGTATTTCCCTCAGTTTTTGAGAACCAAGGTATCAATCCAGAGGAGGCCACGCGCCAAGTCCCTCGTACCTGCACAAAGCGATAGCTACTCGCAACCAACGCGTTTAGGGGTTGTCAATCCCTTCACGGTCACTTACGAGAGTGAGATCTGATAGAGATAATGTTTTTGTATTTTTTGTATAAAGATGCAAATTGAAAAGTAAAAGAAAAGTAAACTCAAATCAAGTAAATAAAGCTATAGAGATTGATATGATGAGAATAGACCCGGGGGCAATAGGTTTAACTAGTGGCTTCTCTCGAGAGCATAAGTATTCCACGGTGGGTGAACAAATTACTGTTGAGCAATTGATGAATTGAGCATAGTTATGAGGTTATCTAGGTATGATCATGTATATAGGCATCACGTCCGAGACAAGTAGACCCGAAATGATTACGCATCTACTACTATTACTCCACTCATCGGCGCTATCCGGCATGCATCTAGAGTATTAAGTTAAAACAAAGTAACGCCTTAAGCAAGATGACATGATGTAGAGGAATAAATTCATGCAATATGATAAATACCCCATCTTGTTATCCTCGATGGCAACAATACAATACGTGCCTTGCAACCCTTTACGTCACTAGGTAAGGACACCGCAAGATTGAACCCAAAGCTAAGCACTTCTCCCATTGCAAGAACTACCAATCTAGTTGGCCAAACCAAACGGATAATTCGAAGAGACTTGCAAAGATAACTCAATCATACATAAAAGAATTCAGAGAAGATTCAAATATTATTCACAGATAAGCTGGATCATAAACCCACAATTCATCGATCTCAACAAACACATCGCAAAAAGAAGATTACATCGAATAGATCTCCATGAGAGAGGGGGAGAACATTGTATTGAGATCCAAAAAGAGAGAAGAAGTCATCTAGCTACTAGCTATGGACCCGAAGGTCTGAAGTAAACTACTCACACTTCATCGGAGGGGCTATGGTGTTGATGTAGAAGCCCTCCGTGGTGGATGCCCCTCCGTGGAGCTCCGGAACAGGCCCCAAGATGGGATCTCGTGGATACAGGAAGGTACGGCAGTGGAATTAGGTTTTTGGCTCCTCTTTTGATCGTTTGGGGATACATAGGTATATATAGGAGGAAGGAGTACGTTGGTGGAGCGTCAGGGGGCCCACGAGTTAGGGGGCGCGCCCTCCATCCTCGTGACCGCCTTTGGCACTTCTTGAAGTAGGGTCCAAGTCTCCTGGATCACGTTCGGTGAGAAGATCACGTTCCCGAAGGTTTCATTCCGTTTGGACTCCGTTTGATATTCCGTTTCTTCGAAACACTGAAATAGGCAAAAACAGCAATTTGAAATTTGGGCCTCCGGTTAATAGGTTAGTCCCAAAAGTAATATAAAAGTGGAAAATAAAGCCCAATATAGTCCAAAACAGTAGATAAACTAGCATGGAGCAATTAAAAATTATAGATACGTTGGAGACGTATCAGACATCACCAGGGTCATCGCGGCTGATCTTATAGCGCAATGCACCACATACCGGGCAAGCGTTCAAATCCTCGTACTCACCGCGGTAGAGAATGCAGTCATTATGGCATGCATGTATCTTTTGCACCTCTAACCCTAGAGAGCAGACAACCTTCTTTGCTTCATACGTACTCTCGGGCAATTCGTTGTCCTTTGGAAGCATATTCTTTATCATTACCAGCAACTTTCCAAATCCCTTGTCAGATACACCATTATCTACTTCCATTGCAGCAATTCCAGTGTGGTGCCCAAATTTTTCTTGTCAGCTTCGCAATTCGGGTACAACAATCTCTTGTGATCCTCTAACATGCGCTGCAACTTCTTCTTCTCCAAATTACTTGCGCAGTTTCTCTTTGCATCGGCAATGGCCCAACCTAGATCATCAGCGGGCTCATCTGATGCCTCTTCTTCAGCTTCTTCCCGCATTGTCAGCTCAGCTTCTTCCCCCATTGTTGTATCATCGTATTCAGGGAACCCATGGCCAGGATAGCTGTCGTCATCCTCTTCTTCTTCATTGTCTTCCATAATAACCCCTCTTTCTCCATGCTTTGTCCAAACATTATAGTGGGGCATGACACCGGACTTAAATAGGTGGACGTGAATGGTTCTTGACGTATAGTAATTGTGATCATTCTTACAGACAGCACATGGACAAGGCATAAAACCATCCACCCGCTTGTTTGCCTCAGCCGCAAGCAGAAAATTTTGCATGCCATTAATGAACTCGGGAGAGCATCGGCCATCGTACATCCATTGTCGGCTCATCTTCATTACACAACACCTAAAAGACCAAATTAATACAAGTTCATACATAAAGTTCATACATAAAGTTCATACAACACGTAGATGCAACAAACAAATAACTCTCTAACTAAAGCATTTAAATGCAACAACAAATGCGATTAAGATCAAAACTAAGGTAACAATTGATCCAACAGCATAATGATACCAAGCCTCACTATCAATGGCATATTTTCTAATCTTTCCAATCTTCAAGCGCATTTTCTCCATCTTGATCTTGTGATCATTGACGACGTCGGCAACATGCAACTCCAATTCCATCTTCTCCCCCTCAATTCTTTTCAATTTTTCTTTCAAATACTTGTTTTCTCTTTCAACTAAATTTAACCTCTCGACAATAGGGTCGGTTGGAATTTCCGGTTCACAAACCTCCTAAATAAAAATATCTATGTCAACTTGATGGGCATAATAATTTGTCATAAACACGAAATTCAACAACTAGTTTTAAAAGATAATATACCACATCCGAATCATAACAAGGACGAGGGCCGACGGGGACAGATATCAAAACCATGGCACTATGTATAACAAACAACGTACGGGTAAGATAATTATACGAGTAACTATATATCCAAATCACACAAACATCAATTTGATAATGTAAAACATTCATGAACAAGAGGCTCACCACAAGGTGGTGCCGGCGACGGGATGGTGCGGGCGATCGACGGTGGTTACGACGGAGATTTAGAAGGCACTAAGTAAACCACACCTACATATGCAACCTAAGTGTTATTTTTGACCTCAAATTGCATATAAATCAAATACTAGCACATATATTTCCTCCCAAATTACTAAACTCATAAATTAATCAATATACAAAGCATTGCAAGAGCTAATCTAGCAATGAGAGATGAAAGGACAAAGTTGCTAACCTTTATGATCATTTGAATGGATGGGGGCCTTCAAATCTTGACAAATTCTAGGCAAAATGTGTGATAAGCTCGAGAGGAAGAGGGGAAGAACAGAAGAAGATGGAAAAGGGGAAGAACAGAGCGAGCTCGGGTGGACGAAGGGTTTATGTACGGCGACCATTAGCCCCGGTTCGTGCCACGAACCGGTACTAAAGGTGCTGGAGGGGCCCCGGACTGACAACATCCTACCACCACTCACTTTAGTACCGGTCCGTGTCACGAACCGGTGCTAAAGGTTAGCCATGAACCGGTACTAATGATAGCGGCCGGCTAGCCGTTGGAACCGGCACTAATGCACACATTAGTGCCGGCTCAAAATCAAACCGACACTAATGTGCTTGACATTTGACCCTTTTTCTACTAGTGCATTGGAGCTTTGCAAGTTACTCCTCCATAAAAATGTATAAGGCAATAATGGGCCCTAGCAATGCACATATGATCTTCAAATGGATCTGGAAAAGCTCTGCACAACTCAGACATAAGATTTTTATCTGGCTACTGGTGCACGATAGAGTGAACACTAGAAACCTTCTTCACAGAAAATCTATGCATCATCCAGATTATACATGTGCACTTTGCAATGAGAAGATTGAAGAAACAGTGATGCACCTATTTTGGTCCTGCAACTTCGCCACAGAATGCCGGTATCAAATCATTCCGAGCAAACAACGAGTCATCTCTCAATATGATGAAATCAGTCTCATAGTAGCCAAACTTCCACAACAGATTATACATCATCCAGATTATACATGTGCACTTTGCAATCAGAAGATTGAAGAAACAGTGATGCACCTATTTTGGGCCTGCAACTTCGCCACAGAATGCCGGTATCAAATCATTCCGAGCAAACAACGAGTCATTTCTCAATATGATGAAATCAGTCTCATAGTAGCCAAACTTCCACAACAGATTGCCATGGACATTGTTATTGCAGGCTGTTGGAGCATCTGGTCAGTAAGAAACGATAAAATCTTCAAGGCACAAACTCCTTCCAAGCCTTCACTGCTTAGAGAAGGGATTGAAAGGGCTAGAATCAGGGCAAGACCAGTGAAAGAACAACTACTAGCTATCTGGTCTGAACACCATTTGTAAACCTCAGTATGATACTTAGAGCTGGCATTGGAAGATTTTTGTGCTCTTTTTTCTTTTTAGCTCTTATACATTACTTTTACTATATAATATATATATTGTAGAACAATTGTTCTACGTTCCAGGGCCTAAAAAAAATCTTTACGAGTAACGAGGCTAGTGTTAGGCTGGGCGGCACGAGGCCCACACATGTAGTGAAAGCTTCATTCTCGACAACAAGCAATACAACTAGTTGTACTAGATGGATATACATGGAAACTCTGTTCGCACGGGAAGAACACCAGGAGCTACTAGACGAGTGGAAATTCTGGATCGTACACATGGACATGGACGCAACGGAGAAGCAGAGTCAGTTATAGTGTTATACGGCCATTGACTCATTGTAGTCGCCGACGCCGAAAGTGCACTTTTCGGCGCTGAGTGTATCTTTTCCGGTACCTGTGATCATTAACGTAGCACTACGAAGTACGTCGCAGGAGGAGGAAGTGGAAATTCAGCCCCTTTGTTTTCCTCTGTTATATCACCTGCAAAAAAAAAAGTTCCCCCCTGTTATATGGAATGGAAACGCTGTTTACTTAGAAGCGTGTATAGAATTTTTTCGACAAAGGTATAGAAATTCCGATGCCTGCATGCACATTGTCAAAGAGTGTAGAAATTCTATTATACGGATGAGATTCATAACTCCGAAACAGGGCAAGCAGGCAGCCACGCGGACTGAAAGCACACACGTAGTAAATTCCGATGCCGGCATGCATATTGTCGTCACGAGTTTCATGCACTCTACTATTTACCAAACTATAATACGGCCTATATATCTAAAATAAGCATAAAGGAATGACAAGAGATCAGTTAGCCACAATGTTCACAACTCCAAGCGTACAAACTTGGAGATTCGTAGTCTTAAACCAAGGAAACGTCCCGCGTATGAACTGTCTTTTGCACAACATAGCTACTTCTTGTTCTTCCATAGCCAGGCAAGGGGGCACGGCGACAGATCTTGTCTCAAAAGTGCCCTTCAGGGAGGGGTTAATGGCTATAGAATAGGACAGGGACGCCATTGGCAAAGTCCTACCCTACTGATACGGTGCTACCACAGCTAAACCTAGTTAATCAGGGTCTGTTTTCTCATGCACATCACTCGTAATGCACGTTTCCGAATCCTTCTGGAGTAGTAGATGTAGTGTAGCACCTCCAAAACCAAAAGGCACAAACACACTGAAAAACTAATCATCGTGGCCGCGTATAGATCAGACACGATCGCGTCGGCGACGAGTAAATTAAGGATGGTTGCATGGGTTATGCCTAGCCCTTTTTCTCATAGTTTATGTATACCAAGGTGCATGCTCTGTAGTAATGGCTAACGGCTTAGTGGGAGACACGTAAGATTAGCGGGTGAGTGGAAAAGCGAAGGTATAAGCGTGTTAATGTTCGATCATGGAAGCACTTGTTCTTGGTGTGGGTCAGTATTTGTAGGCTTCAAAGGGCTCAGGGTACAAAAGCCATCAGTATAATAGACTGTTTCAGGTAGTTTTGGCCGAGCACTTTACGTGTTCCAATCCATGAGGCGGCTCCAGAGAAAGTAGCTGTAGTAGAATTGTCATAGGACATGCATGTAGTATGATATAATATGCTGGTCGTATCTGACTGTTGTTATGTACCGGTCTTGCGTGCATGTGTATGTTTTTTTCTGTTCGGTGAAGCAAATATTAGCTACATGTATGTATACGAGTTTATGTGCTAATTTGTTTCGTACAAAATCTAGCTTAATAAAGAGCTGAGATCATGGTGGGTAGGTGGTCCAAAATGTGATAGAATTTGTAGTTGGGCACTACATATATAGCATATAGCTCTCTTAGGGTTTAGCCCCTAAACAAGATGATTGGAAAACAATAAGAAATCTAGATGAAAGGAACATCCCTAGGCCCAAAGACAAGCTCAAGAAATATGTCCCTTAAAGCAGGCACCACTAGTTTGATATGCTTCACACCGAGTAGAACAATTTTTGTTTTCATAAAAGGTCCTACATAAGCATCATCTCGATCGGGTAGCTATTCCCTTTATTTTTCCTATACTGATGTAATTAAAACACCAGCAAAGCTGCTCATATTCTTTCCTTTTTTGCCTTTTTTTTTTGCTAGCTCCTTGATTCCGCCATTTTATATGGTTGCTGTGAAAATGCCCGGCCGCGTCCTACGCGGCTAGCAGGAGAAATTCTAGAAGTTGCGTTCCAGAGCCAGAGAACATATTCCAAACTTTTGGAGGACTGCTGCTTTCGTGATGTCCAAACTGAACTTCATCTTTGTTTCGGACACTACTTGAGCATACATATACAAGTAGTACTAGTTTTGTAGAACTTTTGTTGTGGCAATGTGTCAGAATCATGAGAGCATTCAGCTAGAAGAATTATACTCCATAGAAAAAGTGAAGAATAAGAACGTGGTGCAATGACTTTAATTTGTTGCCTACTTAATTGCTCCATCAAGATAACTTTTAGTATCGAGTACAGCTAAGGGGAACTTCGCATTGCATATATGGCATGCAGTGCCAGTGTTCCATCAAAAAAAAAGTATGGCATGCAGTACTTTGTTCCTCCTTTTCAGCACCAATCCTACCACACTGTTTGTTTGGTTCCAATGGGAAAGCAAGCATAGAAACTTAGGGCTAGCTACACCCATGGTGACTAAGCTTTGGTAGACTAGTAAAGTTTCACAACATGTGATTCGGTTGGGTAGATATAGTAATTGTTGGGTGAAGCATCTGATTCGGGCCGGTGACTCTTGTTGCATTGTTAAACGGCTAAAGGCGCACAATGATTGGGGATTCTGGATTAATGTTACATACCAACATTAGAACTTACAAAAGAAAGGTATATGGTATGTGTGTAGTTACAAAAGTACTTGCATAGTTTAGCCGGCACTAATGACAAATGTTTTTCTACAAAAGAATGTATATGAAAAGGTATACTATCTGCAGCAAACTTGGAAAGTACTGAAGTGTTCTTACGCTGCAAGCATGATTAAAGAAGCCCAATTGGCATATATATTTTGGTGCCAAGGAGAGGATGGTTCATCTTGAGATTCCTAACCGTACATTACAATATTGCATGAACAACGATTGCTATGTACGTACGTGAGAATAGATGTGTTGACAAGTGTGCACAATAGAATACTTGAACCAGAACAGTGGCTGGCAACACACTGACAAAAAATGATTGCAAAGGTCTTCCACCACATAATCTTTGATGCGCAATCTAGTTAATTTACACTCTTTTTAACCAAAAAAAGACATTATCATGGAGAATACATGCGCAATCAAACAAACATGCATATGTATGCATCAGTTATTTCTCGCTGCATATTATTCTAGGAAAAATATATCTAGCTGCATACAATAGTGAGCTAGTTTTCGCAATAAGAACAAAAATACGGGCAGTTAGTTAGTGAGGGAAATTTGGATGCATGCACCGCGATTTACATCATTACTGCAGGACCAGCCTGCAAATGCACGATTAATTTCTTATTATGCTATAGGCAAGTGTGGGTTTCCCCTAACCTGGTGAATTAAACTAGTTAGAGATCGAACCTGTGCCGTAGGAAAATGATATCACCAACAAATTAATTAAGGTCACTTATCCAAACTTAGTCGTGGTCATTCTGCCTGCATAGCTGACAGTTACAGCCGTTAGTTCATGCATGAAAGTAACCAACGATATTTACCCTCATCCTAACTTTTTTTTTTGCGGGTACCCTCCTCTTAACCATGATGTACGAGCCCTCCTCCGGTGCTCCCCCCTAACCTAATTTCGGAGGGGTATTTTTGTCCCCGCGAGTTTGTTTTTTTCCTGGCCCGCCGTAGCCCAGATCCAAGCCCTGTCTAGCCCTGTATAACCCAGACCGTATACGTACAGTACCCTGGTCCGAAAAAAAAACATCACACGACCCCACGTCCACGTAAGACCTGCCGAATCCAATCATTCACGCAGCTCCATCAATCTTGCGAGCATTGACGTAGCTCCATAAGTCACGTAGTAGATCTCCAGCGGCGGCTATCTAAATGCCGCGATCTCGTCGGACGTGGCGCGCAACGCGTCGTGAATCTCCAACGAAGCGCAATGTGTACCGCATCCCGCGTCCCCCTCTAGTCTCGCTCGCGGCAACATCGAACGAACTGCCGCCGCCCGGTGGTAGTGGTTAACCTAGCGGGCGGGTAACCTAGCTACCCGGCGGCGCAGGCGATCGTGGATCTTGTTCTGGTAGTGCTGCTCCTCGTGATCTGGGTTTCTTCAGTCTAGGGTTCACGCAGCGTCGGTTGCCGTTGGCTGTGCGCATCACCTCTATCGTTATTTGATGTGGCGGCTAACCTAGGTATCCGGCGGCAGAGGTAATCACAGATCTAGCTAGGTTATGAGATCGTGCAGTTCCTCGCGATTGAAAGTGATCACGACGGGTGCCATGGCCATCTTCCTTACTAGGTTTGGTAGATCTGAACGGCCTCGGTTGGGGTTGTTTACATAACATCTGTGATCATGTGCCATGTGTTGTATATTTCATCATTGATAATGTTTGCACATGTGATGATACATATTATTTGTTGTAGGAAATGGCGGACGAGGAGTTAACTGATATCATGGTAGACATGGAGTTTGGAGAACTGATGAAAGACTGGATAGAAGATTGGTTAGATAATGAAAATTCAGATCATGGAGATCGGTCAGAGAATGGGAACGAATGGGACGATCTTAATGTGAGTGGCATTGTCATGTTGTAATTTTTTGGTGGCATCCGACAACATTAAATCTTTGTGTGGAAAATTTATAGATCGATGAGCTTGATGATGATTAGGAAAACAACTCGGAGCTCTCGAATGAAGATTACATTAGTCAGGTACGGAAGTGAAATTTTTTGTTGGCATGCAAATTGAATTTCTTCTGAAATATTATATGATAAGTAATTATGTATTTGTGTTATATTTTTTAGCTCATTTCCGAATGTCATAATGTGTACGACTATTACGGTGAATCCAACGCGGAGACATGCCTTAACGACGAATCATTAGATGCACCTGAATCTGGGGAGTCGCAGTCGTCGGTCATCATGAGTGAGGTATGTGTGTAATCAATGTTCTATGGAAGTAATGTTAAACCATAGAAAACTGTTTTCATGGCTGTGGTATGATTGTGTAGGTGACACAAGATGATGGGGCAAAGAATGTCCAAGATACTGCCAGTGCAGATGATAAGAGGGATATGTTAATGCAGATAATGGAAATGACTTTTACGTCTCACGATGCTGCGTATGATTTCTACAACAGCTATGCTAGAGATAATGGTTTCAGCATTAGAAAGAATAAGGTCAGGTATAGCAAAACCGAGTCACATCATATGCGTTATAGGCGGTTTGTTCCTTCCAGACAAGGGAAACGTGACAGCAAGTTGCTAACCGAGGAAGGACACAACCGTAGGCTCAAAGCCGAGACACGCTGCTTTTGCGAAGCACACCTGACCGTCAAGCTTGACCAAAAGCGTGGGGTTTGGTATGTTGAAAGTTTTAAGGACAAGCATAGCCATATGTTGGCAGGACCGGACGAGGTACCTTTTCTTTGGTCCCATAGAAAAATCAAAGAGTACCAGAAGCATGAGATAATGTCCATGGGAGCTGCAGGGATTAGAATTCACGACATGATAGATTCCTTCATCAGCAAACATGTATGGTACGACGGTGTTGGTTTTACCAGACGTGAAATATACAACCTTTGCGTCAGGAAGAAGAGGAAGCTGCTTTCAAAAGGTGATGCTGCCATAGCCATAGGCATAATGGCCAGTAGGAAACAGAGGGATCCTAGCTTCTTTTTCGAGTACAAGCTAGATAAGGAAGGACATTTGAATAGGATGTTCTGGTGCGACTCCCAGTCTCATCATGACTATGAGGACTTCGGCGATGTGCTTGTATTTGACAGCACGTACAAGATGAACCGCTATGGTATGCCATTCATACCTTTTGTTGGTTTTAACAATCACCGGAGGACCACTGTTTTTGGTTGTGCCATAGTTTCGGACGAGACCGAAGAGACATACGTGTGGCTGTTGCAGACTTTTTTGAGGTCCATGTGTCAAAAGATGCCAAAGAGTGTAATCACGGACACCGACGCTGCGATGATCAAGGCAATTCGCGAAGTCTTGCCAGACGTGTGGCACCGTATATGTATGTGGCATATAGAAAAAAATATGAAGATTCACCTCAGTCACAAGTCCTTGAAGGAGTTAGAACTCTTACGTACTACAAGACGTCCATGGCCACGTTTGAGGAGAGATGGCACACATTTTCCAAAAGATGGCGGTCGAAAAAACTGTAACATGGTTGAGACGGATGTATAAGAAGAGGAGACTGGGTCAGCGGCTTATCTATGAGAGGGGTTTGGCTTGGCATGAAAAGCAACCAACGGAGTGGAAGCACGAACTCATGCCTTCACCTCCACCGGACGGTGAAATGACCACAGTGGATATGATTACGCATTATGAGAACGCCGTTATGCGTATTCGTGAAAACGAGGTGCGTGGACGACTGCGGCCTCATAGAGTTTACCAGTGCCAGTTACTAGCTCGAGGGAACTTGAGATAGCTGCTTCTCACGTCTTCACTCCAGCAAACTTCTATATGTTGCAAGATGATCTTAGAAAAATTGGCGGCATGGAGATTGTAGAAATTAAGCTGGGAGACAGATCACAACAGTACATCGTGGCCTGGAAGAATAACTAGAAGCGTCGTTTTTGGGTGGAGTATACACCAGTAAATTCCGCAGAAACTATAAGGTGCAGCTGCAGAAGAATGATTCGAAAGGGTCTACCTTGCAAGCACATATTCCATGTACTGAAGCACTTGAACATATCTGAAATACCAAAGTGTTTAGTTCTTGTTCGGTTCACGAAAGAAGCAAGGTTGGGACTGCCCCGAGGTGCACAAGTGATCTGTTGGGATTTGGTTGGACTAGGGCAGGGGAAAGAATGGAATATAGCCATGTCAGTGTTTTAGCGTCCGAAGCTATGCATGCGGCATGCAAACACCCTGCTTTGTGAAATCAGTTACAGGAGAGTTTGAAGGCTGTGATAGCTAAGAGTCATGAGTATGATCTGCTATAGGAAAATTTGATCAAGCAAACAAATGACATCAGTAAGTGCGCAGTTGAATATGTGGACGATGGTGAAGGCAACATGATTGCGGTTAAAGATCCTATGAAAGTATCAAGAAAAGGTGCAACAAAGGTAGATGAGAGCCACCCTGTCTCAAAAAATGGTAGACCACTCTCTTTTGATGAGTTGAAAACCCGGTGCGGTGCTTGCAAATTGCTAGGACACACTAGACGTAGCAAGAAATCCAAACTAAATCAGAAGTAAGTATTTGTATGCATTGTGGATTATTAATTTTTTTATCATTCATTAACTTATCTTGTCTTTTATCATGTGCCGAAAAGTGGAGAAGGAAGAAGAGTAGAACACTTGCTTCAATTATTTACTGTGTTATGACCGGGGCGGGAGGTAGAAAGAATAATGTACATTTCCCCTCCCCACGTCCTAAATGCCATTAAATAAGTATCTGTACCACTCTCCTCCCCACCACGCACTCACCCACCTCCCACGGGCGCCGGTTCGAACTCCCCTCTTATCCCCACCTACAGTAGATCGAAAAACGCTCGCCGGCGACCGCTGCAGCCGCCTCTATGGAGAGAAGCCTCGGCTGGCAGCAAGCGATGGTCGAGCTCGCCGGTGATGACGAGGCGTGGCGTGCGCAGTTGATGGAGGTGTGCGGCTGGTTCCTCAGCATGGAGATGTTGGTCAACCACGCGTGTGGCCTCGTCAAAGTCCTCACCAACGGCGAGAAGAAGCGCGCCTTCCCCGGTGGCCGTGGCGTCCCGCCGGCTGTCCTCCTCATCTGGGCAATGCGAGAGGCCACGCTGAGCGACTCCCCTATTCAGCGCGCAAGGTGGTGGATGTACCGCTCCACCACCATGCCGCAGCGGCCAGATCCAGCACGCGTCGCGTCGAGGGCGGAGCGCGTCGATGCCGAGCTCGCTCTCCCAGCGCCCGTCAGCCCGGAGTACCAGGTCCGCCACGTGTCGGCGCCAGTCCAGCCGTTGGGCTCTGGCGTCTTGGAGGAAGACGTGGACGAGGTACTGGTCATCTTGATGACGATGAAGAGGGCGAGGAGGACGCCGTGCAGATGGTACTGCCGGTCGCCGTCGAGGGTGCTAAGACAATGCCCATCGACGTCGAGCTCCTTCCCCTCCTCCCTGACATAGTGAAGGTGGAAGAAGAGGAGGTGGCTCAAGATCAGGTGGCGCAGCTATCGAAGAGGACGGCGGTCAAGATGAAGACTTCTACGTGTGTGGTGCGCCGCTCACGCCGCCTCAAATTTCTGAAGAAGTGAAGATGGGCACAGTTGCTGAAGGAGGAGGAAGTTGCTGGTTATCTTTAGTTAGGTATGATGTTATATGTTTCAGCATATAAGTTAACAATATTTTGTGTTTGATGTTGGTTAGGTATGCTGGTATATGTAAGCATATAAGTTATGCAATCGGTACGGTTTGGTCGGGTTCTATGTGACTGAAGAAGTGAATATCTAGTGCTCACCCTATGTATCAAGTTCAGAATATTGATTATGTACTGTTGCTTTGCTTCTGTGCTGCTTGAAAGGTGTCGGTGCTGCTAGATGTTTCTCCTATGTTGCAACAATACAATGAACTGGCTGCTGCACAAATCAGTAGTGCTGCTAGGTGATGTGCCCATGTGCATCACTTACCAAATATAGAACATGCCAAATGTGCATTGTCTGCCAAATATAGATCATGATGGCCACATGTTATTTCTGCTGCAATATCTGTTACACTGTGCCCATAAACTGAATAGCACATAATTCATCAGCATTTCATCATTTCAATGACAATGATGTCAATAGCTTTATGAACAATCTACTTGCTAACTATGACAGCAATCATAATGGCAAGCAGGCCAAGATACAACAGACCTCCAAATCCTAAAATCCTATCCATATAGAGCAATATTTCCTTCTGCATCTTAACCATTGCCCTCTTTTCTTTCTCATTCCTTTTAGTTTCATCTTCATATTTTGTAATCTTAGTCTCCAGTTTCTTGCTTCATGGCAAGATACTGAATGACTGACTTTGCTTTGCTATCCCACTCCCCATCAACCCATTCAACATAATCAGAAGTGGTAGCATCCTAAATAAATCATGAGCAATTCAAGTCAATTTATAACTGAACTTGTCACTGCAGGCAGTAAACGCCGAACTTTTCTGTAGCTTGACTGCAATAGCACTACTACTTTGAAGATCATGCTCAGTAGACTAACCTCAAACCCAAATCCCAAGAATGCGCTGCCAAAATTGTCTGCATCTATGCAGACACGGCCACAAGGAGTTTCCTGATGACCACATAGATGGAGCTTGTGAGGGCCAGAGGTCATGAATTGTCGTCGATAATGCTGGGATGTAAAGAACAACGGTAAAGAACTTACCTTTTTGCCACCAAAGTGTAGCACCGAAGAAACCCTAGCCGCCGGTTCTCCCGGCCCGCCGCCGCCCAGGAAACTGTCGTCCCCTGTTCCACTCGATCCGCCGCCGCTGCCTCCTGTGCCACTTAATCCGCCCCACCTGCTTCCAGGACCTAGGGTTCCACCAAAATTGCGGTCGCCACCGCTCTTCTCCGCGCAGCCGCCGCCGCCCGACACCCAGCTCGCTGTCATGCTTTCACCGTCGAGATTTGGAGGGGAAAATGGAGAGAGAGGGCGGGATTTGGAAAGGGAGTTGAGAAAAGGGGAAGATCGATGTGAACCTGGCAAAATGGGCTGGTGTAGCCCTGCCGGCACGATAGGCCGCCTGTCGGGCCCATCACATGGTTAGATGGGCCGTGCCTGGCATCATGGTGAGTACAGAAATAAGTTATTTATACATACAATAAAAAATGACGGGTTTGTCAAACAAAATACAAAAACATTAAGCCACATAACACACCATAGAGCCAACGAGCTGACATGACTAGTTTTCATCTGTGTAATATTACGTTTTGGCTCGATATATTTACTTAGCTAACATGACTACTTTCATAATCATGTGATGAGGGGTTGTGCCTGATGATGACATGCAGATAGCTCTGGCACAAGGCTAAGCTTGATAGAGTTTTAAAAAAGAGTATAGAATGTGAAAATTTTAATATCAAACTTAGGAGATCACTTGAAGGGAAAAATAGAATGCAAATACTATTAATGTGAAAAATAACATTATAAAAATTTGGAGAACGAGAAAATATTAAGCAAGACCAATTGATAAGTGAAGCAAATAATTTATTGGTATGACCGAATTGTACGACTGAATTGTCTGACAAACACATACACATGTATGTGTCACACTATTCGAGATGCCTTGTTTATTATATAAAAATGATAGAAACCCTAAGATAATCATGCCGTCGAAACCTTTGTTCGGACTAAATCCAAACCACTAAAACTTGAACCTTGCATGTCGCATATATTCTTCAGGCGCGCCTTTTCTTTGCGATTTCGCGTATTTTGTTCTTCACACACTCCATCGAGTTCGACGGTGACATAATCAACTCCGCGACGAAACGCCTTCTCCTAGCACCAACTCTAGCCTGCAAAATCGACATAAAGGTTATCTGAACTGAAGTTGCAACACGACCATGCTAGCTAGTCTACAAACGTAAATAACAGCATACCTGTGTAAAATCGGGTGGCATTCGGTTCCCGTCCCAATGTTCTAGACATTCTATGACAAAAAGGCCATAAGAGTTCCTGGTATATATGCAAACATTAGCGGTGGGCAGTACGATATGTGTGTTGTTGTTTGAATATGCATGATGTACTATTAACTCACCCATCCTCTTGCTGGGGCATGTCATACTCATTGATAGGCAACTTACTTACGTCCAGATATTTCCCTGGTGTAATAAGATTTTCCTGACGCATATCGTGTGCTATAGCCATTCGCTATAAAGAGGATAGTGTTAAAGAACAATCATAAACAATATGTAAGACCAATGATACAAATGTTTGTTACATTACCAGTGCTTTAACAGTTCTCTTAGTTAGGTCAGGATAGAGCGAATCGAGAACTTGGAATTCTTGCTTGATCATGTGCATTACCACAGTCATCCAGTGGGTATTGTCGATATTCAACGCGGTATACGTCTATAGTGCAAAAAACAATTATGGATCAAAAGAAATACTTGAAATATCCTGTAGTGATGAATTACAAACATTACGTACCTTATCACGCATAGTATACTCATCCGTGACTCTATTAACTGCTCCAGCTTTGGACAGAGCACTATCCATGTTGCAGCTCGAAGGCAATGGATCATCTCGTGCGATAGCACGATCTACAAGGAATTTGGACCTCCACGCTGGACAGAGGTAACGATCATGACCAACGCGCAGCTCCAAATGTCCCATATAAGCATCAATAACCTTCATAGAATATCAGGGCATTACATGTTGAAAGTTGAGACATAGATTATTGAGCATTTTAAAAACAGGACATGCAAGTAGTACTTACATCATCCGACAGCCATCTATGAGCTAGTACCGATCGAATCCTTTCGGATGTCAGAGATATGCGACGCCCTTCACTGTAGTAATTTTTTCCCTTATTCTTCTCGGTGCTAGCAGCTAACTCGACAAATGAAACAGCTCCATCAATTATTTCCGGCGTCAACTCATCTGCCACAACCTCCGGCTCATTATTGTCAGAAAAAAGAGTTGTATGAAATAATATGAACGTCAACAATGGTGATCATATGCATTCGTAGTAAAAAAAAAGAATGTTAGTTATGATACCTCTACTAGAAGTAGTAGTACCGGAGGGTCTCTGACCACGGCTGGTACGTCTGCTGGGCTTGTCAAGTGCGTAGGGGGATTCAAATTTCTTGGGAACGGTCCTCTTCCGCTTACCGAACATAACTTCCTCGTCCTTATCGATTGTTGCACCCTTTTTTCCATTCGCCTTAGCCATGAACTTGCTGACAGAAGATGGACAAATGTCTATGTCCGATGAAGGTGTTAGAGTAGAAGTACCAACCACCCAAGAGTTTTCCGGTGTAGCCCCACATTCATCATTATGCCTAACAGGTGAAGCTTCCTTGTGTCCATTCATCTTCGGTGGGGTTTTCTGTTTGGCAAACTAAATCATGTGAACATTTCAGCAGGTAAAAAAATTAAACGAGAAAATTATAGACAGGAAGATAAATACATAGTACCTCATGTACGGTTTTATGGTTGGGAACCACTTCATCAGGCTGCGTCATGTCAATGACCGGCTCTCCATCACTGTCTAAGTCTTCCTTGTACACGAATTCCTTCTTTTCATATGGACCGTTCTCGAATGAATCCACTTCGTCCGCATCATTCTCCATGGATGGCACGACAACAACCGGCTTGTACATGACACATGCTTTGTTCAACTTCTCCAGCAATCTCTGCAATAGAAATATAAAGCTAGTAATGCCTGCATGGTTTTCAAAACAGTAAACATACTGTAAACAATAAAGTTAGGGTGTGACACCTCAGCAACTAGATCAGGGATTTGCCTCATCTGAGTGTGTATGAAGTCCATAAACCGCTTCATTAGAAGCTCCATCACCTTATCCGTGTTTGGGGCTGTCTTCGCCTTCTTTGTGGTTCCATTGGCGGGCTTAGTTTTTGGCTTCTGTGCAGGTGTATTATTTGGGATGTTGGGCTCCTGCGCCCTATATTCTTGGGTTATATTATTTTCAATCTGCATGCGATATTGAAGTACATGTGATGAATTAGAAATAAATATTATTTACTTACAAAACATTTAAGAAAGACAGAACACAATGACTTACCTTGACGTTACCACGGCCACGCCCATTGTCATAGTCAAACCGATCTCTCCTAGTGGCTGCACCTTCGGTCCAATTCCTCATCAGAGGTTATATGGACAAGTTTGGATTGAAAGTGCAATCACCTTCCCGAGGTTGCACCTTCTCCCAGTACAAGTACTGCAAAAAAAGAAGATATAGGGTTAGTACAATACATCACATAAAATTGCAATGATATAATAATTGACATTATGCAACAGGCCTCATATGTGTACCTGCAAGAGAGCCAAATTGCCTTTCGGCCATTGGCGGAGGTGTTTGCCTTTCTTGACTATGTGAAGGCAATTGAGGAGAACACGGAGGGTGAACGCATTCCAGTTAATCTTCGAAATATGTTTCACATCATCGACCAAAGCGTAGTATTGTTTAGGCACAATCTTCCTCGACATGGGAGCAATAATTGTTCCTAACAGGACAAGGACTAATTTCCAAAGGAAATCGTCATCGGTGGATTTATTTTTAATTATGTCCCCTATGAGATCATCTATCACTATGCTTCCTGCTGCCTTACTGAGAAACTGTGGCGGCACCCGCTCCTTAATGTCCTCGCCTTCTTCAATCAGAATGTCCGCAGCGGACAGTCCTTGGTTCTCCAGGTTAAAGATGCACTCGACGTCGACCGCACCGAGAGTCACCTCCCCAACATGCTCTTGTATAATGAATCTGGACGTGGTGGCCTAAAAATTCTCAACCATATACCTAATCAGTAGGGTACACATTTTAATAGATGGTATCTGAAGCATGCTGCGCAAACTTGTATCGGCGACTCTTGCGCGTTGACCGCTCGATATAAGATTAACAAGCTTGCACCATTTTTCAACGACACATACAATTTCTCCATTTAGCTTGTCCATCCTGTTGAAACAAAATATAAAACTTCGTGACATAAGCGAACACTAATGCAAAAATAACAATAGACATGCAAATATATAAAACTTTCTGACAGTAACTAGCACTAATGCAAAAATAACACTAATGCAAATATTAAACTAGCACCATGTATACCGCAACATGCAGCCAAGTGTGTGCTGATATGAGGCTATAAAAAAATAACTACAGTTGGTAATTGAATTTACTTGCATCTGATCAAGTTCTTTCAGTATCAGATAAATTATATAATCAATTAATTTAATATGGTAAACTGTTAGAAATTCGTCCAGTTGTCTTATTAACACGGTGACAAATTGATCAGCTGTAAATAACTACAGTCTATAGCAATGGTACCTTTTTGAGGTTCATCACCATCTAATGCATAACTCTTTATTGTTCTATGTGCACAAGAATATAATTGGATCGTGTGACAAAATATAATTGGATCACGTGACAATAAATCTATTGCATCATGCTTGTCGGGGAACAACATCTTATTCTACCATGCTATGAAAGAACCAAAGATTGAGTTCATCTACGCCATCTGGTAATAACGCATTTAGTCGAGTTGATACTATTTGAAAAAATGTGCTAAACCTAACTCCATGAAAGCAATGACACGGAGGAACTAGCTTGCTATGAAGGCGGTAAGGAGGACATCTTACTTGATCGGTCGATAAAGATGAAAGAAGTCGGCGATGCGGTGTCGACGTAGTTCGTCGCCGGCGGCCACCACGTGCGGACGACCTTGATCTTCTCGGGGTTTTTCTGGCTTGTGGGATGCGGCGGAAGGAGCTCTCAACGACTCACCGGTAGGAGGCGATCTAGTCGATGACATGTGCGAGCAGGTGGAGATTATATACAAGATCGACTCCTAGGTCGTCGTAACTTCCCTGAGGCGAATCGCGGGGTCTATATTTTCCTCGGTTGAAGCGAGGCTGAACGTGCTCCTCAATCATAGGGATAAGGAAAATATGGATTAGCACTATCCCGGAATTGTGTAACAGAACGGCAACTACTCCCATGATCGACGTGCATGGAAAGCGCACCATTGTGGGCCCCTGCAAAATGGATCCGAGAGGTATTTGCGGTCTGGGCCGGCCCACCAACCTACATCCGTAACCATTTAATGTTTGTTTCTTTTGCTCAAAATAAATATCATTGTTTCTTCCCTCAAAAAACAATATATAATCTTTGTTTTCACCTATTAGTTATTGTATACTTGTATATGTTTAACAATATTTATAGAATCTCTCTCATATCTGCAATATTATAAATTCAAATGTAATGTTCCTCTTTCCTTTTTTGGTTTTCCTGTTATTTTATGTTTTCTCCGCCTTATTCCTAATTGTTTTTTCATGTTTCATATTTCCATATAATTTCTTCTCATAGTTTTCAATTTCAAATATGTATGATTAAATGTTGTCCTATTTATGACTTCCTAATTGGTGGGACTCGCACCGAAGGCCACTTTCTGCCCTGCCCTCCGGCAGTCCCGAATGTTCGTGCTTGTACATGGTGCATGTGGAGGCATGCATGAGATGACCCTAACTTTTGGGACCATGTGGGCATGGCCAATGTGGTCCCGCATGCAAGGGTTGCACGAATTCGGACACAAAACGCATATTGCGTCACGTCCGGGCAGTGTTCAAGGGGTTTTTTCGCCGGAATAACCCTACAAAATGCATCGAGTCTCGGAAATGAATGATACTTGTCAAGCATGCTTGCCATGCTCATCCTAGGTTCTGCATAAAGTTTGGGATCAATTGGTGGGACCGGGAAGGAAAACCTCTTTCATACTTGCCCTCCGGCAGACCCGAATGGTCCTGTCTGTACATGGGGCATGTGGAGGCTTGCATGGGATGATTCCTACTTTTGGACCATGTGGGCATGGCCAATGTGGTCCCCCAAGCAAGTTGTGCACGAATTCAGACACAAAATGCATGTTGCGTCATGTCGGGGCAGTGTTCTAGGGTTTTGTCACCGGAAAAACCCTAGAAAATGCAACGAGTGTCGGAATTGAACGATACTTGTCATGCATGCATGTCATGGTCATGGTTGCCCTCCGGCAGACCCGAATAGTTTGGCTTGTAGATGGTTCATGTGGAGGCATGCATGAGATGACCCCAACTTTTGGGACCATGTGGGCATGGCCAATGTGGTCCCCCAGGCAAGGTGTGCACAAATTCGGACACAATACGCATGTTGCGTCACGTCGGGGCACTATTATAGGGTTTTATCGCTGCAAAACCCATACAAAATGCATTAAGTGTCGGAAATGAACGATACTCGCCATGCATGATTGCCATGGTCATCGTAGGGTGTGCATAAAGTTTGGTCTCAGTTGGTGAGGCCGAGAAGAAAAACCTGCTTATAGTACATGGTGCATGTGGAGGCATGCATGCGATTGTCCCAACTTGATTTGATTTAATAATATTTCAAGTATCAGATAGAAAATAAAATTTATAATTAGGAAGGACAACATATTATCTTACATTTAAAAAATAATTCAAATGTAAAAAAGATAAGATCTATTAGAATGAAGAAGTGAAATAAAAGATAACATATTATCTTACATTGTGAAAATATTTCAAATATAAAGAAGAGAACAAATATTAGAATGAAGAAGTGAAATAAAACAGAACATTTTATCTTACAAACTAAAAATATTTCAGATATAATAAAGATAAGAAATATTAGAATGAAGAATTGAAATAAAACCCACCATTTTAGTTTATATTTCGTAAATATTATCAATATAAAAAAGAGACCGAACAAACGAAATAAAACACAACATAATTTGGCATATTTTTTTAATTTTAGTAAACAATGTTAGAAATAATATAGAAAAAAAGAGATTTGATTTTAAATATCAGAAATATAAAAAAGAAAATAAATTTTGGAGTTAAGAAGTGAAAAACAAAGAGAATATAAAACAGATCGGTGCTGGTAAGGCTGCCTGGGCCAGCCTGAATTGGGCCCAAGGCAGAGTCAGCGTAGGGCACAGCCTGGCAACAAGACAACCGTGGGGTGGCGGGAGTTTAGTCCCAACTCGCCAAGCGAGAGAGCGCCGCACCGGTTTATATACCCAGTTGCGACTCCCCTCCCAAGCTCCTATCATACGCAGGCAGTACATTGCCTAACTCTCATAGGCCTACTAGCAGCAGAGATATTTTGCACCACAAGCCTGCATCCTAGCCCATGAACGGTTGGGTTCCTAGTCGTATGCAGGCCGTGATGTATGAATTCTCCTGCTCTGGTAGGTGGGCATTTTTTTGGCATATTGCCATGTGTTTTGATCTTCAAATCACACACTAAATTATACACATGCTCACTTGCATGCAATACACATTATTTTTGCATATATGACAAGTTAATGTTTTGACCTTCAAATCATCTAATAAATTTTACACATGCTCACTTACATGTAATACACATGGCTATCAATGGGATTTCAAACAAAATGAGGCCGTGGTGTATGAATTCTCCTCCCACATGCATGCCATGGTCATGGTAGGGTGTGCATAAAGTTTGGGATCATTTGGTGGGACCGACAAGGAAAACCTCTTTCAGACTTGCCCTTTGGCAGACCCGAATGGTCCGGCTTGTACATCGTGCATATGGGGGCATGCATGAGATGACCCCAACTTTTGGGAGCATGTGGGCATGGCCAATGTGGCCCCCAGGCAAGCTGTGCACGAATTCAGACACAAAACGCACGTTGCGTCACGCCGGGGCTATGTTCTAGGGTTTTTTCGACCACCTCCAAATCACCTCAACTTTTGCACACATGATCTCTTGGACAAACAAAGCTAGGTTTCCAAGGTTTTATATTTTTTGAATTTTTTATTAATTCATAATGCCCTTTAGACTGACTGGTCAAAACATCGGTCTATACCTTAGGGGGGCATTGTAAAATATTCTTTTTCCAAATTTTCTTTCATGGCTAGCCATGTTTGGCACATGTGGGTCAGCATGTACAAGAAAATTTGGGTGATTTGGAGGTGGTGGGAAAAATCACCTTTGTTTAAAAACTGGCTTAAGTTAGACCAAATGTCCCCTCCGAAATGCGGTGATTTTTTCGACCACCTCCAAATCACCTCAATTTTGGCACACATGATCTCTTGCACTAACAAAGCTAGGTTTTCAAGGTTTTATATTTTTTTGAATTTTTTTATCAATTTATAGAGCCCTCTAGACTGACTAGTCAAAACATCGGACTATACCTCAAGGGGGCATTGTAAAATATTCTTTTTCCAAATTTTCTTTCATAGCCATGTTTGGCACATGTGGGTCATCATGTACAAGAAAATTTGGGTGATTTGGAGGTGGTGGGAAAAATCACCTTTGTTTAAAAACTGGTTTAAATTAGACCAAACGGCCCCTTCGGAATGCGGTGATTTTTTCGACCACCTCCAAATGACCTCAATTTTGGAACACATGATCTCTTGCACTATCAAAGCTAGGTTTCCAAGGTTTTATATATTTTTTGAATTTTTTATTAACTTATAATGCCCTCTAGACTGAATGGTCAAAATATCGGTCTATACCTCAGGGGGGCATTGTGAAATATTCTTTTTCCAAATTTTCTTTCATAGCCATGTTTGGCACATGCGGGTCACCATGTACAAGAAAATTTGGGTGATTTGGAGGTGGTAGAAAAAATCACCTTTGTTTAAAAACTGGCTTAACTTAGACCAAATGGCCCCTCCGGAATGCGGGCATTTCTTCGACCACCTCCAAATCACCTCAATTTTGGCACACATGATCTATTGCACAAACAAAGCCTAGGTTACAAGGTTTTATATTTTTTTGAATTTTTTTATTAATTTATAATGCCCTCTAGACTGACTAGTCAAAACATCAGTCTATTCCTATGGGGGCATTGTAAATATTCTTTTTCCAAATTTTCTTTCATAGCCATGTTTGGCACATGTGGGGTTACCATGTACAAGAAAAATTGGGTGATTTGGAGGTGGTGGAAAAAGTCACATTTGTTCAAAAACTGCCTTAAGTTAGACCAAATGGTCCCTTGGAATGCGGGCATTTTTTCGACCACATCCAAATCACCTCAATTTTTCCACACATGATGACTTGCACAAAAAAGCTACATTTTCAAGGTTATATATATTTTTTAATTTTTTAAAATTTATAATGCCCTATAGACTGACTGGTCAAAACATCGGTCTATACCTCAAGGGGGCATTGTAAAATATATTTTTTTCAAAATTTCTTTGAAATTTCTAATGCCCTCTTATATTTGTTTATAATGCCCTCTTATATTTTCTTTGAAATTTAAAATGCCCTCTTATATTTTCTTTGTATTTTTTTGAATTTTTTTAATTTATAATGCCCTCTTATATTTGTTTATTTTTTAATGCCCTCTTATATTTCTTTATTTTTTTAGTGCCCTCTTATTTTTTTAAATTTTTTTTATTTATAAATCTAGGTTTCCAAGATGGCTAGGCTGGCCCATGCTCTTCCTTTTGTTTATTTTTTTCCTTTTCCTTATGTTTACATAAAAATTACCTGAGCACTTAAAAATAACATAAAAATTACATGACCCCTCAAATAATAACATAGCAAAAATTCAAAAGGTATTTTTATGAAACACATCTTTTTGAATATTTATATTTTCTTTTCTTATAAATAAGTGACATTTTCAAAATTCTAATAAGTAGGGTAATATAACTTTATTAAAAAATAAAGTACATCTTATTTCAAATTTCTTTTTTGCACACATTATTTTTAACTAGTATTACATTACTCTTCTAAATTTACATTTAATTCCTTCACACTTTGATGATGGAATATTTGCTCTGTTATTGCAACATAGGTTCAAATGATGGAACATTTGATCTTTTTGCTTATTCAAATTATGCATTGATGGAATGTGTAAGGATGAACAATTTTCAGTAACTTTACTAAACCTCGTGTACTATAATTCATGACAGCCAATTTGGAACATTGCCAGATTCAATATTTGGTATGATTGGCACATGGGCACATCATGTTGCACTTGCCCACAGCATAGACAAGTGTTGCAGCATGTCTGAAGCAACACTGAAGCGCCATTTGTGATCATTGCACCATCGAAACAACAACTAAACATGAAGGAAGCATTCACCACCAATAAAGTTAAGGCCACACAAATATAGATAGCATTCTAGGTTACCACCATAGGTACCAGTCAGTTCACAACAGATCCAGTTCAGACACACATTAAATTACATTACATTAATAGACCTAGTTTTCCATCAGTTCAGACCCATATGCAGCCTTCCAAAAGTAAAACATCATCAAATATACTGATGATGAGTACGGCTTCCAGCTTCTGATGATCAGCATGATGTAGGACTAGATGTTAGGGTTTCTCAGGACCTTCAGGAGGGCAGAATGCTGAGCCCTGATCTTGTAGTCATCACTGGAGATCGATGTAGCCCGACAATGTTCCATCAGATGCTCCAATAACCCAGACCTGGGCTTGGGCCTGCTGCAGTAGGGGCAGCGGAACTTTTCCGTCCTCCAGTTGCGGTACATACTAGATCCTTGGACCCTGATCTTCAACACCACCTTCTCTTCAAAGGACTCGACGTTCCCCTCGACCACATCATCTCCAGATTCATACTGCACACATTAATGACTGACATTAATACATTATGCATTCAAATACTATAAACACGTAAGACTAACTCAATGCACAAATAACATTTCAACTAGGCCTTACCTCGTACGGCTCATCTTCATCACTGTCATATGGGTAGAACCCAGTCTTGTCCCACTTCCTCTTGTTGCCCACAAGATCCTCCTCCTCCTATATTGTCAAACAAGCACATCAATTACAATGAATTAAATTGCAGTTCAAAGAATGTCATTACAAACAAAATTGTGAATGTGAACCACATTGGTATGTTGCAAGTGACCTATATTGTCAATATATATTCCAATGCAAAATAATTTAATATGAAACCTACAGATAAAAAAATAAAGCTAACTAAACAATTTGTTTTTGCAAAATGATGGAAAGCTCCAATCTATATTGAAAAAGTGCACTGGTTACACATGGTATGTACATTTCAACAACTAATTGATAGGCTATATATTAAGCTATCTACATATTAAACAGTAGTATTATCAACATACAAGTTCATTGATATGTACATACAAATAAATGCTTTCCTTATAAATACATAATCTAAGCAATCAATCAACAGACAAATGCTTTCCTTCATAAATGCTAATGTAAATCCAAGTTGGATTCTTGACATTCCTAGATTAACCCAACAATAGGCCTGCCTACAACATTTGGTTTATAAAATTTTGTACAAGGGCAATATTTCAAGGCCATGTTACTGTTTTTGAGGCCACCCTTCTGCAATTGTACAGTGAGTTATCTCTTAGCCCCCTAAATATAAAATTGCATCCCTTGCTACTAATTACAGAAGCCAACTACAAAATTTAATATGCACAAATGACTGTTTTTGGGATAATGCAGCAAAGCTCCTACACATATTAACATAATGTAGTAGTTAATTAGGTACAACTTCAACTATAAATGCATACATCTCCAACAAACATCTAAAATTTCATTACCTACCTAAACAATAACAAATTATACTATAGATGAATCTTGTATCATCTAAATCAATTCATTGGCACATCAACATTTATGCATTCCAAATCAAATATGTTTCCATCCAGTATCATTGAACCACAGATCAAATCAAATAATCATATATGTCTACAGCATTGAACTACAGATCTAATAATCATATGACGTTTATCTGACCTTAAATTCCCCCTTAAAAAGGTGTTCAACCTCATACTAATTAAAATCTAAGAAGCAAAAATTCCACTACTAATCTAATAAGCATCTGGAAAAAAAAACATCCCTCAATCCGGCTACTTCTAACATAATCTAATAATCATATGTGGTCCACTATTCTTGCACGATCAAATACAGAAAAACCCTAATGCAGAGAAAACCCTACATCCAACAAATCTAACAAAAGAAATTTCTGGCCACAAACCCTACAATCTAAAAACTACCAACTAAAAGTGATAAGCAGATACCTTCTCCACCTCGTGCGCCTCGCCAGAGCCCGCCTCCACCTTCTGCGCCTCGCTAGAGCCCGCCTCCACCTTCTGCGCCTCGCCGGAGATTGCCAGAGCGGGCACATCTGGTTGGACTGCGCCGCTGGAGCCCGCCCCTGCCTTCTCCAGATCTGCAGCGGGGGGAGCACCGCGCTGGACGCCAGCACGTCCCCTCACAAAGGTGCCCGCAGCGACCTGCCGCGCCTGCTCCACCAGATCTGCGCCCCAATCGGGGCGCTCGCCTCCTGCGTCGCCATGGCGATGGAGAGGATGCGGTGAGGGAGACGAGGAGGTTGGAGAGGAGAGGGAGTGGGGAGTGGAGAGTGGAGAGAGGGAGACGATGCGGCAGGGGGAAATGGTGGGCGATGCGGCTGGAGGTGGTTGCCATCCACATTTATATGATGATAGTTTTGGCAACTACCCGTGACACGTGCTGCCCCACGCGCGGGCGGCTGCACGCGTGAACGAAAGGCCGCCGTATACAAATACGTATACGATCGGGCATACGATCTAACCGGGCCCGTACGAGCCTCCCATGGCTCCTCGACGGCTATACGCGGGGCCAACAAAGACGATCGTAACCCTCGTTATGAACCGTTTTTGTTCATCCTGACCATCGATGTGTTTTTCCACCTCGCGTTCAGCCTAGGGGGAGCACCGGAGCAGAAACGATGATGTACATGGTTTTCTTTTGTCAAATATCTGATGATGATGCACATGCTGATCTCAAGTAGTAGTAATATTTCTTTTACCAACCTAGCTACTCGATTCCCTATCATGAGCACCTCACGTAGCTCCTTTTTACATTTATAATACTCGTAGATGCTATCTGTGGTAGCTAATGGTTGCCACGCCATGTAGAACCACAATGCCACTAGTTAATCTGCTGCTTGGTACGTTTTTCACCTTTTCTCTCCTTGTATTTATTAATTGTTAAGCGTAGCTGCAGATTAATGGATATCTGGTCCCTCCTCTTGGCTTGATTATGGATCGAGTGATTAAGCATCAACTAATTTTAAGCTCGTGAGCGACCAAGTCTATGCATTCTAGAACCGCACTGTTCTCATGGTGCGCGCGCGTGCACCCGACGGACCATGACGATCACGCGCGCCCTCGTCCAGCGCGCTTGGCTCGCCGGAGGAGGCGGCCGGCGGCTATGCGTGTGAACGCCAGCTTCTTTGTTGAACACGTCAAATGCCCCTTCGGCCAGTCACTCCGACAGGTCGGGAGCCAGCCCATACGCCCGGGTATATAGGAAAACACGACCCATCTGTCATCCTCATAGGGATCGATATGTGTTTGGCACATGAAAGCAACGTCGGATACCACAAACCCGAGCTCCGAAATTAAAGAAAAAGGCTATAAAAAACTCTTCCTCTCGTTGCGCCGCTGCCTAAGGCCCCGCCGGCGTAGCCCGTCCAGGCTCCAATGACAACGGCGGTGGGGCGTTTCCCTAGGTTGTCTTCCAAGGATCACCAATGACTTGATCTCGACCTGCGGGGGCGGCGGCCTAGGTTGGTGATGGTCCTCGCGCTGATGAGTGTAATACACTAGAACTAAGGGTTGATGCACAACCTTGCAACTTCATGTACTTGTGCATGGGATTGCTTGTAGAACTTTAGGGAAACGTTATTATTCATGTGTTTCGCAAAGGATTTGTCCATTGTCTTTTTCTCGTTCTAAGGTTGTGATATCCCGACTTATAAGAATGATAGACTACTCATATCAACAAGGTGTATCTTCTTTTTCAGGAGCACGTCCAAATGGAATCTCAAAATTAAACGTGCTTGGCTTGGATCAATTTGGGGGTGTGGTGCGGGTCAGTGATGCATACATAGGGCACATGTGCATGCTGGCACTGGCACACACAAACGTGTTCCAAGAGGGAACGTTCCTGCTGGATCGATGGTGACATCGGTTCCTCTGAGGGGAGGGGGTATGTGTCATCCAACGTAATAGGAATGATAGACAACTCGTGTAAACAAAGTGCACCTTTTTTCTGGGAGCCCATCTAAAAAGAACCTCCAAGTTAACTGTGCTTTGCTTTGAGTAATTTGGAGATGAGTTACCGACCAGAAAGTTGATCCCGGTTGGGCACGGGGACAAAGTGCACAGAAAAGACTAGTGTTGGTTTGTGGGAAAATCTAGATCCCAGGCACAATGGCCACAAACGGTCCGTTTTGTCACGACATTATAGAGAAAATCTGAAGTCCAACTATGCTTCAAGCAAAGTTCTTAAGCCCTAGTCTATTTTCCTATTATTATTGTCTCTAGAACTGTGCAATTTCGGACTAGAAGACTGGAACTTCTAGCGACGACGACAACTTGCCAGAATCTCCTTACGATTAGAAAACATCCGTGTGTGTTCGATAACCCAGGGTGACCTCTGGGGCAAAAGGTAGAACTATGTACCTCCAAAACCGGATCAAAGGTAATCAGGTATTGGTCGGGTGGCATGTGGGTGGTCGGTGTTGTAGGGGGCGGTTTGAGCTCCACAGGTTCTCACGGCGGGCATGACAACGGTGACTAGACCTCCTCTCGATGGCGTGTGGGATCTCAGGTAGTAGTGGTTGTGGTCCCTTCCTGAAGGCGTATGGGGATGGGTATGCCCAAGGTGGCAGTGGTCCTGAATGGTGGACAGTGGAGGAAGCATGAGTCATGGGGAGCCGATGGAGGGCACGACCTGCTTGGGGGTGGCTGCTCGAGAGCCGTAGATGTCGGTTACCAGGGACATCCCTCCATATGGATCTATAGGGCCATATCTGATGGGCAGCGACCACTCTTCCAGGTTGCTCAAGCTGGTAGAGGGTTGGGGGTGCAGGCTAGCCATTGGTGTAGGAGTATGGTGTGGTGCTATTGGCCGTGGCTGGTTGAGCCTCGTGCATGTTATGATGTTCGGTCGACTTCGATTCGCGTTTATTGACTCTAGGCCACCTCTATTCACATCGAGGCGAGATCTTGCGGATTCTTTGGGGAGGCTTCCACACATTATAGCATTGGTGGAGGATCGAGAGGGTTTGTTTTGTCGTCGGATGGATAATTGCTAATGGCCACGGGCGTGATGTCATGCAGGCTCGCCTTGACCAATGGCAGAGGGTTATGGCCGGGACTTGCCCGATGATGGTTGTTGCTAGTCACTAGGTCTCCCCCCGATCCACAGGGACTGGACAGGGATGCAAGTGTTGCACATTGACGCTTGATCACTATGACTTGTTGGCTGATGTCGAGCATGGAGTGGGAGGAGGCATGTTCTGCTTTTTCGTTCGTGGTTAGCATGCTATGATGGGGACGGTGGGAAGATTCTTAGGGCCTTTGATCGTGTCGGCGGTGATGGGTGTAGCAGTGGGTGGCTCGGGCTCGTTCTCTTCTATTGGAACTGACGACACCAAGATCTGGATCTGGGGGTGAATTGCCGGGAGGGGCATCCATCTTGTCGATGACCAGTTATAGGTGGGAAGCAGAGGCGTCCAGGAGCACATTCATGGTAAGTTTTTGGGCGATGACCGCACTTTTGCTTGGTTCATGCATATCCATGGTGCCTCATGCTTGCTCTGTTGCTTTGGTTAGGGTTCCTAACAAGAAAGTTTTAATTTTATCGCAGGGTGTGTACAACTTGTCCAGTGCCTCTGTTTTGTAGCACAACATGAGAAGGAGGAGCTCCTCAGGTTTTGCATATAACACCTCTAGTGCACTCAATGTTGCTGGTGCGATGCCGCCATTGGATGATGAAGACGATAAGGAGGAGTTGCGCAAGATGAAGATAGAGCTGAGGAAGACGAGGAAGGATTGATGGTTTTCATCATGTTCATGTTGTTTGCAGATGATGTGATAGTTGTAAGCATCCATGAGTACTAGTAGTGATGAAATATGTGCCTTATACTGCTTAGTGAAGTGTTTTAGTAGTGATGAAGTAAATTGCATTATGTTTAGAAAGGGCATTGCAAGTTGGGGTGATGTGGGTGATGCTGATGAAGTAATGTAGTTTCAATGTATGTATAGTCAGCCAAGTAAGACACATTTGTGAACTAAATGATGGAAGTGACGATTGTCACAATGGTCAGTTATGATGCTATTATGCAATCGAAGTTATGTTTTGTATGCCATGTGAATTATGGGTTGAGTGAAATAGTACCCAGGACTGTATTTGTTGACCCCTGAGACTAAATTTGAGTGAAACTGAACTTTCGACACGAGAGTATGAATTTTCTAACACTTGCATTGAATTTGAGTCAAATTAAATCTTTAGAAACACAAATTAATTTTTTTTGACACTGAATTGGTCTGAAATGTACTGAATTTTGACATGAATTATTCTAAACTGAATTGAAGTTTTGACACTGAAACTCAAACTAATTTTTTTGCCACTAAATTATTTGAAATGAACTAATTTTTTTGACAATTAATTGTTTGTTATATGCATTGTCAATTATGGGTTGGAGTCAAATAAAATTAGTGATTGCAATGCGAATAACATATTGTGTAAAATTGATTTTTTTTGCTGGTGACTGAAATTCTCAATTAACAAAATTCATCTAGCACAATTTCAGAAACCAAATATAGCAAAGTTTCGGTTAACAGAATTAGCACCATGACTGACCACATTGAGTAGCACGTTTATCCAAGAATAGACTCGATCGTACATGACTCCTTGTATGCTTTCATATTGACCACAATTGCACACACTTTTGCCCAACGCTTCACCCACCACATTGTATTAGACTCTTTCAATTGAGTGGACATCTTATTAGCATCAATCATATATGCATCATCAAATTGCAGTCTAGGGTTATCAATCTCTTAGCCCTTTTCCTTTTTCTCTATTGTAATACAACCCTGGACCTTTCTCCTCGTAATCACTATCTTTTGACAAAGGGCCATCTCCGCCATCTAAACTTGGAGGATCTCACAACTCCAAGTATTCATCAACTTTAATTTTCTCCCGTTCCCTTGTTTTGCCCAAAGACAATTTCTTATTTGCTTTCTCCTTTTTCTGTCTTGCCTCCTCTGCCTTTGCAAAAGCAATCTCTTTTAATATTTTTGTTTCTAGTCAATCTATTTCATGAACATCCTCATCTACAAACAAAACCTCATACTCATCCTCTGAATGAACACCCTTTTTTACGTGCTCTTCTACTTTTTCAGTGCATACAATTCTTTTATTCTCCTTGTCTCTACATAAAGATCAAAGTCCTTATCATCACTTGAATCAATAGAAAGATCTTTGGCAGAAACATGTTTCCAATATTCAGATGCATCACCATACAACACATCTAAAAGAAAATGACAATCATCTTCAACATTAGCTCCACTTACTTGAATTTCTTTCTATTACCTTGCATTAGCAGCAAGCCCTGAATTGTATTGCTCACTAGACATAACTTACACATTTTCAGGACAAAGACACATCATTGTTATGACCAGGAGAAGCAATAAACAATGGGAAAAACAATAACTGGATCAGGATGTATACCTAATTCAGTTGTCTTCTAGCAATTGAAATCAACCATTTTCAGTGTTTGAAAATTTTCAAGCATCTTCTAACCGAAATATCATTGGAGATTGCAACCATGATGGTATTACCTTTTGGTCCTCTTATCCAATTGTACATGCAGTAAGTTCTGCTAAACCCCAAATCAAAGTGACGCTCCTTCAAATAAAAAACCGATTAAATCACTTGGCCAAATATCAGGTTCAGGGTCTGGAGTTCTTGCTTTTTTCATGCAGAATGAACCTAAGCATCCATACCTCTCCTATTTGTAACAGACAAAATCAACATATATTCAGTGCATCTGAAACTAAATTTCTTGAAACCTCATACTGAATTTTATGACACCTAACTGAATTTTTGACAGAAAAATGCATTTTCCTCCTTAAATCCTAAATCCCAAGTTTGATCTCTCGCAAATCCTTCTCTTTTTTGAAAATCATAAACATGAAACTTCAATTCCAACAAAAGAGACAAGCACACATCATCAAAACACAACCTCTATCGCTTCTAAAACCCTTCTCCTTTTGGAAAAACATTCAGATTGCAAGGGTTCCTAGTTTTCCCACAAAAACTATGGATTTCACTGACTAGTAGTGCACATAACCTAGATCCGAACTTTACACAACGAAAAAATATACCCCCACCCCAACAAGTTCAACTTCTTTTGAACCAAAATCTACCGGCCAACTCTCTACTTCTCCACCAAAAATGGAGCAGCAGCTGGGGGAGATGTGGAGATGGCAAAGGAACTTCAGATGGGAGAGAAGGGATGTTACCTTTGGATGCCGGTCATGCTACAGATCACCGGCGATCACCTTGATGGCCGCGGTATCCCCGTCGCCGAGAAAGGAAATGAAGGAGAGGATGAAAAGGGAAGAAAAGAAAGTATCTGGAGGGCCGGGCATATTGGTCTCCACAAAGTACAGGAGCGGTGGTTGCACGATTGGTCTCGGCCAAGCACATGAGCAAGCGGGCGCAATGTTAGTCTCGACAAAGTTCAGGAGCGAGCGGGTGCGCAAGGACGACCAGTTGCAGCCGGACCAGGTTGGTGCCTGAGTCGATGGTGTGGCTGAACCATGTGAGGGCGGAACCAGGTGGTGCAGTGCGCCGGTCCGGTTTACTGATGCACAGAGAAAAAGTTCAGAGAAACATAAACTGCATATGTGGTAGGTAGAGTCAAAAGAAAAATTGAGAAAAAAAAACTAAAGATGCAACACAAGTTGGCTAAATTAAGTTTTTAAAAATGAAATTTTCCCTAGTTGAGGTAATATTTGTCACAAATGTGAAATAAACATGTAAAAAATGGAAATCACTCTAAAAAGAGGACTGGTCAATCTTGAAGAGCTGCATACTATGTTAGGTTATACACACACAAATTGATTCTCTTTTTTTTCTTTGCGAACCGAGCATTTCTCGGTTGGTTAGGTTCCGTGTGATGAAAATTGTCCGTCAAAATTAAAGTACCGGACTTGACATATATGTTCATATTTTTTTATGGTATATGATTTTTATCCTTTTAGCGATATGTGACATACCAGTCGACGGCAAGGCGCTTATGCTGACTACACCAGTCTCTGTTTTGCAGTCTCAATCTTTCTAAAGTATTCATAGAAGTAGGGTGTGCTTATGTGCTTTCATTTTGTACACACGAGTTTATATATTGCGTTTATACTGTGTTAAAAATACTTTTTTTTTCTCTCTCACATAGGAAAAACTCTCTTTTTCTCTAACGAAAACGTTTGCACGCAGCAGAACATTTCTGGTCTAGCTTGGAGGTGCAAACTAATCTCACGCAGCCTTGTTTGGTCTGCTAACTGCTCACTAATTAGGCTCAACGTCTTTGACTCAAATTACTTTTCACCTTTTCGAAGTACATATATCGACCCTTCGACTGCCTTGAGTCATGCACAACTGGCGCAGCCGTAGTTTAATACTACCACTCATTGGCACGTACCGACCTGATCGACGCAGCTTTTGGACTGCATGCGGGCCTTGGACCCGACTGACTCCGGTCGCCGGCGTCTCGTCAGAATTTTCTCAACTCCAAGCGGACCTCTGGTCAAAGCCAAGTGCGCCAGCGTCAAAAATTAATACAGGGATATACAATTGGTTAGGGCTGCATCAGCATGTGTGGGACTAATCCAGGAGCATATTGGTAGTTTTTGGTAGTACATGGCAATGTGTTGACTTGTTCGGTTGGCAGTTAGGTAGGGGCCAGCTGCCGATGCATGATGCGTGCTGCTAGTACAAATAAAACGACACTTGAGTTCGCTTTGATCACGATGTGTTCGTCTTTTGAGCCGATTTTCTATTTTGCAGGAGTGTTCGTGTCAACCAAGGTGTCTAGAATAACGAGGCACATCCGGAGCATCGAGCACGCATGCACTGCAAGGGCTTCTAGAAGAGGGTGTTTGATTCATGTGATTAACCGTTCGTGAATCGAAAGAAAATGGGTCAATTACGCAATGAACTTGCAGTGCATGTACATATTCTATACGCCTAAGAGCATCTACAGCCGGACCTCTCAAACCCGGCTCATACGCCCGGGTGGGCCGCCCGGTCACTGTCCTGTCCTCTTTTTGTTTGACTCAAACGGACGTCTTAAATGGGCCTTAAACGCCCGGGTTGACCGACACCCCCCATATCCAGCCCAAATATGGGGCGGATATGGGGGCGCCCGGGCACGCCCTCCATGTCAGACCCGGGGCATGCTGGTCCACCCGACCTCACTTATATTCGTCCCCATCACTTCACTTCACTTCACTCCCCTCCACTCCCCTCCGCTACCCGAGCTCACCTCCGGCGGTTTCCGGCTATCCCCGCCATGGCAGGCAGCAGATTGGACTCCCACCAGTCCGGATCCGTCGACTAGGTGTCATCCCGTGTGGGTTGGAGGAGGCAATGGCAGTCCGCGGCTCCCAGGAGGACAGCGCCCGGCCGGTAGACAGATCCGTCCGCCTCGACGCCATAGCATCGGCTCACCGGGCTCTTGGGTTCTCTGGTGCTGGATCCTTGCGGTTCCGGCCGGAACACCTCCCCTTCCCCATCACCTGTCGGGCAGAGTATGAGTCCCATCGGGAACGGGCAGCCCGCCGTGGGAAGGAGAGACAAAGGGCTGCTGAGGCCCGTATCGCGGCGGAAATGGCGGCGGCACGGGCGGCCGTAGAGGAGGAAGCCATTCGCGCCCGCATTGTGAAGAAACAACAGTGGAGGAACACGCGCGCCCTCGCCCGAGAGCAGCATTGAGCGGTCCGTGCCATGGCCGAACTGCAACCGAAGGAGGGATAGCGACGATGAGGACAACTCCGGCGACGAGCAGAAACGGCTCGATCCGTACTGCGTCTTCAACAGTACTTCTGCGAGAAGGACAACAAGGGCGTCGGGAATGGCAAGGGCAGCCGTGGATGAACACCACCATAGCCAAACATGCCAAATTTTGGTAGTCCGATGGCATGTTTAGTGTAGTGTGATGGAGTAGCCGGATGATGTGTGTGCGACAAGGTAGTTGCATGAGTTTGTATGGATTTGAGATATGGTAATTGAGGTGTCCGGATGTGGATTACATTATTTGAGGGGTGCCCAGTAAGTGCCCGTGGACGTTTAAGGGGCCGGATTTACCAAGTCCGGCTGTAGATGCTCTAAGAGTCGTCTCCACTAACTTATTTAGAGCATCTCCAATGCCGACCCACAAATTTCATCCTGCATCCGTCCGCGGACACGGATGCGGGAACCGACCATCCAACGTTGTCCGCACACATTTTAACTATTTTTTGAACCAACCGGCCATAATTCGTGCAAATATGGCGGATTTGATATAAACCGGAAGAGATTCGTGCAAACACGACGGATTTCATATAAACACGACAAAATTCATTACATATTTCAACTAACGACGGAGCTCCTCCAACCCTAGAGGTATAATACCTAAACTAAATGATTGCCAGTGCCCATTCTCCATGTCCAGTGATGAGCCCTGTCGTGGACTTAACACGGCAGATGCCCTAGCAAAATAACTTAGGTGTGGAGCCATAGCAACTAGGTTAGCTTGAAGGGGTTAAACGGGACAAAGGACACAGAGAGTTTACCCAGGTTCGGCCCCTCTCAACGAGGTAAAAGCCTACTCCTGCTTTAGGTTGTATTGCTTAGGTTTCGATTACCAGGGAGCGAATACGCTTGACCTAGCTTTCGATCGATTGTTACCTGTCCTAACCCGCCGCTGGGTCACCCCTTTATATACACAGGTTGACGCCCGGTGGCTTACAGAGTCCCGACCGGCTCATACACAATGTGTCCGGCTCGGTGACTAACTAAGCTTGCCTTACAATACAAGTTAAACATATGGCGGTTCATCCTCTTGGGCCTTAAGCCGACTCTGGGTCTTGGGCCTTCAATAGGCTCGCTTCATAACCCACCATCTTCATCTTTAACTCGCCAGTGGTATGACCCGGCCCCTCCTGGGCGGGTCATACCCAATAGTTATATCCCTAACAAGCCCCGAGAACCGAAGCTTCGTCTTCTCCAGTTCCGCGTCGACGCTCTCCAGCTCCGCCTCTATAACTTCCACCTCCAGAGCCCCCGGAAGTGAAATGGTCCGCCTCACAGTCACCGTCAAGCGACTAATCGGCTGATGATGCTCAGCCCACCAAACTTGGCTTCAACGGAAGGGGAGGAGCGGTGTATTTCTTGGGATCCGAGTGGCGGCGACCACCGTGCACTACTCTTCCTTGCTTCTGACGGCTCCTGCGGACGTGCCGGCTTTGTGGTTGTGGCGGTGGGGCGTAGTCTCAATGGTGCAGGGGATGTCCTCCTCGTCGTCGGTCTTGCCCCACACCTTGTCTGTCACCTCGTCGAACTCCTCGTAGGCGGCCTCCAGTTTCGCCTGACGCTGGTGGTACCGCCAGCGGGCGAGGAGGATCTCGCGGGCGGAGTGGTAGGACTCGAGCAGCACCGCCTGCTTCGCCACGTCCGCGTCCGACGTGATCTCTCTCTCTATATCAACGGTGAGCTGCTCTTCCGCCTGCTGGTGCTCCTGGAGAAGTTGGTAGTTGTAGGTGGTGTCATCCTGTGCCTCCTGGAACTGCTCCTCCTGCACCATGACCATGTAATGGGCACGGGCCTCGCAAATGGTCCTGGTGCAATGCACTGGTGTGGGTGGCACGGACGATGTTGGTGCAAACCGACATATCTCGGGTAGGGGGTCCTGAGCTATAGGTCTAGGAGCAATGGTAACTGGGTACGAAGGGAGGCGATGTTTACCCAGGTTCGGGCCCTCTCGAAGAGCTAAAACTATTGAGAAACACAGTAGAAAACAAACAAAGCGTGCCTACGCACACCCAAGATCAATATGAAGATGCATATGGGTTGGGACCACAATCGTTACCGTCACTGAGTTGCAGCGGAAGTAGAACGTGTCGGTGTAGACTGTACTTGGAGTCCCTCGAACCCCGTCGATGAACAATCCCGCGAACCGTCCACGAACAGTCCCTTGAACTGAACTCCGAAAGCACGGCCTCTCTACTTGGTTGCAAGTGTGCAGTCTTCCCGATCCACCAGTGCTTCGCGGTCCAAAGCTAATTGTCACCAGAGAATAAGATGGAGGAGATTAGAACCACACTAGGCTTCTAATTATGAGAGTTATAGGAACAAGACCTAGCTCTAGTTAGTCAAGTAGGACCAACTAGAACTAGAACTAGAAGAACTAGACGAGGCTCCATAACTTGTGTATTCAATAGAAAAAAAACCTAGTAGGGAGGGGAGGAGGAGTCCCCCCCCCCTCTCCAATTTGGCCCCCTTCCATGGCAAAGGGGGCGCCTCCCCCACTTGGGCCTTGGTGGCCCAAGTTGCCTTCCACCACTTGGCCTTTTTAGGCCCATTGATATTAAATTAAATATAAAAGTGTTCTAAATATTTTCAAACCCTTATATATATAATTTAATAGCCCAAGAAACATTTTCCACCTATATATTATTTATCAGTAATAACCGGTATTACCCGATACTCTCTGAAACCTTCCGGTGACCCCGAAATGCTTCCGGGTTCTCTCGAAACTATTCTGAATATTAATGAAACAATTCCACAAATATATTCTCATCACTCCCATTCTACTACATTCAGCAGATCATGATTATCTTAAGCTTGTGATCCTGTAGGTTCGGTAACTCATAGACATGAACGAAACCCCTCCGTTCAATGACCGACAGTGGGACCGTGGACGTCCATATCGATCCCTTTGAGCACACGAATGATACTCGAGTGAAACTTTGGTGATCATATGATGTTCCCTTTGCTTCGCGATACTTCACAAAACACGGGATGCATTGGTATCCTCCTGAGCCATCACATGCTCACTATGCTATTATCCTTGTTACCGGTTTTGTTCTTCTTTCCGGCATCTCAGTGACATAGTCACTTGTGTCTGGCCAAACGATGATGTATGTCATCACGCTGAGAGGGCCGTAAGGATATCTCTCCATCGCCAGAGGAGCAAATCCCACTCTCGAGCTATCTAGTCACTTGTCAAACTTTCCGATGAACTTGTAAGTTGTCGTTATGATCATTGTGTTACAGGTGACGTTTCAGCAACCCCAAAGTCCGATGTACAATGAGAAGTGACTATGATACTCTCATGGTCTAAGGAGAAAAATCACATGTTAACACTTCGTGTGACTACAATTGATTACAGACGATATTATCCCAATTCATAACAAATAAGTTTGGGTCAATTCAATATGATCGTTCTCAACGTCATTGATACGTCCCCATCGTATCTGCTTTTCCAAACTCTTTTGCTCGTGTTTTGGACTCTAATTTGCAAGAGTGGAACTAACCCGGACTTTTAAAGGTGGAATACCAAAGAAACTAGGAGATCCAGGAATACTGATAACCCACAAGTATAGGGGATCAATTGTAGCCTCTTTCGATAAGTAAGAGTGTCGAACCCAACGAGGAGCTAAAGGTAGAACAAATATTCCCTCAAGTTCTATCGACCATCGATACAACTCTACGCACGCTTAACGTTCGCTTTACCTAGAACAAGTATGAAACTAGAGGTACTTTGTAGGTGTTGTTGGATAGGTTTGCGAGAATATAAAGAGCACGTAAATAAAAACTAGGGACTGTTTAGATAAAGAAGCAATAAATTTAGTATAGCGAGTGTGGAAAAGTGGTGGTAGGAGTTGCGAAATTGTCCCTAAGCAATTGACTACTTTACTAGACCGATAGCAAGTTTTATGTGGAGAGGCCCTGCTAGCATGTCATCCCTGACTTGGAATTCTATGCACTTATGATTGGAACTATTAGCAAGCATCCGCAACTACTAACGTTCATTAAGGTAAAACCCAACCATAGCATTAAGATATATTGGTCCCCCTTGAATCCCGTATGCATCAATTTCTATGCTAGGTTGAAGCTTCAGTCACTCTTGCCCTCCAATACATAGTCCTGTCAACATACAACTGACCCTATGGTGTGATCCACGCGCGCACTCATATGATGGGCACCAAAGGACAACAACATAACCACAAGCAAATTAAACCAATCATAGCAATTCACCAATTACCGATAGGACAACGAAAATTTACTCAGACATCATAGGATGGCAACACATCATTGGATAATAATATGAAGTATAAAGCACCATGTTCTAGTAGAGGGTACAACGGGTTGTGAGAGAGTGGACCACTGCAGATAGATGGGGGGAGGTGATGGAGATGTTGGTGAAGATGACGGAGGTGTTGGTGTAGATTGCAGTGATGATGATGGCCCCGACGGCGTTCCGGCCCCACCGGAAGAGAGGGGGAGAGGGACCCCCCTTCTTCTTTTTCCTTGACCTTCTCCCTAGATGGGAGAAGGGTTTCGCCTCTGGTACTTGGCCTCCATGGCATGGGAATGGCGAGAGCCCCTGCGAGATTGGATCTGTCTCTCTCTGTTTCTGCGTTCCCAGATCTGGCCTTTCACCGTTTCTTATATTCCCGGAGATCCGTAACTCCGATTGGATTTAAATTTGAACATGATTTTTATCCGGATATTGGCTTTCTTGTGGCGAAAGAAGGGCTCCAACCACCTTACGAGGTGTCCACAAGGGTCAGGGGCGCACCCCCTGCCTCGTGGCCCCCTCGAGCATCGTATCGCGTTGATTCTTCTTCCCAAAAATCACATATATTCCAAAAAAAATCTCCGTCAGTTTTTTATCCCATTTGGACTCCATTTGATATGGATTTTCCATGAAATAAAAAACATGCAACAAACAGGAACTGGCACTGGGCACTGGATCAATATGTTAGTCCCAAAAAATAGTATAAAAAGTTGCCAAAAGTATGTAAAGGTTGTAGAATATTGGCATGGAACAATAAAAAATTATAGATACGATGGAGACGTATCAAATACCAACTATACCATGCTCCATTAAAAGGAATTATGTTAAAACTGCTTTATGTAATCTTGGAGCAGGTGTTAGTGTTATGCCTTTCTCTTTGTATCGTAGACTTGATTTGAATAAGTTGACACCTACTGAAATCTCTTTGAAAATGGCTGATAAATCAACTGCTATACCCATCAGTATTTGTGAGGATGTGCCTGTTGTGGTTGAAAACGTTACTATTTTAACGAACTTTGTTATTCTTGATATTCCCGAGGACGACAGTATGTCGATCATCCTTGGTAGACCCTTTTTGAATACTGCAGGGGCTGTTATTGATTGCAACAAAGGCAATGCCACTTTTCATGTTAATGGTAATGAGCATATGGTACACTTTGCGAAGAAACAACCTCAAGTTCATAGCATCAATTATATTGGAAATATTTCAACTATTGCTATTGGAGGTTTTAAATTACCTCTCCCTACTGTCAAGAAGAAATATGACATTCTTATTGTTGGGGACATGCATATCCCCGTTGAGGTAACCTAGTGTTATTCGAAAATTGTCCGGTTTCATGTCATTCGGAAGAAGTTTGTTAGCAAGACTTGATCAACCTTGTTAATGGATTCCTTTTGACGGGCATGAGATGGATGAATTTAGAAGGCACATCTTTCTGTACCCAACTTTTACTTTCTGTTATTTAGATTAAATGAAGCAAAAATAATATTATCCGTCTGTTTTCTGAATTATCCGTGTAATAAAAAATGTCCCAAAAATAAAAGTTCTCCAAATGCCCTGAAAATTTAGTATGGTTTTTATAGAATATTTGAGAACTTTTGGCACCAAGAACACACTAGGGGACTGCACCAGTGGGCCACAAGCCCTGGGGGCGCGCCCACCCCCCTGTGTGCGCCCTGGTGGCTTGTGGGTCCCACATGGGTCCCCCTCACTTATTCCAGCACCCATCCACTTCGTCTTCCTCTAGAAAAAAATCATCCCGTTGTTCAAACTCGTGTTCTTGCTTGCCTTGCTGCCATTTTTGATCTCCTTGTGCAAAGCTTCATTTGCAAAATTGTTTTGGGGGATTGTTCTTCGGTATGTGACTCCTCCAATGGTCCAATTAGTTTTTGTTCTAGTGCTTTATATATTGCAAAATTTGCTGCTCTGGTGACCTTGTTCTTGAGCTTGCATGTCAAATTTATATGGTCACAAGTAGTTTTGATGCATGATATAGCCTCTAGGCACTTGTAGGAGTTGTTGCTATCAATCTTATTAAGTTTGGTTCACTTTTATTTTGAGTCACTATAAATTGCAGAAATTTTTCAGAGGAAGAAAAATGTTTAGGAAAATATATCAAGGTGGTTCCTCAAGGAAGAAAGCCCCGAGGCTCGCTATACGTGAGCCCGATCTCGAACCACCGAGGGAAGCTCAAGTGCGGCCTTGTGAATGGCCGTTGGATGAATTCATGGTTCATGTTGGTTTCTAGGAGGAATTTGATGCATACATACAAACGCTGACCTTGAGGACTTCGTTACAGATAAGTCCAGGCAATACCATTAGCTTACTAATTCCTTTGTGCGGAGGTTTGAATTTACATCCAAGCGTAACACTCATTCTTTTTTGTTTGATCTTTATGATAAGTCATATACCATGGACCTAGAAGATTTTAATGATGCATGCAAAATCCCACAATGGGGCATTCATAGTGAGCCTCGCAAAACTGAAAACAATGATTTCCTTGCTAGCATCACTGTGAGAGAAACTGGAAATATTACACAAGCCACCATAGGGAGCATTCACTTTCCTGCCATACATTATTTTGCTCTCTTCATAGGTAGATGCATTAATGGTAAACATGATCATAGCCACCTTTGTGCATCAGATCTTAGCATTCTCAACTGTGCGGTAATGGGTGATAAACGATATAACTTGGGGGATATTATTGTGAGGAGGTTACATCTTAATGCTAAAGATGAAGATCTCTTTGGTGGGATTTATGCCACCCGTTTAGCTAATTATCTTGGGGTACCTGTTGGGGATATAACTGTTGGGTATAAACCACCCAGGAGGGGCCGGGTTATATCACTGATGGCTTACCAATGAAGATGGCGGATCATACGAGCCGGTTGACAGCCCAAGGCCCAGAGGTGATTTAAGGCCCAAGAGGATGAACCGCCATGTATGTATAGCTTGTATTGTAAGGCAAGTGTAATTAGTCACTGAGCCGTACACGTTGTGCATGAGCCGGCCGGGACTCTGTGAGCCGCAGGGCGTCAACCTCAGTATATAAAGGGACGACCCGGCGGCGGTTTAGGGCAAGAAACAAGATATCGAGAACTAGGTCAAGCGTATTCACTCCCTGGTAATCGAAACCAAAGCAATACCACCTCAACCTTGATTAGGCCTTTACCTTCACCGCAAGGGGCCGAACCAGTATAAACTCCTTGTGTCCTTTGTCCCGTTTAACCCCTTTAAGCTAACCTAGTTGTGATGGCTACACGACTAAGTCCTTCCACTAGGACATCTGCCGTGACAATTCCATGATAGTTGGCGCCCACCGTGGGGCCTGCGCATGGTGGTTTCGAGTTCTTACAGGGCAGCTTTGAAGGGACCAAGGGATACGCTATGGGCCGGATGACCAAGAGTCGTCGCGGCAAGCTCTACATCGACGATGCAGGATGGGGCCCCGAGGCCGGCTCAATCTTCGGCGGAATCCACGTCTTCATTGGCAAGATCGGCAAACCGGGCCCTGAGCCAGACATCTGCACCGACATCATTAAGAAGGCTCAGCGTGCATGATACGTCTCCAACGTATATATAATTTTTTATCGTTCCATGCTATTATATTATCTGTTTTGGATGTTTAATGGGCTTTAATATGCTCTTTTATATTATTTTTGGGACTAACCAATTAACTGGAGGCCCAGTGCCAGTTGCTGTTTTTTGCCTATTTCAGTGTTTCGCAGAAAAGGAATATCAAACGGAATCCAAACGGAATGAAACCTTCGCAAGGATCTTTCTTGGAACGAATGCAATCCAGGAGACTTGGAGTGGAAGTCGGAGACGCAACGAGGCGGCCACGAGGTAGGAGGGCGCGCCCAGGGGGGTAGGCGCGCGCCCACCCTCGTGGTCCCCTCGTAACTCCACCGACATCCTTCTTTCGCCTATATATACTCTTATACCCTGAAAACATCCAAGAGAGCCACGAAACCACTTTTCCACCGCCGCAACCTTCTGTACCTGTGAGATCCCATCTTGGGGCCTTTTCCGACGATCTGCCGGAGGGGGATTCGATCACGAAGGGCTTCTACATCAACACCATAGCCCCTCCGATCATGTGTGAGTAGTTTACCACAGACCTTCGGGTCCATAGTTATTAGCTAGATGGCTTCTTCTCTCTCTTTGGTTCTCAATACAAAGTTCTCCTCGATGTTCTTGGAGATCTATTCAATGTAATACTTTTTGTGGTGTGTTTGTCGAGATCTGATGAATTGTGGGTTTATGATCAAGTTATCTATGAACAATATTTGATTCTTCTCTGAATTCTTATATGCATGATTTGATATCTATGCAAGTCTCTTCGAATTATCAGTTTAGTTTGACCTACTAGATTGATCTTTCTTGCAATGGGAGTAGTGCTTAGCTTTGGGTTCAATCTTGCGGTGTCCTTTCCCAGTGATAGCAGGGGCAGCAAGGCACATATTGTATTGTTTCCATCGAGGATAAAAAGATGGGTTTTATATCATATTGCTTGAGTTTATCCCTCTACATCATGTCATCTTGCTTAATGCGTTACTCTGTTCTTATGAACATAATACTCTAGATGCATGCTTGATAGTGGTCGATGTGTGGAGTAATAGTAGTAGATGTAGAATCGTTTTGGTCTACTTGGCACGGACGTGATTCCTATGTTCATGACCATGCCTAGATATTCTCATAACTATGCACTTTTCTATCAATTGCTCGACAGTAATTTGTTCACCCACCGTAATATATGCTATCTTGAGAGAAGCCACTGGTGAAACCTATGGCCCCCGGGTCTATTTTACATCATATTAGTTTAACGTCAACTTGCTAATTTATATCGCCATTTGTTTTGCAATCTTTACTTTCCAATCTATACAACAAAAATACCAAAAATATTTATCTTATTATCTTTATCAGATCTCACTTTTGCAAGTTGCCGTGAATGGATTGACAACCCCTTTATCACGTTGGTTGCAAGGTTCTTGATTGTTTGTGCAGGTACTAGGCGATTTGCGTGTAGTCTCCTACTACATTGATACCTTGGTTCTCAAAAACTGAGGGAAATACTTATGCTACTTTGTTGCATCACCCTTTCCTCTTCAAGGGAAAACCAACGCATGCTCAAGAGGTAGCAAGAAGGATTTCTTGCGCCGTTGCCGGGGAGATCTACGCCAAGTCAACATACCAAGTACCCATTATAAACTCTTCTCCCTCGCATTACATTATTTGCCATTCGCCTCCCGTTTTCCTCTCCCCCACTTCTAAAATGATTTTCTGCAAACCTTTGCCTTTTCTTCGCCCTCCTTCCGTTCGATCTTGTGTTACCATGTGCCTTCTTTTTGCTTGCATCTTCGCTTGTTAAAAGTTTATGAATCCTCATCCATTTTCTAATCTTTTTAAGAGATCCAATTATGATGAACCCATTTCTAGTGATTTGAGTGCACTAGATTATCTTTATGAGGTTTTGCTTGAAATTCGTGAATCTGAAAATTCTGATGAAGAAATTTATGAAGAGATTCACGATAGCTCCTTGAATAAAAAGCATGATTGCAATGATTTTACTATAAATTCTCTTATGTCAATTGTGCTAATAATATGCAAAACCCTAAGCTTGGGGATGCTAGTTTTGCTATGTCTACTACCTGTTGCAATGATCATGATTGGGGTGATTCTTCTTATGATCTTGAAAATTTATTTAAGCCCCATGATGAATATGAGATTGAGAATAGTGTTTGCAATAATATTGAAAGTGGGTTTGGAAGAGCGTCAACTTTAGATCCCACATATTTGGAGAATGTTCAATATTATGATATTTTTGATAAAAGTGGGTTTGGAGAGGTCATGACTTTAGTTAATGATAATCCCACTATTTTGGAAGAGTGTCAACTTTGCATACATGTGGATCGTGTTAAGAATATGCTTTGTGATAGCTATATTATTGAATTTGCTTATGATCCCACATGTAATTATTATGAGAGAGGGAAATATGGTTGTAGAAATTTTCATGTTGCTAAATTACCTCTCGTTATGTTGAGATTGCTATTGTTTCTTTCCTCTTCCTTGCATATGCTAGTTTTTGCTTGCTATGATAATTTGTTTGCCTATAAGATGCCTATGCATAGGAAGTATATTAGACTTATATGTGTTTTTCACATGCTATATGATGCTCTCTTTGTGTTTCAATTGTTATGTTTCATGTGAGCATCATCGAAATTATCAATGCATAACAAGGGGCGTTAAACGATAGCGCTTGTTGGGAGGCAACCCAATTTTATTTTTGTTCCTTGCTTTTTATTCCTTTTTAGTAATAAATAATTCATATAGCCTCTGATTATATGTGGTTTTATGTTTTAGTTAGTGTTTGTGCCAAGTAGAACCTTTGGGAAGACTTTGGTGAAGTCTTTGCGATCTTGCTGTAAAAAGCAGAAACTTTAGCGCTCACGAGATTAGCTTCCATGTTTTACTGGAGAGTGATTTTAGGTTTATTCTTTTTTAATATGATTAATATATAAATTCCTCACGTCCACCAATTTATTTCATAATTTTTGGAGTTCCAGAAGTATATGTTTGACACAGATTACTACAGACTGTTCTGTTTTTGACAGATTCTATTTTTCGTGTGTTGTTTGCATATTTTGATGAATCTATGGCTAGTATCAGGGGGTATGAACCATAGAAGTTGGAATACAGTAGGTTTAACACCAATATAAATAAATAATGAGTTCATTACACTACCTTAAAGTGGTGGTTTGTTTTCTTACACTAACGGAGCTCAGGAGATTTTTTGTTTAAGTTTTGTGTTGTGAAGTTTTCAAGTTTTTGGGTAAAGATTTGATGGATTTTGGAGTAAGGAGTGGCAAGAGCCTAAGCTTGGGGATGCACAAGGCAACCCAAGGTAAAATTCAAGGACCGCCAAAAGCCTAAGCTTGGGGATGCCCCGGAAGGCATCCCCTCTTTCGTCTTCGTCTATCGGTAACTTTACTCGAGGCTATATTTTTATTAACCACATGATATGTGTTTTGCTTGGAGCGTCTTGTATGATTTGAGTCTTTGCTTTTTAATTTACCACAATCATCCTTTCTGTACACACCTTTTCGGAGAAACACACATGAATCTGAATTTATTAGAATACTCTATGTGCTTCACTTATATCTTTTGAGCTAGACAATTTTGCTCTAGTGCTTCGCTTATATCTTTTTAGAGCACGGTGGTGGTTTTATTTTATAGAAATTATTGATCTCTCATGCTTCACTTATATTATTTTGAGAGTCTTTTAGAACAGCATGGTAATTTGCTTTGGCTATAAAATTAGTCCTAATATGATGAGCATCCAAGATGGGTATAATAAAAACTATCATATAAAGTGCACTAAATACTATGAGAAGTTTGATTCCTTATGATTGTTCTGAGATATGAAGATGGTGATATTAGAGTCATGCTAGTTGAGTAGTTGTTAATCTGAGAGATACTTGTGTTAAAGTTTGTGATTCCCGTAGCATGCACGTATGGTGAACCGTTATGTGATGAAGTCGGAGCATGATTTATTTATTGATTGTCTTTCTTATGAGTGGCGGTTGGGGACGAGCGATAGTATTTTCCTACCAATCTATCCCCCTAGGAGCATGCGTGTAGTACTTCCTTTTGATAACTAATAGACTTTTGCAATAAGTATGTGAGTTCTTTATGACTAATGTTGAGTCCATGGATTATACGCACTCTCACCCTTCCACCATTGCTAGCCTCTCTAATACCACGCACCTTTCGCCGGTATCATACACCCACCATATACCTTCCTCAAAACAGCCACCATACCTACCTATTATGGAATTTCCATAGCCATTCCGAGATATATTGCCATGCAACTTTCCACTGTTCCGTTTATCATTAGACGCTCCATCATTGTCATATTTCTTTGCATGATCATGCAGGTGACATCGTATTTGTGGCAAGGCCACCATTCAACATTCATACATGTCACTCTTGATTCATTGCATTTCTCGGTACACCGCCGGAGGCATTCACATAGAGTCATATTTGTTTTAAGTATCGAGTTGTATTTCTTGAGTTGTAAGTAAATAAAAGTGTGATGATCTTCATTATTAGAGCATTGTCCCATGTGAGGAAAGGATGATGGAGACTATGATTCCCCCATAAGTCGGGATGTGACTCCGGACGAAATAAAAAAAGAGGCCAAAGAAGCCCAAATAAAAAAAGAGGCCAAAGAAGACCACCACAAAAAATAAAAAAAATGATGAGAGAAAAGGAGAGAAGGGACAATGTTACTATCCTTTTTCCACACTTGTGCTTCAAAGTAGCACCGTGATCTTCATGATAGAGAGTCTCTTATTTTGTCACTTTCATATACTAGTGGGAAATTTTCATTATAGAACTTGGCTTGTATATTCCAATCATGGGCTTCCTCAAAATGCCCTAGGTCTTAGTGAGTAAGCGAGTCAGATGCACACCCACTTAGTTTCTTTTGTTGAGCTTTCATTCACTTATAGCTCTAGTGCATCCGTTGCATGGCAATCCCTACTCACTCACATTGATATCTACTGATGGGCATCTCCATGGCCCGTTGATACGCCTAGTTGATGTGAGACTATCTTCTCCTTTTTGTCTTCTCCACAACCACCATTCTATTCCACCTATAGTGCTATTATGTCCATGGCTCACACTCATGTATTGCGTGAAGATTGAAAAAGTTTGATAACATCAAAAGTATGAAACAATTGCTTGGCTTGTCATCAGGGTTGTGCATGATTAAATACTTTGTGTGATGAAGATAGAGCATAGCTAGACTATATGATTTTGTAGGGATAACATTCTTTGGCCATGTTATTTTGAGAAGACATGATTGCTTTATTAGTATGCTTGAAGTATTATTATTTTTATGTCAATATTAAACTTTTGTCTTGAATCTTTAAGATCTGAACATTCATGCCACAATAAAGAAAATTATATTGAAAATTATGTTAGGTAGCATTCCACATCAAAAATTCTGTTTTTATCATTTACCTACTCGAGGACGAGCAGGAATTAAGCTTGGGGATGCTGATACGTCTCCAACGTATCTATAATTTTTGGTCGTTCCATGCTATTATATTATCTGTTTTGGATGTTTAATGGGCTTTAATATGCTCTTTTATATTATTTTTGGGACTAACCTATTAACCGGAGGCCCAGTGCCAGTTGCTGTTTTTTTGCCTATTTCAATGTTTCGCAGAAAAGGAATATCAAACGGAATCCAAACAGAACGAAACCTTCACGAGGATCTTTCTTGGAACGAACGCAATCCAGGATACTTGGAGTGGAAGTCAGCGATGCAACGAGGCGGCCACGAGGCAGGAGGGCGCGCCCCCACCCTCGTGGGCCCCTCGTAGCTCCACCGACCTACTTCTTTCGCCTATATATACTCTTATACCCTGAAAACAACCAAGAGACCCACGAAACCACTTTTCCACCGCCGCAACCTTCTGTACCTGTGAGATCCCATATTGGGGCCTTTTCCGGCGATCTGCCAGAGGGCGATTCGATCACGAAGGGCTTCTACATCAACACCATAGCCTCTCCAATCATGTGAGAGTAGTTTACCACAGACCTTCGGGTCCATAGTTATTAGCTAGATGGCTTCTTCTCTCTCTTTGGTTCTCAATAGAAAGTTCTCCTCGATGTTCTTGGAGATCTATTCGATGTAATACTTTTTATGTGTGTTTGTCGAGATCCGATGAATTGTGGGCTTATGATCAAGATTATCTACGAACAATATTTGATTCTTCTCTGAATTCTTATATGCATGATTTGATATCTTTGCAAGTCTCTTTGAATTATCAGTTTAGTTTGGCCTACTAGATTGATCTTTCTTGCAATGGGAGAAGTGCTTAGCTTTGGGTTCAATCTTGCGGCGTCCTTTCCCAAAGGATGTTAGGGCAGCAAGGCACGTATTGTATTGTTGCCATCGAGGATAAAAAGATGGGGTTTATATCATATTGCTTGAGTTTATCCCTCCACATCATGTCATCTTGCTTCATGCGTTACTCTGTTCTTATGAACTTAATACTCTAGATGCATGCTGGATAGTGGTCGATGTGTGGAGTAATAGTAGTAGATGCAGAATCGTTTCGGTCTACTTGACACGGACGTGATGCCTATGTTCATGATCATGCCTAGATATTCTCATAACTATGCACTTTTCTATCAATTGCTCGGCAGTAATTTGTTCACCCACCGTAATATATGCTTTCTTGAGAGAAGCCACTAGTGAAACCTATGGCCCCCGGGTCTATTTTACATCATATTAGTTTATCGTCAACTTGCCAATTTCTATCGCCGTTTATTTTGCAATCTTTACTTTCCAATCTATAAAACAAAAATACCAAAAATATTTATCTTATTATCTTTATCAAATCTCACTTTTGCAAGTGGCCGTGAAGGGATTGACAACCCCTTTATCGCGTTGGTTGCAAGGTTCTTGGTTGTTCGTGCAGGTACTAGGCGATTTGCGTGTAGTCTCCTACTGGATTGATACCTTGGTTCTCAAAAACTGAGGGAAATACTTACGCTACTTTGTTGCATCACCCTTTCCTCTTCAAGGGAAAACCAACACATGCTCAAGAGGTAGTAGTGCATGACCCGCCCAAGTTCAGCTTGCCGTGAAATGCACCTTTGTTGGGTTTATCCATGGGGCGGAATTTGAGGACGGATCTGTGTCTGGCGGTGAGACGACCATTTATTCTGATGGTGAATAGTCCACGGGCGAGACCAATTCATTGTATCAACTGCAAGACGGCCGGCTTGGGGGCTATTCCGGTGGTGGCAGTATTCCGGACCGCTACGAGCCGCCGAATAGGGTTGCGATCTTCATGGCCGGTACACAACCGGTGCTAGGTTCAAAAACTGTCGCGGCTATGACCTCTAGTTCAATGGCTGCGGCGACGACTGGTGCTAGCGGCTCTGCGCGCCCGCCGGCTCAAGTTCTCACAGAATTGTTAGAGGCTCTGGCGACTCTGATGGGGGTGGAAGTAACCCCTGACAACCAGGAACATCACAAGGTGGACGTGGCTAAACTGCGAGATGAGATAGCTCAAGCCAAGGAAGATTTGGTGGCTGAGAACGCTAGGATGGTTGCAGGCAGGCTGTCTTGGATGCTCAGGCACAACACATCCAAGCGGATTCCTTCCGGCTTACGTTGGATCAAAACGCTTCAAATGAGGTCATGAGGAGGAGACACCGGAGTCATCTACCCCCGGTTTTTGAACCGAGGAACCTCTTCAACACACCTGGGGCAAGGACCAGTGACCCACCGGTGGTAAACTGGACGGTTGAAGCACCTGGGGCTAGAGCGCCGGTTCAGCCACGCACGACGGGCTCTCCACTGTGAATAATACCCCGCCTCAGTATGTTTCGACGCCACCGGGTCATTATTCTAACCCTTTGGACAATATGATTGCTGCGGTAACACGATTGGCGGCCTTACCAGTTGAAGGCGAGTCTCCAACGGCGATAGAGACACGTTGGGCCAGAGAACTTCTTCAGACAGCATTGGAGCAGCAAGCGGCTTATTCTTATAGTTGCGAGCGGATTCACTCAACCCCTCGTCCAAGCCGGAGTTACAGCAGGCACATTGACTCACCGGCGGTTTCAAGAAGTGAACAGCGCTGTAACCAGCCTCGTGGACAAGACCCAGCGTGCGGTGGTGCCAATGCTCAGACTCTGGTGGATCAGGGCAGAGCGCGTCTAGAGGCCGAGCTGGTGAAAGGATCGAGAAGAGATGTCTAGAGGGGGGTGATTAGACCCTCAACAAAGAAAAGTAGCAGTTTTTAATTTCTCCAAGTTAAGGTGGAGTTTTAGCACAAGTTTAAACATTCACAATACATTTCAAGCAAGCATGACAAGAGTATATGAGCAGCGGAAAGTAAGGCATGCAATTTGCAAGAATGTAAAGGGATAGGATTGGAGTGTTCAAACGCAACTGGAGACACGAAGATTTTTTTCATGGTTCCGATAGGTGGTGCTATCGTACATCCACGTTGATGGAGACTTCAACCCACGAAGGGTAACGGTTGCGCGAGTCCACGGAGGACTCCACCCACGAAGGGTCCACGAAGAAGCAACCTTGTCTATCCCACCATGGCCATCGCCCATGAATGACTTCTCTCACTAGGGTAGATCTTCACGAAGTAGGCGATCTCCTTGCCCTTACAAACTCCTTGGTTCAACTCCACAATCTTGACAGAGGCTCCCAAGTGACACCTAACCAATCTAGACGACACCACTCTCCAAAAGGTAATAGATGGTGTGTTGATGATGAACTCCTTGCTCTTATGCTTCAAATAATAGTATGCCCAACATTCAACTCTCTCTCTCACAGATTTGGATTTGGTAGAAAGATGATTTGAGTGGAAAGCAACTTGGGGAAGGCTAGAGATCAAGATTCTTGTGGTTGGAATGGAATATCTTGGTCTCAACACATGAGTAGGCGGTTCTCTCTTAGAAAATGTATGCTGGAAGTGTAGGGACGTTCTGATGGCTCTCCTTACGAATGAAGGAAGGGTGGAGGGGTATATATAGCCTCCAGACAAAATCTAACCGTCACACACAATTCACTAAACTTGGTGGGACCGAATCAGAAAACTTGGTCAGACCGATTCAGTTCATAATGTGACCGTTAGGCATTTTGGTGGGACCGATATGGTCAACTCGATGGGACCGATGTGCTATGGTTAGGGTAAACCCTCATCTTGGTTTGACCGATTACACAAACTCGGTGAGACCGATTTTGGTAATAAGCTAACCAGAGAGTTGGTCAAGCAAACTCGGTGAGACCGATTGCAAATCTCGGTAAGACCAAAATTATTGCAACAAGAACCAAAGAGTTTGCAAGCCCATCTCGGTGAGACCGAGATACCATTGGTGAGACCGAACTGATTAGGTTTTCTGGCAGTGGCTATGTCAAGTGAACTCGGTTGCACCAGATAGATCAAATCGGTAGGGCCGAGTTTGACTTTTGGTTTGGGACATATGTGGATATGAGAAAGTGGTTGAGGGTTTTGGAGCATATCACTAAGCACTTTGAGCAAGCAAGCCATTAAGCAACACCTCATGCCCTTTTAATAGTATTGGCTTTTCCTATGGACTCAATGTAATCTTGGATCACTGAAATTGAAATGTAGAGTCTTGAGCTTTTGAGCTTTTGCCAATCTTCTGTCCTTAGCATCTAGAAGGGGTTCCACATCCACTTGTCCACGCCACTCCACTGTTGAACTTATCTAAAATATACTGGATAAAAACATTAGTCCAACAAGAGATATGTTGACATTAATTACCAAAACCACCCAGGGAGCATGTGCGCTTTCAATCTCCCCCTTTTTGGTAATTGATGACAACATACATAAAAGCTTTAGATAAAGATATAGAGAATAGCAAGTAAAGCTTTGTAAAGACATGTAACATGCATAGGCTCCCCCTGTATGAAATCATGTAAATATGGAATGCAAGATCATGTGAGTGCATAAGCATGACAGAGCAAGCAATGAGTTACATGTATCTTGGCTATATGCATCAGAGCAAATGATGTGAATATATAAATAGTAACTTCATGTTCATGATTCCTTCTCGCAAACAATATGTATATCAGCAAGAGATCATCATGCACATGAATGTGATGCATATACTTACCTTGTGGTCTTAAGCTGGCATAGGAAGAGATGAACCCGAGTAAACAAGGTTAGATAACACAGATACATCTACTAAATAGAGCAAGAACTGCAAACCACAAGAGTACCAAGACTGGGATGACATGTAGAGAATGAGTACCAGGTACTCCTATTGGATATAGACATGTCCCCAAGTGTAAAGATATGCAAAGAATTCAAAGATTTCCTTCCCTAGAAGTGTTTCTCCCCCTGAATCAGAGCAGAAAAAATCAGAGCACAAAAACATAACACAAACTAACATGTCTTTCCCCTCTTAAAGACATGTGACTTCTCTCCTCTTTGAATACCAAGCATCTGGGGTCTCTCTCTCTCCGTTTGATGCGATTAAGCATTCTCTCCCTTTGAAGTACTCTCGCCCTTTTGAATTGATTAAGATTTGATGTGATGTCTCTCTCCCCCTTTGACATCAATTTCCAAGAAGGGGTCTTCTGGATTGTGTGTCAAAATAGGTTTGGTCCTTGAGTCACAGAGCAAAGTAGAATGTAGAATGTGTAGGATGCAAATGACAAAGTGTCTGCTCAGCACTGAAATCGGTAACACCGAGTTGTTTACTTCGGTGGCACCAAAATGGTTCGGTTTGACCGAAAGTGGCAACCCGGTGTGTCCGAGTTCAACATAGAGATAAAATTTTGTCACCTCAGCTCACTAGGCAAATAGGATCTCTCAAAGATTTGCAAGGAATTAACTGAAGGATTTGCAATGAATTAGATGCAAGAAATGCATAACACAGAAAAAAAATGAAATCTAGATGAAGTTTTTTTAAAGAAGAGAAACAAGTATGCAAGAGACAAATGCAAGAACACGAAGAAACACTAGAGAACTTCATCTACAAATGGTCGGTGACAAAGTCACCTATGTTAGAGTATATTGACTTATGAGTCAAGTGAGAACACTTGATCATAGGCCATACTCATTGTTTAAGCTCAAAATGGGGTTACCATTTTTTTAAGCATTTTGATGTATTCACATCTTGTTGAGCTGCTTTGGCCCATGTCTTGGGGTAAAACTTCTCTAAGATGGAATATCATACCTTTGGTAGTGGTGTTGATCTTGATCATGTAGTTGAACTTGTGTAGGATGCTCAAGGTTGATGTAGCTCATCAATGATTGGGGGCACCACTTGGATTTGAGTTCATCTACCTACATGGGTTAGTCTTGCAAGGAAGAGCACTTGTGTAGCCAAAATGACGTTCATGAAATTTGATACCAAATGATATTGATATATAGAATTTGTCAAAGGATATGTTGAAAGGATTCATGCTTCCTTGTCTTCAACCACCATGTTGTAGAGACTTGGTGATGTAGAGATTGTTCAAGATGTGAGTGATTTGCAATCTCATAGATTTGGATTCACCCAAGTACCTACAAGGGTTAGATAGCATGCAAGGGTGCAAATATATTCAAGACATATGATAATCATCATAAGAAAAATATCAAGGATTAGTCAAAGGCTCATGCCTTGCATGTATCCAAATGGAGTTTCTACTCCAAGTTTGAAGCATCAATGATGTTCAATTCACCTCTCAAACGGCAAAATTCTTTCTCATCAAGCGGTTTGGTGAATATATCCGCCAATTGCTTATCGGTACGAACATGCTTAAGATCAATATCACCTTTAGCAACATGATCTCGAATGAAATGATGACGAACTTCAATATGCTTAGTTCGAGAATGTTGCACGGGATTGTGAGCAATCTTAATAGCGCTTTCATTGTCACAAATCAATGGAACATGTTTCACATAGATCCCATAATCCTTAAGAGTTTGGGTCATCCAAAGTAATTGAGCACAACATGAACCGGCGGCAATGTATTCCGCTTCGGCGGTGGATAAGGATGCCGAGTTTTGTTTCTTGGAGGACCAAGACACAAGAGATCTACCAAGAAATTGACAAGTACCCAAAGTGGACTTTCTATCAACCTTGTCTGCGGCAGAGTCCGAATCGGAGTAGCCAACAAGATCAAAACAGGACCTCATAAGATACCAAATGCAAAAATTTGGTGTATGTATTAAGTATCTCACTATCCTTTTCACGGCCTTAAGATGACATTCTTTGGGGGCCGCTTGATATCGTGCACACATGCACACACTTAGCATAATATCGGGACGGGAGGCACATAGATATAATAATGAACAAACCATAGAGCGGTAAACCTTTTGGTCAACTGATTTGCCATCTTTGGTCAAGTCAAGATGTCCACTAGTAGGCATGGGCGTTTTCATACCTTTGCTTTCTAGCATGTTGAACTTCTTGAATAAGTCCTTCGTATACTATGAACAAAGGTGACTTCCTTAGTTTTCTTGATTTGCAAACCAATAAAGAACGTGAGTTCACACATCATAGACATCTCAAACTTCTTCAACATTAGCTTCCCAAACTTTTCACTAAAATGAGGGTTAGTCGAACCAAATATGATATCATCAACATAAATTTGGCACACAAATAATTCACCATTAACCCTTTTAGTAAAAAGAGTAGAATCAATCTTTCCAATATCAAAGCCTTTCTCAATAAGGAACTTGGTCAAGCATTTATACCACGCTCTAGGAGCTTGTTTAAGACTATAAAGAGCTTTGTGAAGTTTGTAAACATGATTGGGTTTCTTAGGATTAACAAAGCCGGGAGGTTGTTTAACATAAACTTCCTCTTCAATTTCACCATTTAGAAAAGCACTTTTAATGTCCATTTGGTACAAGGTGATATCACGGTGATTAGCATAGGCAAGTAAGATGCGAATGGACTCAAGTCTAGCAACGGGGGCATATGTCTCACCATAGTCCATACCTTTGACTTGAGTGTAGCCTTGGGCAACGAGACGTGCTTTGTTGCGAATGACTTGTCCATCTTCGTCTTGCTTGTTGTGAAACACCCATTTGGTACCGATGATGTTGTGGTTGTTGTCGGGCTTCTCGACCAATGTCCACACTTGGTTTCTCTCAAAGTTGTGTAGCTCTTCATGCATTGCATTTATCCAATACGAATCTTCCAATGCTTCTTCAACCTTCATAGGTTCAATGCTAGAGATGAATGAATAATGTTCACAAAAATTAGCCAAACGAGTTTTAGAGCGAGTGATTCTCCCGGTTTTGATATCATTGAAGATTTGTTCGACGGGATGGTCTCTTGAGAATCTTGCTCGAACTCGTGAGAGCTTTTGCTTGGGCCGGGGTGGAACATCTTCTTCATCATCTTGTTCTTCCTCTTGGCCTTCTACATTTTTGGTGTTGTCGTTCTCTTGTCGTGGTGGAGAAGGAGGTCAATGAGGTTCATATTGGTGTACTTCCTCGTTTTGTTCATCTTGACGTGTCCCACTTGTGGATGCTTCCATGTCAACTCTTGGTTCACCTTGTAGTGAGGTAGAAGCTTCCACTTGGACGGACGAGGTACTCTCCTTCACCTATGTTGGACGAATCTTGCCAATAGACAAGTCCTGGATTGCTTCCGAAGGGTCTTTGTCTCCTACATCAATTGGCAATTGCTCTACCTGCGAGCCGTTAGATTCATCAAACTTCACATCTACAGTCTCTACAACCTTTCGGGTGAAATTGTTGTAGACACGGTAAGTGTGAGAGTTTGAGCCATAACCAAGTAGGAAACCCTCATGAGATTTAGGAGCATATTTAGAACAATGATGCTTATCAAGAATGTAGCACTTTGAGCCGAATACTTGAAAGTATCCAACTTGGGGTTTGTTACCGGTGAGAAGCTCGTATGCCATCTTGCCGAGTAGCTTGTGAAGATACAGGCATTTTGTTCCATCACAAGCTGTCTCAACCGCTTCCGCCCAAAAGTGTTTTGGCGTATTGCACTCATCAAGCATCATTCTCGCCATCTCAATAAGAGTCCAGTTATTCCTCTCAACAACTCCATTTTGTTGAGGTGTGTACGTAGCCGAGAACTCGTGTGAAATCCCTTCTTCGTCAAGAAAGGTATCCACATTTGCGTTCTTGAACTCCGTTCCGCTGTCGCTGCGAACCTTCTTGATCTTCACTTCTAATTGATTTTGGGCCTTCCTAGCGAAGTTCTTGAAGATCTTTCGGACCTGCGATTTATCATCAAGAAAGAACACCCACATAAATCTTGAAAAATCATCGACTTTGACTAGACCAAATGAGTTACCACCGGGACTTTTGTAGGCATTGGGACCAAAGAGATCCATATGAAGTAGCTCGAGCGGTCTTCTCGTGGTTATAATGTTCTTCACAGGGTGACTCCCTCCAACTTGTTTTCCTGCTTGACAAACACTCCACAATCTATCCTTGTCAAATATAACATCTTTTACTCCAAGGATATGATCACCTTTAATTAGCTAATCAAGATTTCACATGCCCACATGACCTGACCTTCTATGCCACAACCAACCTTTAGAAGATTTAGCAATTAAGCAAGTTCTAGGTTGAGCCTTTTTAATGAAATCAACAATGTAAAGATCACCTCTACGAATACCGGTAAAGATCATATTATGATTATCTCTATGAAACACTTGGCAATCGACTTCAGTGAATAGGACATTGACACCAAAGTCAGCAAGTCTAGATACAGAAATAAGATTATACCCAAGAGATTCAACGAGCATAACATTTTGTATGGAGCTATCATGTGAGATGGCCACCTTACCAAGGCCAACCATCTTACCCTTTGAGTTATCACCAAAGGTGACATACTTTCGAGGGCCGTCATTTTCAGAAAGCTCACGAAACATATCCTTATC